>CM037595.1:61823225-62464060 GCA_021018995.1 Chloranthus sessilifolius
TTAGCTTCCATCGCTATAGATTTTTTATTTCTCCTCTCTTTGTTGCATATTTTGACATAATTTTTTTAGGTTTTCCCATATGTAATCGATATCGATCTTCTATGTAATCGATATCGATCCTATATATAATCGTTACCGATTACATATTTAGTCGCTATCGATTATATCGAAGATCGTTATCGATTACATTTAGAGTCGATAACGATTATATATGTAGTCGTAATCGACTATATAAACTGTGGATGACGAATCTATAACAAATCGATATCGACTCTCTATGAATATAATTAATACCCATCATTTGAAATAATTTCCCTATAGTTATTACCCTCAATGCCATAATAAATCATACGAGGTTTTATATTTATCTCAGCTGACGTTCAATTTATTGCCAACTACCTTTTTGTAAAACCATTATGGCAAGTTAGGTTGGAAGAATGAGAAAATTTAATACAACGATTCGTATTTCACAATCTAGGAGCTTTAAATACAGGTTTAGTTCGTCCTTAGCAAACCACCTATCATCCCTACCAGCCCATATTTTTCCCAATGTCTGACGACGAAGAAAAAATCTTCTATAACCCAATAAAGTTCGATCCTGTATGGGAGGACCCACCACCACCACCAGAACCAGATCCTCTACAGTTCCTGTGGGACGAGTACGATGAAGTAGTGGAGATTTTGGCAAAGGAAGAAAAGAAGAAGAAGAGGAAGGAAGAAAAGAAAAAGAAGAAGGAAGAAAAGAAAAAGAAACTTAAGACGGAACCACCCGGCTCTCCACCCCATCCACCACCTGCTCTTCATCCTTCTTCCTAACTTTTCTTTTCTTTTTTAATTATAAGTGAAAAAATTTGAATGTAATTGAAATATTTTGCAAGTAAATGAAACAACTTTTTGATGCAATGGCGACTTCATGAAATCTTTTGAGTCCGTAAATTAAATATTTTCTATGTAAATAAGGGAAATTTACCTGACAGGTAAATTAAACATTTTGAGATCAATGTAGACTTATATTTAATTGATGGCGATTTCATAAGTAATCGAGATCGATTGAGCGATTACATATAAGAACGATATCGATTATATATGTAATCGATGTAAGTAAAGAAGAAGGAAGAAAAGAAATAGAACAAAAGAAAGAAAAAGAAACTTAAGAGTCAGTAAATTAAGTAATTTCTATATAAATAAACATTTTGAGGTCATTATAATTTATATTGAGTCGTTGGCGATTTCATCGGTAATCGATATCGATTACATATAGAGTCGTTAGCGCTTACATATGTAATCGTTATCGATTATATGTAGACTTGCAATCGATTATATATAGAGTCGGTATCGATATTGATTACCGATTTCTTAGGACGTTCTCATAAGATTTTCTTTTTATTTTTAATTTTAATTAAAATATTATGAATGTAATTGAAAATTTTGCAAGTAAATGAAACATTTTGATTCAATGGCGACTTCATGAAATCTTTTGAGTTAGTAAATTAAATATTTTCTATATAAATAAATATTTTAAGGTCATTACGACCTTATATTGAGTCGATGGCGATTTCATCTGTAATCGATATCGATTACATCTAGACTCGATATCGATTACATATAGAATCGGTATCAATTATATATAGACTCGATATCGATTACATCTAGAGTCGGTATCGATTACATATGTAATCGATAACGACTCTATATGTAATCGATACAGGTTTTATATATACATTTCATCAACATTTTTAACTATTCTTGTTAGTATGGTGCTCAGTCCTTTCTTTTTTATTACAGTTCATTTCAAAAGACTGTCAAGATGGTTGTACACCGAGCTGTTGCCAAGTATTCGCCCAGTGCCGTTTCGAATCTCTACGAAAGTGCTACCCCAGATCGGAAGAAGTTACTGAGAGATTCAGTTTTTGGTAGAATATTTCAAATGCCGAAGGGTGTGGGGTTTCTTTCCTGTGGTGGATGCGATCGACATTTTGGGTTGATAAAACCACTCGAATTGAAAGACTGATGTCTATCTTCTAAGATAGACATTCATTGATATCGGCCTCCAGTAGTTGGCCCTGAAAAAGTATACCCCATCCGGTAAACCATCGGTAGAAGAAACCATTAGATACAAATACTTTCGTGGAACGCCTCAAAAAAATTCTCCTGCCTCATATAGATCGCAATTTATAGAGCGGAAAGTGATGAGGACTTCTTAAAGTTGTCCCTTCTGTTTGTGTTGTACATATTTCTCTTCCCCGGGTCCCACCATCAGATTTCGGAAGACCACATCGACCTCATCGATGATGTGGAGACCTTTAACCCAACTCCTTGGGGTCTGCACGTCTACCAGGACTTGATGGAGTATATAATAAAGGGCGCAGCGAATAGAAAAACCGCCGAGATGGATAAAGCCCTGAAGACGTACAACACATATGGATACATATGTGTACTTCAATGGTGGGCTTATGAGATCCTGCCCGATATATCGCCATCCCAGCTAGGCCTCAAGGACCCTTTCCACTATAAATGGTGGACAGTATGATCCGAGAGATCAAAGGTTACACTCATGAGATGTTAGATGTTAGACAGCAAGGTATGAGGTCTATTGCCTATTCAAAAAAAAAGCAACTTACCGATTCATTCTAGAATCGATACCGATTCATTACAGAATCGCTACCGATTCATTTACGAATCGATAACGATTTCTTAACAATCGATAGCGATTACTTACAGAGTCGATAACGACTTAATAAGTAGTCGATAACAATTCATTACCTAATCGATAGCGATTTGTTAAGGAATCGATAACGATTTATTAAATAGTCGGTACCGATTCTTTACATAATCGAGAGTGATTTATTATATATAACGATCATTTTATTCTGTTGTTTCATTTTCTTTCAAAAGGTTCGCGCTCCCCTATACCCGTGGTAAGAGAATATCTACGGGTTCAAAAGGAGGTTGGGGGGAAGAGGAAAGAACCGGTCAAGAAAGCTGTGGAAGAGATTCGGCCGAAGAAGAAAAGAAATTACATTCCGATCGAAAATATTGGAGAGGGAGAGGAAGAATGGGATGACGCATCGACGTCTGAAGAAGAACCCCTCTCGAAAAAGGGCCCCATGCATGTGGGAGAGGGTCGGCCAAGAACTAGGGGGGCCGCCAAGGAGAGCCTGGCAGCGAAAGATAGCCCAGCTGAAGCGTCCACCTCCAATGATTCTTTGTTGAGGAGGGTCGATCATTTGACGCTGGATAACTTGAAGCTCACCCAAAGAGTGAGCGATTTGGAGGGAGAGAATAAGGCCCTGGCTAAACGTTGCGCTTCTTTAGAGAAACTATGCAACTCCTTCAATGAGAGGCTGAATTCAAGGGATGCGAAGTGGCAGAAGTTAAATTACTACAACTATTTAGTCAGAAAGGGCCAGACTGATATAAAAGAATTCCTTGAAAATTTATTGGAGGCGAGACCTAAGGTATGTGTTGAAATCTAGTTTTAGATGTTCAATTTTGTTAACATAAATCGATATCGATTATATATAGAGTCCATACCGATCATATATACAATCGTTATCGATTATATATGCAATCGATGTCGATTCTATTTACAATCGATCACGACTATCTATATAATCGATAACGATCATATATAAAATCGATAGCGACTATATATATAATCGATAACGATCATATATAAACTCGATAGCGACTATAAGTACAGTCGATAACGATTATATTTAAAATCGATTTGAACTTTTTAAAATGTGGACTAAAAATTAATTCTTATTTTGCATCATTATTACGATGTACAGGATGTGGCTATAGAGGAGCTGATATCGAAGGTGTGCACGACCTTCGATGAGGAACCATCGCCTCAAGACGTTCCTCCTCCTCCTCCGTTGATGAGGTGAAGGCAACGGCGACAAGCACCGAGACCCAAAGCGATAAGGGTCTCGGTGAAGAGGAAACCTCTTCCCAATTGCCTCACCAACAAGTGAAGCTTCGCTTAAGACCCAGGCAGCGAAAGAAAGTAATTGCCATCAAACCTAAGGCCCACCCAAGGGTACCGGTTGAAACGAAGCCTACCGCGAAGGCGCCAAGGACCAATCATAAGCTCGGACCGGTGGGCGTCATTACCACCGGTCCCGGTCTATCGATGAAGATGCTCTCCGAGCTAACAATGAGCAAAATATATGCTAGACATATGGAACAAGCCTCAAGGAGGACGAGTAAGTAGAATTACCCTGAATACTTAACTTTATTATTATATATTTATCGTGAAGATTAGTTAAGTTGGCCATTTTTTATGCAGAGAATATGTTAGCACTGTCGGCAAGTATAAGCTGGTGGTGCAATCCTTCAGATGTCTGGCGGGAACCCAGTACCTGGATAACTTTGTAAGTTTAACATACTGTAGGCAAAATCGTTATCGATAGCTTATGTAATCGTTATCAATGGCTTATGGAATCGGTATCGATGGCGTATGGAATCGGTATCGATGGCTTTTAGAGTCGCTAACGATGGCGTATGTAATCGTTAGCGACTCTGTACATCATCGATATCGATTCATTAGAGAGTCGATAAATATTTCGACGACTTAAATAATCGTTACCGACTCTCAAATGAATCGATATCGATGACTTATAGAGTCGATAACGATTATGTATTTAACTCTAACTGCATATTTTAATCTAACTGCATTGGCTGCATTGGTTTCAGGTTATGGGCGCCTACCTGAGATATTTGGAAGTTATTGATGATAAAATTCATCCTGAGAAAGATGTCAAAAACTTCCTTATGGACCCTGCCGCACTGACGTACATGGGCTATGAACTGAGAGATTTCAACAAGTTCCTGCTTGCTGAAAAATTATACGACCAGTCGATCGAGGTTCAAGTTCACAGGTGGGCTGCCTATAGACAAAGAGAGACCGGAGGGAAGAAGCTGATGGAAACTTTCTTCTTCAATGAGCTTCGGAATCTGTGGGCTCACGAATGCAACATAGTATGCTTTTATCCTCTTTATAATTATTCTTTTTAATCTATCATACCTTTTGAGATTATATTACTTTTTTATAGATATTTATGCCAATACATTCTGAACAACCACTACACTGGGCGCTTGCGATCGTAAAGGTAGTCGAACGATCGATAATGATCGTCGACCCTATATTTAATAGGCCCTCTAAGGAAAGATATGTGTCCCAATTGCGGTATTTGGTAAGATATTTTGCTTAGCATATCTTTTATCATTGTTAGCTTAACATATCTGACACTTCTCTCTATTATTTCGAAACAGACCCAATACCTTCCCGTGATCTTATATTAAATGACGGTGACTACCGCACTAATGAAGAAGAACTATCCTTGGTCATCGACGCGGATCAAAGCCGTCCCCGGCACCAACTCCTGTGATTGTGGAGTGTTTGTTGTGAAGTATGTCGAATACTTTATGATGGGGAAGAAATTTGACTTCGCGCAATCAGATATAGATAGGATCAGGGCAGAAATTGGCCATATCGGCTACATACAGGCGATGATGGAATCTTGGCGAAGGACGACAAAAAGGAGGGGGAGCAGCAGTAGTGTGATTGTATTTGAATATTTTTGTAATTGTAAATTGAATTATTTTGAATATAATTGCACTATTTTTATGTAGTTGTAATTAAAAAGTAGAATAGCATCCATTAGCGACTACATATATAGTCGTCATCGACTATATAAATAATCGATAACGACTCTGTATGTAATCGCTCCCGACTATATACATAATCGTCGTCGATTGTATAAATAATCGATATCGACTATATATGTAGTCGTCATTGACGATATCCATAATCGATGCCGATTCTTAAATGAATCGATATCAACGTTATACATAGTCGATGGCGACTCTATATAGAATCGATATCGATTAGTTATACAATCGATGACGACTCTATGATACATCAGTAAAGACTATATTACAGTGTAAAAAAACATGGATTCTGAATTTCTCATTTACATTCAATCTATCATTATTAAAAATATACACTGTTAGCCCATCGGTCCCACTGCCTTGCAGCTCCTGCGGTTGTGACCATATTCATTGCACCTGCTACACTGTAGTGCCCTAACCTCACCCTTAGGCCTTATCCTTCTCTTCCTCGGACGACCGGCTTGCTTTCGGCAATAATAGGGTGGTCTCACTTTCATATTTTCAGGGAGTTGCTCTGCTTGGAACTCTCCCATTGACTTTTATCGAGGGTGGGAACCCATTGCTCGTCATATGTTTGTCTAAAGCAAGCGGTGAAAAACCAATTCTCACAAAATTTATGGTAGTCGTAACTTCTTCGATTGATGGCCGCCACGGCATGGGAGCAAGGCAAGCCATGAATGTGCCAACGGCGGCAACTACAGGTCTTGTGTTCCAAGTCGACGTGATGAATGTAATTTCCGGAATTGACTTGGAATTGATCGCGCCCGTATGGTTGAGCTCTCTTTCTACCGGCCCATTGCAACACCTTCTTCATGTGAGCATCTGCTTTCGGGCAGAAAAGGGTGGTCCATTTATCAGATATCTTTCTGTGTTTTTGAAAATGATCGGTGACTTTCTCTCTAATAGTTCTGATTAAGTCAATAATTGGTCTCTCTCGAGCTATCTTTAGCACGCTGTTTAAACTTTCGGCAATATTCATAGTCAGGGACTCGTACTGCCTTCCTTCCATATGTGCGCGTGCCCAATGCTTTGAATCTATTTTCAAAATATATTCTATGGCCTGAGAATCAGCAGGATCTTTCTTCATTTCGTTAATAAAATAATCAAATTTCTCTTTCGAACATGCACGCGCGGCGCACCACCATAGACCCTTCACATTGTTCCTGGGATACTTGTGCTACAAATTTTGTGTCATATGCCGCATGCAGTAGTTGTGATATGCGTTAGGGAAGATACGTTTCACCGCATTTATTAAACCCTTCGACCTGTCGGTGATAATTACGAGATCTTCGTTAAACCCACCGATCACGAACACACCTACCCGTTCAAGAAACCACATCCACGTATCCTCTTCTTCTAACTCGACTACGGCAAATGCTAACGGTAATATATGACCATTACCGTCTTGCGCAGAGGCGATAAGGAGGATCCCTTCGAAACGTCCTTGTAGGTGTGTGCCGTCTACAAGCAATATGCGACGAAGTGTATTGCGGTAGCTTCCGATGCATGGGCCAAAACTCCAAAAAAATCTTTGAAACTTACCGTCAAGAGTAAGTTGAAAGGATGTTTGTACATTAGGATCTACCTCTCCATCTCCTTCACGTAGTAGGTAGATCAATAAATTGTCCTTCTCAACTTCCTCTAATATCATTAAGGGCAAGCTCTTTTCCTCCAAGCTTTTGCATATGAGATTTGCATTATAAGCTTTTGCAATATCAAACATTATCGACGTGTGTAGTCGAATCCTTCCATAAGTTTATCCCGCATACATAATTCGCCACTGAAGGAGATTGTTGCATTATGACGTGATGTAAGGTCCGATCTTAGCTCGCATGTGTGAGTACTATTGAATGTCTTGATTTGGAAAGAATCGAGCCCAGTCAATTTAGAAGCATGTATTCGCCACGAACAATCGGGTTCGTAGCATTCGGCTGTCACTCGATAACTAGCGGTCCTCAAAGGCCGAATTTGAAAGTTTTTCTCCACCGCGTATTCTTTCAATGCTCTTTAAAATGTTTGTTTGTCTCGGAAGATCTCTCCAATTTTAAACGTCCAATTCTGATATTCAATTTCCACCTCTTCATCGGAGGAATCGCCCGATGTCTCTGACATTTCGTAATCTCCGTCTACTAGGGGATTGTCAATATCTCTCACAAAAATTTTCCGGTCCTCTTTGATAAACCCATCTGGTTCGCCTTCATATTCTTCTTCTAAGGTATCTTCATTCATGGCGGTGTTCTCGGGTGGTTGACTAGATCTTTCACCGAAGGGGTTCTAATGTGATTGACCGGATCCTTCACAGAATGGATAATGGCGTAGTTGGCTAGGCCCTTCACCGAAGGGGTGCTCATATGTATGGACATGGGGTTGAGTTACTCCGGTAATTCTCATCGATGGCATGGTAGAACATAAGTCTTGAGTAAATCAAGTTGTCCATCCACCGGGGAAGTATGACTGAAATCGTTGGTATCCACCACCCTTTCTGAAGTATAGTCTAACCATTGACTAAATTGTTGTGACCCATGCATGTATTTTACTGGGTCATCATACGATTCAATCGGAGCATCGTTTAAATCAAATGTTGCTTTCCTCCGCCATCGTTTAGCGTAATATAACCGCTATCGCTAACGGGTATCGTATACAATTTCATCCTCAAACTTACATGGCTGAAATGAATGAGACACAAAATCATCCGAGATTTACTTGTTCTACTTCAATGGGAAGGATGAGCCTTCATAATGATGAATACTTTTATAACGCTCACGGGATTTATAAAACGTAAATAATGTAGCCAAATCATCAGAGTCCAAAATGTCGGCAACCACAGGCGTATTCACTATCTTCATATGAAACTTTGTGGAAACTGTTTCATCCGCCTTCGCAAAACTGACAGCAGACATTCGCCTTATGAATTGTTCATAAGAAATTTCAATTGAAATGTTAATAAGCCTCCGCCGGCCACCTTCATACAAGTCATCATCATTTACAAGAAGGCCATCATAGTGACAAAGAAGATGAATCGCCATCGCTCTGCTTTAAGAATGAGAAGGAAGGGTCATAAGACTGATGAAACAAAAGAGAAAAGACGACTATAACTCTTAGTCGATTGCAAATACAATCGATATCGACTCTATTGGAAATCGATATCGATTGTGTATACAATCGGCATCGACTCTATATACAATCGGCATCGACTCTACATACAATCGATATCGATTGTATAAACAATCGATATCGATTTCAAATAGAGTCGTCATCGGCTCTATACACAATCGATATCGATTGTATACACAATCGTCATCGACTCTATACACAATCGATATCGATTGTATGTGAAATCGATATCGGATGTGTATGGAGCCGATGACGAAATGCAGGGCCTTCTTCTTCTAAGAGATACTGCATCACTACATAACACTAATAAACTGAAAATGGGGTTAAGTAGGATACCTCTCGTCGCAAGGACAAAGTTCAGGGTCTTTTTGCCACAATGAAGAAATGCAGGGCCTTCTTCTTCCAAGCCTCTGTTTTCTTCTTCGAAATAGCAGATCGGAGCAGATCAGACTAAGTAAGGACACTCCGTCTAGGGTTTTACACCTCTAACTTTTTTGCAGGTTAAAATGAGGAAGAAGACGATGCTTTGTTGGTTAAAGGTCTTAGAAGGGGGTAATTTGGACCTTTTACTCTCCTTAGGGTCGGCTAGGCTTGGAGCTGGTTTGTCAGGGTAAAAGTGAAACTATAGGGCTTCTGACGTAAAAGGCGTACCTGACAGGGCCGATCAGGTAAATTTCCCTTTCCAATCAGCAGAAGACGTATCACTTTAATGTTCTCAATTACGCGAATGGTGTATGATTATTTATACACATGCACACTTCTAATATATTAAAGTCCATGTACATAACCAATTGAATCTCATGATGGAGATTATTTTCATCCGCTTCTTCTAGAGGTTGATCTTGAGATCATGAGCGTACCCTCAAATGATCCATTTTACTCAAAAATGTGGCGCTCCTATATAAAGAGTGTTGGCACCCCACTTTACGAGCAATTGGCACCCCTCTTGTTATACTCAAATGGTATCCTCTACTTGCATACCACTTGTTTACTAAAAGCACCCACTTAATGATGTCAAGCAATGTGTTAGGTTGTGGCACGCCTTCCTTAGTGTCTCAGTATATGGGTAGGCACGAATAGAGGTCCCCATACTCCAATACATGGGTGGGCACGCATAGAGCTCCTCATAGTCTAATATGGACCCCATCATTTCTATGAGTATTGAAGGGTACAGATCAAATGGCAAAAAATATGGCTAGCATGGTGCAATCATACAAAAACATCCTATGTAAGTACTCTAAGGCTGCTCTTTTGAGGCAAAGAAAAGCCTACTTAAAAGAGCAGGGTTAAATTGCTCTTTTAAAGAGGTCCAAATTCAGCTCTTTCATTCTCCGAAATCAAGTTCTAGACCAGATCGCCTCAGTAAAATTCCACAAATTCAGAGAAAGAAAAGATAAAAATTCAAGAAACTACAAAGAAAATTTTAAGGGTTAACAATAGGGAGCCATTACTTGCACTCGAAAACTTAGACCTTGCACTCGAAAACTTAAGACCTTGCACCGAATATAAAACAAAGACTCAAAGTTTGGTACTATTTGAAAACACCATCTAAATGGTTTTATTTAGCAGCCATGATTTAGCGATGTTAAAAAGATTGGCACAAAACATAACTTCATCATGTGATTAACTTTTTTATCCCCCCACCCCCAAAATCAAATCTTTCTTTAGCTTCAGCGCTAGGACCAAATTTATTGAGTGCAAGTAATGGCTTCCTTAACAATATTGAGAAAAAATCAAGAAAAAGAAACAGATACTTGGACAAATATGAAATTTTTTAAAGAAAAAACACTAGGTTAAAAAATTGGAATTTAATCGAACTGAAAAATAACAATTAAACAAGTTTAATTGGCCAAACAAAAAAGCAACGACATTCCAGCATGATGGAAATTTTTGTGGATCGTGAGTTTACTAATGGTGGTAGTCTCTTCGGGTGGTTCTTCGATATCGATTAGCGACGGATGTTTAAAATGATAGTGAATTCTCAAATTTTTACCTTACTCCCCTGAATTAATTGTCGTCGTTAGATAGATCTTGAAAACCATTCAATTTATTTTAATGTTAGTGATTATAACTACAACTCATTGAATTGTAGCCCTCTACTCTGTAACCGTTCATTTGAGATTGCTTATTTTTCAGTTTGTAACCTCCCTTCATTTCTAATGAAAATGAAGGAAGTTTCATCTCAAACGGGAGAGAAAAGGAAAAGAAAAAAAAAAAGCAAAGAAACAACCAAAAAAACATTTCCTTTCTGGTTCCAGTTTGGTTCATTAACCAAAACCGAACTGATTCGATTACCCAACTACACAAAAACCACGTAGACGAATCCAATTCAGTTTTTTTTTCCCATTTAATCAGTTTATTCCAGTTTCGGGTCACATTTCAACGACCTATCCACCCAGTTTCCGGAACTGACGACAGTTACAAAACTCCAGTACACATATATATATATAATCAAAATATTAATAGACAGGATTTCTTCCTAAGACTATCTTGTTATTCCAGATCACATGCCACAAGTTTCACGAGAGCCCAAAACAGTGTTAGTTTTTGTATAACAGCTAACGATGTCACGTGTTGAAGGACCGATCAATAATTAATGCATTTGTGTTCCACGGGATACTTAATTCGAGGATCAGGTGCCATAGTGCATCATACACAATCGATCAGATCCATCCATCTCAAAAAACATGAAAAAAAAAAATAATAATTTCCCACTTACAACAGGGAGCCATTATTTGCACTCGAAAATTTAGCCCTTGCACCAGCTTTTAAAAAAATAAAAAAAAAATAACTTGGTATTTTAGGTACAAGTTACATGCGAAAATGCAATCTTCACCGTCTGATTTGAAGAAGTCGCAATATTTATCATATGATCTATTATAGTCAGTTGTTGAATCAGATAATAGCCTTTGACGATATTTAATCACATAATGAAGATTATATTTCGTATTGATCTTTTACAATTAGTATCTCAAGGGTTTAGGGTTTACATTTAGTACCTTAAAAATGCAATATTTACATTTAGTATCTTTAAAATAGGGCCTTTGAATCAAAAAGTTTAGATGGAATTTTCATATAGTAGAGATTCCCAAACTTGCAAGTATTTTTTTTAAATCAGTGCACGGGCCAACTTTGACCAAGGTGTTGAAAGACAAACTTTGACCATGATTTTGAATAAGTTTTGTTAAAAAAAAATTTATAAATCCCTGCCACACGGAACAAGATCGGTGATTCAACTGCATGCATGCGTTGAATATGCTCTGCAAATATATATATATATATATATATATATATATATATATATATATAGAGAGAGAGAGAGAGAGGGTGGAGGAGTGCCAAAGTATTTTTATGTGTGCCATCCACACGTGCATTGATCTTTTTTCAAAGAATTAAAATCAAAAACCAAACTCCACAGCAAATATCAAATCCTCACTGCACTCTAGGAGTCCAGTTTTCATCATCTACAATATCAACTGGTGATCAGATTGCAACTTCTTCAAACAGCAAACTCCAACATGTGGCACAAAAACAAAGTTAATGGGGGCCACATGGAAGAATTTTAGTCACCATCTACGGCAGATGGACGACTATATACATATTAATGGACGATCACTCGTATCATAAAACTCGTAAGGTTAAGATCATTATGCTATGCCACCTATTACTGGTGGGACTATGGATCTTCAGAAAGACATTTTTTTCTAAATAAAAAATCAATTAGATAAAACACAATTTAGAAAACAAGGAAAATGGCCAAACCAAAATATACTAAATATAGGACCCCAACAAATTGAGCGTCTGGTATCTGAATTATTTTCTTGTAAAATATGGATACCAAAGTCAGGTCTACATGACTTCTGCTTACTCTTCTCACTGTGTTATATTATGGATGCTGAAGTGAGGTCTACATAACTTCTAATAACTCATCACGTCCCCAAGATCAAGGGAAGATACTAGAACTATTTGTTTTGATTGCTTAAATATATTTTAGTGTTGTCAAGGTCTTCACAGCAAAATTGAATGTAACTATGGCTGCCAACAAGCTGGGTCGACCCAACACCCGACCAGACCTAAAATTTCACCATGTCAGGTCAGTCATGTGTGAAGAGAGAGAGAGAGAGAGAGAGAGAGAGAGAGAGAGATGTTGCATGTGTGTGTGAGAGGGAGAGGGAGAGGGCGTACACAACGTTGCTAAATGGCATTAACAGGGATACCAATTATGTCAAAGGAGATAAATTTGACAACAATACCCTTTCGAAAGGAGGAAAGACTACACAAATTAAAATGGTGAAAGAGCATTTCTACTAAAGGACATTTATTCATGCGTGGATGACCAAGAACATGGTGTTTAGCTCAATGGTTCAATCCCAGATTTAACCATTAAATTTTGGTTATAATGTCTTACACCATTTTCAGGTATGCATCTTCATGTGCAGCCAAATTTCCACAGAAAGATACTTATCACTGACACAGATATGCCCTCTCACGTGCAGTCAGGTATGCATCTTCATCTGTGTTGATTGTTGGTTGTTATAAATTTTTAAACTTCTCTGTTTAGAAGGTAGTTTTTTCTTTATAAAACCTACGATTTTGGACATAAAAGTCGGTGCATCCTTGATGTTTAGCAAGGGTTTTATATGATTTAACTAAAATGACTTTTAAATCTCACCTCCTTACACAATTTTAAGCAATTTTCAGAGTTGGCAAACATACTAATCAATTGTTTTCATAAAATAAATAATTTTCACGATATTTATATAAGATATTGTTCAACAAACACAAACACAATTTGGAAAAGAAAAGTGCTGTAGCCATAGAGTTGCAAACTTGCAATCGCAATCGCATACCATTCAGAGTTGTATACTTTTAGATTTTAATTAATGTTGACACATCAAATCCATGGTCAATTACTCATAGTTTATCGAATTATATGCACTGGTATGCAACATTTATATATATTAGACATCATGTCACCAATACGGCCTATACCAGGGTTACCTAATTTGCTAGGTAACCCGTAACTGCTAACCATGCGAAGCACAAACCAAAACAGGTTCGCAGTTGTGGGCGAACCAACCCAAATAATAATTTTGCTGAAGAGATTCAAACCCGGTTCTATTAGAAGAAGCATTAGTTGCAATACCAGCTCTTCATGCTCGCTCCTTGTGCATCATTTCCGTAAAATTTTTATATATTGTAAAATAAAATTTGCATGTCTTGACAATTAAATTTAACATTTATCAAATGATTTTCTATTTTTTATTTAGAACCTAGGAAAACGGGTACGCCCAAAAGGGCCCGTACCCGTATCTGATACGTATTGGATATGAGGGGGATCCACGAGCATGCGAATCCGAGTACAGTACGGCCAAGATACGGGTATGGTATTATCTTTTAACTGTTTTAGAGTATTTGCTTTGGCCTCTGGCTGTTTTTTAGGGTTGCAAAAGAGAGGGGAAAAAATTGTAGAAGAAGAAGAGCAGAGAAAAAGTTACATGCCGCAGCCAAAGGATCATGTTTATAAGTGGATGTAAACCATCCGATCAGTGAACTTCTATATCAGCCATCAAAATTAAGAACTGTTGATAAGTGCACGAATCAGATGGTTCGAATCTCCTAAAAAGTATGATTTTTTTACCCATAGGCCTTCAATTGATGATATATCACTTTGACGGTATGAATTTTCAAGATCATAAGGCAAATAATGGTGTAAGATCGTTTAAACACCACTTGGTGCTTAAATGACGGTCAAGATAGTCAGTGTCATAAAACTTGATGTGTGATTGGTCCGACTCACGTGACCAGATTTTTGAAGGGCCCAACTCACGTGACCGTCATGTATACCCAAAAATATATATAATAATATTTTACATTTATTAACTATTTTTTACATTTAAAAATAATATTATATATATATAACTTTTAATATAAATACCCCCACCGTACCCGTATCCTAATTTTTATTTTTATTTTGAAAATTGTCGTATCACCGTACCCGTATCGTACCTGTATGTCATACCCACACCGGCGCTTCCTAGTGTAGAACTCATCCTACCCCTAGCAAATCGGGTTCGCTTGGATGTAGCAAATCAAGAATTACAAAACCAAATTCTTACTGAATGAACCAGTGAATCAGGTAACATTGGCCTATACATCTGCCAATCCTAAGCTGTTAATACTTTGTATATTTGGAAAGACAAACATTGCAGCTGTTGGTGGCTAGTACATTAATAATGTCACAAGAAAAACCCAAGTGATACTTAAATGTGAGTCAATACTTGTAACCGAGAATATAACAAAGTGAAAATTATTTTTCTCCTTATTTTTTGGTCGGTAAGAAAGCAATATTTAAGAAGAGAAAAAATGTAGAGGATTTCAGCGATGTGCTGAAGTAACAAAGAAAGGGAAAACTAGAACGACAAAAAAAAAGGAACACCAGACCCCAGCATCAGAAGCTGATTCGAAATAAGTCAAGGAGACCCAAACATCTCACACCAAGCAAAAAAGAATTGGGTAATGAAAATTATGATCGGATATGGTAAAACATGGCAATTACCATTTTATCATTCAAATATGGAGAACACAGATACTGAAAGCATGGTTGTGATCAAGTGAATAAAAATGTGCTCCATTGCATTAAAGATCGAATTTTTACAAGATTGAACTATTGTTTACCAATCCCAAACATTCAGATGTCAAAATTAAAGATAGAATGGTAAATTGAGTTAAATTGGAAACCAACTCCCAACGGACGCAAATAGACAAAATTGAACCTTCTTTCCCAACATATGAAGGCCAATCAAGGAAGAAGTAGAAGAAATTTGAAAAAGAAATTTTGTTGAAGATTCTAGGCATAATTCAGTACATGTTCATGATATTTTGTTGTTCTCATTTGGTTTTCATAAATTTTGTAGTACACATAAATTGATAATGTTCAATTGTTTATGATATTTATTTGTCTTGCATTTCATAATTGTTGACTACTTGATTGCTATTATAGTTTATAGTATTCTTATTTATTAAAAACTATATTTACGATTTTTTTTTAATAAAAATTAATTTATAAAAAATATTTACATTTAATAAATGTCACAAATTATTATCACCAAAGGTATAACTAACATTAATTCATAAGAATGTAATATACTTATATTAAAATATTAATATTTAAATACATAATAAGTAATAAAAATGTATATAAAAATTAGAATTAAAATGCGCCTCAAAAAAAAAGCTTGCGCCTTTGAGCTTAAGCCTCGCCTAGGGCTTGAAGACCCTTATCACCTCGGGTGCCTCGAGCGCTTTGGCCAATGCTACTTTCAAATGCAGTATATTCATGAATCACCACTAGTAGTGCCGCATCAATTCATTGTCATATTCAATCACTCATTATTTATAATTTCATTTACATTAGTATATAAAATTTATGTGCAATCTACATTAGTATATAAAATTTATGTGCAATCTATATTACAGCATTCAATATTTTAAAAGCCCTCAGCTTTTAAAAATATTAAGGTTTCTTTTGAAGCAAACCAACACAATGGAGCATAGCACAGTAGTGTGAAGACGGCTGAATTATATATGATAAACAAAAGCGCTCGACCCAGGCGCTTTTGCCAACGCTGCTTACAAATGCAGTATATTCATGAATCACTAGTCTGGACACATCAATTCATCATTATATTCAGTCACTCATTATTTATAATTTCATTTACGAAGTGTATATATAAGTTATGTGCAATATATATTACAGCATTCAATAGTTTACAAGCCCTCAACTTTTAAAAATAGTAAGGTTTCTATTGAAGATAGTGACACATCAATTCATCATCGTATTCAATCACTCATTATTTATAATTTCATTTACATTAGTATATAAAATTTATGTGCAATATATATATATATATATATATATATATATATATATATATATATATATATATATATATATATATATATTAAAGCATTCAATAGTTTAAAAGCCCTCAGCTTTTAAAAATATTAAGGTTTCTTTTAAAGCAAACCTACACAATGGTGCATAGCACAGTAGTGTGAAGACTGCTGAATTGAAAATGATAAACAAAAGACATTTCTGATGAAATCACATGTTATTAAACGTTTTGACAAAATAAATCCCCAACCCAAACTAAACTAACTCATAGAAATAGAAGAGGCGCAGACGATGATACATTTAGGAGCAATGGCTGAATTGTGAACGATCAACAAAATATATTTCTGATGAAATAACAAGTTATCAAACGATTTGAAAATGATAAACAAAAGATATTTCTGATGAAATCACATTTTATTAAACGTTTTGACAAAATAAATCCCCAACCCAAACTAAACTAACTCATCGAAATAGAAGAGGCTCAGACGATGATACATTTAGGAGCAATGGCTGAATTGTGAACGATCAACAAAATATATTTCTGATGATATAACACGTTATCAAACGATTTGACAAAATAAATCCACAACCCAAAAAATAAGTCCCCAACCCAAACCAAACTAAGTCATAGAAGAGGCCGAGACAATGATACATTTAGGACCAATTCATTACCTCTAAACAATAAATTTGGATTGTTATTCTGCCAAAAAGTGATGAGTTGGGGGATTTCCAACTCACTATACCAAAACATATATCGGTAATGTGTGTTGACCGATTTGGCCACAATGCCACTTTGTGCACACTCAATTTCATCAACAACGAGCATTTTCAGTAGTTCTTATCAAAAGGATTACGAGCATTTTGTGCACACTCATCAATTAAGTATAATTTTCTCAAAAATAGAAAGGCATTTTCAGCATTCACATAGGTAATGCAGTAACTAGTCGCACCAACAAAGAAAAAATACATATTCCATTATCCTTGCCCAACTCTACTAACACATCCATAGAGCAAAAAAAACCCTCACATGCATATAAACATACAACACCCTTGTGTTCCCTTTCTCACAAATCATGTAATAGGAACCTGAATCTAAGATTCGAGAATTAGCACAATCTCAAATGCAATACGCATATTTATAGTGTTTCGCAAATCGCATAAAAGCTATACCACAATGTATATAGCATCCCAAAATCATGCAATAAGATCTCAAATCTAAGATCATGGGAATTAATGAAACCTCAATGGCGGTAATAGGATCTCAAATCCAAGATCAAATACCCATATCATCATCATTCAGAATCAATGCAAATAAAGATATTACATTAAAAACTTCCGAAAGGACCTGACCAAGGATTAAAATTGCAATTTAAAAGGAATCACATACCATTAGAGATCAGTTAATATTCAGTCTTCCTAAGTAAACAGTGAACACATAAAAATCACAAGTGAAATCTAAAATGGAGGAAGTACAGTTAAACTAATCAATTACCATTGGCCAAACCCATTCATCATATATGTATAGATAAAACCAAAAAAAGAGAGAAAAACATGCTTCAATCCCCTACCATACGATTATCTCTCCCCAAAAAACACCAAAAACCAAAAATCAAAAACCAGAATCCACCATATCCCTTCGACCCAAAAAACAAACCATAACCTAAATTTAAAAAGAAAAAAAAAAAAAAAAAAGCAGGCATACTTACACCTTTCACTTCATATTAGGGCATTCCCTAGCAAAATGCCCCTGTTCCCCACAATTATAACAGCCACCGCCTCCACCTCCTCCGCCGCCGCCTCCACCACCACCGAATCTCCCACCGCCACCACCACCAAACCTCCCACCGCCGCCGCCGCCGCCGCCGCTTCCCTGATAACAGTCCCTCGCCAGATGTCCCGGTTCACCGCAGTTGTAACAAGAACCACCGCCACCTCCACCGCCACCTGCTCCCCCACCATACCCTCCGCCTCCTCGGCCGCCGCCTCCACGGCCTCCGCTGCCGCCATTAAACCCATAACCACCCCCACCGCTTCCATAGCCCCCGCCGCCGCCGCCGCTGCGGCCTCCTCGGCCTCCCCCGCCGCCACCCCCACCGTAACCTCCGCTATCCCTCCGGCTCCCTTGAACAAAGGAGCCGTCGGGTCCGGTGACATCGACGGCCTTGGTCCTCCCGTCGTCGCCTTTGCCGATCTCGAACTCGACCGCTTCGCCCTCCGCTAAGCTACGGTAGCCGTCGGATTTGATCGAAGACTGATGGACGAAGAGATCTTCGCCTCCATCGTCTGGGGTGATGAATCCGAAACCTTTCTGGCCGTTGAACCATTTCACCACCCCCGTCGATCTGCTACCCTGAGCCATGGAGGAGACGAAACCCTAGAAAACAAAAGCAAAAGGAAAAAAAGAGAAAGCACAAACCCTAGTTTCTTTTCTTTTGGGTTTATATAGGGAAAAGAAATTGCTTAGGGATGGATAGAGACGGGGGCCTTGGGAAACGCGCTCTGACACGTCACTAAAACCCGCTCATTAAAAATTTACTCTTTTTTCTTTTGGTATCATTATTTGCACCCCTAGACGCTGTAATCTCACCCAACAAATTGGAAAGTAAGCCCCTGATTGATCGACATCCTTTTTGTTTTCGCTTTTCTAGATAACTAGTAAAAGTGATGTGTGTTGTACAAGGACACGTTAAAATGACATATTTTGATTAAATATAATTTTAATTATAAATTAAATTTGACTCATCGTATAAAATTATAATTGTATATTTTTAGTTAATCACTAAACAACTAATAACAATTATTACTATATATTATATTGATTTGAATATTTTGTAGAATTTATTTTTTTATAATATCTAAAATTTAAAATTTAATTAAAATTCATTTTACTCAATGGTACAAATGTTAAAATATTAGTTTTGACTGATACAGACATTAAAATCAATAAAAAATTAGATTGGCGAAGTAACAAATCAAATCTCATATCCAATTAAATTATTAAAATTATTTGATTTCAATAGTTTCTTATTTTTTTCTTTATTTTTCCATTTACAACAAATACTACATTTTTATTTATGCATAAGAATATACAGTTATATCTATTTATTATGTTTAAATATTTATTTTTTACTATATATATATATTTTTATCCAATCACGTTTGATTAATTAGATGATATACTAATCATATATGTTTAATAAATTTTTTTTAATTGTTAATTTCTAGTTTAATTTTATAATAACTAATGTAACTAAATCAATAGGCTTCGAATTTTCATACCCTATTTATTTATTAATTATTATTTAAAAATTAAATTGTAATGTCCATCCATACATAGGGGTGCAAGTTTTAACTCGAAACTTGAACCCGACTTGAAAATTGGCGAAGCGAATTGGTCTAAACAGACCCGAAAACCGATATTGAACCTATTTTGGACCATTTCGATTTTTGGGGGCAAAAATCGAAAATGGATTAGGTAGGATGAGAAAATCAAAAAAGGAGTTTAAAATAATAAAATTGTAATTGTGCCCCATTCAAATCCTTGATTGCTTGGAATTAGGTGATGGAGATTAATGTTTACCCTAACTTTTCATCGAATAGATCTTGAGACCTTGTTCTTATCCTCGGATGGCTAGTTTCTTATTCTACGTAACACAAATCCTAAAATGAGGCTATACAATCACGTTGAGCGTGATGTGTGTCATGTCAGACAATATTTTTACGATTTATGTCATATGAAATAAAAAATGATTGTTTGATGGTACGCTCATGATCTCAAGATCCATTAGTGGAAGATTGGGGTGAAAAACAATCCTCGTCTTCTTACTTCAAGCAGTCAATGGATTTAAATTAGCTTTAGACGTAAGCGCAAATAGAGGTACCTATAAAAAATGCATAAAGTGATTACTTGCACCGAAAAATTATGCTATTGCACCTAATTTAAACGAAATTTTGATATTTATGGGGCCTATGCTGGTACATATCCCAAAAAAAAATTGCCCTCAAATCATGTTTGAACGTGATGTGTGTCATGTGATTTTAAGGCAATTTTTTACTAATTTGTGTCACGTGGAATCAAAACTTGACCGTCTAATGGAATGCTCATGGTCTCAAGATTTGCTTTCTAGAATATTGGGGGACAAGCGATTTGCATCATCTGATTCCGAGAAGTCCATTGGTTTCAAGGGGTGAAAATTCGAAGCCTATTGAAGTGAATGGGTTCTTGGAATCAGATGATGCAGATCGTTTCTCCCCCAATATTCTAGAAAGTGGATCTTGAGACCATGATCATTCTATTAGACGGTCAAGTTTTGATTCCATGTAGCACAAATTTAATAAAAATGACCTTAAAATCACATGGCACACATCACGTTCAAATATGATTTGAAGGTAATTTTTTTGAGATATGTGCCATATGAAATTAAGAACTGATCGCCGGCTAGTTAGATCATGATCTCAATATCCTTTGTGTGGAAGATCCATCAGACTGTCAAGTTTTGATTCCATATGCACAAATTTATAAAAAATGGCCTTAAAATCACATGACACACATCACGCTCAAATATAATTTGAAGGGAATTTTTTTGGGATATGTGTCATATGAAATCAAGAACTGACCGCCGACTAGTTAAATCATGATCTCAATATCCTTTATGTGGAAGATTAGAGTGCAAAAGAATCTCTATTGTTTGATCCCAAGCAGTCAATGCCTTTCACAGGGTTTGGATGTAAGCGCTTTTAGTAAACCTGTAGAGGCGAACTGTGTCATCTGAAAACAAATCAAAGTCGTCTGATTTGATGGCGACAATGTAAAGATCTACGATGTCAAACATTTGCACAAAACATGATCTCTACCAGAAGATTGAATACAGTCAAAGTCTATTATTTGATTCAATAGTTGGCTATGTGAGTTATATGATAGAGATCATATTTTGCACCCATCCTTGATAAAAAAAAAAAAAATTAAATCACGGCATCATGCCCTTCTAACCATTTTGGATAGATTGTAAGAGAGTGAGAATCTCTTTATTCTATTAGACTTAGTAATTAATGTTTATATAAATAAGGATAGATTGCCGAGCTTTTTAAAAAGCTCATCATCTTATTTATTTTATTTTATTTGAGATGGAATCATCATCTTATTCAATGGCTAACTTTAAAGTGACTTTTTGGGATTTGTGTCATATCAAATCAATGCCTATGATGGTAATTTTCATATGATTATCACTATTAACACCAAATTTGATTTTACGGCACTTTTTTGGAATCTGTATCACGTCAAATCAATGCCTGACCATTTAATGGTACGCCCATTATCTTCAGAACAAGTGTATGAAAGGTTGGAACGAAAACATTCTCCATCATTTGGTTCAAAACTGTCAATTGGTTTTAACATGGGCGCCCTCATAGATTCGGTGGGCATATTTAATAAAGGTAAAATTATATTTGATAAAATCACGTGCCATTCATCTCATTTAAAATTGAAGCCATTGGATGCAAAATTCATATTATTAACAAATTTGGGAATAAAATCGGAATATTTTAAATAAATTTGAAATTTTATAAATTTTCCATTTTAGATTAAACGCTTCCCTTTTTAAAATTTTATCATTTTGAACTAATATATTTTATAATTTTACTTTATGAAGTTTGACTGATTTTTTTCCTTTTTTCGAATTTAATAAATTTTGTCAGATTTTTTCCCGAAACCCAATATGATCACTATAAACGTAAACAAGAATAGTGAGACATTAATCCATTGCAAGATATCAATCTGCAAAATTCAAACCTCCCAATTCTAGGATCATTTTTCAATAAAATCTTTTCCCTTGCCCATTCTCTATATTCACCATTGATATTTTAAGTTAGCAGGATTCATCTTGTTTGATCTTGAAAACTAGATTGAAGGAAGAGCTATTTTTCGTGCGGTCTAAGTGAACATCAAAGGAGTAAGGATTAGATATTAAGGGGGACCAAAGCTTGGAAGCACACCTGAATCTCATAATAGACTTACATGGAATTCTAGTGAGTTCCATGATGATGATGTCTTTGAGAATGTGCTTCTCTTTATAGGTTATGGCTGCCTTCATCTTCTGTAGTTTGCTATTTTTATTTTTTTAAGCAACTACTTTAAATAATAGTTATAAAGAGGAGAAGATTTTGGAAACGCTAAAAGATTGAATCCAAAAGATGAAATATATATCTAGTTTAGAGTCCTAATTTAATTAGATATTAGTTAGGGCCTTAGGGGTATTTTAGATATAAAAAATTGACAGAAACTGTATTTACTTTGATATAATAGTAAGGATTGATCTTAAGATCATAGCAGCACTATCATACACTCAATTTTTCATCTCACATGCACTTATCTGTCAAAAAAGTTACTTGAAAATTATGTGGCACACATTGCTCTCATGCTTGATCTTAGGGTCATTTTTTGAGATGTATGTCACATAAAATAAATAAGGGATCAACTCTCCTAATCATCATTTAAGCATCAAATGGTGTTTAAATGATCTTATTTCATTTATTGGCTTATTATCTTGAAAATCCTTATATGGGTCAAAAAATCTCACTTTTTTGAAGATTTAAATCATCTAATCTATGCATTCTAATGTCAAAGATTGTTCTTAATTTTGATGGCGGATATTAAATTTCACCGCTTGGATGGTTTACATCCCCTTAGAAACATGATCATTTGGCTGAGACATGTTCCAAAGATGGATTGCCACCACTTAGGAAGATTAGATTGATACATAGATGTGTGCCACATGACACAATGATAAATCACACTTCAATGACATAAGATAAAAAAGTGACATTTTCGCGATGTCAGATCATTTAAACACCATATGCTGTTTAAATCGATCATGGGCCTTTATCCCAATAAAAAAAGTCTGATGATACATTTAGAGATTTAAAGCTGGATATATATACGCATATCGGTGTTAAATTGTATGATCGAGATTATTTTTTATTCTAATTTTCTAGACAATCGATCTTGAGATATAGGAGCAAAATCCAACGGTCAATTTTTCATTTCATATGGCACACATGTGAACCTAAATATTATGTGGCACACATCAGGCTCATATGATGTTAGGGCTTTTTTTTTTTTTGATAAATATGATGTTAAGGTCATTTCTTAGAATATGTTGTACATAAAATTAAAATTTAACATCAAATATACCTGTTCATATCGGTCAATATTAAAGGATCTTTTTTAAAACAAACTAAATAATTGTGTAAATTATAAAAAATATATTTTTTTCCCCAAAGGGCATTTGTTATAGTATATTTGATTCATCTGTAATATATATGGGCTAATCTGATTGGATACATCTCGATATGAATCCATATTAATCGATATTTACTTATTTTAGTCAATACTTGATACCTTGATTTCACTTATGAATCTTGAGATGTAGTGTACTCATGGTTTCGTATCTGCGATACTTATCAATTTTTTAGCAAATCGAGACATATCGGTATTCAATTTCGTATCGGTATCAATATCAACTGATACGAGCCCATATCAGCTGATACGCATCTCGTATCGGCGATACGTATTGATATCGGCCGATTCATATCGGTCCTCCAATGATCGATACCGATTTTGTTACCTTGGGTGAGATTTCAATTTCAAACGGTGCAAATAAGATTTTTTTGCCTTTTGTCTATTTTGTTGGAATTTGGATTAGTTTTCCTTTTATGATTTCTTATAGCTTTGGCGCCTACAAGAGGGTTCTGGAATTTTAGTGGGAAACGTACGGGTATAGATTAGGCGTTGGAGCGAGGAATGCCGTTGGTTTGCTAGGGGCTGAGAGAGCTACTTGAGTCCTTGATTACCTTCTATCGACGGCTGTTGGCTGCGTTTAATGGTAAGTATTTGAAAATTGCATTGGGAAGGTAATCTTATTTAAGTAAATTTACGTTTTGAGTTACTATTTGGGTAAATGGGGTGTGGTTTAGGTAGCTTATTAGGTAGCTTCCCCTGTCCTACTCGAGTAACTTTTTCTCCGAGTGTGCCACAGCCACATAAAATCATCAAAATCATCATAATGGGTTTCTTCTATGTGGAAGTATTTTTTTTTTATGAGAATCAATCTTTATCATCTAAAATTAAGAGACCAAAGCTGCTCCTTACACATGTTAAAAGATAGATTTGGTATTTAAGGGATATGAGTCACGTATAAATATGATAAAAAATGTTTGATTCGAAGGTCATAATCTAATGATCTTAATTATAAAACACCATTTTCATTATGTAATTCAATATAGTCAAAGGCCGTTATTTGATTAAACAATTAATTGAGTTGCATCCTGTAATAGAGATTTTGTCTTGTGTCAATTTTTTGCACTATAAACCCCTAGATTAATATAACCTACAAATTCACTCTCAAAAATAAAAATAAAAATAAATATATATATATATATATATATATATATATATATATATATATATATAACCTACAAATCATATGACAAATGGTAGCTTAACATGATATAGGCCACTAAAATTTCAAGTCTTCCGACAAGTTATATGGAAGGGCTAATATCATATTATTAATATCGAATGCCATTTGACTCTTTCGAATGAGCGATCAAAATATCATTTTTCACCCCTACCTTCTCTAACAAAGTTCTTTAGATGGAGACACCTCTAAAAAAATGGACCGACCCTCCTAATCATCATTTAGGCATCAAATGGTGTTTAAACTGATCTTATACCAATTATTAGTTTATGATTTTAGAAATTTATACCATTAAAGTGATATATAATCAATTGAAAGGGCTATGAGTAAAAAAAATCACACATTTCGGGAGATTAAGATCATTTGATTTATGCACTCTAATATCAGCGTTTGTTCTTAATTTTGATGGCTGATATTAAAATTCACCGATCGGATGATTTACATCCACTTAGAAGCATAATCCTTTGACTAAGACACTTTTCAACACGGATTGCCACTTAGGCAATTTAGATTGATCATAGATACATGCCAAATGACACAATAATTAATCACTCTTCAATGGTGTGAGATAAAATATGATATTTTAATGGTAGAAGATCATTTAAACAAATTTTGATGTTTAAATGTGGGTCATAAGCCACTCTAACACCTTAGTACAAACTAGTCTTTTAAGTTTGTACTTTGGACATCGGTTGTCACTATAAATAAAATCTTGGATTTCGTTTTGGTTTCAGTGGGGACTAAACTAAAATTTTGAACCAAATCTTCAACACAATATAAAAAATACCGAAATTTTATTTTTTATTTCGTTTTCGGTGGGGACCAAAACTGAAACATTTCGATTTAAATTTTGAACCATGGTTGTCACCCATAGACAACAAATCTACTGTAAATAGTTTGTTTGGAAGCTACACCAAATTTGACAAATCTATACCGTTCAAACGAATAAGGATTAAATCAGTTGTTATGGCCTAGAGTTGGTCAAAATTTCATCTTAATCCTCCTTTCATAGGTGGAAAGGTAGAGTGCATGGTACTGATTAACGATCATATATATTAGTTGTAGAATAAGATGGCTTATACTTACATTTCTATGTATATAGTCTTTACGCTATCTTCTGTCCTTTTATTGGATCCATGAATGATGCTGGGGCATTTGTTAACCCAAACGGCATCACTAGGAATTCATAGTATCCGTATCGAGTCCTGAATGCAGTCTTCTGAATATCCTCTGCCTTGACTCTCAACTGATGATATCCCGATCTCAGATCGATCTTTGAGAAATATTTCGCTCCTTACAGCTGATCGAACAAGCCATCTATCTTAGGCAAAGGGTATCGGTTCTTAATAGTGAGTTTGTTTAATTGTCGATAGTCAATACATAGACGCATTGACCCATCTTTCTTCTTTACAAATAAGACCGGTGCTCCCCATGGAGACACGCTCGGTCTAACGAAACCTTTGTCCATTAACTCTTGTAGCTGCTCTTTCAACTCCTTCCACTCAGCAGAAGCCATTCGGTATGGTGCTTTAGAAACAGGTTCCGTTCCTGGTGCAAAGTCGATAGCGAATTCTATTTCTCTCTCTGGAGGTAATCCAGGTAACTCCTCTGAAAATATATCGGCGAAGTCTCATACGACTGCTATCTCCGAGATCACATTCTTCTCCTCTTTGTGCTCCTTCAGGAATGCCAAGTATCCACTATACCTCTTTCTAATCAATCGCTCGGCCCTGATTGCCGAGATAAGTGGTAGGTGCTTCGACCTTTCTCCTCGAAATCGAAGTGATCTCCTTGTATTCGGTCTAAACGTGACAACCTTGTTTCGCACATGTTGAGTCGATAGCCAATCCATGCCAAGGATCACGTCGAATCCTTGCATGTCTAACAAAATTAGGTTCGCGGGTAATTCAAAATCGCCTCCATCCATGACCCTCACGATCACGGAGTTGCAACCCTTCTCGGTATCAACCGCTTTCCCAGTAGGAACTGTAACGGTCAAAATGAAGTCTAACTCCTCTGGGTCGACTTTCATCTTCTTTGTGAAACGAGGTGTAACAAATGAGTGGGTAGACCCCGAGTCTATCAACACTCGAGCTTCATATGATACGTCGCACCCCTTCTTATAGATGTGTAATCCACCTAATTATACATACACACACACATATATATATATATTGTTTATTCTCATTATACTAGAATTTATCACATGCGAGCTTTTTCTTGTGTTTTCTCAATATAGATGTACCTTTTCTATTTAAACATTTCAAGAATTGAAATTCTTTATTTAAAAGAAAGCTCACCTTGAATGACATCATTTGTGTTCTGAGCCTCCTGAGCTGTGACTGCGTAGGCTCTTCCTTGGACGATCGGCTTCCTTGCTTGTATAGGTCGCGGAATAGATACTGAAGTCGTCTTCCCTTTGTTCACCTCGGGGCATTCCCTGATCAAGTGGCCCACCTTGCCACATCGGAAGCAACCCCGAGTGCCTACCCTACAGTCGGACGTCTCGTGAGGCTTGCCACACTTGGCACAAATCTCACGCGGCGTGGAAGAAGCTGCTCGAGAAGGCCCCTGTGTGACTGTGGCGCCGGTAGAAATAGTAGGGCTCTCGTAGCGTATCGGTCTACCCGACGCGAGCAATGAAAATCTCTGCTGGTTGCTTTGCTGCGTCGGTCTTCCATAGCCTCCTTGAAACGGCGGCTTCTGATTATTTGGTATGAACCTCAGCTTTTTGTTCACCGGTTCATAATTACCCGTTCTGCCCTGATAAGAGTTCCACCTTCCTTGTTGCTCCCTCTGGCGATATCTATTATTATTCTCCTCTTCCACTATGAGCGCTTTTCTCATGACCTCTCCATAGGTCCTCAATTGGAATGGTGCTACTCCTCCCCTCACATCCGACTTCAACCCTTGCTGAAACCTCTTTGCTTTCATCATATCGGTGATGACATAGTCGGGCGCAAAGCGAGCGAGTCGCATGAACTCCACTCCATAGTCTCTCACACTCATCTTCCCCTGAGTAAGCTGTAGAAATTGGATTTCCATTTGGTTCCTAACCACTTCAGGGAAGTATTGTTTATTAAATTTCTCAACGAATTCATCCCAAGTCCATGGCATGTCTGGGGTCTCCTGAGCCCTAGTCCTAGAAACGGACTTCCACCAAGGCTCAGCCTCCCCATCCAACATATAGGCTGCCCAACGGACGCTCTCATCCTCAGTACAGGTGAGCACACTGAACACCTACTCCATCTCACTCAACCAGTGCTCTGCCACTATGGGCTCTCCCTGTCCAGAAAAGCTAGGAGGTCTCATCCTCCTAAACTCAGTAAAAGCAGATGATGGTGGCGGTGTCGGAGCTACTGGAGGTGTCGGTGGCTGCTGATGCTCATGAGCCGTGTGAGCTGCCAAAGATGCTGCCTGTTGAGCCATAGCAGCTGCCATGGCCTCCATGGTATGCATCATCCTCTGACGCTCAGCTCTATCCTCATTTCTTTCTCTAACTCTTTCTTGTACTCTCTGATCTTGATCCTGACGATCTCGATCATGGCTCTCTTCCTGATCTTGACTTCCTTGGCCACCACTGCCAGAAGCCCCTCCATCTCTTATAGGTACTCTATTCGTAGGAGAGGTGTACCCATCTCCACTACGTAAACTTCTATTATGGCATACAGGTGGCCCTTCCTCTAGGTAACATCATGGTCTGCACGTGAAAACAAAGTTTTCATTAGCAGAAGTCCTTATGCTCTGACAAAAGAATGATTGTCGAAGTTTCTAAAAGAAATATGCTCTAATACCAATTGTGACAGCCCGGATCTCAGCACCTCGAAACCCATGCCATCAGCACGATCCTCCAGACCGTGCCCCAAAGCTTAGCATGGAACATTGGTATAACAAGCATAATTAAATAAATAAAGCAATTAATCTTATTAAAGTGGGAGAAGTTAATATGCCCAATTGGCATATTCAAAAGACAGTTTTGCCTTCATGCTACTGCATGAATAGAGAACCGATCCGAACCATCGGTGATAATCGAATCACCCTAGATGGTTCGCCAAAAGAATAATCTATTTTTAATTACATTATTTCAAAATAAAGGCTTGACATACCAAGCCGCACTAAACTACTCTCAAAACTGACTCTCTCTATCAAAGTGCTCAGCAGAGTCACCTAGAAGAAGTCCTCGGGTGGAGGCTCCAACTCGTCTCCTGGCGCGAAATCCGAATCACCCGGATCTACGCCCCCCGAAGCCTCAGCTGCTGCTATCAAAGGACCTGCGACGTATAGTCTAAAAGGGTGAGCTATATCCTACCTCAATAGGGAACAAGCACAATGAACATATAAGTTAAAACTCACATATATTCCATGATATCCAGAGCATGATGAATCTATGCATTTGCTAGAAAACCAATTAAAAATAGATGTCTTATACTCAATTCACTGGTAAGTTGCATGTATCACTTTACTATTTATCTAATCATGAATGACACTGAACATGCCTAAAGCAAAACTTAAATCTTCAACTTAAGTAATCCCCAAGCAATATAGCATCGAGCCCCGATGAGATACCCTTCATCGTCATCTAATTAGACAGTTGTAAAAACATGTATTCCTTGATAATATGACCCAAGCCCCTTTCTCACTAGGCGGCGGGGTTAAATATTACACAACATCCCTAGGATATCCTTACGGTCATGGATAAACCTCCGTGATGGTGTACGGATTCGCTGCCGTACCGATCACGGATATCCTGTCGCGTCAGTCGTGGGTATCCCGCCACGTCGGTGGGGTATCCTCCAAACCTCAAATAACAAAAATATCATGTGCATTATATATAGTTGTTCACCGTGTAAGTGTGCTATCTTATATCAGTTAGGCCTCAACAGTAATTATTCAATCCTATGTATACATCCCTGGGATGTATACACACCCGCATCACACATGATGCCTTTATTACTTCCTCATCCCTTGGGGATGTCTCAATTTCATTTGATTACTCGTTCTTAGTTACTTGCATCACACAGATGCCCTTATAACATTTTTGGTGTCACACACGCACCCATTTTCATAAATCTTTTCACATTTAAAACAGCTTCAATTAGATAATTATATCACTACATACATGCTCTTGAAATTAAAATACATGTTCAAGGTGTTCCCTACCTCAAGTCTCTGCTTGATCATGCATCAAGGTCCCACGTGGCTCCTTGTGCCCAAGTTCACACGTACCACCTATGGTACCACATAACATATGGAATACATCACTAAAGATGTAACAAAGAAGGTCCAAGACCCTCCAAAAATCTTAAGGTCAAACTCAAAAGTCAACAAAAATTGGCACAATCGATTAATCGAACTCCAAAATCGATTAATCGAATCTGATTCGATTAATCGATTTTCAAAATCGATTAATCAAAATTTAAAATCGATTAATCGAGATTCCCATTCGATTAATCAAATCCCAATTCGATTAATCGAAATTCTCCACTCTATCCATTCGATTCTCAATTCGAGTAATCGAATTCCCAAAATCGATTAATCGAAATTCGAAATCGATTAATCGAAATCCCATTTCGATTAGTCCATTTTAGCAAGTCCTTTTCTTCCCTCCATTGGAGTTCACTGGAGGTTCCCAGTCGATTAATCGATACCAAAATCGATTAATCGAAAATCAAAGTCGATTAATCGAAACTCAATTCGATTAATCGAATTCGGGGTCCTCTGACTTTTTAACTTCCTGGCGCAATTCGATTAATCGAATCCCAATTTCGATTAATCGAATTGGCGAGAACTTGTTTATTCTTCCCAATCTTTTTCTACTCTTTTTCCTTCATTTTTCTAAGCCTTTATCCTATAATTTAAACCATTCTTAACTACAATGAACTCACATAACTTATGCATTGAATTTACAAGGATTTTACCTTCAATCAATTTAAATTGATTAGATCTAATGGTTGGAAAGGCTAGGGTTCCAGCTTTTAGCTCTAACGGAATCCCTCGCTTCGAATCCGGCCTTAAATGCTCGAATCCCCCTTTCCAATCAGCTGCAACAACTCCTCTCTTTACTCCTCTCTCTCTCTCTCTTCTTTACTCTCCTTCAACAACCAAAACAATTTATTTTAGGGTTATTAAACCCTTTTATTTCCCTTCTAACTTGTGTATTGAGCACATACACCAGAAGTAGGTGTATGTGACTCCGGATTTCGTCACATTCCACACATTCACTTAATTTCTCACATCTCATCCGTTCATCATACCCTACGTCATCTAGTGAACTCCTACATGGTCAAACCTATGACCAATCGGGCACGAATCTCGAGGTCACTATTTAATGCGATTTTTCGGGTTATTACATCCTCCCCACCTTGGAAATTTTCTTCCCCGAAAATAACCCAAAGGTGTGCGCTTGGGTACCCCGAACACTGGTGTCGCGTACCCATACACCAAGGAAATTAGACACAATAATTGATGCAGATACTCAAAAACGTAATGTATTTCATTAATTTGCAAAATCTACAACTTTATCTACATCGTTTCTAGTACATCAAAAGTGCCAAAACAGGCATACAAAAAGAAACATCTCTATCTCGGCCTCATGCCGCTTCTAGCTGTGATGTGTAGGAGCAGTGCTCTATGTGGACGGATGTGTGGGGTTGATTCTTTGGTGGCTGGATGGCCGGGTTGGTAGCAGATGCCTTCGATGTAGAAGTGGAAGTACCGGCGTTGGTAGTCGCGGTGGTCGGACGGAAAATAGGGCCCCTATGGAAGGCGGTCCGTCCCGCGGTCCACTCCTCCTCCTGAGCGAGGTACCATTGGTAGTCGGATGGGTAGATGTAGCGGAGGATGTGGAACATCAAAAAGTCTATCCTCCGGTTCATCCTCTCGTTGTTGGCCTCGATCGTCGGTGCCTGGCGAGCTGCTCGCGGGAGGTAGGAAGAAGTAGGTGTAGTCGCGGCAGATTGTGCTGGCGGCGTAGGTGAAGCGGTGGCATGGGAGGGCGCCCCCTCCACTAGTGGCTCAACCGGGTGTGCCCCACCCTCAGGTGGGTCCTACTGTGGTGGTGGGGGTGGTGGCAGTGCTACTGCTGCTGCTGGTGCGTGACCCGGAGCCGGTAGGGTCCGCTTCAACAAATTATAACTACGGCTCCATGAAGACTTCGAAAACGTCTTCACTCGGTCTGTCGCCTGCACCTCGTGGGGTGATACCGCATACTCGGGAGCGTTGGAGTAACACTCCAACATGCTCGAGATCAACCGAGCATACGGCATTTTCTCCTTGGCCTCAAGTTGCCCTTCATTAATTTTCCTTTTATGTACTTCATCCCCTCTAGGATGAGCATGGTCGCGTCGAACCACCGGCCACAAAAGGCCGCATATAGTGCCTGTTGCATTACCTCAATCCGCTCGGTGTCGTGCCGCAACGGGTAGAGGTTACACTTGATTATGGAATCAAGCATCCACATGTAGTGGGGAAGGTCGACCCTCTTGATGGAGGATCCCGACCCCTTCTTCCCGTTGATCATGATCTCCTCAAATTTAACGTCTTCCTCGAAGGGTGGAAAGAGGGTGGTCTCGGGTGTAAAGTCGAGGTAGCACTCAAGGACCTCGTGTATCTGACGACGGGTGAATGTGTAGTCCCGACCTTCAATAGTGGTCTTGACTACATCATCTGTAGGGCCGACCACGAGCCCTTGGTAGAATAGTCTAACCAACCTAGGGTAGTAGGACCCACGAATTGGTTTGAAGAGGTTGCCAAGACCGGCATTTTGAAGGTAATTACGAGCCCATTGGGTCTCGCCCGGCACATCGTGATTTGTAAATAGGGTTGGGTCGATGATGTACTCGACCTCGAATGTCTTAGCCTCCCACCACTCATTGGGTTGAAGGACATTGGTGGGTGGTGGCGGCATGGGTGTGGACTCGCGTGAAGACTCACGCGAAGACGCGCTTGTCGAACCGGAGGTGGTCTCCGATGCCGACTGTGATGGAGTCCTCACCGGCGATGGGGTAGGTGGTGGTGGTGCGGCGTTCTTACGCCGAACCGGGAGTTTAGAGGTCACCTTCTGCGAAGACAATCGGGTTTTGGGCGGCATGGTTGGTGAAATAAGCTTAAACTAGGGTTTTTATAGCTCAAATGGAAAGAAAAGGTACAAATCTAGGGTTTACCTTAGGTTTCGATGCGAAAATAGGCGATCTCGGTCGGAAATCGACGAAGAATGCTCAAAACCCTAGCTCGGATGGATGGTCGGAGAAGAAGGAGAAATGGCGCCTAAGCTTCAAATTTTTGAATGGGCACCAAAAACTCTAATTTACATATATATAGACTCGCTTCGATTAATTGAAATTCAAATTCGATTAATCGAGTTTCAAAATTAGGTTAAGTCGCGCGAAATCGATTAATCGATTTCCAAAATCGATTAATCGATTTCCAAAATCGATTAGTCGAAACTCAAAATCGATTAATCGAAACCATTTCGATTAATCGAAATCGTATCCGTTAAAAAAATTTTAAGTTTGGAGCTCACTGGCGCGAGCTAGTCGATTAATCGAAATCCATTTCGATTAATTGAAATTTCAAAATCGATTAATCGAATTTCACTTCGATTAATCGAATTTCACTTCGATTAATCGAAATCGTGTTGTCCTTCCCAAAATTTTCAGGATTCTTTAAGTTACTCGATTAGTCGAACTATGATTCGATTAATCGAAATCTCAAATCGATTAATCGAATTCCACTTCGATTAATCGAAATTGTTTTTCATACTTCAAATTTTTGTAATTTCCTTAAGTTTGATTAATCGAAAACATAAATCGATTAATCGAATTCCCCCTCGATTAATCGAAATTTCATAAAATCCCTCTAAGTTCTTCTAAAATTCTCAATTTGTTTGATTAATCGAACCCTCAATTCGATTAATCGAAAACCTAAATCGATTAATCGAAAATAAGATCGATTAATCGAAATTTCACTCTGTCATTTTTCTAATCCTTATTCAAGTCCCCAGTCACTGGCACATGCCAGTCGACTAATCGAATAAAATCGATTAATCGAATTTCCAAATCGATTTATCGATTTGAAGATCGATTAATCGGTTTTGATCAAATTCTATTGGTTTTCAAATTTCTCTGTCTAGTTGATTTATCTTGGTAATTTATGATATGAAGTGATTCTTGGTTCTATAAAACACATCCTCAAGATCATGTGTGCATAAAAATGTTGTTTCTTTATCATACTTGATCAAAATTTCCATTGAATTACAAGCGTCGTTAAAATCCATAAACATGCTTGCGGTGATACAATTTGATTCTCAAGCCGTCGGAAACAAGGCTGGATATTATTCTTTCACATCGGCCTCTCGTTCCCATGTAGCTTCCTCGGCCGGATAATGCTTCCATCGAACAAGTACTAATGGAATCACTTTTGTTCGCAACACTTGTTCCTTTTGGTCCAAAATCTCCACCGGCTCTTCGATCATAGTCATGTCCTCATGCATTTCAAAAGCTTGACCGCTCAACACGTGGTCAGGGTCGTTAATGTACTTCCTGAGCATAGATACATGGAAGACATTGTGTACTGGATCGAATAACGATGGTAATCCGATGCGGTAAGCAAATTTCCCTACTCGACCCAAAACTTTGAACTGTCCAAGATAGCGGGGACTTAGCTTCCCCCTCTTTCCAAATCTCATGACTCCCTTCATAGGTGACACTTTCACAAACACGTGTTCCCCCACTTTGAAGTCTATACTCGTCCGCTTGATATCGGCGTAGCTTTTCTGTCTGCTCTGCGCCGCTTTGAGTTTTGCCCTTATCATACGAACATAGGTGGCATTGTCTTCAAGTATTTTGGGTCCCAAAACAAATTTCTCACTCGTTTCTTCCCAATTTATGGGCAATCTACATCGCCGTCCGTAAAGTGCTTCATATGGTGCCATCCCAATGCTCGTTTGAAAACTGTTGTTATATGTAAACTCAATCAAGGGTAGGTGCTGATCCCACGATCCTTGCAATTCCAACATACATGCCCTAAGCATGTCCTCAATGATCTGATTGACCCTCTCAGTCTGTCCGTCAGTTTGCGAATGAAATGCTGTACTAAAATCTAGTCGCATTCCCATTCCTTCTTGAAATTTCTTCCAGAACTTCGACGTATACAATGGGTCACGGTCCGAAACAATACTACTCGGAATCCCATGCAAACGGAAATTTCTTTCATATAAAGTTCTGTCAATCTTCCTGCCGTATACATCGTGTTTTAGGGCAAGAAGTGCGCTGTCTTGATCAATTGATCGACCACTACCCAAATGGCATTGTACTTCTTTGCAGTACGCGAAAGTCCAACGATGAAGTTCATAGAGATCGATTCCCACTTCCATTCCAGTATAGGTAGAGGCTGCAATAAGCCTGCGGGATGTCTATGATCGATCTTCACTTGCTGACACGTCAAACACCGCGAGACGTACTCTGACACATCTTGTTTCAAGCCTCTCCACCAATAGTTCTTTTTCAAATCTTGATACATCTTTGTACTTCCCGGGTGGATAGCATAGCTCGATTTGTGTGATTCATCCAGAATTGTTCATCGTAGATCGGCATTGTTCGGAATACAGAGACGTCCTTTGAATAATAAGGAACCATCCTCTTTGATTGAAAAATCAGATGCAATGCCTTCAGTCACATCTTGACGAATCCTTGTTAGCACCGGGTCTTTCATCTGTAGTTCATGGATATGCTCAAATATCATCGGTCTCACTGATATATTAGCCAAGAAGGCTCCTGTAGCTTGCGACTCAATGTTTGCATCATATAGTGCCAAATCTTCCAACAACTTTCATCGGTGTATACCCAAAATGAGACTAGCTAACTGAGCTGAACTTTTTCGACTCAAGGCATCCGCTACTACATTAGCCTTGCCTGGATGGAACTGTATAAAACAGTCATAGTCCTTAAGAAACTCCATCCATCTGCGCTGTCTCATATTTAATTCCTTCTGTGTAAATAGATATCTAAGGCTCTTGTGGTCGGTGAAAATCTCGAAAGTCTCACTGTACAAATAATGTCTCCAAATCTTGAGCACGAAAATGACCACTGCTAATTCCAGGTCATGTGTCGGGTAATTCTTCTCATGCCCTTTCAACTATCTCGACCCATACGCTATCACTTGTTTGTGTTGATTAAGCACACAGCCCAAACCAGTATACGAAGCATCGCTATACATTGCAAACCCTCCACTACCTGAAGGTATAGCTAACACTGGAGCTGAAGTGAGTCTCTTTTTGAGTTCTTGAAAACTCTTCTCGCATGCCTCACTCCATTCAAACCTTGCATCTTTCCGTGTGAGTCTCGTGAATGGTCCTGATATCTTTGAAAAACCCTCAACGAAACGTCGGTAGTAACCCACCAATCCAAGGAAACTGCAGATGTCGGTTATGGTCTTTGGTTGCTCCTAATTCACTACTGCTTCGATCATTGCTGGATCTACAGTGACACCAAGCTTCGAGACGATATGTCCCAAAAAGTTAACTTCTTCTAACCAAAATTTACATTTGTTGAGCTTGGCATATAACTGGTGTTCACGTAGAGTTTGTAGGGCTATGCTCAAGTGTTTCTCATGCTCTTCTTCTGACTTTGAATAGATCAGGATGTCGTCAACAAACAGTATGACACAAGTATCTAGGTGTGGTTTAAATACCCTATTCATCAGATCCATGAATGACGTCGGGGCATTTGTTAACCCAAACGGCATCAGTAGGAATTCATAGTGTCCGTATCGAGTCCTGAATGCAGTCTTCTGAATATCCTCTGCCTTGACTCTCAACTGATGATATCCCGATCTCAGATCGATCTTTGAGAAATATTTCGCTCCTTGCAGCTGATCGAACAAGTCATCTATCCTAGGCAAAGGATATCGGTTCTTAATAGTGAGTTTGTTTAATTATCGATAGTCAATCCATAGACGCATTGACCCATCTTTCTTCTTTACAAATGAGACCGGTGCTCCCCATGGAGACAAGCTCGATCTAACGAAACCTTTGTCCATTAACTCTTGTAGCTGCTCTTTCAACTCCTTCCACTCAGCAGGAGCCATTCGGTATGGTGCTTTAGAAACAGGCTCCGTTCCTGGTGCTAAGTCGATAGCGAATTCTATTTCTCTCTCTGGAGGTAATCCAGGTAACTCCTCTGAAAATACATCAGCGAAGTCTCATACGACTGCTATCTCCGAGATCACATTCTTCTCCTCTTTGTGCTCCTTCAGGAATGCCAAGTATCCACTACACCCCTTTCTGATCAATCGCTCGACCCTGACTGCCGAGATAAGTGGTAGGTGCTTCGACCTTTCTCCTCGAAATCAGAATGATCTCCTTGTATTCGGTCTAAACGTGACAACCTTGTTCTTACAATCTACTGTCGCACAGTGAGTCGATAGCCAATCCATGCCAAGGATCATGTCGAATCCTTGCATGTCTAACAAAATTAGGTTCGCGGGTAATTCAAAATCACCTCCATCCATGACCCTCACGATCACGGAGTTGCAACCCTTCTCGGTATCAACCGCTTTCCGAGGAATCATAGCGGTCAAAATGAAGTCTAACTCCTCTGGGTTGACTTTCATCTTCTTTGTGAAACGAGGTGTAATAAATGAGTGGGTAGACCCCGAGTCTATCAACACTCGAGCTTCATATGACACGTCACACCCCTTCTTATAGATGTGTAATCCACCGAATTATACATACACACATATATATATATATATATTGTTTATTCTCATTATACTAGAATTTATCACATGCGAGCTTTTTCTTGTGTTTTCTCAATATAGATGTACCTTTTCTATTTAAACATTTCAAGAATTGAAATTCTTTATTTAAAAGAAAGCTCACCTTGAATGACATCATTTGTGTTCTGAGCCTCTTGAGCTGTGACTGCGTAGGCTCTTCCTTGGACGATCGGCTTCCTTGCTTGTATAGGTCGTGAAATAGATACTGAAGCCGTCTTCCCTTTGTTCACCTCGGGGCATTCCCTGAACAAGTGGCCCACCTTGCCACATCGGAAGCAACCCCGAGTGCCTACCCTACAGTCGGACGTCTTGTGAGGCTTGCCACACTTGGCACAAATCTCATGCGGCGTGGAAGAAGCTGCTCGAGAAGGCCCCTGTGTGACTGTGGCGCCGGTAGAAATAGCAGGGCTCTCGTAGCGTATCGGTCTACCCGGCGCGAGCAATGAAAATCTCTGCTGGTTGCTTTGCTGCGTCGGTCTTCCATAGCCTCCTTGAAACGGCGGCTTCTGATTATTTGGTATGAACCTCAGCTTTTTGTTCACCGGTTCATAATTACCCGTTCTGCCCTGATAAGAGTTCCACCTTCCTTGTTGCTCCCTCTGGCGATATCTATTATTATTCTCCTCTTCCACTACGAGCGCTTTGCTCATGACCTCTCCATAGGTCCTCAATTGGAATGGTGCTACTCCTCCCCTCACGTCTGACTTCAACCCTTGCTAAAACCTCTTTGCTTTCATCATATCAGAGATGACATAGTCGGGCGCAAAGCGAGCGAGTCGCATGAACTCCACTCCATAGTCTCTCACACTCATCTTCCCCTGAGTAAGCTGTAGAAATTGGATTTCCATTTGGTTCCTAACCACTTCAGAGAAGTATTGTTTATTGAATTCCTCAACGAATTCATCCCAAGTCCATGGCATGTTTGGGGTCTCCTGAGCCCAAGTCCTAGAAACGGACTTCCACCAAGGCCCAGCCTCCCCATCCAACATATAGGCTGCCCAACGGACGCTCTCATCCTCAGTACAGGTGAGCACACTAAACACCTTCTCCATCTCACTCAACTAGTGCTCTGCCACTATGGGCTCTCCCTGTCCAGAAAAGCTAGGAGGTCTCATCCTCCTAAACTCAGTAAAAGCAGATGATGGTGGCAGTGTTGAAGCTATTGGAGGTGTCGGTGGCTGCTGATGCTCATGAGCCGTGTGAGCTGCCAAAGATGCTGCCTGTTGAGCCATAGCAGCTGCCATGGCCTCCATGGTATGCATCATCCTTTGACGCTCAACTCTATCCTCATTTCTTTCTCTAACTCTTTCTTGTTCTCTCTGATCTTGATCTTGATGATCTCGATCACGGCTCTCTTCCTGATTTTGGCTTGCTTGGCCACCACTGCCAGAAGCCCCTCCATCTCCTATAGGTACTCTATTCGTAGGAGAGGTGTACCCATCTCCATTACGTAAACTTCTATTATGGCCGCCCCTGGGTCGGCCCCTTCCTCTAGGTAACATCACGGTCTGCACGTGAAAACAAAGTTTTCATTAGCAGAAGTCCCTATGCTCTGACGAAAGAATGATTGTCAAAGTTTCTAAAAGAAATATGCTCTGATACCAATTGTGACAGCCAGGATCTCGGCACCCCGAAACCCGTGCCATCAGCACGATCCTCCAGACTGTGCCCCAAAGCTTAGCACGGAACATTGGTATAACAAGCATAATTAAATAAATAAAGAATTAATCTCATTAAAGCAGAAGAAGTTAATATGCCCAATTGGCATATTCAAAAGACAGTTCTGCCTTCATGCCACTGCATGAATAGAGAACCGACCCGAACCATCGGTGATAATCGAATCACCCCAGATGGTTGGACAAAATAATAATCTATTTTTAATTACATTATTTCAAAATAAAGGCTTGACTAAAGCTGCCTCAAACCGACTCTCTATCAAAGTGCTCAGCAGAGTCACCTAGAAGAAGTCCTCAGGTGGAGGGTCCAACTCGTCTCCTGGCGCGAAATCCGAATCACTCGGATCTACGCCCCCCGAAGCCTCAGCTGCTGCTATCAAAGGACCTGCGACGTATAGTCTAAAAGGGTGAGCTACATCCTAGCTCAATAGGGAACAAACACAATGAACATATAAGTTAAAACTCACATATATTCCATGATATTCAGAACATAATGAATCTATGCATTTGCTAGAAAACCAATTAAAAACAGATGTCTTATACTCAATTCACTGGTAAGTTGCATGTATCACTTTACTGTTGATCTAATCATGAATGACACTGAACAGGCCTAAAGCAAAACTTAAATCTTCAACTTAAGTAATCCCCGAGCAATATAGCATCGAGCCCCGATGAGATACCCTTCATCATCATCTAATTAGACAGTTGTAAAAACATGTATTCGCTGGGAATACGACCCAAGCCCCTTTCTCACTAGGCGGCGGGGTTAAATATTACACAACATCCCTAGGATGTCCTTATGATTATGGATAAACCTCCGTGATGGTGTACGGATTCGCCGCCGTATCGGTCACGGATATCCTGCCGCGTCAGTCGTGGGTATCCCGCCACGTCGGTGGGGTATCCTCCAAACCTCAAATAATAAAAATATCATGTGCATTATATATAGTTGTTCACCGTGTAAGTGTGCTATCTTATATCAGTTAGGCCTCAACAGTAATTATTCAATCTTATGTATACATCCCTGGGATGTATACACCCTCGCATCACACCTGATGCCCTTATTACTTCCTCATCCCCTGGGGATGTCTCAATTTCATTTTATTACTCGTTCTTAGTTACTTGCATCACACAGATGCCCTTATAACATTTTTGGTGTCACACACGCACCCATTTTCATAAATCTTTTCACATTTAAAACAGCTTCAATTAGATAATTATATCACTACATACATGCTCTTAAAATTAAAGTACATGTTCAAGGTGTTCCCTACCTCAAGTCTCTGCTTGATCATGCATCAAGGTCCCACGTGGCTACTTGTGCCCAAGTTCACACGTACCACCTATGGTACCACATAACATATGGAATACATCACTAAAGATGTAACAAAGAAGGTCCAAGACCCTCCAAGAATCTTAAGGTCAAACTCAAATGTCAACAAAAATTGGCACAGTCGATTAATCGAACTCCAAAATTGATTAATCAAAATTTAAAATCTATTAATCGATTCTCAAATCGATTAATCGAGATTCCCATTCGATTAATCAAATCCCAATTCGATTAATCGAAATTCTCCACTCTATCCATTCGATTCTTAATTCGAGTAATCGAATTCCCAAAATCGATTAATCGATCCCAAATCGATTAATTGAAATTCGAAATCGATTAATCGAAATCCCATTTCGATTAGTCGATTTCAGCAAGTCCTTTTCTTCCCTCCATTGGAGTTCACTGGAGGTTCCTAGTCGATTAATCGATACCAAAATCGATTAATCGAAAATCAAAGTCGATTAATCGAAACTCAATTCGATTAATCGAATTCGGGGTCCTCTGACTTTTCAACTTCCTGGCGTAATTCGATTAATCAAATCCCAATTTTGATTAATCGAATTGGCCAGGAACAACCCCCTTTTGGGCTGTTCTTCCCAATCTTTTCCTACTCTTTTTCCTTCATTTTTCTAAGCCTTTATCCTATAATTTAAACCATTCTTAACTACAATGAACTCACATAACTTATGCATTGAATTTATAAGAATTTTACCTTCAATCAATTTCAAATTGATTAGATCTAATGGTTGGAAAGGCTAGGGTTCCAGCTTTTGGCTCTAACGGAATCCCTCGCTTCGAATCCGACCTTAAATGCTCGAATCCCCCTTTCCAATCAGTTGCAACAACTCCTCTCTCTCTCTCTCTCTCTCTCTCTCTCTTCTTTACTCTCCTTCAACAACCAAAACAATTTATTTTAGGATTATTAAACCCTTTTATTTCCCTTCTAACTTGTGTATTGAGCACATACACCAGAAGTAGGTGTATGTGACTCTGGATTTCATCACATTCCACACATTCACTTAATTTCTCACATCTCATCCGTTCATCATACCCTACGTCATCTAGTGAACTCCTACATGGTCAAACCTATGACCAGTCAGGCACGGATCTCGAGGTTTCTATTTAATGCGATTTTTTGGGTTATTACATCACAGGTCACAGGTGACGTAACAATAGTTCGGTGATATGGTGGTATTCGACACCACTTATAAAATAAATAAATTGCTGCTACCGTTCGCCCCATTCACGGGGGTCAACCATCATTGGCAGACGACGTTTTTTGGATTTCGTTGCTCGCAGATAAGATGAAGATCTTCGTTTGGTTGTTTAAGAGGTGACTGAAGTGCATGGATGATAAAAAATCTAATGTAATCATCATCGATCAATGCAATGAGTTGAGTAATGCCATCTCTGAAGTTCCTTCAGGGATCACGCATCGCCTTTGCTTATGGCACATATGGAGGAATGAATTGAACCATCTCTCTCAGCTAAAGATAAAGTTTGAGAATTTCGGGCGAAAGTACAATCAGTGCAAGTTCAGTAAAACGGTTGATGATTTCGAAAGGAGATCGACATAACTAGTCAAGAAGTTTCAATTGCAAGACAACGAGTGTTTGAAACAAATGTACGCTCTTAAAAGAAAATGGATTTCATGCTACTTGAGCGATACCTTTTGGGCCGGTATGACCACTATGCAACGCAGAGAAAGTATAAATTCTTTCTTCGATACCTATGTCAATGCCCAGACGAGCTTGATGGAATTTGTCAAGCAATATGATCTTGCCGTCCAATCACGTCGCGATAAAGAAATAGGGAGGATCTCGTCTCAATGTTTACGACACCGATGCTCTTGTTCAAAAATTTAATCGAGAGGCTAATCAGTCACATAATTTACCATTTTATCACCCTTAACTTAGTGATGCTAGACCACAGTTTGGTACTAATAAGTTACTGATGCACAGATATTAAAGATAAACAGTAAATTAGAGCTTGAGTGTTAATCTTTGTCAAAATGAACTCAAAAAGTAATAAGAAAAATGATTGAGTGAAAAAGATGATTTGCCGTTACTGAAAGTCAGAAAATCATAATTTACGATTCTTCAAAAGAGATAAAAAGGAGAAAAGTGATAAAGCGTAATCCAAAGAATCATCAACTATGAGGAAGTCTACTGAAAATAGAAAATCGTGATTTATGATTTTCCAGAAAAGAAGCTATAAAGAAAGAAATCGCTATTTACGATTTTCCTAGAATAGAAGCTTTCCTACTATTGTTGCTGTTGTTGATCAAGTGAATACTATCACCGCCATATCCAAAATTAGAAGACTCCTACAATTAGAAGTCTGATGAACCACAGATTTGAGAAGATTGATAAAGATATAAATCCGAAGGACTCTGCTGCTGCTAAATAAAGAAGACTCTAGAAGCGCATCAACTAAAGAGAGCAAAGAAAGATAAAATTAGAAATTAGAGTTATATTAAGATACTTTTATTTTTAGTAGTTTCTTTTATTAGAACTAGATCTTTGTAAATCGACCTCTTATGATTTATATAAGAGGGCTCGGCATAGGAATAAGCATCGAAGAATTTAAACATCAATTGATGCCTGAGGTTGGATTTTTTTCCGATCAAAGTTGTGTATACTAGTTAGAGTAGATTAGATATCAGAGATTTTTCAAGAGCTATTGACGATTGCAATTGAGTGCTGAATATTAGTGTAGATATATATAATTTCTCAGGAGCAATTGACGACTGCGACTGAGGGGTAAAGGATATATTTTACTTTACTTTCCAGTTTAAATTTTATTTGTTTTATAAACATCTCCAAGTCTTAATTTAAATTGACGACTCAGGTTAGAATTTGTAGATTAGTGTAACGATTTTTACTTTTCCATCTTCAATTTACTAATGTTTGATTGACGCCCAAATTTTTAGTTAATTATTGATTAGATTAAATCTGTATTGATAGGATCTTAGACTTGATTGACGACCAATGCTAGGAGACTAGAAACATGGTGTAACTGTACTGTTTATTTTCATAAATATATGAAAGTTGAAGATTAAGATTGATGATCTTAATCTGAAGAAGTAGGATTAGGATTTATTTTTAAACACTTTAGTTTAGAAAACCATTCTTTTATTTATATTTCTTTAGTAGATTAGAAATCTTAAAGATAGATAAAAGTTTTAAGATAAAGATTTTGATAGAAGATCGAAATATGAATTAATAAGATAATAAACTCCTCGTGGGAACGATCCTATGCTAGTACTATAATTTTCGTTGTGCGCTTGCAATAGGTTAAGACTTGAATTTAATATAATTATATTACACAATAACAACCAAGTCAAGTTTTTGGCGCCGCTGCCGGAGAAGAGGAATTTATCTAATTCTTTCAAGTTTTTATATAATATTTTTATCCTTTTAGAAATCAATATTTATCTTTCTCTTTTTATATATTTATATATTTTTATTTTTCTTTGATCTCTTCTTAGTCTTTTACAAGTTTATTCGGAGCAGCAAATTAAAAGTTTTCAACTACTGTCGGCCACAGAATTTAGAAACTCAGATTTGTCTCTCTTCCTGCTTTCTAGAATAAAAATCATATAACCCTAAATTAAAACTAAACATATTGCATTATAGCCACTTGCCTCAATTCTAAATCAATATGGATCTGACAAGAGTAAATCAAAGTAAGGCTAGAACAATGGGAGAATACTATGCATTGACACCTCTTACACTACCCCCATGTATTCACACCCAAATTGCTGATAATGAATCTTTCAAAATCACGCCATATATACTCCAAATATTACCTATCTTTCACGGGCTGATGGATGAATATCCCTCGTTGCACCTAAATAAATTCGTAGAAATATGCACTATTATCAGGATCACGAGTTTTCCTAATACAAGCATCCGTTTGAGGTTATTTTCATATTCTCTTCGAGACGAAGCAAAGCAGTGGATATACCATTTGACTCGAAATTCGATAGTTGATTGGGAGGAGTTGAAATAGAAATTCCTTATGGAATACTATCCCATATACAGAACAACTTGAATCTGGTATCTGATCTTAACGTTTCAACAATTTCCGGATGAACCTCTTTGGGAGAGTTGGATTGCCTCAACGATCTTATGCATAGGTGTCCTCACCACGGGTCACACAAGGGCAAATAGTTCTTACCCTCTACGAAGTACTTGACACTGCAACTCGGCATATGATTGATGTTGTCTGCGGTGGTATGCTTCGTAAATTATCAATAGAAGAGGCTTGAAAACTCTTTGAGACCCTTAGTGAAGAACCGATGCAAAACCATGCATCGGGTGAGATTGATTCGGAGACTTCAACACGTATGCTTCCTAAGCAAGGAGAACTTTACAAATTAAAGTCAATGATGAATTGCTTTTCAAAATTACAAATTTGGAAGATAGACATTCAGTTTCTGGTGGGTATAAAATCATACCCAACATCCCAACAGGGAAAAGCCTATGGTCCTAACCATGGCCCAACTCAATCAGTCTCCCAACTTCCTTCTATTCCTTCTTACCACACAGAAGCCCATTATTATACTCCTACAAAGGATACTCTAGTACAAAAAGCCTACAGCTGGAGGCAACAGAGTCGTATCCAGACATAGTTACTTAATCATCTTGGATTGAAAGCTCAATTTGAGTAGCTAGTACGTTCTGATAGAGAGAGTAACGTATCACCTTCACATACAGTTGGTACGTATAGAGGATGTATATATATGGGAGGCACATCAACCCCCTCTATTTTCAAATAGGTCCCTCTAAAACTGTCACGCTACCGACTCACTCGTAGAAAATTTTTGTAACATATGTATATTAACATTATTATTCTTTCTTTTAGGAGAATTCCATACGATTCATAGAGCGTAAGATAAACCCAATCGTATGAATCTCTCTTTTTGTTTGTAACTATTTGAACATATGGATCTAATAGCAACATTGTTGAATCATAGCGAATGCAATTCAATTGAAGAGTCTTCTCAGCGGTTCACTTTTAGTTAGAATTGTAAATGACAATTCTAGGGAACAGGCAATTCCAGTGATTTGTCTTATCAGTTACATTGGAATACAGACCCATTCAATTCGTATGAGAATCGTACAAGCTTTGCATTCAAGACTACCACTTCCCACCCACCCTAGCCTAGGAACCTACACATCAACAATTACTCGAAGTGATGGTTCAAGATTTTTCCCTATAAAATCCATACACATTCATAGACTAAAACCAATTCATAACCTTTCTTCTTCCTCCGTCTGTAACCTTAGAATCTCATGATAGAAGAACATAATCAGAGTGACTTCAGCAAAAGACTCGATAAAATTATCAAAATATATAGAGTTGAGCTCCTCGCTGTAGAACAGAGAGTAAAAGATCTGAAGCACCAGCGATTCACTCGAGATGCTGAATCATCCACCAACACTACCCTTGACCCTAAACCTAACCCAAATCCAAAAACATATACCACAAACCCATCTTCTCCCACTTCCTAAACTTTACACCATCACAACCCACCCCGAATGCAAACTCTCATATAATGATGGTGGGTTGAGCCGTCCCTCACCATCCTTCTCCATCGCTTATCTTCTGCCTTCGCTTGGGCTGCATTCCCTTTACATAGTTTTCGCAAGGGAGTAGTATAAGCAAAAGATGAATCGAAGAGGTGTTCACTTCTCACTCTTCGAAGGACTTCCGCAGTGGCTTGTATTTCTTCCCCAAAAGAGAAATGTGACATGCATTGCTCTGTGGGATTTGGAGGATAGGGGAGGCGTTCCTGCAAAGGCATGGATATGCCTTTGGGGGGAAGATATGCGAGACTTTGATTGAAGGTAGTTAAAAGCAGTGAATCGATCTTTATCGAAGACTTTTCTTGGACGTTGCTGCCAGAGTCTTAGTTTAATGTGTGTCTAGATTTTTTCTAGGATTTCTGTGATGTAATTAGTTTTCTTTCCATGTTGCTATAATTAGTTCATAAATGAAAAGTTTTTTTTTACTGTCTTTCTTTTATTTGTATTACTAACAATTTTTTTATCTAACATTTTCTATTCAAATCGGAAGTATTTTTCTCATAAGTTTAGGGGAAAGAATTTTTAATTATTTTTGCAGATTATATACCCGGTTACTAACATAATAAATAAAATAGGTAATTTTTCTGTATGTCCCTTGTTTTACACAATGAGGACATTGTCCCATTTAAGTTTGGGGGGGATACAAACTTTTGTTAGTTTAGTTTACTTTTAGTTAATTTTTAGTTTAGTTTTTGTTGAAAATTTCTTATTTTACAAAAGAAATTGTTTTTTTTTTTTTAAAAGTGAATCATTTTATGCAAATTATGAAAAAATATAAAAATCCAAATTTCTTAGTAAACCATCATAGTAGTAGTTCAAAAATTAAAATAAAAATAGTTACAATTCAAGTAAAGCATCTCTAAAATACTGTATCAGAGAATGTTTGAAACTATACGATTGATCTGAACTGTAAAATATTTTAGATTATAGTTTCAAAAGTATATAACCAGTGAGCTATAGAGCTATTTCCTCTTCATTCTAAGAGAAAGAGAGACTATTTTAATTCATGCTTAAATCTCCTTGAACTTCTCTACTATCTGAAATCTCATAATGCTGAATTTAGATTCAAGATATTCTATGATTATGATAGTTTATTTGTTTAGAATTGTCTAATGAATATATCAAAGCAATAAGACATTCATCTTAGTAAATTGTGACCGAAGGCCATCTTTTTTCTAACTAGAGCCAAAAAGTTAAAATCCTAAAATATTTTACCATTTGAACCCATAGTAGAAGCCTAAAGACTAAATTTCTTTATACCAAATTATATAAACCCTTAACCATATGCACTGCCCAAAACTTTCTATCTTTAACCCTTGCAAATTTTGAGAGTTTATAATGAAAAAGAAGGGAAAAAAAGAGAGTGAAAGGAGTATGAGTTAACAGATAAGGGATATGTTGAAAAGGGTACAACTGAAAAAAAAATATAAATGTATGAAAATATGAAAAAAGAAAAGAATGAAAAATCATAAAAGACTATTTTATGAAAAGAGAAGCAAAAAGTTTTCAAGAAAAGAAGAAAAATGGGATTTACAAAAGAAAAAGAAATGAGCAGAAGTTGTCCAAAATAACGATACTTACTAAAGCTGAAAAATGGAAGAATAAAAGAAGAAAGAGCTAAACTCTCAGAAATAATTTTGAATCCGCTTTATCTTTTCTTTGAAACCTTTTGAAAACCCAAAGCCCCATTACAAGCCGAAGGAAAAGGCTTTGTGATTTACGAATTACAAAAATATGAGTCTAGTAGAGATATATGAGATAGATCCTATGAATAAATAAAAAAACTATATGAAAAGAATTGATTATCCTTTCCATAAGATTTATCTTTTTAGCTGATTGTCCTTTGAATTTCACGAATATATCATATTATGAGAACCCAAAATTTTGATTATTTTTGAGAGTATGCCAATAAGTGAGAGTTTGGATGAAAAGATTTTCTAAAAACTATAGTTTAGAAAAATTTATGATAAATAAAATTTTCACTAATATGTACACAATCCACGCTATACAAAAATTGAAATTATTGAGTTCTGATCAAGGATAATTGCGATGATGGGGCTACGGATAAAAGATTTAAAATATTTTAAAATAATGAATATATAATGACTAACTGAATAATTAGTAGTATACAAAAATTAGTTTATATTTTGAATTTTTAGTTTTGAAAAATATTTTAAAGAATTCAAAAATATTTGAAGTTTGTAAGTAACTTCACTGAAAACCTTCAGTAGACTACAACTCCTCCACTAGGGATCACTTAGGGATTTAAATGCTTGTTGTATCTGCTAAATGCAATCATGCTCCCTACGAAAGTGACATTTAAATTTAAGTTTTAAATATTTTATGTCTCCTCATTTGCTAGGGACTAGCAAAACTTAAGTTTGGGGGTGTGATCAGTCACATAATTTACCATTTTATCACCCTTAACTTAGTGATGTTAGACTATAGTTTGTTACTAATAAGTTATTTATGTGCATATAATAAAGATAAGCAGTAAATTAGAGCTTAAGTGTTAATTTTTATCAAAATGAACTCAAAAAGTAATAAGAAAAACAATTGAGCGAAAATGACGATTTGCTGCTACTGAAAGTCAGAAAATCATAATTTATGATTCTTCAAAAGGTACAAAAAGGAGAAAATCAATAAAGCGTAATCCAAAGATTCGTCAACTATGAGGAAGCCTACTGAAAATAGAAAATTGTGATTTACGATTTTCCAGAAAAGAAGCTATAAAGAAAGAAATCGCTATTTATGATTTTCCAAGAATAAAAGCTTTCCTACTATTATTGCTGTTGCTAATCACATGAGTACTATCACTGCCATATCTAGAATTAAAAGATTCTTACAATTAGAAGTTTGATGAAACACAGATCTAAGAAGATTGATAAAGATCTAAATTCGAAGGACTCTGCTGCTGCTAAATAAAGAACACTCTAGAAGCGCATTAACTAAAGAAAGAAGGAAAGATAAAATTAGGAATTAGAGTTATATTAGGATACTTTTGTTTTTAGTAGTTTCTTTTATTAAAACTAGATCTTTGTAAACCGATCCCTTATGATCTATAAATAAGAGGGCTCGACATAGAAATAAACATCGAAGAATTTCAGCATCAATTAACACCTGAGGTTGGATTTTCTTCCGTTCAAAGTAGTGTATACTAGTTAGAGTAGATTAGATATCAGAGATTTCTTAAGAGCAATTGACGACTGTAATTGAGTGTTGAAGATTAATGTAGATATCTGTAATTTCTCAGGAGTAATTGACGACTGCGGCTGAGGGGTGAAGGACATATTTTACTTTGCTTTTTAGTTTAGATTTTATTTACTTTGTAAATATCTCCAAGTTTTAATTTGAATTGCCAACTCAAGTTAGAATTTGCAGATTAGTGTAACGATTTTTACTTTTCCATCTTCACTTTGCTAGAGTTTGATTGACGCCCAAATTTTTGGTTAATTATTGATTAGATTCATTCTGTATTGATGGGATCTTAGACTTGATTGACGACCAATTTTAGAAGATTAGAAATATGGTGTAACGGTACTGTTTATTTTCATAAATATCCGAAAGCTGAAAATTAAGATTGACGACTTTAATTTGAAGGAGGATTAGGATTTATTTTTACGCACTTTAGTTTAGAAAACCATTCTTTCATTCATATTTCTCCAGTAGATTAGGAAATCTTAAAGATAGATAAAAGTTTTTAAAATAAGGATTTAGATAGAAAAAAGAAATAGGAATTAATAAGATAATGAACTTCCTCGTGGGAACGATCCTATGCTAGTACTATAATTTCTATTATGGGCTTACAATTGGTTAAGACTTGAATTTAATATAATTATAATACATAATAACAACCAAGTCAGAGGCATGCCGCTGCTATGTATACGAGAATCATGTTCGATAGATTCCACTCTTGGTTTCGAAAGTTTACCTCTTTAAAGTCCTAAAAGGCGCTCGAAGAGGAAGCCGGGGCGGTTATTGTATTCCAAGTTTTTGAAAGTCATAAAAGTGGTGGGGATGTTAGGGAGGATAGCAATCGAACATTCAAAGTTTATTTCGAATGTGGAGATGCCATGACTACTTGTAATTGTAAGCACTTCGAGATAGAGGGTTTGCTGTGTTCTCACATCTTCAAAGTTTACTTTAAGGAAGAGGTAGACCAAATTCCTTTTATGTATATTCTGCATCTATGGACGAAAGATGCTAGATACCAAGGATCAAAATTTTGGGTTTTCATTTCGGTTTCGGAGGGGATCGAAATAAAAAATTTGAATCAAAATTTCGGCCAAAAATTTGAATTTCGGCCGATAATTTGACTCCCATATAAAAATATGACCGAAATTTTGGTCCAAATTATTGTTTCGGTGAGGACCAAAACTGATAATTTGGACCAAAATTTTGATCATTTCGGTTGAAATTTTGATCCTTGCTAGATACAGTACTGTAAGTTTGGGGGTGAGTGGCAAAGAGGATTCCAACTCTATCTCTAGGATGAAAATATGAAAGGTGAGAGAAGTTGGACTGAAGTTAATTCAGTTAGGGATAGAATCGAATCGGTTGGTGGATTACACATTGGAAGGGATGATGAAACTATTAGAAGGTGTAGAGGCTATTAGAACGAAAGAGGAGATTGAAAGAGGGACTAGCATCGTGTCCTTGTAGACAACCCCATTTTGCCTTCTCAGAATATACTTTTTATTCGGTCAACCTTTGACCTTTAAAACCCTGATATGGGAACCATGCACTGAAATAATAGTACATGGTTGAACACAGGCTGAAACAATAGCTCTGTGGCTCAGATCCCGACATAGGGAGACTATATACTGAAATAATAATATATAGTCGGAATGCAGACTAAAATAATAATCTTATATTTCAGTCTAGAGACCAGACCCGGACAACCCTGAATTAAGCGCCTGAAACCCGCGCGTAATTAAATTGCACGCTACACCACAAACACGCAATCAGTCCCCTTTCAGATCAAACTTTTTTTCTCATACCTATCCGAGACTCGATCAAGCGCCTAAAATCGGACGCGTGATCGGATTGAGCGCCGTACAACCAGCCCGCAATTGGCCTACGCCCAACCTAGTCTCACTACCCTTGACCCTTAGGTTTCTTTGATTAAGCGCTTATGACTAAACGCTTGATCAGATTGCGCACCTCCCATCACGTGCGCAATTAGACCTAATTTTGTTAAGACTAGGAAACTCATTGAGCAAGTCAGTCGGCCGCTCATTGAGTCGATGACCGACTCAAAGCGATTAAGCACCGGTAAGTAGGCGCGTAATTAGGTTAAACGTCGAAAACTGAGCTCATAATTGAGGAAAAACCTATAAAAGCTTTTCTTCAATTCGACCCAGGGGGTTGGACTTTTTGGCTGGATTTTTTTTGAAATTCGAGCGATTGAAAACTCCGAGAATAGAACAAACACAGAGAGAGACCAAGCCATGATCCCGAGATTCAAATTATGAGCTTTGGATGATTCTCCTCTATTGCCTCAACCCTAGGTAAGGATTTAAATTTAGTTTTTGACCATAACTTCTAATTTCTAGATCTAGGAACTCTATTAATTTTTTTTATTTTCAGTCTTAGACCGTAGCACCCTTTTCAGACCGAAATTCTATATATTTGGTTCTAGTTCTCTATTTTTAGAACCAGTCCTTAATCTATCGGTCCGATATACTGATCTTAGACTTAATTCTGTTCTAAAATCACAATTTGCAGTCCTATCATTAATTTCTGGTTCTAATCCTTTGATTCAGAATCAGTCCTTAATCATACGGCCTAATTTTATGATTTCGGACTCGAATTCAGTCATAGAATTTTAGATTTTAATTTTAATTCCTTAGTTTAATATTTTTAACATCTCCAATCATTAATCTAGTTTGTTCAATTCTCTTTTCTTAATTTAAATCATCATTACAATCCAGAAACGGCTCAAAAATTCAAAATATTCCTTTATAATCCAAAATTTTAATTTTATCTTTAATCTCAGCCATCCGATTTGCCCAAGGGAGCTTACAGAGTGTACTCTGGAACGAGGCCAATCCTCCTTAGCATTGCGGGCCAAACCGCTTTTTCTTAAGAATTTTAGAATTAATTAATTGCTTTAGTTTTATTCTTTTAGTCTAATTGATTAGTAAGTTTATTTTATCTCGGTATATTCAATTAATCAAGTGCTTCAAATCTTAGTATGACCGATTAATACCTTTAAATCAGAATTTAATCGATTAATCCCTTGCTTAAATCCGAATTTAATTGATCAATTCCTTGCTTCAATTATAATTTAATGGAATTAATTTCGTTGCTTCAATTAGATTTTTTTTAGCATAGTCAATTCATTGCTTTAATTAAAGATTTTTATAAAATTAGTTTATTTATTTTAATCAAATTTGGTCAAAATTAGTTTATTCGTCTTAATTAGATTTTATTAGCATTTATTCCTTTGCTTAAATTAGAGTTTCAATAAAATCAGTCTTTCATCTCAATTAGAATTCTAATAGGACCGTTATAATTGCTACAATTAGAATTTTAATAGAATTATTATACCTTATTCAATCTGAATTCTAGTACACCTGATATGCCTGAACAAATTAAAGTTTTGCCAGAACTATTACACATGCACTCCTTGTACCAATAGGAGATTGAAACTAACTGGACTTCTAGTAGTATTAGGAAACTAATATTAATTAGACTTCTAATAGAATTAGGAAATCAACATTAACTGGACTCCTAACCTGATTGGAATAAACCTATATAACCAAATTCATAACAGAATCAGGGAAGTCTAAACTGACCAGAACCATAATTACAAAGGGGAATAAAAAGGAAATTAAACTGTCTAACCCAAGAAAAAGAATGCTGCTGACGTTCGTAGGCGGACGATTCAGTATAGAAGTAACCCATACCCGCTCTTAAGCATGATCATTGACGTGCTGCAGCGTCGATAAATATCTATAGCTGGCGATCGCAATAAATTAGAAACCTCCCTAAAATATCCCTTTATTTTTAACATTCCAAACGCCGCATCGCTAGAGTTCACCAGGACAGAATTGGAAGCTACTGATTCAACAAAAATCGAGAGGAACCCAGAAAAAGTGCGCACCAACAGACTGGCGATCGCGATGGGACTCTTTTGCAAACTCTGTCTCTAGATCGTTAGTTTTCAGCCTATTTTCCTATTGTTTTCCTTTCCATTATGTCGTTTAGATTCTCCTTTATATATATGAGTCTTTGCCAAAGACTCGAAATGTTTGGTATACGAAGAGTGAGTTTAGGAGACCCACCACTGTGGGGATATCATGACAACCCCGTGTACGCAGAAGAACCGTTTCATAATTCTAGCCCATGATAACCTGAAATTAATATGGCTGGTGAGCAAGAGAACCCCTTCTCTACCCCATACACCGAGAACAATCATGATGGGAGAGATGGTGGCATCGGACAAAACCTTACTGCCCAATAAATCGTAGAACTCAGTATCTAAAGAATACAAAAGGGAGATGACGACTCCGAAGAATTGCTTCAAGGGTTGGTTGCCGCATACAAAACCATTAGGTCACGACAATTTTTAGAAGAACAAGGGCGACAAGAGAGGCCACCCCCTACCCCCAGCACGGTGTTAGCCCACACCACCTAATTGAGACAACTTGCCCACACATTGTTCAACGATGACCCTCTGGACAAGGTTTGCTCACGGGCAATTCCAAAGGACCGCACCATTAAAATCGAAGATCTCCCTAAAATGCTCGATGAGTATATGGCCAAGAGAGAGCGTCCCGTTCATTCATTCGGATTCGACAAATTTTGCTGAGACATCGAGTTTAATTTACCGATAGGATTTAAGCCACCAAAGTTTACTAAATATAACGACACCGAAAATCTGAACCATCACTTGGCCCTCTTTTGTAATGATTGCCGACCCATACATGATAATCAAGGACTTCTCATTCATTATTTCCAACGTTTGTTAGAAGGAGAAGCTTTAGATTGGTTTATGGGACTCCCGCTTTATAAGATAGAAACCTTCAACCAATTAGTCTACCAATTCTTAGACCAATATAAACACTTGATCCAAGAGACAGTTAGTCTCAACGATCTAATGGCAGCCAACCAAGGGCCTGATGAAGAATTTACTGACTTCGTAGAAAACTCGCTGCTAGGACCGACACTTCAATGAAAGAGAAGGACTCGATTGATATTATTATTGACAACACTAGGGATCCGTTAAATAGTGCACTCGTCATAAGTGATTGCCCCGACTTTACTGCACTCCATTGTCGGGCATGCCGACTTGCACGATACATTAAGGGCGGAGATCTCGCGTTATCCATAGTCACGTCAAAAATAGGATCTTCTAACGAATCGAAATAAAAAAATAATAAGAAAGCCTTAGGAACTGAGCAAGTTAACATTGTTGTCAACCAAGGGCAAAACTCTAATAACGGAAACTTTCAACCGCAAAATTTCAGACATAACCAAAACCAGCAACGATATACTAACCAAAATCAAGGTGCTAGTAAGCATATATACATAAATCAGAACCAAGGCCAGAATCAAAATCAAGGCCACTACTAGAATAGGAACCAGTACCCTAACACCTATTAAAACTAAAATGCGATACAGAACTGATCGGCCCACACGCCGAATTATAATAACATACCCCCACCGTAGAACTTTAGCCGAGCCAGAGGTCCTTACTAACCAAGGCGGGAACACTACCCCCTTTTACCAGATACAATTTCTAACATCTTTCATTTCCTTAATACTCAGAATCTCCTCTGATTCTCGCAAGAAAAACCTTGCCCATGGCCTGCAAATCTAGACTATAGTAAATACTGTGCCTTCCATTGATATGCAGTATACGACTTAGAAGGCTGTTGAGTCCTCAGGGACATGATCTTTGATATGAACGACCAAAATCAAATTGATTGGAAAGCGCTTAGAAATCCCAACCCTAAAAACAACCAACCCCAATAAAATTTAGGGATCATAAACAACCCTATGCCCAACCACAGCCAAGCAATACCAGCCCAGGTCACCACCGTGGATCTCCTTGGTCAACGTTCCTTCCAGCCTTCTTCCTTAATCACTCGCATCCAACCCTTTGCCATTTCTGCCACACCAGTAAGAGCTTCCTCACCCCTACATCCCTCGGTCCTGATCACTCCAATCGCCTTGCCGAGCCCTCCTCCATACCCAATATTCACACAGATACGAGTCCATTCCTTTAGAGCCAGGAGACCATTCCTCCATCGTCACCCACCAGAACCTTCAACCCCTCCAAATCTTGAACCAACACCCTTACCACTCCCTTAGTCCGATTCTGAATCCGAGTGCGGAGAGCACGTTCTCCAGACAGCAGCCCAAGTCGCTGCATGGGTAGAAAGTGTCACTCGTAAGACTCCAAGTCGAGAGAGTAAAACAAAGGTTGAGTGTTTACTGAACACAGTAAAAGTGAGCAAGAAGAACACCCCGACCCGTGCGAGACATTGGTCTCTGCTTTCATAGAAGAGAAAGATTACACGCAGTATCTCCCACCTTAGAACGGTGCCGTGCAAGCACTCGCTCCAACCTCCAATTTCACTCGCTTCACAAACACATCAATGTCGAGTCATGTCGGGTTCGGCCAGCAACCGACGTGCCCGATCCTCAAGTCAGGAACCAATTACCCACCTCTTCCTTTCCCTCGGAGTAAAGATTTCACAAGCGCACAACCACCAGAGGGGAATGTGAGAGAAAGAGAGGTTAACTTGCCTCCCCCGCCTCATATCATCCTTCCACCAATCCTCACATCTCAATCACTCCAACCACCTACACCCAAGGCTCACCGGCTAGGCAAAGAAGTGACACTTGAGCCAGGAGAAGAATATGACCTTCTGCGACACCTCCAGAAGATCCCAGTCAAGATATCCATACTAGAACTTATTAAGAAATTGCCTCATGTCACTGGTTGTTGATAAAGACACTTGAAGACACGCAAGTAGATGAAGATACGACCCTAGACGAGCTTCATCAAATCACTTTGGTCATGGGCAACCTCCGACGCTCAGATCCCCAGTGTAGTAATTTCACAGTACCTTAGAAAATACTACTCCTAACCCCGCGATCGTCACATCCCATGGTTAAATACTTATACTTACCACTCCCGTAGTCGTCACGACCCATTCATCGGCCGTACGCCTTCAATTCTCAGAATATCTTTAAGACCTCCGATCTATTCCCCACCTTTTCTTACTCGGGCAATTTGATCAACGGATTAGTGATGTATCTAACCTCTTTCAAAAGTATAAGTGACACCTGACCCTCATTTCCTTTCCCTCGCCATTGGAGGAGATGTTAGAGCAAAAAAAATAAAGATGTTAGGTTCAATCAAAACTCATTATTCTTGCGCTAGCAGGATGCTTTCAAAAAAATACGCATTTACATGTAAATAAAAATCGAATGAGAGGATTACGACGAATGAACAAGTAAATGAGCTCAGGGAAGCATAAGCAAGTCGTGAGGACATCTCTGGTAATTTCACTAGAAGTGTATAAGCAAGCTGCGAGGGCACCCCTGATGTCCTCATACTACTAGATGTCGTTGTAAGGTGGTGGGAGGAGGTTAAACTCCTGCTAACCATAGAATGTGAGATTTTGATGGTGCCAAAATATGACAAAGAGCTCGATCATGGCATCCCGTACCCCTCTGAGAAAAAGTCTGTTACCTACCTCTTTTGGAAAGCATTAGATACAAACTACTCCTCGCATCACTGAGCCTTACTCCCCTCTGCTATTTTTATTTTTGGACGATAAATCAGAAGCCTTGCAAGATATTCCTAGAAATGAAATTGAAAACTGATGAATGACGACTGGCACAATCACCTACTATATATACCATACTTCTCCCTAATAACCACGGGATAGACCCCATATACAACTGACCTAATCATAAAGATGACCTCACCGGTTCGATGATAGTACCGATCAACCTTTTCTTCAATACTAACTCACCAGATACCCATGACTGCTTATAGACCCAAAGTGCTAATCTCAAAATCCAGAAAAGCTCCATTTCATATTAATGCTGGGGCATTTTTTGGATTTGAAGAAGAATCATGTCAGAAGTTCCGGCTTGTCCACAAAGAAGATAAGAAATGACGAAATTACCCTTCGAAAAGTGCTACCGAAGATACCGTACTGCCGATCCTACCACGCTCCTACACTGGGTATTTTTTATTTTTATTATTTTGATATTATTTCTATTCTAGCTATTTGCTTTTTCTGTTGCCTTATTTTCATTTCAAAAAAAAAGAAGAAAAAAAGAAGAAAGAGAAAGCACACATCTATCTTTTGCTACCAGACTTCGGTCTGAGACACTTACTCCCCCCTTGACAACTGGCAAGGGGGTGAACAAAACTATTGACATCATTACTCTCACGTGTACAAATACACAAACAACCTTCAACCATCACCAGGTTAGTTGAACAAGCGTCCAAGTCTCAATGACAGTCGATGGCGCTAAAGTAACTAAAAGCAAAAGTAGATGCAAGAGATAACTAAAAGAAAAGGAGCCAATCATGTACATCTAAATTCAGAATCTCAATATATTTATATATGTGTCAAAATCTTTTTATTTCTTTTTAGACTTATCACCGGGGACACCCCCCAATATATACAACACACACATGCTATAGGTAAAAAAAAACACACACACACACACAAACACACACACACACACACACACACCTACTCCCTAGGCTACCGCTGGGATGGCCGAGCACTGCTGTCTCCAGTATCATCAGCTCGGAGGTCTGTAGACCGATCCTCTAAAAATATAATCTCGACACCCAGAGTCGGCGGAACCTCTAAGCGACGAGGCCCTGCCACAGCTCCCCCCTCTACCTCTCTAAGATCGTCGCGATCAGGCCACAATTGACCTGAAAAGGCTCCAACTCCAGGATCGGTCCGAAATTGAAAGACACTAGCCACGCCTACTGAAACTCCAGCAAGGCACAATACCAAGCATGAGACTCGGCCCATGCCGAGTTGATAGCCAGCTGCGGGGTCTCCTATTGAACGAAACACAAACAATAACAGTAAAACTAACACATACTTATGACGAAAGGCAAACGAATTTAAAAAAAAACTAAAAGTAAGTCAAACATGCCCCAAACACAATAACAATAACAATAAACACGCAAAATGTGACAAGAACAATTAAGTAGAAACATAACCTACCCCTAGATGCAATCATGATGCACGAGTAAAACACATAATCAGTCATTAATGCAAGTTCGACATAAATTAGAAGGGTTTCTAAATCCTAATAAGCTTATGTCAGGACCTAAGTCACTAAGGAAATGGAAGAACTCTTGCTCATGAGTGCTTACATGGCTTCGAGCAAAGAAATCCTTCAGCAGGAAGTGCTTGCGATCTGGATGCTCCGCAGTCGCACCCTGGTGCTCCGCAATTGCACCCTCAGCTCTCTCACCCACGGGTATCTCACCCTCAACTCTCTCACCCTCACCCTCAACAACCCCTGCTCAACCTCGAGCACCTCCTCCCTAACCACCGACTGGTCAAACTCCAATACCTCCTCTCCAACTACCTCCCCAACATCCTCCTTGACGACAGCATCGGTCTGAGCCTCGGACGTCTTACCTATCTTCTCCCCTAGCATCCTCTCCAACTCAAAAATAGTAAGAGCAGGTTTACCACCACCATCCGACTCCATCCTAGAACGAAGAGCTTGAGAAACTAAAGAGAATGGAAGAAACGGTGTTTGAAACGGACGACCAGATCATAAAATATCATGAAAACACGAAAACTAGAGCGCACAGAAATAGGAAAAACCAGAGAATCAAAGACTAAAATGGATTGCACGATAAAAATGAGAAACTTTAAGCCATTTATAGGGAACAGTCGAATCGCGCGCTTAAATCCAGGTGATCAAACCAATCGCGCACCATCGTGGTAGCGCTTAATTCGGATTACACGACTGATCTAAAGCATGCAATCTAATCATCACCCGCTCAAACTAACCCGACCACTTGGTTGCGCATTGTCTTCTAGGTGCGTAACCACATCAAGTGTAGGAACCAGCGTGCGTGAATACCAATTTTCACCTCTACAGTAACTGCCAACGCCCTAATCCAGCACCGCTCATCGTGCGTTTAATTCAATTAAATGACTAAATATTGATGTTTAATAACCTTTTTACGCCTTGGAATACGCACTTCAAATTTGGCACGCAATTAATTTAAACGCTCATAGTGAAGCGCGCAATCCCCTAGAAACACAAAAAAAAGAGAAAAGAGACAAAAAAGATCCCCAAAACAATACTTTCACAGGCCTAAACTAGGAGATTCCTAACACCAATTATCGGTCCAAACTATACCCTCTTCAAGACCGATCCAAGAACACCCCTAACTTGGAAAATATACACCGTAAAAAAAAAAATAACTAGAAAAAATGACCCGACACCGTTTGCACACTTCGACCAAAGCTAAAACAAAAAAAGAAAACTTGCCCCAAACTAAGACTAAAGCTAAACACAAATTTTACCTCAACTGATACCCATCTAAAACTAAGAAGAATACCTCCATATCACACACAACCCCAATTAATATTAATTAAGCAACCAAGAGAAAAAAAATGCCCCTTCCCTTTTTGTCTATACACTAAGGCCAAACAAAATGTCCTCATCATTTATACACTCCAACCAAGCCCAGACTAAATCAAAGAATGCTTCTAACATGCCTCGATCCAAAATAAATAAATTAAGTAAACCTCTCACCCAAAATAAATTAAATAAGCTATAAAATAAACTAAATTTACAAAAGGAATTAAAATCATAATCACTTCATAAATAAATAAATAATTACAAAATACACCGAGGGCATACCCTCTGAATATACAACTTAAAACAAGAAACTTAAAATCCAAACGTTTAGGCAATCCCTGAATGCAGATTCATTCGGGAAACTAGAGATCTCGGAGAAACCTGGAGAAAGGGGGCGCCTTGAATGAACTCTAGCCGTAATAACCTCTTCCCCTTGCCCTGAGCCGACAGAAAAGAAAGAGTGGCACATGGAAGCCACCCTGGACCTGTTGGATCCACCCTTAGGAGCTCACCTTGGAAACACTAAAAAGGAGGAGCAACTAACATTGAATCCGCAGAGCCTACCGAGGAAACATAGGCATCGGCCATGAGAATTCTGACCCTGCCTTTTCCTTGACTTTCTTTTCTACCACCTTTTTCTCTTCCATCTCTTTCCTTAGCATGGCAGCAATTCGACTGCTACCTTGTATTTCCAATCCCGTTCATTCTCAAGAGCCCACCCAATAAACACAATTCTTCGGGTCCAACACCTGGGATACAAAAGAGAAGGGAAGAAAAGACATTAATTAATAAAAAGAATGCCTCTAAAACTTTCAATCTTAAACTTAAAATAAAATTCAAAATAATGAGAGTCCAAAACTTTTGGCTCACACATTTATAAACTATACTCCCTAAATCATAGAATGACAAGTGTCACATCTTTAAACCCTTTATAATCTAATCTAATCTAAACCAAACATATACCCCCTAAAAGACCACCATCCATGGTAAACGTAGATGAACCAATGATTACACAATACTTAACACACTAAAAGACATAGATCCAATGCAAAATGGATAAACCAATAGGATTTAGATATTTAACACCCATCTAGAACCTTTGAAAACTCACACTTTTTTAACTTCGTGTTGAATTAAACAAAAGACTAAAACTCAAGTTAAAATCAAACCTTAAATCAACAAAAGCTTTAAATTAAAAAAAAAACAACAACCCTCTAGAGTGACACCCTGACTGGTTTAAAAAAAAATGCCCCCATTAATCAAATAGAACCAAATAAATTCTCTAAGCCAGGCTCAATAAGACGAATTAACATCAGGATAAGTCCTGAATAAATGAAATCCTAAAACTCCAAGCTAAACTAAACCTTAAAACTAAGTCAAACAAATAAGATAAATCCAACTAATCTATTAATAAATTTAAACCAACAAACAAGCACGATAAAGCAAAAAAAATGCCCCTTCAGTTATAATTTAAAATTTCACAATTATCACCAAAGACATACCTCCTGAACTTACAACCCAAAACGAAAACCTAAAACTTTAACCAACAACCCAAAACGAAAATTGGGTTTGAAACTGAGATGAAGCGAGGAGCAGACTCTGCTTGCAGCGTCCAATCAGAGACTTTAGGGCGCATTGGTTGAGAGACACATCTCGCCACTTTTGACCCCTTCTCTTCCGCCATCTTCGCCTCCTCCACCGTCGCTGCTTCAATGCTGCCTTCACTGCTCCTTAAAAAGGATCGATGTGAAGACAGGCACACTCATTCTCAATACTGCCCATTCTCAGAATAATTCCATCCACGAGCATTACTTGAGAACAAAGATCACGCGAAATAACGAATATAGGAAGAAACGACATCCCAATTGGACGGTTAGATTGCTTGATATCACTAAAATAAGAATTTTAGAGCACGAGATATTCAGAAAATGTCAAAACTCGAGACTAAACCAGAATAAAAAATAAATGAAAGCTCTTTCACTTATATAGAGTACGGACTCAATCACGCGCCCCAACACGTGTGTGTAATTAGATCACGTGCCACGCATGTGGCGCTCAATCCGAAACACGCGTGCTATGATCTGAGTGCGTAATCAAACCATCACCCATGCCAACAGCATGACGCTCCAATTGCCCACATTATATGAATCGTGCAAACCAATTAAATGATCCATTGTAAATGTACGATACGAAAGGTCACCTGTACACTGACCAGGTGATGCCTCAATCACATGCTAGGATTATGGCGCATAATCCAATCGCACGCATACATACACACGCGTAAATGACCCATCAAATTTGAGATCGCACGCCTAAAAATAGGCACGCAATCGTATTGAGCGACCAAAAATGGGTGCGCAATACTTAACTTTGAACGAAATCTACACCCTCACACCTTTATATCCCATCTTGGTCAAGATTCTTCTGTCCCATCGCGGCCAAGATTCTTTTATCACATCACGGTCATACCCTTTTGTCCCATTGTGTAGCCTCACAGACTACCCTGAAAAACAAAAGACCTACTCACCCATCTTATAGCATCGACCATCCCCTAATCCCGTCGCGGCAAGACATATGCCCCTTACTGCAATGGCTTGACGATCCCACCAAAGAAGGAAGACCCCACTGCGATAATGTGCACGCACGCAATGTCACCTTAATATCCAGTCCCATCATAATAAATTAACCATACCCTTATGACCCATTGCGAAAAGCCGAAAACAAACCGCACAAAGATGAAATCAATCACAATGCAACGTGATTTCTTCTGTAACCCAAGATCCATCAAAGAAAGACAACAACGTTCCATCACGCAATAACATCTTACCAATGTCCCGTCGCTAACTACGTCTAGTCGACATCCCATCGCAAACCTCGCTACCTGAAAAAGAAAGCTCAGATAACACATGCCATGCCATATGACGAAAAGAGGGAAAGCTCAGTCATGTCCCACCGCTAAGGTAACGGTCTCTCTCTCTCTCTCTCTCTTTCCCGAATTAATCCTCAGGTCCCATTGTGACATCATTTCTCCCAAGACATTGTATCACAACCGCCAAGTCCTGCCACAACAGACCTGAAGAGAAGAAGTCTCCAAAGTCCCATCGCGACATCACATCCGGAGCACTGCATCACAATAATAACCACAAAGTCTCATCGCGACACAACAACACCAATCTTGCTGCAGGCTACGTGCAACCCAGGTAAGTATCACCACAGGTAAGTACTACCCACTTTTTTTAATTACTCGATATTGCCTATAAATATAATTAGCTATGATTAAATCAAATGTTTTTAAAACTCGTCTCTCTCGACTCGCGAATCACTGTAGTCCTCTCATAAGAGACAATCATCAGTATTTGTCGAGAAAGTTTGATATAGAATCCGGCATGCCAAGTGTCGTCTTGACAACCACAATAACAGTGGGGTCCACAAATCCCGTACCGGTGGATCTGCTCAGCGACGTCTCGGAAGCCATGTTTTCTGCTATTTTACCACCAAATTGATCTTAAGTTAAAATCTCTAAATACAAAAAAAAATACTAAAAAAAAATGGTTAAGTGCCCCATCACCTACACATAATATACCTGAACTCGACTTCCAACTCCTAAGACTGCCTGAACCTGCAATCAAGTGCATATCCCACTACGTGGAATTAGATCAAGCGCATACTCCACTGCGCAGAATCATTGGTTCAGACACGTTAGGACGAGAATACCCAACTTAGACTACCCAATTTACAGAACAACCCCTGAACTTGCAATCAAGCGCATATCCCACTGCATGGAATTGGATCGAGCGCATAGGCCACTACGTAGAATCATTAGTTCAGACACATTAGAATTAAAATTTCCAATTTACCGACCTTCGAACTCTAAATGAATCAAGCGCACACGCTACTACGCAAAATTCAATTGAGCACACCTCACAAGTCCTTACCTTAATTACCAGCCTAAACCAGTTATTTCCTTGGGAAACTGAATATTAAGTATATTTAATCTAAGAACTAACAAATTTCTATTGAAAAAGGAACACCTGACGCGCATTTGTGTAAGCAATGACGCGCCTGGTCTGACATGACTTGCAAAAGCCTTCGATATTACATGATACTTCATCTTTTTTATTATTATCGGTCCCTGGACCTTGTTTTGGACATTTGATTGATGCCCTGGTACCTTGATTGCATAAAATCCCTCTGTTAGCTAGCGCCATACGATAGGATGTGTCATGCACCCACATACTCGGAATGTGCCCTTCGAAAACTACCATTTTCTCTTCAAATGCTCTATTTTAGCTTACGCTGATAGATAAGAAAACAAAGCATGTCATGTTAGCATCACTAATTCATATTTGTGAATTCCTAAGAGAAATGAGGAGACACCTCGAATGAGGGGTGTCTACTTCTTCGACTTGTTCTTACTTCGCAAGAGTGCGCCGAAGAGGGGCATCTGTAGACACTCCCATTTTGGCTTCTCGGAATATACTTTTTTTTGGATCAACCTTTGACCTTTTTAACCCTGATATGGGAACCATGCACTAAAACAATAGTACATGGATAAACACAGGCTGAAACAATAGCTCTGTGGCTCAGATCCTGACATGGAGAGACTATATACTGAAACAATAGTATATAGTCGGAATGCAGACTGAAACAATAGTCTTGCATTTCAGTCTAGAGATCAGACTCGGATAACCTTGAATTAAGCGCCTGAAACTTCGCACATAATTCAATTGTACACTATACCACAAACGCGTAATCAGTCCCCTTTCAGACCAAACTTCCTTTCTCAAACCTATCCGAGGCTCGATCACGCACTTGAAATCAGACGCGCGATCAGATTGAGCACCATACAACTAGCAGGCAATTGGCCTACACCCGACCTAGTCTTAGGTTTCCTTGATTAAGCACTTATGACTAAACGCTTGATCAGATTACGCACCTCCCATCACACACGCAATTAGACCTAATTTTGTTAAGACTGGGAAACTCACTGACCCTTAGGTTTCCTTGGTTAAGCACTTTCAAAGAACACATATATCAAAATTTTGAGTGAGAGCATTACGACGAATGAATAAGTTAATGAGCTAAGGGGAGTATAAGCAGACCGCGAGGACATCTCTGGTAACTTTACTAGAAGTGTATAAGCAAGCTGCGAGGGCATCCCTAATGTCCCCATACTACTAGATGTCGTTGTAAGGTGGCGGGAGGAGGGCAAACTCTTGCTAACCATAGAATGTGAGATTTTGATGGTACCGAAATATGATGAAGAGCTCGATCATGGCATCCCATATCCTTCTGAGAAAAAGATTGTTACTCATCTCTTTTGAAAAGCATTAGATATAAACTATTCCCCATATCACTGAGCCTTACCCCCCTCTTCTATTTTTATTTCAGATGATAAATCAGAAGCCTTACAGGATACTCTCCTAGGAATGAAACTGAAAACAAATGAATGATGACTGATGTAATCACGTACTATACCTACCGTACTTCTCTCTAGTAACCACGGGATAGGATGACCACCACCCTAAGATAGACTCCCGTATACAACTGATCCAATCAAAATGACCTCCCGCCGGTTCGATGATAGTACTGATGAACTTTTCTTCAAAACTAACTCACCAAATACTCATGATTGCTTATCGACCCAGAATGCTCATCAATAGCCCAGAAAAGCTCCATTGCATCTACACACTGGGACATTTTTTTGGATTAGAAGGAGAATCACATTAGAAGCACTGACTCGTCCATGGAGAAGATGAGCAATAACGAAATTACCATATGGAGAATGCTACCGAAGATGCTATACTGCCAACACTAACACGCTCCTACACTGGGGCATTTTTATTTTATTATTTTTACTGTTTTTGTCCCAGTTATTTGCTTTCCCTGTTGCATTATTTTCATTTCAAAAAAAAAAGAAAGAAAAAAGAAAAAAAGAAAGAAAGCACATATCCACCCTTATTACTAGACCCCGGTCTGAGATATACCCCTCCTTGACAACTAGCAAGGGGGAGAATAGAAATTACTAATAGCATTCCCTTTACATGTGTAGATACGAAGCAACCTCCAACCCCCACTAGGCCAGCTTAGGAAGTAGCCAACTCCCAATGATGGTTGGCGGCGCTAAAGAAATTAAAAAGCAAAAGTAGACGCAAGAGGTAACTAAAAAAAAAGGAGCCAATCAGGTATATCTAAACCAATATATATATATATCAAAGTTTTCTTTTCCTTTTACATTTGTCATTGGGGGCATCCCCCCTATATATACAATGCACACACACAATGGACAAAAACACACACACACACACACACACACACACACACACACACACCTCTACTCCCTATGCTGCCGCTGGGATGGACGAGCGCCGCTGTCCCCAGTATCATCCGCTCGGAGGTCCATGGACTGGTCCTCCGAAAACATGATCCCAACATCCAGAGTCCTCGGAACCTCTAGACAATGAGGCCCCACCATAGAATCCCCCTCACTCGTCTGACTAACAGACCGCCTCGATTGAGAATGAGGAGGATACCCCACAAGAATCTCATGAACGATAAAATCCTCATGAGCGTCACTCCTGACATGATCACAAGACGTGTGACAAGACTGCCCAACCGAGGAACCCGTAGCCCTCGACTCCAATCCACCAAGCTGACTAGCCAACCTACATACCCCTTGCTCACTCCTCGTCAGACAATACTGTAGCTAGTCTAGGGACACTTGCACCTCTGCCCGCATTGTCCGACGCACCACCTCCAATGCCTCAGCTTGAGTTTTCTGTGCAACCATCATCTCAATGAATAGGTCATTGAGACTCTGTGTCTCCCCAAGGATCTGTCTTGCCTCGGGAGTGGCGCTCGCTCGCATCGCCTCTAGGCGCGCCTCCTCAAGCTGACGAACCTGCGTAATTACACCAAGTCAAAGAAAACCTATATATACATATATGAACATATAAAAAAGGAACTTTGAAAAGGAAAGAATCATACCAGATTCAACCTCTCCTCCAGAAGTCGCTCAACCATCTCGGCAGTCACTGGATCAGTAGGAGGCACAGAAGGGACAACAAACATAAGCGGCTGCAACGAGAACAAACAAACACATCAGATGACCCTATAATGATAAATAAACTATAAACACAATAACTAAAACATACCTGAGTAGGGATAGGAATAGACCCCTGAGGGGGAGCCTCAGGAGCAGAGTATGGAATTACTTGCACAAAAAATATAAATAAACCAACATAAAATATATCAAAACAAAATAAAAGGAAATAACCTAAACTAAATTACGCCAAGCCAAAAACTATACCTGACTCTTAGGATGTAGAGAGGCAGCAGTCGCCACCCTCGTTTGAAGATCCTCAGCAACCCGACGCAGAAATACCATGTAATGTTAGTAAAATGTTAAGAAAGCAAAATAATAACACCCAACGAACTGTTATAATTATACAAATGAGTTGAAAAATTGAATGGAACTTACCCAATGATCTAGCTCGGCCCAAAGCTTAGCCATCGCTGGACCTCCCAACCGGAGGAAGCAACTGAAGATGGATCAAATGCCGGAACGAAACCTCCAGCAGCAAGCTCGGCTCTCTATGAATAACAATGAACATGTCAGTCGACAAGCCCACAATGCTAACGATTAAAAAAACCAAGTTCATATAGACACTTACCAATTGGTCGATCTCAGATTGCAAATTGGCCTCCACCTCTTGGCCGACTTGCTGCTGACTGCGTAGCAACCCGATCATCGCCACGTGACTGGCGACCTCGGCCTCCCTCTTAGACTGTCTAAAAATAAAATGGGACACTACAACCATGTCAGAACGATTGGAAGACCAGGTCAACATAATACATAAAAAACCAATAAATCAACTCACCAGGAGCTGTCGAGTCTCCGCCAGTTGAGCCCCCAACTCATCCCCTGCTCTCCTAGCCTGAGCAATTGAGAGGGCTAAGGAGTGCAACATCTCCTCATCTGGATGAGGAGCACACCTCATCTGCTCCATCACCCTGTGGAGGGCGTCTAATGCCCCCCTGCATTCCTGCAGTGAGATGGCCTTGCTCTAATGCGGCCAGTCTCTCCCTCAATGCCAACACCGACTCTGGCCCACCGACCGTGAAAGAGCCACTCCCATGGAAGGGACGTGTGAAGAGGTGCCGGCCACCCAATGCACCAAACCAACTCTTATACTCTCGGGCGTCCGCCTCGTCACGTGCCCCTGTGACCCTGGTCCCCCCAACCCTAAAATCGGCCATCTGAAGAGCCATCCGCTCCGTAAAATTTCGGCCCGGGGGGCCGGTCATCCTCTTTGCCACCCTGTGGTGAATCTTTGGAGGGACTCCCTGAGCAAGCTCCGGTTGCTGCACCACTCGAGACAGGTGGATCCTCTCCACCTTCTCAAAACAATGGACCCATATGTCCACATCGAAGAAGGGCTGGCCAGACTGAATCACTGGCACACCCGCATCCTCCTCGGCCGCATATGACCTCCAAATCACCTAACCAAATGAGCAAGCCAACCCATCAATGAATCCTCAGATCCTAAAAGACAAAAAAAAAAGAAACAAAACATACGCATGCTGATATATACCTGCCCTACATGCATATCCTCTAAAAGACCGCGTGCGGTCTGAATATCAGAAGACCAACGACGACCACTCAATGCGTCCCTCCACACACGCATATGTGGAAATGTGAACGTCACCTCCAATGAAACTCCCAGATGAAGAAAAGAAAAATGGCCATATGCCCAGAACTAAAAAAAAACACAAAAGAGAAATGCTAAATAGTTACCATTAAAAAACCAAGAAAATAAATACACTATGACACTAACTAACTAAAACTCACCTGGAGGAAGGGAAGGAAACCTCTGATCGTCGCGACACCTTGTCCCCGATGATAAAGTTGCTCATAGAGATGCGCCAATGTGACCGCACCCCACACATAGGTAGGGACCGGATCCACGTCCCTGAGAACCATAAAAAATAACCCGGTGATGCATCCCCGAGTTAAAGAAGAAAAGAGTACTGTAACGAGGAAGTGCATCAAGAATGCTCGGAGCACCCTATCTGTAGCCAACCCTGGCTCAACCACAGACTCTCAATCTGCCACCACCACACAACGTGCCTCTTAAGATGCCCTCGCCTCTGAATGACACCTCGGAGGGACGAAGCCACTTGCAAACATATAAAAAACCAAGTGACTCGAACCACACCTGGTCCCGAGCCACTCGACCTATACGACACACCCAAAATCTCCTCACACACCTCTGAATACGCTCCTGCCATCCGTCCCGTGATCAGCTCACCCTCAAAATGAAGACCGGTAATGCAGACCCAGTCCTTTGGAGTTGGCAACATCATGCCAACTGGAAAGAGAAGTGCCTGATGCTCCTCCCTCCACATCTCTAAAATCATTGCGATCAGGCCACGATCGATCTGAAAGGGCTCCAGCTCTAGGATCGGCCTGAAACTGAACGACACCAATCACGCCCGCTAAAACTCTGGCAAGGCATGGTACCAAGTATGAGACTCAGTCCATGCTGAGCTGATAGTCAACTGCGGGGGCTCCTATTGAACGGAACACAAATAATGACAATAAGACTAACACATACCTATGACGAAAGACAAATAGATCTAGAGCTAAAAGCAAATGAAATATGCCCCAAACACACAATAACAACTTACAATGAACACATAAAACATGATACGAACAACTGAATAGAAACATGACCTATCTCTAGATGCCGTCATGATGCATGAGTGAGCACACAACTAATGATCAATGTACGTTCGACATAAATTAAAAAGGCATTTTCGGATCCTAATAAGTCTATGTCATAACCTAAATGCCTAGAAAATGAGGAAACTCTTGCTCATAGGTACCTACCTGACCTCGAACGAAGAAATCCTCTAGCGGGAAGTGTTTGCGATCACGACGCTCCTCACCCTGGTGCTCCTCGGTCTCATCCTCAGCTCTCTCCTCGTCGACCCTTTCACCCTCTTCCTTAGCTACACCTTGCTCAATCTCGGGTACCTTCTCCTTAAACTCCACCTGGTCAACCTCTGGTATCTCCTCTTTAACGACCTCCCCGACATCCACCTCCCCGATAATGGCGTTGGACTGAGCCTCAGAGGTCTCACCTATCTCCCCCATCATCATCCTCTCCAACTCAGAAATAGTAAGATCATGCCTATAACAACTCTCACCCTCCATCCTAGGACAAAGAACTCGAAACACTAGAAAGAACGAAAGAAACGGTGCCTGAAATGGATGATTGGATCGCAAGATATCACGAAAACGCAAAAAATAGAGTGCAAGGAAACAAGAAAACAATGAATCAAAGACCAAAACAGATAGCGCGGGAAGAATGAAATATTTTTGAACTATTTATAAGACATGGTTGAATCACGAGCATGAACTCACGCGCTCAACCGAATCATGCAACACGGTTTTCGGGCTTAATTCAAATCAAATGCTCATCCTTGAGCGCGTAAACTGATCGTCGCCCGCTCAAACTAACCCAACCACCTTATTACGCGTCATCCACCAGGCGTGTAATAATCTCAAGCGCTCGAACCCGTGGGCGTGAATGCCAACAGTCGCTGCAACAGTGACTGACCACCGCCCTAATCTTGCGCCCCATGACGTGCGCTAAACTCGATTAAACGATCGGACGCTGGTGCTTAATGACCTTCTGACCCTTCAAAATGTGCAATTAGTTTAGGCGCTTGGAGTGAAGCTCGCAATTTCACAGAAACATAAAATATGTGCCCATAACAGCAGGTTCCTAGGACCAAATTAGGAGACTTCTGACACTGATTGCCAACCTAAAATACACCCTTGTTAGAGCCAATCCAAAAAACACTTCTGACTTAGGACATACACACCTTGAGTCAAAATGAAAAAATGCCCCCCAACATCACATACACAGTACAATAAACAAAAATAATACTCTTTTATTTATAACTATAAATTTTATATAATTTCACTGGAGGCATACCTCCTGAAATTACAACCCAAAATGAAAACCTAGAACCTAACTTACAACCCAAAACGAAAACTGGAAATTCGAAATCAACATGAAGCGAGGAGCAAAACGCCCAATTGGAGGCCTTAGAAGGATTACCACCAGACTTGGAGCATCCAATCGGAGGCTTCAAAAGGAGAGATGGAGGATTGATTGGGGAACACATCCCTCCACTTGTAACACCTTTCTCTTCCCCCATCTTCACCTCCTCCGTCGTCGTCTCCTCAATGCTGCTTTCACTGCTCCCTAAAAGGGATCGATGTGAAGACTAACACCCTCATTCCCAATACCGCCAATTTCCAAAATAATGCTGTCCCCGAGCATTGCCTCAGGGTAAAGATCACGCGAAGTAATAAACATAGGAAGAAACGACATCCCAATCGAACACTTAGATCACTTGATATCGCTAAGACATAAATTTTAGAATACAAAATATCCAGAAAAAGTAAATCTCGAGACTAAACCAGAGAATCAGAAATAAATGAAGGCTCCCTTGCTTATATAGAGTATAGACTTAATCACGTGCCTAGACACGCGTGCTTAACTCAGTCATGCACATCACACAATGTGCTCAATCCAAAACACGCACTCCGACCTGAGCGCGCAACTGAACCATTGCCCGCCCCAACGGCGTGACGCTCCGATCACGTGCCTATTGAAAAATGTGCAACCTCATTAAGCGACTCCCACGAGCGGTGCAATACGAAAGGTCACCCACACAGTGTCCTGGTGATGCCTCGATCACATGCTACGATTAGAGTGCATAATACAATCACACGTAAACTCACATATGCGTAAACGGCCCGTCGAACCTATGATCGCACACCCAAAAATAGGCGTGCAATCATATTGAGTGGCACGTACCAAGCGTGCAATACCCGAATTAATCCACCCTCACACCTTTTCTCCCCATCTTGACCAAAATTCTACTGTCCCATCACGTGGCCTCACACGCTGTTCAGAAAGAATGACACGACCGCTTACTCCTATCCCATCGCGTATCCTCGTCACACACGTCCCATCATATTAAGATGCACACACATGACGCCACCCCAATATCCAGTCCCATCACGATAACTCAATCATGCCAACACAACACCCTCTCGTGACAAGCCAAAAAAAAAATGAAGCCAATCACGACGCAACCACAACATGATCCTACATAACTCAAGATCTGCCAAAGAAAGAAACAGGACATATCTGTCGCACAAATATCCTACCAGCGCCCCGTCGCTAACTATGCTCAGCCAATGTCCCATCGCAACTATCACTACCTGGAAAGCTCAAACAACACCTGCCACATCATATAAAAAAGGGAGAAAGCTTGATCATGTCCCATCGCTAAAACAAAGAGCTCTCCTCCTGAATTGCTCGCTACTTAATAGTCACCAGACACCACTGCCACAACAGAAATGTATAAAGATTCGGGACTCCTCCCATGTCCTCTCGCATCTGACCAATGCCAAGTTCTAGCACGAATATCCTGTCAAAACCTCCATGTCCCACCAGGACTCACCAAGCTCTGCCACAGCAGACACGAGGAAAAGAGAAGAATCCCCAAGTCCCATCGCAGCATCACCCCGACAATCCCCAAGTCTCATCACAGACCGTACAAGCTACTCACAATGCAGGTAAGTACTACCCACTTTTTAATTACTTGATATTTCTTATAAAATATAATTAGCTATAATTAAGTCAAATATTTTCAAAATCTGTCTCTCTCGACTCGCGAATCACTATAGTCCTCCCATAAGAGACAATCATCAATATTCGCCTAGAAGGATAGACGGAGCATCCGGCATGCCAATAATCATCTTGAAAACCACATCAACGGTCGGATCCATAAATCTCGTACCGGTGGTTCTGTTCAACGATGTCTTGGAAGCCACATTTTCTGCCGATTTACCACCAAATTGATCTTAAGTTAAATTTCCTAAAATTTTAAAATTTCAAAACCCCTTACTTACTCCCAAACAAAAATCTTTTACTTCAAAAAAAATAGAAGAAGAAACAACACAAAAAAAAACTCTTACCACTTACTCTTAAAACCAAAAATCTTATTCCAAAATCAAAAATCTTTTACTCCTAAAACAATAAAAACAGAAAGAAACCAAAGAAAAAAATGAACAAAGAGACTCACCTACCAAATTTTACTTCAATTACCAGCCCAAGCCAACCATTCCTTTGGGGAACTGAATAATGAGTTTATTTAATCTAAGAACTTACAAACGCCTAATGGAAAAGGAACACCTGACGTGCATTGGTGTGAGCAATGATGCGCCCGATTTGACATGACTTGCGAATGCCTTCGATAGTATTTTATATTGTATTATTATTAGTCCCTAAAGCTATTTATGGACATTTGTATGATGCCCCCTGATACCTTGACTGCGTCATATCCCTCTGTTTGATTATCCCTTGCAGCAGGTCGTAACATGCGGCGAGATGCCCCTTACACCCACAGATTAGGATATGGTGATTCTCCTTTTCATTTATGTGACAGCCCGAATTTCGGAACCTCGAAATCCGTGCCATCAGCATGATCTTGAAGGCCGTGCCCTGGGTTCCTTACAAAACATTGATATATACAAGCCAAAACTGTAACTGAGGCACACGTAGCTACTCTAAATAAAATCTCAAAAATAATCATGGTATCGCAAGGCAGTCCTTGTCCCATGCCAATTCATGGGCATAAGAACTTAGCCAAACCATTAGTGATAACAGTTCATCCTAGGCGTTTTGTCAAAGAAGCGGTATTTAAAAACATTCAAAATAAAGAGGCTTGACCGCACTCTAATACTCTCAACTCATTCTCAAAGTATGCAGTGGGTTTCCTAGAAGAATTCCTCAGGAGGAGGTTCTGACTCTTCGTGGTACGTAATCAAACCCCGGATCGTCTAAGTCTCACCGCTAGTCCTGGACTGCGACGATAGTCTAAGGGGGTGAGCTACATCCTAGTCTGTAGGGAAACAAAAAGAACATATAGATTGACCTTCACACATATGTTAGCAGTTTAAAAAGCATAAAATTATCGAGTAATCACTTATGGACAACAATTGAAATAACTGGAAATAAAAATTATGGTTTTGTTTATTCTCCTTATTAGTTTAGTTGTGAATTTGGCCTAATCACTTAAATCTTAACTTAAGTAGTCCTCGAGCAATATAGCGTCGAGCCCCGATGGAATACCCACCATCGTCGTCTAACTAGACAGTTATTATATGTATCCCCTGGGAATACTGCCCAAGCCCCTTTCTCATAGGTGGCGGGGTCTATTTTTAGATCTACATCCCTGGGATGTGCTATGAAAGTATGGATCTGCCGCCGTACCGCTCACGGATATCCTGTCGAGTAAGTCGTGGGTATCCCGCCACGTCGGTGGGGTATTCTAATCAAACCTTAAATAATAAAAATATCAAATGTGCTCTACATATAGTTATTTACCGTGATTGTGCTAATTATATTACATCAGGCCTTATCACATTACTTACGTTTCTCTATTAATTTTCATCTGCATCCCTGGGATGCCCCCTTATTTCCATCGCATCCTTCTTTGTTTAACTATATGATTTTTCGTCCCCTGGGGACCTCAAGACTTTCACGTTTTAAACTCACTCACACACCCTTTTTCATGAGGATCATGCAGTATTTGACTATTTAAATGGATTACACTACATATATGAATTTCACGGAATAATGCACATGTTTCAAGAATATTCCCTACCTCGACGAATTTCAAAGCACGCCTTCTCGTAGAGGTTTATACTTCATGATCATGCATCAAACCTACATTTCAATTTAGCATAGGCTTAGAAAGGTCACTAGAACCATTGGGGTGTACAACCCCCAAGTTTCTTGTATCCAAAAATTTCAAGAACTGAGTGGTCACCAGACCTTGCTCGAGCGGTTACTTGACCTCGCTCGAGCGGTCACTTGACCTCGCTCGAGCGGTCACTTGATCTCGCTCGAGCGGTTAAATCGAGGTCACTCGAGTGGTTAAATCGAGCCGCTGAAGCATTACTGGGGACCTCGCTCGAGCGAGCTTCCCCTTAGTTTTGGGGACCGCTCGAGCGAGCCCAGAGCTATATTTTTCCTATTCATCCTCGCTCGAGCGAGCCCTTTAGACCGCTCGAGCGAGGAGCGATGATTTTTACTCCTCGATCCGATTGAGAACACAATTCCTCTCTTCATTCAAACCTTAACATCATTAAAAACATTCAACCAACATCCTTCCTATTATTTAAAACATGCCTAAGCATCTATCATGCCTTTTACATACCTCCAACGATGAGTCTTGCGCAAGTTTGATGATTTAAGATTCGAAATTCTACTGGGCAAACAGGCCTCCAATGTTCCTCCTCCAGCCTTTTCTGCAACTCATCTGCCGATTTGAGTCCCAACGAAACCCTAGTTCTTCACTAGGCTCTTCTTCTCTTTCTCTTTGTATTCTCCTTCTCTCTATTTAGGTTAAAATAGAGTTACGCAAGGGTTCTTCTCTCCGCTCTCTTTCACTTTTATACATATAAGTTAGGGAAATACTAGTGTGTTTCCCACGTACACACATAGTGTCTATGGTTCGTTTTGGTCTCCTTGTGAAACACATATACCTATATGTAATGCATGACGTGCACTCATCCCAAAAATCTGGGGTTGTGACAATCACCCCAACTTACAAGATTTTCGTCCTTGAAAATCGACGATATTCTCTTAAGCAGGTACCACTACTGTTACTCGACCCTGAATATCTAAAACAGTAATTAAACGGTTTGTCACATTTCGCAACAACATGCGTTGGCCATGTCAATTTATTTCCACATAGATGAAAGGGATCATCATTCACAACACTTATTCAATCGTTATATTAATCATCCACAAAAATTTGTGACATTCATGTTACGATAGTTTGAAAAAAATATTGACCAGGAAACCACCTCATTACAAAATGTCTCAATAAAATATTACATATTATGTGTTCAAAATTAACGTTACTATCTAGTCATCATCCTATAGTCGCCGCCGTCAGCCGAGTCATCATCATCCTCGTAGTCCTCGTTATCCTCATCCTCGTCGTCCACCCTGACGGTCGTGGTACCCGCTGTGGCGTTCCTCGTAGCAGGGCCGGAGCTAGACGCTCCAAAAATAGCATCCCTCATGGCACCGACACGCTGCATGTATGACTGCGGGTAAGCCTGGCCCATGAGGTCGATAAGTAGTGCCTCCTGGAACCTCTGATGCAATCTGATCTCACGCCCTTGCTGAAGGATCTCCTGCATCATGCCAGTGTCGGTAGTGGGTATGGGTCGGGAACCGAGGTAGAGGGAGGTCGATCTGGCGCTTGATGGGTGGTTTGTCGGGAGACCTGACGGTCTCTTTTCTTGTTGACGCTGGTTTGTAGACTCATAAGGTTTCGGCTCCAGTCTTGGGCGAGATAGGGGACGGCGTTATCGGTGAGGAACAACTCGTCCTCCCGGATCTTAAATCCTCCCTTCCCACTCCGTGAGTCTAGGAGTCGGGAAATCAACCGAGCATATGGTAGTCGATTGATGGGTGGAGGAACAGCACCCTTTACATTTCTTTTATAGGCATGCGCCATGCCTTTTATGATGATCATAGGTGCGTTGATCCACCTATTATGGAATGCGGTGTGTAGGGCCCGCAGAAACGCATCTCGGCGTTCTTGATCATGGCCGGTTGGGTGTAGATTCTTTTTAAAAATGACGTCTAAAAGCCACATACGCGGCGGTAGTTGTGATCGAGTAATAGATTGTCCCGAAGCGGACATGCCGCCTGTGATGTCGGAGATTATTGTTGGGAAATCGACGTTCCCAGAAAAAGGTGGTAGGATAAGTGGGCAAGAGGTGTAGATGTGGGGACATTTCATGACTGATGAAATTTCGGCACATCTAAAGATCAATTCTTTTCCATCGATTGTGACGAGGATAGCGTCCTCATCCACGTTCAAGTTTAGGGTTTGATAAAATAGTTTCACGAGCCTCGGGTAATAACGATCCCCGAACGGCGTAAGCAGGGCCTTAAGATTGTTGTTGGTGATGAAGTCCGATGTCCATTGGGTGGACGTCGGATCCCCGAAACAGGAGGGATGTATATCCCATTCGGTTTTGAAAATTTTGGCCCCCCACCAATCATCTAGTGTGATCGGAGTGGAGGATGGGTTTGGTGATGCGCTTTGTTGCGTGCTGATGGCGACCGAATAGCCATCCTCTTTTTAGGTTGTGGATTTGGGATTGAAGCCATTAGGTATTTAAAGAGTTTAAAAAGAAAAGAAAAAGTTCGGGAATGGGTAGATTTTACCTAGAAGAATATTCTTAACGGATCGGATTGTCTAAATCCGGTTTGAATCGGACGGAAAAGGTCGAAGATAGCAAGCCCTAAACCCCTCGCTCGGCTCCATTCCCTTCGCTTGAAGATGAAATGGCGTTCTGTTTTCCGCTAGCTATATATAGTTCCTCCTCGCTCGAGCGGTTATTAGTTATCGCTCGAGCGAGACCAGGACGCTTTATATTATATGTTATGGCCTCGCTCGAGCGGTCAAAATGCCTCGCTCGAGCGGTCAAAATGCCTCGCTCGAGCGAGGAATAGCTATCGCTCGAGCGAGAGGAAGTTGTTATTTTATGTGGTTCGCTCGAGCGAACATAAGTGGTCGCTCGAGCGAGACCAGAACATTTTTCTGGTACCCTTTCGCTCGTTTTCGATTTCAAATCTCAAAAGTTCAACGAAAAGTGGTTCAATCATTGGTTGGAGTCAATATCTATATATATATATACATATATATATATATATAGAATTTTATCTTTCGAAAGAAAAAAAAATATATAGACTTCATACTACCCGCAATCACATATTCTTAATTTGAATAAGACTATCCAGTTGGAAATTTCAAACAATTTGGGATATTGTTCTCTAACATCTGCCTCGCGTTCCCATGTTGCTTCTTCGACCGGATGATTCTTCCATCGGACAAGCACTAAGGGAATAACTTTTGTTCGCAACACCTGTTCTTTTCGATCTAAAATTTCTACCGGCTCTTCAATCATGGTCATATCTTCATGCATTTCGAATGATTGGCCGCTCAGCACGTGGTCAGGGTCATTGAGATATTTCCTGAGCATTGACACGTGGAATACATTGTGTACTTGATCAAACAATGGTGGCAATCCAATGCGGTAGGCTACTTCTCCTACTGAACCTAAAACTTCAAACGGTCCAAGATAGCGGGGACTTAGCTTCCCTCTCTTTCCAAATCTCATCACTCCCTTCATCGGTGATACTTTCACGAACACATGTTCACCCACCTAAAAGTCTACACTAGTCCGCTTGATGTCAGCATAGCTTTTCTGTCTGCTTTGAGCCGCCTTTAGTCTTCCCCTGATCATGCGGACAATAGCCGCGTTATCTTCAAGTAGCTCGGGTCCCAAAATAAATTTCTCGCCAATTTCCTCCCAATTGATTGGCGATTTGCATCGTCTTCCGTACAAGGCTTCATACGGTGCCATTCCGATGCTCGTATGAAAACTATTATTATAAGCGAACTCAATCAATGGTAGCTGTTGATCCCATGATCCTTGTAATTCTAACATACATGCCCTAAGCATATCTTCAATGACTTGGTTGACCCTTTTAGTCTGTCCGTCGGTCTGTGGGTGAAACGCCGTACTAAAATCTAGCCTAGTTCCCATTCCTTCTTGAAATTTCCTCCAAAACTTTGATGCATATAATGGGTCCCGGTCTGAAACAATGCTACTTGGAATCCCATGTAAACGGACGATCTCTTTCATATAGAGCTCTGCTAGTCTTCCCGTTGTGTACATCGTGTTGTAAGGCAAGAAGTGTGCTGACTTAGTCAATCGATCGACTACTACCCAAATGGCGTTATGCTTCCTTGCAGTTCGCGGTAGACCGACTATGAAATCCATGGAGATAGATTCCCACTTCCATTCCGGTATGGGTAGAGGCTGTAATAGGCCTGCGGGGTGTCTATGATAGATTTTCACTTGTTGGCACGTCAAACATCGCGACACATACTCTGCCACATCTTGTTTCAAACCTCTCCACCAGTAATTCTTTTTCAGATCTTGATACATCTTTGTGCCTCCCGGGTGGATAGCATAGCTTGACTTGTGAGATTCATCAAGAATCGTTCGCCGCAATTCGGCATTGTCTGGAATGCAAAGTCGCCCCTTGAATACTAAGGAACCATCCTCCTTGATTGAAAACTCAGATGTAATACCTTCAGTTACATCTTGACGCATCTTTGTTAGAATTGGGTCTTTCATCTGTAGTTCTCGTATGTGTTGAATATCACTTTGGTTTCACCGATATGTTGGCTAAGAAGGCTCTCGTGGCTTGTGGTATGTATGTCCGCGCCACATAACGCTAGATCCTCTAACAACTTCCATCGATGTATACCGAAATTAGACTAGCCAATCGGGCGAACTTTTTCGACTCAAGGCGCGGCCCACTACGTTAGCTTTGCTCGGATGGTATTGTATGGAATCGTAGTCTTTGAGGAATTCCATCCACCTCGCACGCCTCATATTTAGTTCCTTCACGTAATCAGATATCCGAGGCTCTTATGGTCGTGAAAATTTCAAATGTTTCTCCGTATAAATAATGTCGCCATATCTTTAATGCGAATATATGGCTAGTTCTAGATCGTGTGTTGGGTAGTTCTTTTTCGTGCTCTTTCAAGCTGGAGCCGTAAGCTATTACCTTTTTATATTGATTTAGTACACAACCCAACCCGTTATCTGAAGCATCACTATAAGCTGAATCCTCCACCGCTGATGGAATGGCTAACACTGGAGCTGAGGTGAGTCTCTTCTTGAGTTCTTGAAAACTCTTCTCACACGCCTCACTCCACTCAAATCTTGAGTCCTTTCTTGTAAACCTCGTAAGAGGTCCTGATATTTTTGAAAACCCCTCTACGAAACGTCGATAATAACCTGCCAGTCTGAGGAAACTTCGGATGTCTGTCATGGTTTTTGGTTGCTCCCAGTTCACTACTGCCTCTATCTTAGCGGGATCTACTATGACACCATGCTTTGAGACGACATGTCCCAAAAAGCTAACCTCTTCTAGCAAAAACTCACATTTGCTGAGCTTGGCGTACAATTGGTGTTCACGCAAGGTTCGTAGAGCAACTCGTAAGTGTTCTTCATGCTCCGTTTTCGATTTTGAGTAGATCAGGATGTCATCAACAAACACTACAACGAGGAGTCTAGGTGTGGTTTAAACACTCGATTCATCAAGTCCATAAATGACGCCGGTGCGTTCGTCAGTCCGAATGGCATCACTAAAAATTCATAGTGTCCATACCATGTTCTAAAAGCCGTTTTCTGAATGTCCTCGGCCCTGACTCTTAACTGATGGTATCCAGATCTTAGATCGATCTTGGAAAAATGTTTTGCTCCCTGCAACCGATCAAACAAGTCATCTATTCTTGGCAACGGATATCGATTCTTCACCGTGACTTTGTTCAATTGACGGTAGTCAATGCACAATCGCATCGACCCATCTTTCTTTTTCACGAATAGAACTGGTGCTCCCCATGGAGACACGCTTGGTCTTATGAACCCTTTGTCCATGAGCTCTTGCAATTGTTCTTTCAACTCTTTCAACTCCGCAGGGGCCATCCTATAAGGTGCCTTTGAAACAGGTTCCATTCCTGGTGCTAAGTCGATCGCAAATTCTACTTCTCTTTCTGGAGGTAACCCTGGCAATTCTTCTGGAAATACATCTGGGAATTCTCGCACTACTGCTATCTCGGAGATAATATTCTTTTCTTCTTTATTTTCAGAATGCCAAATAACCGCTTACACCTTTCTCGATTAAACGCTCGCTCGATCGCAGATATGAGTGGTACCTGTGTCGATCTCTCCCCTCAAAATCGAAACGATCTCCTCGTGTTAGGACGGAAAACAACAACTTTATCCTTGCAATCCACTGTTGCGCAGTGATGGGACAACCAATCCATGCCAAGGATCACGTCGAATCCTTGCATGTCCAACAATATTAAATTTGTGTCTGGTTCATTGACAACGTGATCCCGAATGCTTACCACTACCGATTTACAGACTAACTCTGTGTCCACTAATTCTCCTGTTGGGATAGACACTGATAACACAAAGTCTAGTGTCTCCGGAACAATCTTCATCTTCCTTGCAAATCTAGGGGCAATGAAGGAGTGGGTAGACCCTGGGTCTATCAAGACTGTAAGGCCATGTGCTCATGCACCCTTTTTCATAGATTTGTAACATACCTATAATGAATACATATACGTACATAACATATACTTTATTTGGAAATTTTTTTTTTTTTTTTTTTTTTTCACGCGTAGCAGCGGTTATATATACTTGTCCTAATGAACGCACATTCTCTATCTAAAAATTTTATTGAAACCGAAATTCTTTATTTAAAAGAAATCTCACCTTGGATGATGTCGTGTACACTTCGCTTCTCCAGAATCGCAGAGGCTCTCCTCAACAACCTAGCTTTCAAGATTGAATAGGTTGTGGCATGGAAGTTAAATCTTTTCTTTAACTGCCCTGTGGCAATCTCTAATCATGTGGCCTATCTTGTCGTGATTTGAAATGTCGCATTCCTCGCCTAATCCATTGTTTTGTGGGACTTGCCACACTTGGCACAAGTTTCCCTTGGTTTTGAAGTAGCAACTCTCAAGAAACCTTGGGTAGTTGTAGGCCCGCTGGAAATAGCAGGACCTTCATACCTCATCGGTCTCCCTGATGCTAGCAACAGAAAACTTTGATGAGTAGCTTGTTGTGCAGCTCTCCCATACCCTATCTGATTCGGTGCTACAAACCTCGGTTTCTTATGTACCGATTCATAGCTCCCCGTCCTGCTTGGATCAATGCTTCCTCTTCCTTGTTGTTCCCTCTGACGGTATCGGTTATTGTTTTCTTCTTCGACTACTAATGCCTTACTCATTACTTCTCCATAGGTAGCTTGAAGGGCGCAACCCCTCCTCGGATGTCCGACCTTAAGCCCTGTTGGAACCTCTTCGCTTTCATCACGTCTGAAACTACGTAGTCTGGGGCGAAGCGAGCCAGTCTCATGAATTCCACTCCATACTCTCTCATGGTCATCCTTCCTTGCGCTAGTTGTAAAAATTGGGTCTCCATCTGATTCCTCACAACTTTAGGAAAATATTGCTTATTGAATTCTTCTACGAATTCGTCCCAAGTCCACGACATATCTAGAGTTTCTTGTGCTCTTGTTCGCGAAACGGATTTCCACCAAGGTCCAGCTTCTCCATCTAACATATATGCCGCCCAACGGACGCTCTCATCCTCTGTGCATGTTAGTAAGCTAAACACCTTTTCCATTTCACCCAGCTAGTTTTCAGCTGCCATTGTGTCTGCCTGTCCTGAAAAGTTTGGAGGTCTCATCCTTCTGAACTCGGTGAATGCTGAAGCCACTGGTGGTGTAAGTCCCACTGGAGGTGTAGGTGTTCGCTAGGGTTCTGTATCAGATGCCGCCAAGGACGCCGCTTGTCGTGCCATGGCGTTGCCATTGTCTCCATTGTGTGCATCATCCTCCGACGCTCTTCTCTTTTTCATTTCTCTCACTCTATCTTGTTCCTCCGATTTCGATCCTCACGATCTAGATCTTGATCCTCCGCTGATTTTGGTTTCTCTCGCCACCGCCTCTTGGGAATCTCCCTGTTTCCCAATGGCACTCTGTTTGTAGGTGAGACGAACCCATCTCTACTGCGTAAATTCCTATCATGACCACCCCTGGGTCGGCCTCTTCCTCTAGGAAACATAACGGTCTGCATGAGAATCCATAGTCTCGTTAGTAGAAGTCCCTATATTCTGACGATATGATAGTCAGAACTAGAAAGAACTGCTTTGATACCAACTGTGATAGCCCGAATTTTGGAACCTCAAGACGACCTTCAAGGCCGTTCTCGGGTTCCTTACAAAACATTGATATACAGAATCGAGGCACACGTAGCTATTCTAAATAAAATCTCAAAAATAATCATGGTATCACAAGGCAGTCCTTGTCTCATGCCAATTCATGGGCATAAGAACTTACCCAAACCATTAGTGATAACAGTTCATCCTAGGCGTTTTGTCAAAGAAGCGGTATTTAAAAACATTCGAAATAAAGAGGCTTGACATACCAAGCCGTACCTAATACTCTCAACTCACTCTCAAAGTATGCAGTGGGTTTCCTAGAAGAATTCCTCAGGAGGAGGTTCTGACTCTTCTGTGGGCACGTAATCCGAAACCCCTGGATCAGCGTCTCCAGAAGTCTCTGCTGCCGCTAGTCCTGGACCTGCGACGTATAGTCTAAGGGGGGTGAGCTACATCCTAGCTCCGTAGGGAAACAAAAAGAACATATAGATTGACCTTCACACATATGTTAGCAGTTTAAAAAGCATAAAATTATCGAGTAATCACTTATGGACAACAATTGAAATAACTGGAAATTAAAATTATGGTTTTGTTTATTCTCCTTATTAGTTTAGTTGTGAATTTGACCTAATCACTTAAATCTTAACTTAAGTAGTCCCCGAGCAATATAGCATCGAGCCCCGATGGAATACCCACCATCGTCGTCTAACTAGACAGTTATTATATGTATCCCCTGGGAATACTGTCCAAACCCCTTTCTCATAGGTGGCGGGGTCTATTTTTAGATCTACATCCCTGAGATGTGCTATGAAAGTACGGATCTGCCGCCGTACCGCTCACGAATATCCTGTCGAGTCAGTCGTGGGTATCCCGCAACGTCGGTGGGGTATTCTAATCAAACCTTAAATAATAAAAATATCAAATGTGCTCTACATATAGTTATTCACCGTGATTGTGCTAATTATATTACATCAGGCCTTATCACATTACTTACGTTTCTCTGTTAATTTTCATCTGCATCCTTGGGATGCCCCCTTATTTCCATCGCATCTTTCTTTGTTTAACTATATGATTTTTCGTCCCCTGGGGACCTCAAGACTTTCACGTTTTAAACTCACTCAAACACCCTTTTTCATGAGGATCATGCAGTATTTGACTATTTAAATGGATTACACTACATATATGAATTTCACAGAATAATGCACATGTTTCAAGAATATTCCCTACCTCGACGAATTTCAAAGCACGCCTTCTCGTAGAGGTTTATACTTCATGATCATGCGTCAAACCTACATTTCAATTTAGCATAGGCTTAGAAAGGTCACTAGAACCATTGGGGTGTACAACCCCCAAGTTTCTTGTATCTGAAAATTTCAAGAACTGAGTGGTCACCAGACCTCGCTCGAGCGGTTACTTGACCTCGCTCGAGCAGTCACTTGACCTTGCTCGAGCGGTCACTTGACCTCGCTCGAGCGGTTAAATTGAGGTCGCTCGAGCGGTTAAATTGAGCCGCTGAAGCATTATTGGGGACCTCGCTCGAGCGAACTTCCCCTTAGTTTTGGGGACCGCTCGAGCGAGCCCAGAGCTATATTTTTCCTATTCATCCTCGCTCGAGCGAGCCCTTTAGACCGCTCGAGCGAGGAGCGATGATTTTTACTCCTCGATCCGATTGAGAACACAATTCCTCTCTTCATTCAAACCTTAACATCATTAAAAACATTCAACCAACATCCTTCCTATTATTTAAAACATGCCTAAGCATCTATCATGCCTTTTACATACCTCCGACGATGAGTCTTGCGCAAGTTTGATGATTTAAGATTCGAAATTCTACTAGGCAAACAGGCCTCCAATGTTCCTCCTCCAGCCTTTTCTCCAACTCATCTGCCGATTTGAGTCCCAACGAAACCCTAGTTCTTCACTAGGCTCTTCTTCTCTTTCTCTTTGTATTCTCCTTCTCTCTATTTAGGTTAAAATAGAGTTACGCAAGGGTTCTTCTCTCCTCTCTCTTTCACTTTTATACATATAAGTTAGGGAAATACTAGTGTGTTTCCTACGTACACACATAGTGTCTATGGTTCGTTTTGGTCTCCTTGTGAAACACATATACCTATATGTAATGCATGACGTGCACTCATCCCAAAAATCTAGGGTTGTGACAGTTTAACTGTCCCTTGCAGTAGGTCATGCCACGCGACAGGATGACCCTTGCACCCACGGAGTAGGATACGTTGACTTTCTCCATTGACTGTCTATGACAGCGGGTCGCGATACGCGACGGGATCGCCCCTGGGCATCCATGGCATGGATCACGCCTTTCGACAACTATCACAGGGCCCTCGAATGCTCCATTTTAGCTTGCGCTGATAGATAAGAAAGCCAAGCATGTCATGTTAGCATCCCCAATTAACATTTGTGATTTCCTAAGAGAAACGAGAAGACACCTTGGATGAGGAGTGTCTACTTCTTCGACGTGTTCTTACTTCGCAAGAGCGCGCCAAAGAGGGGCATCTGTAGAGACCCCATTATGCCCTCTCGGAATGTATAAATTTGTTCGATCAACGTTTGACCTCGTAACCCTAATTGGGACTATATGTTGAAACAATAGTATATGGCTGGACTCAGGTTGAAACAATAGCTCTGTGGCTCAGGCCCCATGACCCTAACGTGGGGACCATGCACTGAAACAATAGTACATGGCTGAACACAGGCTGAAACAATAGCTCTGTGGCTCAGTTCCCGATGTAGGAAGACTCTGTACTGAAACAATAGTATATAGTCGAAATGTTGATTGAAATAATAGTCTGACATTTCAAACCCCCTAACCCTAAATTGAGAATCATGCACTGAAACAATAGTACATGGATAAACACAGGCTAAGCTCTGTGGCTCAGATCCTAATGTAGGGAGACTATATACTGAAACAATAGTATATAGTTTAAATACAAACTAAAACAATAGTCTGGCATTTCAGACCTGACCTGAACTCGGACAGCCTCGAATTACGTGCCTAAAATTAAGCGCTCAATTCGATTGCACGTAAAACCACACACGTGTAATCAGTTCCCCTTTCAGACTAGACTTCCTTCCCCAAACCACCTTGAGACTCGATCACGCACGTGTAATCAGTCCCCCTTTCAGACTAGTCCTTGAACCCCAAGCTTCCTCGATTAAATGCTTCAAAAGAGGTGCTTAATCGGATTACGCACCCCATAATTGGTGTGCAATTAGTCCTAACATTGTTAGAGCTAGGAAACTCGTTGAGCAAGTCAACCGGCCGCTCACTGAGTCGGTGACCGACCCAAAGCGATTAAGCAATGGGAAACTGGCGTGCAATCCAGTTAAATGCCTGATATAGGGCATTTAATTAGAGAAAAATCTATAAAAGATTTTTTTCTAATTCACCCTAAGAGAGACTAGCAATTTTGGAGATAAAGGATTTTTTTGGGATTTCAAAATCAGAGAACTCCGAGAACGAACACATAGAGGAACATAGCCATAATTTCGAGATTCAAGCTTTGAATCTTCAAGATTTGTCTCCGTAGCTCCAGCCCTAGGTAAAAATCCAACCTTTAGCCTCGACCCTTTAGTTTAATTTTAGTTCTTAGACCTAGGACTTCTCTTAGTTTTAATTATTAATATTAAATTTTCAGTTTTAGACCATAGCACCCTTTTTTTTAGACTGAAATTTTTAATATCTGGTTCTAGTTCTCCGTTTCTAGAACTAGTCCTTAATCCAACGATCTAATTCACCGACCCTAGACTCAACTCCGTTCTAAAATCCTAATCTCCAGTCCTATTATTAATCTATGGTTCTAGTTCTTAGGTTATAGAACCAGTCCTTAATCATACGGTCTAATTTTTTGATTTTGAAACTGAATTCAGTCCTAGAATTTTAAATTTTAGTTTTAATTTCTTAATTCATTACTTTTAAAATCCTAAATATTCATTTAGTTTTTTAAAACTCTAGTTTCTTAATTTAATTCACAATTATAATCTCGAATTCAACTTTAAAAATCCAAAAATACCAATATTATAATCCGAAATATAATTTATCTTTAATATCAGCCACCCGATTTGCCCAAGGGAGCTTACGAAGGGTACTCAGGAACGAGGTCAATCCTCCTTAGCGTAGCGGGCCAACAACCCATTTTTTTAAGAATTATTTTGTTGCTTTAATTAGGATTAGAAAATAAGTTCCATGACCTTTACTTAGATTTTTAGTATGCTTAATTTACATGCTTTATTTTAATTTAGATCCTTAGAATAATTGCCTTGATTAGAACTCTAATTAAATTAGTTCCTTTATTTTAATTAGATAATTCTAGCATAGTTAATTCCTCGCTTTATTAGATTTCAGTATAGTTAATCCCTTTTTTGATTAGAAGTTTAGTATAATTAACTCATTGCTTTGATTACAATTCTAGGAAAAATCAGTTCCTTCATTTTAATTGGATTTTAGCATAGATAATTCATTACTTTAATTAGAATTTTAGGTTAATCAATTTCTCGCTCTGATCAAAATTCTAGTAAAATTAGTTTCTTTATTTTAATTAGAATTTTAGTAAAATCAGTCCTCCATTCCAATTAGAATTCCAGTAGGACTATTATAATTGCTCTAATTAGAATTTCAGTCAAATTATTATATTTGCTCCAGTTAGAATTTCAATACAATTATCATATTTGCTTTACTTAGAATTGCAGTATAATTAGCATGCTTGACTTAATTAGAGTTTCGTTAAAATTGACATATTGGCATTCCTAGTACAATTAGGAGACTGATATTAACTGGACTTTTAGTAGTATTAGGACACTAAATTAATTAGAATTCTAATAAGATTAGGAAACTAAGATTAATTAGACTCCTAATAAAATTATAATATTAGAATAGGCCACTCCCTCTAATAAATTCACAACTAAACTCACAAAAGAATTAGGAAATCTAAACCAATCAGAATTACAGTAATAATAGGGAAAAAAAGAAAACTAAACTACCTAAACTATAAGGAAGAGCCACAGTTGCTGACGTTCGCAGGCGGACGATTCAGTAAAGAAGTAACCCACACCCGCTCTAAAGCATGATCATTAACATGTTGCAGCGTCGTTAAATATTTACAGCTGGCGATCGCAATAACTAGAAATCTTCCTAGAAAATCTCCCTTTTTTATTTTACCTCCACTATTCTAAATGTCGCATTGCTAGAGTTCACTTGTACAGAATTAAGCCACTGATTCAACAGGGACCGAGAGGAACCCAGAAAAAGCACGCACCAACAACCATCCTGGTAGAGGAAGTTGCACAGACAATGCAACGCTCGATGGTGAGGTTGGTGACATCGTGAAGAAATGAGGGGAGGTGAGAAGTTGGAAAAAGGGTCAGTTTGGGACGAGGTTTACGGCAACGGGGGGCTCGGTAGAGGATTCAGTGACTAGAATGGGTCGCTAGTGCTTCAACTTTTCTAATATCTTTATTATAGCCGGAAGTTTTGCTCTTTGCTTTTCAAGGATCTGTTAAACCTACTACTTAGTTCGTCATGATCTGGTTCTTCCGCCATGGGGTTAGGGCTAGGAGACGGAGAAAGATGATGGGTTTGGAATGAGAAGAGTTTGTGATGGGACATGGCTTTATAGGGAAAATAGATAAGGTTTGAAACGTCACTTCGAAATAAATTTTGAGGGTCGGTGGAGGAACTTCTCTTGAGTTACGGGCCACTGTTTGATGTTACCCATGGTGCTTGTTAATAGTTGTGTCATCTCTTCTAATTCGAAGCATCATCGCTTAAATCATGAGCAGTGACACTTCTTGACCTAAGCAGGGTTTTGTTTATTAGGAATATCGAGGACTTGAAAATTATAGACTTTGTTGTCTTTTCATGCAGTCTTTTCTAACATAATTTATTACAGTGACTGTTCGTATCCCACCCAGTAAAAATGATTCTCAAGGAGCTTTAAATGGTAGATTTTGTTGTATTTTCACCCAGTCTTATCCAACATTAATTATTCCAGCGGCTGCTCGTATCTCAATAAAAATACCTTATTTCTCAGAAAAATATAAAAATGCCTTAATCATGCCACTTCATATGTAAGTATCCTAATAATCATGCTGGTAATAATAATGCCTCTAGCTTGAAATGCTGACGCTCCATTACCATAGCGTTGACGCCTCGTTATAAAAGCGCGCATGCCTCAGCGTAACTTAATAAATCTCGTATGTTAAAAATTCTCGTAGACTTTGGTTCGACATGTCATCTCCCTGTGTTGTTCGTATTCCAATACAAAGCGCCACTTAGACTTTCGTCTCAGACTCTCAGCTATCCAATAAAAACTAACTCATAATGAAGTGAAGCACTGATGCGGCCACAAAGAATGACTGCGCTTCAAGTTACAAGCGTCAACGCTCAAATAAGTCAAGTGTATCGAATTTAAATTAATACAATATTTCTTAATTGTACGATTTATTGTTTATTTTTTTAATATATGAATAAATTAATACAATCTCTGCTTTTCGATGTGTTAGTGGCCCTAATAATCATGCCGTTAATAATAATGCCCTAATAATTAGAAGCGTCATCTTTTCTAAATGGAAGTGTTAATGCTTCTAATTGGAGGCGTCATCACTTTTAATCAAGCGTTGGCGCTTCAGTTGATGGTGAGGTTTCTTCTTGATGTGATTGAAGAAATTTCTGCCAAGTTTGAGGGAGAGTTGTCTAGCCTTGAATGATGGCTTCTCCGATGGCTTTGCTGATGTCTCTCCACCTTCTTTTCTATGTTTCTTTTTTTTGTTTTGTATGATTTGTTGTTCATTTATTTTAGTATATGAATACATTAATACACAATTTTGTCATTTAAATTGATACAATCTATGTTTTTTGATGTGCTGGTAGCCCTAATAATCATATCGCTAATTAATATTCAGCTCGCTTCATTTTGATGCGTCATCACTTCTAACTCGAAGCATTATCGCTTTTAACTCGAAGCGTTATCGCTTTTAACTCGAGTGTTATAGTATATTTACAAATCTTAACTTTTGGGATAATATACACAAAAAGAGCCTCTCTATTAATATTGAAGTTAATATTTACAGAGATTAGCAAAGAAGTTGATTACATAAAAGATTAACTTAGGAAAAATCTAGACAAGGACCGACTCAAAGAGCGACTGCGCTTCAAATTACAAGTGTCAGCGCTTGATTAATACATTTATTGAAGTGTTATCCTTCCTGACACGGTAAATCTTGCGATGGAGATCTGTCTCGGTGTCTTCAAAATTTTAAATTGAAGTGTTATCCTTCGTGACACGGTAAAGTTTGCGATGGAGATCTGTCTCGGCGTCTTCAAATTTTTTGCTCCGTCAAGAGAGATGGCTCCCTCTTGCAGTAAATTTCCAACCCACCATCCTCATAGTTTACTGTAATTTTTTTCTCCCTCAAGAAAGATGGCGCCCTCATTCATCCATTGATGAGGTGATTAGAAGGATCTGTAGGAGCAAGGATTACACTTTCGACGACTTATAACCAAAGATGTGCCGAGAAAATAGAGACGAGTAGGCTGAGGAGGAGGATGGGTTAAGAAAAGAGAATGAAGGGAGGAGGAGCAAGGAAGGGATCTTATAATTTTTGCTCCATCAAGAGAGATGGCTCCCTCTTGTTATAAATTTCCAACCCACTATCCTGGTAGAGGAACTCGCACCGACGATGCAACGTTTGATGGTGAGGTTGGTGACATCGTGAAGAAGTGGGGCAAGGTGAGAAGTTGGAAAAAAGGGTCAGTTTGGGATGAGGTTTATGGCAACGGGGGGTCTCGATAGAGGATTCAGCGACTGGAATGGGTCGCTGGCGCTTCAACTTTTCTAATCTCTTTATTACAACCAGAAGTTCGGCTCTTTGCTTTTCAAGGATTCGATTAAGCCTACTACTTAGTTCATCATCATCTGGTTCTTTTGCCATGGGGTTAGGACTAGGAGACGAGAAAGACGATGGGTTTAGAATGAGAAGAGTTTGTGATGGGACGTGACTTTATAGGGAAAATGGCTTGGGTTTGAACGTCACTTCGAAATAAATTTCGAGGGTCGGTGGAGGAACTTTTCTTGAATACCAGGCCACTGTTTGATGTTACTCATGGCGCTTGTTCATAGCAGCGTCAGTGCTTCTAATTCTAAGTGTCATTGCTTCAATCACGAGTAGTGACGTTTCTTGATCTAAGAGGGGTTTCGTTTATTAGGAATTTTGAAGAATTTGAAATTATAGACTGTGTTATCTTTTCATGCAGTCTTTTCCAATATAATTAATACAATTTGTGCTTTCTGATGTGCTGGTAGCCCTAATAATCACGAAGGTAATAATAATGCTCTAGGTTGAAGAGCTAACTCTAATAACAAGTGTCATCGCTTCTTATAGGAAGCGTCTTTGCTTCTAATGTGGAGCGTCATCGCTTCTAATACGAAGCGCCATCGCGTCTAATTCGAAGCATCATTGCTTCTAATTATTGCTCGTATCACAATAAAAAAACTTTTTTTCTCAGAAAATTTGAAATATTATTTATTGCAGCGGCTTTTCATATTAAAAAAAAAATGCCTTTTAACCTTCCACACTTTTATCTTCATTCCATATCCTTTCTTTTACCTCCATCCCCAAACCAAACTCCCTTCACCATGGCGGAGCAACTCGAGATTTCATCCAAGATTACGGAAGCGGTTCGTCTTCTTGATCAAACCTTTCTAAGTTCGACTATCGAGGATATTAAGGAACTTCTCGCCTTTCTCGCCCAGAAGAAAAGGTGGTTTCAAAGTTTGATGGATGTGATTAAACCCTTGATGGCCATAATTGAAATGGTTTATCCCATTTTGGAGGATCGACTGTGTGAATTACGACGCAGTCTGAAGGGGGAGTCGTCTCCCTCTCCACCCTCTTGATGTCTCATGTGACTGAGTTGTGCTGGTGTCTATCTATCTCTGTAGATTTTTCTTAGGTTTTTTTCTTCTTTCTTCTACTTTGTATTTTTTTAAGTAGTACTTTATAAGAATAAAATATCTTTCCTTATATGAATTCGATCTCACAGCTTTTCATTTAAATGAAAGGGAGAAGGCCAACGTAGAGCTTTTCTCGTTATATGATTTCTTTATTTTATGGAAGTTAATATTTACAGAGATTAACAAAGAAGCTGATTAAATAAAAGATTAACTTAGAAAAAATCTAGTCAAGGACTGATATGGTAAAGTTTGCCATGGACGCTTCAAATTTGAAGCATCATTACTTCAATTATGGGCGAGGATGCATCTTGAGTTTAGCGGCGCTCCTTTTGTGCAGTCTTGTCCAACATAATTTATTATAGTAACTGTTTGTATTCTAAGTGTCGTGTCATCACCTCTACGAGGTGTGTTAGTGGCCTTAAGATTTTTGAGGGGTGCGCTGTCTTTTTTCGTAGAATTCATCTCGACACGCTTATTAACTGAAGCGTTAGCGCTTACATCATAAGTGCAACAGCTTCCATCTCCAAAACTCCTTTATCGTCAGATTTACTTCTCTTTCTTATATAATGATATTCTGTAATTAGTCTCAGTTTATATGAATACAAACACTTTTATTTAATTTCATGAAAAGGGACAATTTCAACTTCTCAGGAAAATTCTATGATATTTGAGGCGATGGCGCTTCTATTTAGAGGTGATGGTACTTCCAATTAGAAGTGATGACGCTTCCATTTAGAAGCGATGATGCTTCTATTTAGGGCAAGCGCTTCGTCTTGGCGGCATTATTATTAGCGGCGTGATTATTAATGTATTCATATATTAAAACTACCAGCACTTCAGAAAGAGAAAGGAGAGACATCAGCAAAGCGCTAGTAATGCAAAAGCAGATATTATTTTAATGTATTCATATATTAAAAAAAAGAACAACAAACTATACAAGAAATGCTCGGTTCATATCAATACAATATCTGCCTCAAGGCGCAGGTCGAAGCGCTAGCCCTAATATTTAGAGCGCACTCGCTTCTTATTAATAGTGTAAACGCTTCCGCTGGACTACTTGTGACATCACTAAATAAAATAAGATGAAATAAATAAAATTTACAAATCATGCATTCGAAGGTTTCATTCATAACTCAAAACTATTTCTTTATATTTTCTTTTTTTACACATCCTTCTTTACATTGTCTCTATTTATCGTAAATGGGTCTGACAAAATTCATGATGGTTCTGATGTGTTGGACAATCTAGCGGACCCTGATTCAGCCCTTGATAAGGTTATCACAAGCATCCGTAAGAGCAAGGTCTTCCCAAAGATTCAGTACTTTTCTTAAGAAAATTTTGAAAGTAGGCTTTAGTACTAGTGCATCTACCTTCTTTTTCTACGTAGGCATTTGAAGGAACTGGAAACCACGTATCATCTAAATCTAGAGTGGGCCGAGACAGAGGAGCCGAGGTGACATGAAGATGGGAATGAAGGGAGCATGAAAAAGGGAATGAAGGGAGGAGCATCATCGGAGAAAAGGAGTAGCAAGGGTAAGAAGGAAAAGTGAAGAATTGAGAAAGTGTAAGAAGGAGAAGTGAAGAATCGAGGAAGGGAAAGCAGGAGAAGTGAAGAATTGAGAAAGGGCAAGAAGGAGAAGTGAAAGAATTGACAATGGGGAAGCAGGAAAGATAAAGAAGGGAAGGAGCAACTGGTGTGCAAGGGTAAGCAGGAAAGAGATAGAAGGGAAGAGGAGCATCCTAGGAGAAAGGGAGGAGCAAGGGTAAGAAGAAAATATAATAAAGAGAGGTGATGCATTGGATGATCTATTGGACCCTGATTCAGCCCTTGATGAGGTCATCGCAAGTGGAGGTTGTGGCTGTGGTGGAGGAGGAAGAAGTGGAGGATCAGTGGGGACGACAACTAGCTCTTTGTGGTTGGGGATGTCGAGAACCGAACAATCATATGAATTGATACAACGACGATGCGCAAGACGGTGGCTCGTCCGTAAATGGGTGAGACACATTTTCCCTTGGGTTGAAGAAGATGAAATGCTAATCTAAGGAGATACAGAAGAAGAAAAAGAGTGGACGCTTTGAGATCTTTTCAATAATTTTTTTTTCATGCAACCTCATTAAATAGACTGTTGTGGTGCACTGCCACTTCATATTTATTGCATACAGCTGTTTGTATTGCAAGCGGTGTGTCATCACTTTTAAGCAGCGTGTTAGTGGCGTTACAATTTTTGAGGGGTGTGCTTTCTTTTCCCATGGACTTTGGCCGACATGTCATCTCCCTGTGTTGTTCGTATTCCAAGTGGCATGTCATCACTTCTATGCGACGTGTCAGTGGCGTTACAATTTTTGAGGGGTGTTGTGATATCTCTTCCCACCAACTTTGGTTCGACATGTTATCTCCCTATGTTATTCATATTTTAAGACAAAGTGTCGTTTAGACTTTCATCTCAACTATCCAATAAAAACTGACTCTAACGAAGCGTTGATGCGGCCACAAAGAGGGACTCCGCTTCAAGTTACTAGCGTCAGCTCTCAAATAAGACATTTATTAAAGCGTCAACGCTTCTAAATTGAAGCATTAACACAGTCGAACTGTCATCCCATTTAAATTGAAGCGTCATCACTTTAAACTGAAGTGTCAGTGGCGTTACGATTTTCTTAGTTTATATGAATACAAACACTTTCGTTTAATTTCATGAAGAGGGATAATTCCTGTTTCTCAGGATAATTCCATGGAATTTATATGAAGATCGTACAAATTTTATCTTTCATATTAATACAATCTCTGCCTCAGCTACCACTAATATTCAAGGGCCTTAAGGCACTAGGTCAAAGCGCTAGCCCTAATATTTAGGGCGCAGTCGCTTCTTATTAATAGCGCTAGTGCTTCCGTTGGACTACTTGTGTCCTCACTGAATAAAATAAGATGAAATATAAAAAAATTTACAAATCATGTATTCTAAGGTTTCATTCATAACTCAAATAAGCTGTTTATTAAAGCATCAACGCCTCTAAATTGAAGCGTTAGTGCTCATGAGTCGAACCGTATCACCTAATAATCATTCTGCTAATAATCATGCCGCTAATAATAATGCCCTATTAATTAGAAGCGTCATCTTTTCTAAATGGAAGCATCATAACTTCTAATTGGAAGCGTCGTCGCTTTTAATGAAAGCGTTGGCGCTTCGGTTGATGGCGATGCCTCTTCTTGACTCAAGTTGCATTTCGTTTATTATTAATCCCGAGCGGTATTGTTAATAAAAAAGCAAGCCTTAATATTCAGCTCCCTTCATTTTGACGCGCCATCGCTTCTAACTCGAAGTGTTATCACTTTTAACTGGAGTGTTATAGTATATTTACAAATCTGTAACTTTTGGGATAAGAGAGACAAAAAGAAATTCTCTATTAACTGGCTCCCTCTTGCTGTAGGAGTAGATTAATACAAACTCTACTTTTGTTATTTAAATTAATATAATCTGTGCTTCCAAGCTGCGTGTCATTGATTCTAAGCGTCATGCCAGTGGCGTTACAATTTTTGAGGGGTGTGCTGTCTTTTCTCGCGGACTTCGGTTCGACACGTCATCTCCCTATCATTTATTACCATCGTCAGAGTATTAATACATAGTACCTATTTTGTGTGATGTGACACATAGCACCTTTTTGTGCTAAGCGGCAGCTCGTATCCCAATAAAAAATGCTGTTTATGTCTATCTTCAGATTTGAGTACCTTTAAATCCACCCACCAAATCTTTGAGTTCACCCATGATGAAACACATTGACTTGGTAGAATCAGATGATGGAGATCATTTATCCTCCCAATCTTTCACATGATGGATCTTGAGATCATGGGCCAACCATCAGATGGTTAGAATTTTTCCAAGGTTTTCTTTTTATTGGAGATTTTGTATCGACCGCAACAAATCCTCAAGTAAGACGCGTTGTTGCTTCCAAATTGAAGTGTTATCGATACGAAATCGCTTCTAAATCTAGGATTGTGTTGTAATTTTGCTTGGGCTTATCCAACATTAATTATTCTAGCGGATGTTCCTATCTCAATAAATGTACAAGTGTAATTTGACACTTACACCTCATTACGAAGCGCTGACGCGGCTACAAAGAGCGACTGTGCATCAAGTTACAAGCGGCAGCACTCAAATTAGACGTTTATTAAAGCGCCAATGCTTCTAAATTGAAGCATTAATGCTCCTGAGTCAAACTGTCAAGGGCCTAAAGCGCAGGTCGAAGCACTAGCCCTAATATTTAGGGCGCAGTCGCTTCTTATTAATATTGCTAGCACCTGCGTTAGACTAGTTGTGACATCACTGAATAAAATAAGATGAAATAATTTTTTTTTAAAAATCATGCATTCGAAGGTTTCATTCATAACTCAAAACTATTTCTTTACATCGTCTTTCTTTACACATCTTCCTTTACACTGTCTTTATTTATCATAAATGAGTATGATGAACTTCATGATGGTTCTGATACATTGGATGATCTAACAGACCCTGATTCAGCCCTTGATGAGGTCAGCGCAAGCATCCATAGGAGCAAGGAGAGTATTTTTCTTATGAAAATTTTGAAAGTAGGCTTTAGTACTAGTGCATCTACCTTCTTCGTTTTCCATGTAAGCATTTGAAAGAATCAGAAACCACGTGTCATCTAAATCCAAAGTGAGCCGAGACAGTGGCGACGAGGAGGTTGAGGCTGAGGAAAAAGAAGGAGAAGAGAATGAAGGGAGGAGCATCTTCGGAGAAAGGATCTCTCCTACAAGAGCTATCAAACACTCCTCTATGCCCTTCTTTATCTTGTATCCTCACTACTACCCTTGGGATGGAGGATGACCTTGAACATTACAGCCCATCCTCACTGTATAGGAAGTCGCATTCTGGCTGGGTTGTGATGGGTGATTTGTTAGGAAGTGGGGAAAGATGGGTTCTTGACATATAGTTCGATTTTGGGTTAGGTTTAGGGTAAAGGCTAGTTTCGATGGATGAATCAGCATCAGGTATAGGTCGCTGGCACTTCAGATCTTCTACTTTTTGGATTATAGCCAAGAGTTTAGCACTATGTTTTTCCAGGATTTTATCAAGTCTCTTGCTGAAATCACGTGGGTGATGCTCTTCCATCATAGGGTTTATGGTTATGGATCTTAGGAAGACGAATGAGATTGGTGCTTTGAATGGTGAAGGTTTGGTTTTATAGAGAAGGGAACGGTTCTGAACCGTCACTTCGAATTGAATATCGAGGTGTAGGTATTAAGGCTTGGGTAGTTGGCAAGTTGAAATTTTTGAATGTGATTCTTGTCTTCTTCCGCCATGGACAGGTGTGCTGTATTTTCCCATAGACTTTGTTTCAACACGTCATCTCCCTGTCTAAAAAATAATTCCCGAGGAGCTTCAAATTATAGATTTTATTCTATTTTCGCCTGGTCTTATCCAACATTAATTATTCCAGCAGCTCATCATATCCCAATAGATTTTGTTGTACTTTATTATTATTTTTTAATATATGAATACATTAATACAAACTCTACTATTGTAGTTTAATTTAATATAATCTGTGCTTTCTAAGCGTCATCGCTTATGTTCAAAGCGTCATGATCGTAAATTCGATGAGTCATCGCTTCTAAATTTGAGGCAGATTATTTTATATTTTTGTGCGGTCTTATAACATTAATTATTTCTCGTGTCACAATAAAAAAACATTTCTTCTTAGAAAATTTGAAACGCCTTTTAGCATTATGTCAGTGTATTCTTTTGACCATATCCTTTCACTTCTCATTTGGAGCGTCATCGCTTATGTTGGAAGTGTCATAGTTGTAAATATGATGCGTCATCGCTTCTTTGTGACGAGAAGTGGCTTTATTGGGAAAAAGGCTAGGGTTTGAAACGTCACCTCGAAATCCATATAGTAACTGGCATCCGAATTCTCTTCCTTGTACTTTTTTTTAATATATGAATACATTAATACAAACTCTGCTTTTGTCGTTTAAATTAATACAATATATACTTTTCGATGTATTGGTAGCCCTAATAATCATAAAGGTAATAATAATGCCTCTAGGTTGAAGAGCTAGCTCTAATAACAAGCCTCATCGCTTCTTATAGGAAGCGTCTTTGCCTCTAATGTGGAGTGTCATCGCTTATATTCGAACCTCATCGTTGCAAATTTGACGCCTCATCTTTGAAATTTGAAGCGTCATCGCTTCTAGTACGAAGCGCCATCACTTTTAAATATTGCTCATAACACAGTAAAAGGCCTTACCTACTAAAAAAGCAGGCCTTAATATTTATAAATTTGTTACCTTTTGGATAATATACACAAAAAAAATATGTTACCTTCTCTAATTGAAGCGTAGGCGCTTCGGTTGATGGGGAGGTCACTTCTTAATGTAAGCTAATAAAAAATACAGGCCTTAATATTCAGCACGCCTCATGTTGACACGCCATTGCTTAAATGTAATTGTGGATTGTGTTGTATTTTCAATTATTTCGCTAGTTGTTAGAAGTGGCAGCGCCTCTGACAGTCGTAGTCATCATGGTGCACGCACTGCCGCCAAAGGCATTTAAGCGTCAGCACTCGAATAAGACGTTTATTATTATAAGTGTCAGTGCTTGAATAAGACGTTAATTATAATAAGCGTCAACGCTCCTAACTTGAAGCGTTAACCCTTTCCCATGACGCTTCGAGTTTTAAAACTCTTTCATTTAATTTCACCAATAGGATGATACGTCTTTTGAAAAATACGTAAAATATAAGTTACAAATGCATTTAGAAAATGAAGGCTATGACGCCCCAGTAGTGAGAGCGCTGACGCCCCATTATCAAAGCACTAACACCCCATTATCAAAGCGCTAACGCCCCATTACCAAAGCTTTGACACCTCAATTGAAGCGTAGCTTTTGGGAGATTAACAATATATCCTATAAATAAATCTTATATATTAAAAAATTCTCATGTAATATGATTAGTGTACATTGTATATCTATCCTACGTAAAATAAAAAATGTGAATGTACATATAATCTTCAGTATAATGGTATGTACATTTATATAAAATAAAAAATGTGAATGTACATTTATATAAAACAAAAAATTTATAAAAGAAAATCGACATCGTCACTTCCATCCCAATTATCTTCCTTGTGGGTACCGATGGCATGCCCAATCTCCGCCCTGAAAGTTTCGATGTCTTCCTGTTTGAAATCAAGCTGAGTTCCCTGCTTAAATAATCTACGTATTTCATCACAAAAACCCTGTAGTCAGAATCATTTCTTTGGATCGCCGCGTCGACAGCCTTACTGTCCTAAGGCCATTTGTCAAAAATGGAAGCTGGGGCGCCGTGCATATGTAACAGGGCTAGGAGGTAATGCGTCTGTCAATAAAAACAAACAAACTATCAGTTACACATTTATTGACATACGATGAGCGCTGACGCCTCATTGTGAAAGCGCTGACAACAAAATGTCAAAGCACTGATGACCCATATTAGAAGTGCTGACGCCCCATTTTAAAAGCGTTGACGCCCCATTGTCAAAGCGGTGATGCTCAATTATCAAAGCGATTATGCCCCCACATTAAATGCGCCAATGCTTCCGCTAAGAGTGATAAGCGATTTCGGTGTTACTTTTGAGAGTATTATAGTGTAGCTTACCAGTGTATTTATCACATCGAAAAATTTCTTTACCACAGAAAGATCTGGGACAAGGTCAAGGGCATCTATTTTATGAGCTGAGGGGGTCGCCACAGCAAGCGCCCAGTGTGATGGCTTCGGGATGTGAATCGGAATAAAATTTTTTTCACACTCAATCGCATTCAAGGTGTGATTTTTATTTATGAAGAAACGCAATAATGGCATCGTGCCTTGTTGCACGAAAAAACTATCGCTGTAGTATGTGCTCCGTCCCGCCATGCTGAGGGGCTCGTGTGGACCACTCGTTTTAATGTATTTATCAAAATCTCTAAAATCTGTACTCACACAGTTGAGTCCAACGATAGCCATCCAAAAAATCTTCCTCTTCTTCTCAATGTCTTCCCACTTGTCCATGACCAAAAAATACGCAGACATTATCTATATACGAAAGTATAAATATTAATGTAGAATCAGGGAAGTGATATGATTGAATAGGGACTAATACTTACTTGGTCTTCTATTTCTTGTTTGGATCGCAGGCAGCACATCAACACGATGGTAATACGCTGAGATCCAACGGTCGAGATGAGAGTCCTAGGTTCAAATTAAAATATAAGTGAATTAGTCTCTAGCACTTTGAAGTAGACGCGTTAGCGCTCATTTTATAAAGTGCTGACACTCTCATGTAAAGGCAATGATGCTTTGACAATGACACACTGATGCTTCGAAAGGCTTGTTAAATATTGTATGGAGGGAATATACTTACTTGTTTTATCTATTGGAAAATGCCCAAATAGCATTCATATAGGCCTAAGGTGGTGCATCAGCAGCTGGTAGTAAAGACACCGCTTCTGTTCTGGCCTTCTTGTTGCGACTTTGGGAGACCAGCTCTCCCTTTCTTTTGGAGTGAGTTTGCGAGGGAGGAATCGGGAGGCCTTTTGCTCGAGCCCTCTGACTTCTCCTGAAAGATAATTAGACTTGGTCCACCACTTCTTCTTCTTCTCCCATAGAAGACCCCTCCTTGGTGCATGGTTGCGTAAGAGGCTTCTCAGGCTGTTCGTCATGATATACCGTACGCAGTGGTGGTGGTGGAGGCAGAGATGGTGGCTGTCGTTGGTGTTTCTCCTTTCTAGGGGGTTGGGTGGACAGCGGTGGTGGTGGAGGCAGGACTTTTGATAGGGTAAGGGGTTTGATTTGGGAGGGAGTATAGGTTTTGGGTGGGTAACTATGGGTGGGTCTTGGGCTGGGGCTTTGAGTGGGTCTTAGGCTGGGGCTTCGACTTCAGCTTCGGCTTCTGATGAGGCATGGGGTGGGGTTTTGGGTGGGTCTTGGGCTCGAGCTTCGGCTTCAGCTTGTGCTAAGGATTGGGCTAGGTCATGGGCTAGGGTTTGGGCAGGGTCATGCATTACGATTTGGGCTGGGGCTTGGACTTCAACTTGTGCTAAGGTAGGGGCAGGGGTTTGGCCTAGGGCTGGGGCTTGGACTTAGACTTTGCCTTAGGTTTGGTATCGGACTGCGGCTGGGATTCGGGTAGAGGCAGACCTGTGGTGTTGGGGGATAAATGTTTGGTTATCCCCAGCCGAGCCCAACAGACTTCTCGACACACTACATGCCTATAATATGATAAAAATATCAGGTCATGTTTAAAAAATAGTTAACATGTAGAAGCGTTCACGCTTCATATACAAAGCATCGACGCGTCACGGAAAAGCATCGATGCTTCATATGGAAGCGTCATCGCTTCGTCGTTGGATTTCTGTAAGCTCAATATTTATCTAACATAGTTTAGAAGCATACCTTCAATTACTGGTTCTCCTTTTTCAGCTGAAGAACCTTTGCTTTTAGTTGCTGGTTTTTCTGTTCCTACTGAACAACCTTTACACGGAGGTCATCGATTGACCTCTCACAGTCTGCAATTCTTGAATCGACAGACTACTTTCATTTTTCATCAATTCGCAGTTTCACGGACTTACGAAGAATGTGTTCTTCTTCTTCTTCTTATTCTTCTTCCTCCTCTCCCTCTTTCTCGTCCGAGGAGCTAATCGCGTCAATGTCTATTCTTTTCCTATGCATAGTAATGGGAGGGACTGGTTGTCCTTCACCCGATTTTGTAGGTCTCTGCCCTACTTTCACTGTGCCTGCTACCACAAGGACGACGCTTTCATCACGTGTGGCCTCCAGTTGCAGGATGCGAGCGGCCTATAAGATGATAGATATTCCATATTATTTTGACTAATTAAGAATTTGGGAATGCGCGACCGCTTCTTTAAGAAGTGATTGCGCTTGTTATAGAGGCGACATCGCTTTATATAGTAGCGATTGCACTCGTATTAAAGGCGCAATCGCTTCATTTTGTAGCGATTGCGCTCCTGTTAGAGGCGCCCTCACTTCATTTAGAAGTTGTTGCACTTCTATAGTGTAGCGATAATGCCTATATTTAGATGTGATATCGCCTCATTTCGAATTTACCTCGAATTCTGTAATATAAGAAAGCCTCGTTTGGTCATTTGCTTCCCATTTTAGTAGCCTTGGGAAGCTGACGGCGCCAACAACCTTGTGTGGGGTACACCCGTCGTTAATCTCATACGCCCATATCTGAGAAAAATAAAATAAATATTAGATGAATTTCGTAATCGTCAGTGCTTCATAGAAAATAAAATAGGACATTTTCTGGGAGACAGCATTTACCTGCAAGGCAATAGCGCAGTCGTAAATATTATATTCCTGCCGTGCCTTTGCTTTCTCAGCTCTACCCCACATCGTCTTCGCTTTCTCTATGCACCCTAGAAGTTGAGTGTATGCGTGATGGCCCTATGGATATAAGTTGAAATTGGGGGGATCATCAACGAGGCGGAGGTGAAAGTTATCGAGGCTGTAATGTGAGTTTGGAAAGAGGACGGTGGCAAGGAGGAACAACAGACAGTTTCAGAAAGTCATTGTCAACATCTTTCTCAACTCTCATAATCGCCGCTTCGATGTGTGACCTTTTAACCTCTTGGAGGCCCCTAAAAAACCTATATCTAATGGTTCATTCTTTAGAAATCTCCAACCTCACAGGTAAATAGTGGGGTCGATAATTTGAAGACCAGTTATCAAGGCAAAATCAAGGGCCCGATATCTGAGATGCCAGACTTGGCAGTCTCAAAATTTCAGATGCTGCCATGGTCTCAGAACTTGATGATTGCATCCATGAGGTTGTTGACACTTTTCACGCCCTTTGGAGTCACAAAGAATACATGAAAGACCGAATGATTGAACATATTTTTCCTCTCCTCAGAGGCCGCGTCATAAATGTCCCGACACTTTGTGATGGTGCACTTAGTCATTGGGGTTTTGAGAACCATCTTCAAAATATGTGACATAAAAAAAGGATAAGTTTATAGGAGAAGGTACTAATAATAGAGAGGCGTCGCTTCCATGTATAGGCGCAAGTGTCTAAAATGTTGGAGCATCGACGCTCCAAAAGCCACAACAGGGAGGCACCCCTGCCCATAAATGTTGGAGTGTCGACGCTTCATCTATGGAAGGGATGGCACTTCTATTTGGTTTTTTTAAAGCGGAATAAAAATAAAAGTACACTCACCTTGTTACTAGATACAGGAAAAGGGTTTCATCGCTTTGATGTTTCTTATTGTGCTCCGAGAAGATGAAAATGTGGAGGGCAAAGGTGAAAAAGTAATTTATGAATTTGTAATTTACAAAATTGCCGCCTTAAATATTTTTCTCGAATGGGAATGATGGCCATTGCACACCACGATGTCACACACCGTAATCCCATCTGCCTCGCCCCGCTCCTTATTTAATGTTTTGACAATGGTAATAAATGAAATACATTCAGGGGTTGCTTTGCACATAATGGTGCAATGTGCCAAATTTTGGGGCTCTTCGTATCATGTACGAGGCGCTAACACTTCCTTGTCGTAGCGGATTCGCTAACAGGAGATAGCGTCAGAGCTTCTTACCTGAGCGCTAGCACTTCTCATGGGGAGCAAATCTTCCTCTAATAGAAGGGCCATTAATGTTCAACATTTGACCAATAAATGCTAAATATCCTGCCAATTAATGGACTCCCTTAAGGGGTGCCCGAAGGGGCCTCTTAGACATTCAATTAAAATGATAATGATTACCATTGAGAACCACGAAGTTGTGCCCCACTTCTCATTTAATGTTTTGACGACAGTAATAAATGAAGTAAGGCCAGATACGCTACATGTCAGAAGGAAGTCATCTTTCATCTCACATAGGGAGAGCAAACGCCTTGGTTACTAGAGCAAATGCTTTGTTATGAAGTGCAAACACTTCGGTTAGTAGCGTTAAACTCTTCGTTCGGAAGCATTTTCGCTTCGTACCGAAGCAAAATTTTGAATTATAATGTCCACCATTGAAAACCACGATATCATGCGCCGCTTTTAATTAATTATATTACATCAGACAAAATTAGGATGTCAGGCACGGACTCCCAGCGCCTCGCCAGATTTTTGCTATTCTGATTTTGCCTTTCTGATTTTGTTAGTGTCAGTGGTAACCATGGTTAAAGCTTGGTGAAATGAGGAAAAGGAGGGATTTTTGCATTAGAGACAGAGGCGCTACGTGTCGAGCTCCTATCAATATGCGCAGAGATATCTCTATGCCCGAGCGCTTATCCCCGGGCCTCTATATATATATGCATGCAGTGTGTGTGCTAAACACCCAAACTAGGACCCAATTATCCAACCCATACTGAAGGTATGTTCGTTTCACAGTATTCCCCTAAAATCATGAATAAAGTGGTGAAAATAGGGGCAATGGTTGGATATATTACGCGTGAGACTTGTTCGGTTCACCGTAATCTATACATGTAAAATACTATGCACTTTGCCTGTAATTTATTTGTGTTATGAGCCTAAGGCCTTGTAATGCCATAATATTACTTGCAATTTTCTATCGTCTCCAGCAACGATTGTATTTATTACAAGAGCCCCTTCTTTTACTATAGCTTTTAATACCCATCTTCAACGCCATCTTCCAGAGGTTATTGGAAGAATTTTTTTTTGCAACCGTTGGTCGTCGACGAGAGAAGTTCTTGAAAAGCTTGGAGGTCTTCAGACTTTTAATAGAGGCTTTTGTGAGACAAGAAGTTGAGGGCCGATTTTGATATGCAAAGGGTTTCTTCCTTGAGTTTTGGAGGGATTCGCTAATGAGTTTTGTATAAAAGGCTGTTTTGTGATCTGGGTAGGTGTTGGTTTTGAGGGATTTGAGGTTTTAAGACTGATTTTGAGGTATTGGGGTTTGGTTCTTTGGGAAATTTTCTATTTTTTTGAGGTGATTCACTGATGGGTTTTGTTAAAAAGGTTGTTTTGTGATCTGGGCTAGTGTTGGTTTGAGGGATTTGGGGCTTGACTAATGAGAATGAGATAGAGAGAGTTAAGAGGGAGATGGAGAGAGATTTAGGGCTATGCTTATATAAATTAGGGCTCTTAAGCAAAAAATCCTTAGGGCTTAGGCCTTAGAGAGAGAGAGAGGAAGAGGAAGAAGAAGAGAGAGAGTTATAGAGAGAGAAATCCTATCTGGCCGAAGGGGCGTCGCCATGTTTGTCCAGGCCATCGCCAACGAGTTTTGGGTCGCCGAGAGTAGAGAGAGAGACTCGGGCGACATCTCTAAGGCTAACTGAGATGATATAGAAAGAAAAGCCTACGATTCTAATTGGGATAGAGAGAGAGAGAGAGAGAGAGAGAGAGAGAGAGAGAGAGAGAGAGAGAGAGAGAGACAAGAGGGCTTTTAAGCTTGGGTTTGGGATTAGCTCTTGGGTAGCATTATTTGCACCTGTTTTTCATGGGAAGAGCATACACCCCTCCATCATAAGAAACCGTTGATTGCCTTGACTCATACGACGGAGATCATTTCGGTACTAATATTTCACCTAATAGATCTTGAGATCATGGTGCACATACCGTACAGTCACATGTTGATTACAGATGAAAAACATACCCAAAAGAGGCGATGTGTGACACATGTAATCAACATGTGGCTGTCTAATAGGTAAGGCTGTGTGACAGTTTGGATTTCGATACCCCAAAACTCATGCCATCAACACGAACCTCAAGGCTGTACCCCATAATCCTGCACGGAACATTGGTATAACCAAGCAATATGAAGCAAAATAAGGCATATGAACTGAATCAAACTAAATCTCCATGCATTAATGATATATTATAGTAAAAGCTTAAAAGACAGTTCTAATCCCATGCCACTGTATGAGCAGAAGAACCGGCCTGAACCATCGGTGATAAAATAAGGTCACCCCAGATGGTTCGCCAAAAGAATATATCAGTGTATAATTATATTTTCTCAAAAAGGGCTTGACATACCAAGCCATACAGTGCTGTCTCAAAACTGAATCAAAGTGCACAGGTGTCTCTAGAAGAAGTCCTCAGGAGGGGACTCCAACTCCTCCTCAGGCATGTAATCTGAATCCTCTAGATCTACAGCTCCTGAAGCAGTAGCAGCTGCAAGTACGGGACTTGTGACATATAGTCTAAAGGGTGAGCTACATCCTAGATCAATAGGAAAACAATTGAATGAATATATAAGTTAATCCCTCACATATATTCTATGATATTTAATAGCATGATATATTAATGAATTTACTGGAAAGCAATTTAAATGACTGAAAAGATGCACTGCATGTTACTGTTACTTCACATGTTTCATTTATTCTCATTTTGCTCATAAAAGATAATGATTCGGCCTAAAGACTTAAATCATAACTTAAATATTTCCCAATTTACTATAGCATCGGGCACTCGATGGAATACCCTCCATCGTCATCTAATCAGACTATTTTCTATCCTTTTCCATTCATTTAATACTAATCAGGTCCCTTTCTCATAGGCGGCTTAAATCTCATAGGTACATACATACATCCTTGGGATGTGCAACTAGTGTACGGATTGGCCGCTGTACCAGTTACGGATATCCTGTCGAGTTAGTCATGGGTATCCCGCCACATCGGTGGGATATTCTCCAAACCTTAAATATCAAGTGCACTGCATATAGTTATTCACCGCATGATTGTGCTAAGTATAGTAGATTAGGCTTTATCAATCTCATTCACTTTGCTTACATGTTTATATACATCCCTGGGATGTCCAATCTCAATGCATCACACAGATGCCTTTATCACATTCACGTCCCCTGGGGACGTCACATACTTATTTACTTTACTTTGTGTTCACACACACACACACACACTTAGGATTCACATTTTTCATGCATAATTACTCATTTCTCTATGACTACATACATGCTCTTGCTCTTAAATTACATGTTCAAGGAGTTCCCTACCTCACATGTTTGAATCTCCAAGCATCAATGTCCAACGGAGTTTCCCATGCTTGCACTCACTTACTTAACCTACGGTACATCATAGCATAAGCAAAACATTAAGAAAGATACATAAAAGAAGGTACAAGACCCTCCTAGAACCCCAAAGTCTAAAATAAAAGTAAATAGAAACTGTCCAAATCGATTGATCGATCTCCAAAATCGATCAATCAAACTCCCAAAATCGATTAATCGATCCCATATCGATTAATCGAAATTCTAAAATCGATTGATCGATTTTCCCAAGCTTTGATTTTCCAGCCACTGGGAGTGCTCAGACGATTAATCGATTAATCAAAATTTCAAAAATCGATTGATCGATTTTCCAAATCGATCAATCGATTTGGTCAGAAACTTAGCCCTTTTTCGAGCATTTCTTCCAGTTTTCATGTCTTCTATTTTCCTTCCTTTTTCTATCTCTTTAATTTGACATTTAACTAATTAAATCCTAGAATTAATGCACAACAACATGCCTATTTGAAATCAAACAACTCACCTCGACTCAATCTCTTGATTGATTTTATGGATGGTTCATAGGCTAGAGTTCCTAGCTTCGACTCCAACGAGTTCCAACGCGTCGTATCCGGAGTAATTGCTCAACCCGTCTTTAATGTGAAATCACCATAACCTCTCTTGCATTTACTCCATCATACACACACCCTCTCTCTCTCTTAAAGCTCCACACCAACCCACATTAAAGAGAAAATACCTTCTCTTAGTCATTTGCCTCCTCTTAACCCTTTCTAGCTTTGGTGTATAGCACATACACAAAGAATAGGTGTATGTGATCCCTAAACACATCAAACACTACGCATACATGCCTAATAACATCAATCTAGTTGAATGCTAGTAATCGCGTTAACTTTCACTTGGTCACACCTATGACCAGTCGGGCATGCATCCCGAGGTCATTGTTCAATTCCTAAATTTTGGGGATGATACATTCTCCCCATCTTGGGAATTTTCATCCTCGAAAATATACCCAAGGGCTTCCTTGTGGAATACCCACACACATTGACAGTTGTAGTTCATTCATTAACAAGCACAGTATAGCCTGTATGACTAACAATTTTATTTTACAACCATTGGAGTAAATAAGCACAAGTCACAATAATTTGCCAAATTAAAATTTGATTTGCATTCTATACAGCGGTTACCCGCACCCAAAAAGAAGTACATTCCCAAAAAGTAATGGCATCCATGCCAGGTAGTTTGATACATAACATTGCCAACATAATTACAATCCCAAAAAGATAATTATAATGTAAAAAGGAAAAGCCACAAACTATCTATCAAGCAGTCCCATCCCCGGGCTGGTTCGCGTCATCCTGCCCGTGAGTATCGGAACCTGATGCACCAGGATCCCATGTCCACGCTGCTGCGATGCGCTACTGGTAATTTGTGGGATACATGAACTGCATCGTCTGGTAGAGAAACGCCTCGTGGAAGTCCAGCCTGTGGTCCATGCGAGTGCTGGTCTCCTCCATATGCTGCTGGTGCTCTAGCATCTTCCGATTGTTCTCTACCATGAGGGCGAGAACATCGTCAATGGTACTTGTCACAGGGGCCTGGGATGCCTGCCTTCAGGAAGCGCATGCATAAGTAGAAGGAGTGGACTGTGAAAGACCAGTAGGTGACATTGATGGATGCTCCTCGGGTAGTATTAGGTCATGAGGCTGCTCACCCTCGGCGTGGTCTTGTGGAGGCACAACAGGCTGCTCCCCCTCTACTGGCGGGTCCTACTGTGGTGTTGGTACATTGCCAGCCTAGGCAAGTGCTGGCCCCTCAACTGGTAGATCTTTCTTCAACATCAGATAGCTACGACCACACGAAGCGATGGAGTAATGCTTCACATGGTCAGTGGCCTTCCGCTCGGCAGGTGAAATAGCGTACTCTGAGGTGTCAGAGTAGCATTCCAGCATACTTGAGATAAGTCGAGCGTAAGGCATACGCTCTTTGGGTCTCAAAGGGCCCTTCATTATTTTCTCCTTTATATATATTATTCCCTCAATGACCAATTTGGTAGCGTCGAACCATCGACTGTGGTATGCCGCGTATAAGGCTTGTTGGACCAACTCTACTCGTTCCGTGTCGTGACACATGGGGTATAGATTACACTTGATTATTGGATCAAGCATCCACATGTAAAGAGGTAAGTCTACCCTCCGTATGGATTTGCTGGATCCTTTGTTTCCCCTCGTCATTTCAGTCATAATTTCTTCAAAAGCAATGTCCCTGTCGAATGGTGGAAAAAGGGTGGTCTCGGGTACGTGGTTGAGATAACACTGTAAGGATTCATGGACATGGCGTCTGGTGAAAAGGTAGTGACGACCATCAATCTCTGTCATGATGGTGTCGTCCACTCGACCCTCCTTTAGGTTTTGATAAAATAACCTCACGAGTCAAGGATAAAAATAAGGATAAAAATACTTGTGCAAAGGTTTCAAAAGGTTATCGAGACCTGCTTTGAGAAGGTATTGTTGAGCCCATTGGGTTTCACCCTCGACATCGGCATCAGTAAATAATGCCTTGGCTATAATGTACTCATTTTCAAATTCTTTTGCTGCCCACCATTCATTTGGTTGGGGCAAGTTTCCGGGTGGTGGGGGTGGGGGCGATGATTCGCGTGATGACGTTTTCGTTGAGTAAGAGGAATCTGATTCGGATGGTGATGATGTTGATGAAGGTGTAGGAGGTGGTGGCGCAGTGTTCTTATGCCGAACTGGCAACTTAGAGGTAGCTTGCTTAGAAGCTAACCTAGTTTTAGGTGGCATTGTGGTTTTTAGCTAAGAAAATTTCAAAAACTAGGATTGTGATGGTTCAAATTGAAAGTAAAAATGAAAACTAGGGTTTACCGTGCGCGTTCAATCCGAACGGGTGCGATTCGATTCCAAAACGATCCCCCCAAAGCCTCTAAATCGTTGTAAGTTTGCTAGCCAAAAGAGGAGAAAAATGGCACCCAAAAGAAAACTCAAATGAAAATTTTGAAATGGAAAAAAAATTCCAATTCTGGCCTATATAGGCAAAAATTGATTGATCAAATTTTACAACTTAATATCAGTCTCGCGAAATCGATTGATCGATTTCAAAAATTGAATAATCTATTATTTTCAAAATCGATTAATCGAATTTTAATGCTTTTAAAATTCCAAGTTTTGCGTCTCACTGGTGTGTGCCGGTCGTTCGATCAGACGAAATCGATTGATCGATTTCCAAAATCGATTAATCGAATTGGAAATTGATTAATCGATTTGGAAATCGATTAATCAGTTTTGACAGAAAGCTTAAAATTTTTTCTGCTTTCTATTTCCCTTTTCTGCTTCCTGTTTCCTTGTCAGTTTGCTTTTAGCTTTGTGGAGCATACATTGATCATCCATTTTATAATGTGATGCACTTGGATCGCACACGACCAAGTGCGATCCACTTGGATCGCACTACGATGCATTTAGAACTCACATTCGTTAAATAGGTTGACATATATGTTCAACTTTTGATTACATTAACGGTTCAAATTCAAAGGCATACATGCAAAGATACAATTTGGCTTTCAATTCTCAGTAAACAAATTTGAGTATTGCGCTCTCACATCCGCCGCTCGTTCCCACGTAGTTTCTTCGGCCGGATGATTCTTCCATCGAACAAGTACTAATGGAATCACTTTGGTGCGCAACACTTGCTCTTTTTTGTCTAATATCTCCGCCAGTTCTTCTATCATGCTCATATCTTCATGCATTTCCAAAGGTTGACCTCCCAAGATGTGGGAAGGGTTAGTCACATATTTCCTGAGCATAGAAACATGGAAGACGTTATGCACCCAATCAAATAGTGAGGTACCAACTCGATATGTAACCTCGCCTACACGACCCAAAACCTCAAAGGGTCCAAGGTAACGGGGACTCAATTTGCCTCTCTTTCCAAATCTCATAACGCCTTTCATAGGCGATACCTTCACAAATACATGCTCGCCGATGGTGTAGTCTACACTCGTTCTCTTGATATCGGCATAGCTTTTCTGTCTGCTATGAGCAGACTTAAGTCTCTCTCTGATCATACGAATGATAATGGAGTTATCTTCAAGCAACTCCGGTCCCAAAATAAACTTTTCACCGATTTCTTCCCAATTGATAGGCGATTTACATCACCTTCCATAAAGAGCTTCATACGGTGCCATTCCAATGCTCGTTTGGAAGCTATTATATGCAAATTCGATCAATGGTAGGTGTTGATCCCATGATCCTTGTAATTCAAGCATACACGCTTGGAGTATGTCCTCTATTACTTGGTTCACCAGCTCTATATGACAATTTATTTACGGATGGAAAGCTGAACTAAAGTCTAATAGCGTACCCATGCCTTCTTGAAACTTCTTCCAAAACTTTGAAGTGTATAACGGGTCACGATCAGAGATAATGCTACTAGGAATCTTGTGTAGACGTACGATCTCCTTCATATACAACTTTGCAAGTCTTCCTATTATGTACATCGTGTTCTAAGGCAAGAAGTGTGCTGACTTGGTTAGTTGGTCCACGACTACCCAAATGGCGTTGTATTTCTTCATTGTACGCGGTAGTCTAATGATGAAGTTCATAGAAATTGACTCCCATTTCCACTCTGGTATGGGTAGAGGCTGTAATAACCCAACAGGATGTTTATGATCAACTTTCACCTGCTGACATGTCAAATATCGTGACACGTACTTGGCCACGTCTTGCTTCAAACCTCTCCGCCAGTAATTCTTCCTCAAGTCTTGATACATTTTTGTGCTACCGGGGTGGATAGCATATTTTGATTTGTGAGCTTCATCAAGGATAGTTTGTCGTAGATCAACATCATCTAGAATACAAAGACGTCCCTTGAATAATAAGGAACCGTCCTCTTTCACTGAAAACTCTGGTCTGATGCCTTTAATCACGTCTTGGCAGATTTTGGTTAACTCCGAGTCTCTCATCTGTAGCTCATGGATATGCTCAAAGATCATAGGCCTCACTGATATGTTAGCCAAGAAGGCTCCTGTAGCTTGCACCTCAATATTTGCATCGTATAATGATAGATCTTCAAACAGTTTCTATCTATGCATTCCCATGATCAGATTAGCTAACTGAGCTGAACCCTTCCGACTCAAGGCATCGACTACCACATTAGCCTTGCCTGGATTGTATTGTATGGAGCAATCAATAGTCTTTGAGAAACTCCATCCATCCGTGCTGTCTCATATTTAATTCTTTCTGTGTAAACAGATATTTGAGGCTCTTATGGTCAGTGAAAATCTCAAAGGTCTCACCGTACAGATAGTATCTCCAAATCTTTAATGCAAATATGACCGTTGCTAGTTCCAGGTCATGTGTCAGATAGTTCTTCTCATGCTCTTCCAACTGCCTCGACCCGTAAGCTATCACCTTTTTGTGTTGGTTGAGCATGTAGCCCAAACCATTATGCGAAGCATCACTATATACCGTGAACCCTCCACTGCCTTAAGGAATTGCCAACACTGGAGCTGAAGTGAGTCTCGTCTTAAGTTCTTGAAAACTCTTTTCACACGCTTCACTCCACTCAAATCTTGCATCCTTCCTTGTAAGTCTCATAAGAGGTCTCGATATTTTAGAAAATCCTTCTACAAAACATCGATAATAGCTAGCTAGACCAAGGAAACTACGGATGTTGGTTATCGTCTTTGGTTGTTCCCAATTTACCACTGCTTCAATCTTCGTCGGGTCTACTGTGACACCTTCCTTTGAGACAACATGTCCTAAAAAGCTAACTTCTTCCAACCAAAACTCACACTTACTGAGTTTGGCGTATAGTTGGTGTTCACGTAAGGTTTATAGAGCAACTCTCAAGTGTTCTTCATGCTCCTTCTTTGATTTGGAATATATCAGGATGTCGTCAAAAAATACTATGATGCAAGAGTCTAGGTGTGGGTTAAACACCTATTCATCAAATCCATAAATGACGCCGATGCATTTGTCAAACCAAACGGCATCACTAAGAACTCGTAGTGTCCGTAACGTGTCCTGAATGTTATCTTCTGGATGTCCTATGCCTTGAATCTCAACTGATGATATTCAGATCTCAGATCGATCTTGGAAAAGTACTTTGCTCCTTATAGCTGATCGAATAAATCATCAATTCTAGGCAATGGATATAGATTCTTGATGGTCAATTTGTTTAATTGGCGATAGTCAATGCATAGTCACAGTGACCCATCCTTCTTCTTAACGAACAAGACTGGTGCTCCCCATGGAGACACGCTCTGTCTCATAAACCCCTTATCCATGGGCTCTTGCAATTGTACTTTCAGCTCTTTCAACTCAGTAGGAGCCATTTTATATGGTGCTTTAGAAATAGGCTTCGTTCCAAGTGCCAAGTCAATAGCAAATTCCACTTCTTGATTTGGAGGCAATCCTGGTAATTCCTCTGGGAATACCTCTTCAAATTCTCGTACAACTGCTATTTTTGAGATGATGTTCTTCCCTTATCTTCTTTCAAGAATGTCAAGTAACCACCACATCCCTTTCTAATCAAATGCTCGGCCCTGATTGCAGAGATAAGTGACATAAACATCGATCTCTCTCCTTGAAATCGGAACAATCTCCTCGTATTAGGTCGAAAGATGACAACCTTGTTCTTACAATCTACCGTCGCGCAGTGCTGTGACAACCAATCTATGCCAAGGATCACATCGAATCCTTGCATGTCTAACAAAATTAAATTCCCTGATAGTTCAAAATCATTTCCGTTCGTGATGGTCACTATCACCGATTTACAAACCCTTTCCATATTGACCGATTTCTCAGTCGGGATCGATACCGCTGAGATGAAATCCAACGTCTCCGGATTGACCTTCATCTTCTTTGCGAAACGAGGAGTAGTAAATAAGTGGGTAGACCGCGGGTCTATCAACACCCTCGCCTCACAAGTTAAGTCACTCCCCTTGCCGTACACTTCTAAAGTACCTATAAGGCACACATATTTATATACATAGCACACCACATATACATATCAAAATTTATGGAAGTGAATCAATCTATTATACTTCTTACATGAGTGCACCTTCTCTATCTAAAACTTTTAAGAAATTGAAATTCTTTATTTAAAAGAAAATCTCACCTTGAATCATGTCAGTTGTATTGCGTGCTTCCTGAGCCGTAACTGCATAGGCTCTTCATTGTACGACCGGTTTCCTTGCTTGTAGTGGTCGTGGCATTGAAACAGAAGTTGTCCTCTCCTTAGCCATCTCAGGGCAATCTCTAATGATGTGGCCCACCTTTCCACATTTATAACAACCTCGAGTACCCCTTCTATACTCAGCCGTCTTATGAGACTTGCCACACTTGGCACAAGTCTCCACTGTAGTCGACGCTGCTCGTGAGAAGCCCAGAGTAACTACTGCTCTAGTGGTGGTAGCAGGGCTCTCATATCTTATCGGCCTCCCCGACACAAGCACTGGTAATCTCTGATAGTTCGTCTGCTGCTCCGGTGTCACATACCCTGTTTAGAACGGTTGCCTTTGAATAGGTGCTACGAATCTCGGCTTTTAATTCACCGGTTCGTAGTTCCCAACTTTATTCTGATCCATTCTTCCCTTGCTTGACTGATCCCTTCTCCGATATCTATCTTCATTGTCCTCCTCAATCACTAAGGCTTTGCTCATGACCTCTCCATAGGTCTTCAACTCAAATGCAATTCTATAGGCTTTGCTACCTTCCCCCTGATGTCTGGCCTCAAGCCGCGTTGTAGTCGTTTTGCTTTCATTAGATCCGTGACTATAAAATCAGGGGCGAAGCGAGCAAGCAGCATAAATTCAACCCCGTACTCTCTAACTATCATTCTTCCCTATTCAAGCTATAAAATTTTTACTTTCATCTGATTTCTTACAACTTCAGGGAAGTACTGCTTGCTGAATTCTTCCACAAACTCATCCCATGTCCAGGGTAACCCTGGGGTATCCTGAGCCCTAGTCTTAGAAACAGACTTCCACCAAGGGCCTGCCTCCCCATCAAGCATGTAAACTGCCCAACGGACACTTTCGTCTTTAGTGCATGTAAGCACGCTAAAAACCTTTTCTATCTCGCTCATCCAATTTTTCACAGGTATTGGCTCAGCTTGCCCTGAAAAGTTAGGACGCATCCTCCTAAACTTTGTAAATGCTAAGGGCACTGGCTGCGTAGGACCTACTGGAGGTGTAGGTGGCTGATGTTGCTCAAGGGTATTGTGAGCTGCCTAAGATGCTGCTTGTTGAGCCATGGCGGCTGCCATGGTTTCCATAGTATGCATCATCTGCTGATGCTCTTTTGTCTCTTCATTTCTTTCCTACTTCCTTTGATCTCTATCCTGATGGTCTCTTTCTCGGATCTCTTCATGGTCTTGGTTCTCTTGGCCACTACTTCCTGAAGCCCCTATGTTTCCCATTGGTACTCTATTCGTAGCCGAGATGTAATCATCTCTACTACGTAAATTTTGATTGTGACCGCTCCTGGGTCGGCCTCTTTCCCTAGAAGACATGACGGTCTACACATGAAACCAAAGTTTCATTAGCAGAAGTCCCTATGCTCTGATAAAAATAAAAATTATCAGAATTTCTAAAAGAAACGACTAAGATACCAACTGTGACAATCCAAATTTTGACACCCCAAAACCTGTGCCATTAGCACGACCCTCAAGGCCGTGCCCCATAATCCTGCATAGAACATTAGTATAACCAAGCAATACGAAGCAAAATAAGGCATAAGAACTGAATCAAACTAAATCTCTATGCATTAGTTATATATTATAGTAAAAGATCAAAAGATAGTTCTAATCCCATGCCACTGCATGAGAAGAAGAACCGATCCGAACCATCCGTGATAAAACAAGGTCACCCCAGATGGTTCGCCAAAAGAATATATCAGTGTATAATTACATTTTCTCAAGAAGGGCTTGACATACCAATCCGTACAGTACTCTCTCAAAATTGAATCAAAGTACACAGGGGTCTCTAGAAGAAGTCCTCAGGTGGGGGCTCCAACTCCTCCTCAGGCATGTAATTCGAATCCTCTAAATCTATGCCTCCTGAAGTAATAATAGCTGCAAGTATGGGACCTATGACGTATAGTCTAAAGGGTGAGCTACATCCTAGCTCAATAGGGAAACAACTGAATGAACATATAAGTTAATCCCTCACATATATTCCATGATATTTAACAGCATGATGTATCAATGAATTTACTGGAAAGCAATTTAAATGACTGAAAAGATGCACTATATGTTACTGTTACTTTATATGTTTCATTTATTCTTATTTTGATCATAAAAGATAATAATTCGGCCTAAAGACTTAAATCATAACTTAAATATTCCTTGACTTACTATAGTGTCGGGTGCCCGATGGAATACTCTCCATCGTCATCTAATCAGACCATTTTCTATCCTTTTCCATTCATTTAATACTATCCGGTCCTTTTCTCATAGGCTACGGGGTTTAAATCTCATAAGTACATACATACATCCTTGGGATGTGTAACTGGTGTACGGATTGGCCGCCGTACCGGTCACAAATATCCTGCCGAGTCAGTCGTGGGTATCCCGTCACGTTGATTGGGTATTCTCTAAACCTTAAATATCAAGTATACTACATATAGTTATTCACTATGTGATTATGCTAAGTATAGTAGATTATGCCTTATCAATCTCATTCACTTTGCTTACATGTTTACATACATCCCTGGGATGTCCAATCTCAATGCATCACACAGATGCCTTTATCACATTCACATCTCCTAGGAACGTCACATACTTATTTACTTTACTTTGTGTTCACACACACACACTTAGGATTCATATTTTCCATGCATAATTACTCATTTCTCTATGACTACATACATGCTCTTGCTCTTAAATTATATGTTCAAGGAGTTTCCTACCTCACGTGTTTGAATCTCCAAGCATCAAGGCCCAATGCGGTTCCCCATGCTTGCACTCACTTGCTTAACCTACGGTATATTATAGCATAAGCAAAGCATAAAAAAAGATACATAAAAGAAAGTATAAGACCCTCCTAGAACCTCAAAGTCTAAAACAAAAGCCAATAGAAACTGTCCAAATCAATTGATCGATCTCCAAAATCGATCAATCGAACTCTCAAAATTGATTAATCGATCCCATATCGATTAATCGAAATTCAAAAATCGATTGATCGATTTCTCAAATTGATCAATCGGTTTTTCCAAGTTCTGATTTTCTAGCCACTGGGAGTGCTCAGACGATTAATCGATTTTCAATCGATTAATCAAAATTTCAAAAATTGATTGATTGATTTGAAATCGATCAATCGGTTTCGGGCATTTTTGCCTAGCTAACTTCTAGGTGAAAATCAATTGATTGATTTTCTAAATCGATCAATCGATTTGGTCAGAAACTTAGCCCCTTTTAGGCATTTCTTCTAGTTTTCATCTCTTCTATTTTCCTTCCTTTTCTATCTCTTTAATTTGACATCTAACTAATTAAATCCTAGAATTAATGCACAAAAACATGCCTATTTGAAATCAAACAACTCACCTCGACTCAATCTCATGATTGATTCTATGGATGGTTCATAGGCTAGGGTTCCTAGCTTCGACTCCAACGAGTTCCAACACGTCGTATCCGGAGTAGTTGCTCAACCCGTGTTTAATGTGAAATCCCCACAACCTCTCTAGCATTTACTCCATCATACACACTCTCTCTCTCTTAAAGCTCCACACCATCCCACATTAAAAGGAAAATACCTTCTCTTAGTCATTTGCCTCCTCTTAACCCTTTCTAGCTTTGGTGTAGAGCACATACACCAAGGATAGGTGTATGTGATCACTAAACACATCTAACACTACGCATACATGCCTAATAACATCAACCTAGTTGAATGCTAGTAATCGCATTGAGTTTCACTTGGTCACACCTATGACTAGTCGGGAATGCATCCCGAGGCCATTGTTCAATGCCTAAATTTTGGGGATGTTACATGCTGTCAATAGGGTCGGGCTTGCTTGGCCCGACCCTAAAATCGTAGGACTAGGGCTTAAAAATAATGTAAGAGGGCAGGGCTAGGGCCTCGAAACCAAAAGCCCATCATGCCCGATGAAGTCAAATACTAGCAACGATAAATGGGGAATGCTAATTTTCACATTAATTTAAATATATTACACAAGTTATTTTTTTGGTTGTAATGCTAAAAGAATATCAAAAAGTATATTTTACGAGGAAATTTTGTTGCCAAAAGAACAACCATTTTACACCCAAATTTTACATGCAAAGTAAATTTTGCATGTAATGCAGTCATCAAAAAATTACATGCATTCTCTATTTTACAAGGTGCATATTACGATGAAACAAACGTGCCCTAAGTGTATGCCTATTGTTAATTTAATCTTAAAAAGCTAAGAAAGATTAAGAGCCCTATTAGGCTCAATGGGTAAAAATGGAATCTCTCCAAATGGAATCCAAGCCCTTTGGGTTGCCTCATTGCCAACTCCCAATCCTAGCAAGTATTAGATTCTCTTGGTCTCTTGTTGTTTTTACCCAAATCGGGCCACCAAATCCCGAAGTCCTTATTATGAGCAAAGAGCAAGAGAAAGGAATGAATCATCTTTTCCTCTCTCGCCTCCTCTCTCTACAGCTTCATATCAGCCAACACCACATAGCGGGAGCAAGCTACTCTATTAGGCCTGCAACAGCCTCTCAGCCTCCATGACTCTCTCTCTTTATGTATCACCCAAGATCCCCTCTCTATCTCCATCTTTCTTTGTGTTTTATCGACAACAACAAATGGCGATTGAATGACCCTAACCATTACGCACCAGCCAACGACACTATGTGCAGTCGTCTCTCTACCTTGCATTGGAGCGCATGATCACAACCCCGTTCATCTTTTCTCCAAGCACACCCTATTGCAATCGGCAACAAAAGGAACAAAAAACTTTGAATTCAGCGTTGTTTTCATCAATCCAAGCGACCTTGAATCCGCACTAGCAACCACAAAGAGGTGAGTGCCCTCCTATCTATCTAAATCTACACATTTACACATTGTATGTGATGAATTTATGATGATTATAGGAAAATTGCAATTTCTCATTCTTATATTTTTGTGTGGATTTACAAGACGGTTATGGTCAAAGGTTGACACTATGGTTGAACCCATTGGCCGAGAACTAGAGGGTATTATACCCTTCCATTTGACACACAAGTGTGCCAGCAAAATAGACCCTAAGGACTATAAATTGAGCATAAAAAAGCCCTAGGTCATGGATGGGCTGTTGTCCTGGTTTTCTTTTGTTGCACAAGGCGCACTTGATGTGGAGGTCTTTGTTTGACCGTTTCGATCTCGATGATTCAATCAGTTTTTGATCTTGGTCAAACCATGGACTCCCCATAAAATCTGATGCTTTATACATCTAACAGTTCACATTGATCTGCATGTCTTTAGTTTCATAAATTTTAGTACCCTAAAGATCTTTGAATATATTGATTTTACACTAGTTAAATCTGCATATACACTAGTTAAATGGTCCAATTTGACCCATTAAATTAAGCGAACCACAAACCTATGAGTCGAAGCCCATAGATCGAAATAAAGATCATTTGGCCATATATTAAATAGATGATCAGATTTTGATTAAAACAGATACACCTCAGTTTTTGCACCACTTTATTCCTGTGACACCTTAGTCTAGGGTCTAGTTTGACCCTTTTAAATCCCAAGTTTTAAGCCAACCTGGGATAGGGGACACCAAGAGGGATCTCCCATAAATTTTGAATCTCTTCCCATCTGACTGATAGTTTTGTTTGAAAATAGATCCAACCGACTTAGGCGGCTGTACAAGTTTCTCAAAAACAATGAAAGACTATACCCTTAGATAACCATGTCCAGGGGCATGTTTGACCCCCTATTTGACCTCGAAAATAATCAAACCAAAGAGTGGCCCGAATGGAAACCCACCTTATTTTCTAGAACACTATGTGGTTACCAAACCCGATGTCATATAATCGATGTATTTAAGCTTTTAAATGCGGCTCAAATTTAGTTTAAACATTGATGGAATCCCAACCTTGGAATTGTCATTTCATATCTGGAAAATTCTCAATAGGTGAAAAAGACTTATTTTTCACTGATTTAGGTCCACCAAGAATTTTAGATTAAAAATCTTCACGGATTTCAAGCTTTTCAAAATGCTAGATTCATGGTCATAAGCTGCTAGTAGTAAATTTTGGGTTTATGACTTCGGAAAAATGGAGCCATCACCCATATACGTAAGGTCTAGTTCATCAACACATGGGTCAATCAAGACCCTCAGCCATCACAAAGGTTCATGAGCCTTGTGGGCCTGTCTAGTTTATGGGTCCTTAATGGGCTCATATACCCAGAGTAACCAAACACACGTTTTGAGCGGACCAATCTCTAAGGATTAGCCCCAACCCACCTTCTAAGTGTTAGTGGATTCATTAGATGTATCATCTATCCATGTGTGCAACCATGGGCCTTGAGGACCCATCGCGATGATGGGTTAAAATATGGTGTCACCACCCGGAGCTTTTGGTGTTCTGGGAAATTATAATCAAATATAATAAGCACTGAAGTGTTGGATTTGACTTCGATTATTAGTCTACGCCAAAGGCTCTATGCAAGGACTTTGGTAGCCGATGAGGAAGGTGTTTGGCACCTAATTGGCTCACTCGTAAGTGGTCTCTACTATGGCCAAAGTATAAAAAAAAGGATGTGAAATGGATGACACTTTCCCTTGCCCGAAGGCACGTGGACTTGTATTAATCTTTTCGCACTATCCGAAATTTGACGACGTAACGACTTAGATCATAGGATAAGGGAAAGCCAAAAGAAAAATAGAGAACAAAGGAAGAAGAAGAGAGTCAGAGATGAACTCTTGGACTCGTGTAGTACCTTTGTCGAATCTCCGCGTATGACTATTCCAACAAACTTCTGATTGTAAATATGGGTGATGGAATCCTAAGCTTTGAGCTAAGGTTGGGAGATGGAAGGCTTGAAGGTATGGAGATATGAGATGGATTGACTAGAGTTTCACCTTGGTATAATTAATGTGTCCTAAATGAGGGGGTGAGGGTTTCTATTTTTAGAGAAAGGAGTGATTAAGGAGCTCCTAATTGAGTTTTAGTCATAATGGAAGATTATGTTTTAGGTAGTGGGCTCATCTAAGGATTCAGGGATTTTGGAGGCTTGGAGAAGATGAAGAGGAGTTTTAATGGTGGATGATGGGGTAGCCACTTAAATGACATAAAAGCAATTCAAGAGGTGGTTGGGGGTATAATAGGGATGTTCGGAAACTACCCCCAAGGTCTAAGATGGTCCCAAAGTCAAAGAAAATTGATGAAGATCTCAAAAACCTCAAAATTGCAGGTTTTAACTCATGCGTGCATATTATGCACTCATGGCTTAATTCCCACAAATTTTTTTGAGAAGCTAGAACCCGAGCCGATAGCTATTTTCTAGAAAAAATGAGAATTGGTTATGTATGCATAATATGCATGCATGAGTAAAATTTGTTCATACGTGCATAATATGCACACATGGGTTAATTTTGGTCATACCCATTGGATGTATCGTCTCGAGCTACCCCAAAACGATATATTATATTAATTAATCAGACTTTTCTATAAAAATTATGGTCATCGGAAGTTCGCTTGCTATTGAGGATCGCAAAACATCATGAATCCGTGAAACGCTATTTTTTTGGGGCCTCGAGCCTCCACTGGATGACTTTGGGATTATCCGGGGATCGGGGGTCTTTCTCTAAGGATTTTCTAAGCTTCCTAAGGGTGTCTAGGATTTTAAGGGTCACTGGGGATGCTTTCGAAAGCTTAGAAGCGTGCTCTTATCGAATAATGAATAGATCATGTGTTGGGCTAGATTTGGGTGTCTACAAATGCCCCTCTTTGGCATTCGATCACTAGTGAACACATGCCAAAGAAGGAGACGACCAAACAGTCCCAAGGTTCTATTTCTTTTGGATCCGCTATATTCAATGGGAGTCTCAAACATCATTTAGCTAAAATATGGAGAGTGGCGGAAGCCCAACCAATGGGAAATTATCCGTCCCTCAAGATCAGCGGTCCCCAAATGCCTAGCGATCTTACTGGGCATGACCGTGTGCTAATACTGTCAATGTTAGATGATGTTCGAGCTTTGCCTTGAACTAGAGGCTCTGTGAGCGAGAGGGTGATCGACCAATTTCTTCAACAATTATCATGAAAAGCAAAAATGTGACGATCCGACGGACTTGTTCAATCTTATGAGGCATTGATTGCCCCACTTTGACTGACACAAGTGCACCTACTCGAGGTAGGGTCTGAGATCTTTGAGCTTACTCATCGACCTCGACTATTTATTTTAGCACAAATACTCGGGTGGAGAGAATATTGATATCAAATTGCTTTTCAGGATACGTGCAAATAAAATATATTTTCTAACATTTTTTTCTACATATATATATATATTATTTTATTTCTTTCATTTTTTCTTCTTTTTTTTTTTTTACTTTTTTGCAAGAGTGCCTTGAGAAAGAACAAGAACGAGTTGCGACTTTAGAATGCAAGAATCTTCATATGAAAAGAGTTTTGAATGAGGCCCTTGGGTCTACTGATGCTTCTTGAAAACGCTACAAGGGCATTCACAGTCGATGGATGAGTGACCGCAATGCTTGTGAAGACACACTTCTTCAGAGGATCTGCGACTTAGAACGCGAGTTGGGCCATTGACCTGATCTGCATATACTTCAAAATAGATCAAATACAAAAGGAAAGGGGTATAAAACCTCGCCTAACAGATTTTTTTTGGATTATATATATTTTCTTTCTTCTTCTTTTTTGGTTTTCAAGTGCAATGGCCGAGAATATGGAGTCACATAAACATGTTTTGTGATGTGGTTTCTACAGGGCATAGAAATGAAAACAATAACCTTTTTGTTGTATTTTTTTTTTGTTATGCCTTAACAATGAGGGGGGGTTTTTGGATTCATCTTGAAATGGCCAAACCAATTCATTCATGTTTGGGCATGGAGGGGATCCAGAGTTTTAAAAATACGGGAACCTCCATCCCTTTAGATCGAACTGACCTTCTATCCTTACCTTTGGTCATGCATTTGACGGTGTGGCCCAAAGATCTCCTTGATTAGGACCCGAATTGGGCTAACATAAGTGACCCAACCAAAGATGTAGACAGCCCAAATGCGTAACTAAGAGAGTAACCGATTTTTTTTTTTTGAACATTCTTACTCATAGCGCCCAGAATGGGTTTTCGCCATGCCTCATTATTGCCCTCTTTTTTACCCGCAACGCCATTTCAGGTTTTCACTACGTCTGTGGGTATTTTGCTCTTGTGTGTCCCTTGACAACTATGCTTTTTTATCCCAGACGCCTTTTGAGGTTTTCACCTGGTCCGTACAAGCTCGCTTTTTTTACCTGTGACACCCTTTGCGGGTTTTCACCACGTCCATTTTTCTTTGAGATTGTAAAATCTTTTTTCTTTCCTTTTTTTTTATACCAGAGGCCGATCGATGCTAGGGACACCGATTTCATCATAGCTGGCTGAACGTAGTTTTACTATCTCTTAGCTTGGCTTGTGCTGACTTGACAGATGTTGTGACTGCTTATAAACCTTAAAGAGGGCTTCCTCCTAGGATGAAAGGTGACCATGGGTTGAGAGGGAGTGGTTAGGAATTTTTAAAGGTATTCTCAGGTTAAAAAGGCCTATAGATAGGATTTTGTTGTTGTGATAAACCTCTTCTTTGGGGAGTTTGCTATGTATGCCCCATGATTCATTTTTTATTTCTTAGAATCTTCTTTTGTATGACGCAAGACTATCCTTTCTGTGAGGCAGACCTTTTTTATTCCTTTTTTTTGGGGTATTTTTCTAATTTTTTTTGTTTGTGGTAACTTTCTCATTTCCTTTTTTTGGTTTTCCTCTTTTTTTTTTTTTTTTTTGTGTGTGTGGGGGGGGGTGGGGTTATTTGAAACAAATTGTGTGCTAAAGGGTGTGATCATTCAGGGATAGGAGATTTTGACCAATTGGTTTTGAAATGGTGACCTCCTTTTAAGGGGTCCTTAAGCAGTCATATATCCATTTTTATTAGCACTTACCTTGCCGTGAGAGACTAGGTGTAGAATCGATGTATATACTCAATGTTGATTGGCTCAGGAAAAAGATCTCCCTCCATCGTAGTAATACGGAGTGCATATCCAGGGATCACTTCTTTGACGAGTAAGGGCCTTCTCAGTTGGGCTTGAATTTCCCTCGAGGATCTGGGTGGAGAGAAGGGAAGATTTTCTTGCATACGGTATCACCCACTTTTAATGCTTGGACGCGCACACGCCTGCTGTAAGCACGTGCAATTCTTCTCTTATAGATCTAGGTGTGGCACAAAGCTTAGAGCTTCTTCATTATTCAAAATAGGCACTCTCTCCTTCGGCCTTCAACTGATTGGATTTGACAAGGAGACAGAGGGAGGGTACTTCGACTTCGACCGGTAGCATAGCCTCAGTTCCATACACGAGGGAAAAGGGTGTTGCCCTTATAGCGGTACAGATCGATATTCGGTAAGCCCACAGTGCGAACAGTAATATTTCACTCCAGTCTCGGTAGGTAACAACCATCTTTTCAAGGATGCGGAAGGGTTTCCATGTTGGGTTGGGTATGATGGGTTTGGGTTGAAAATGGTTTGTGTTTGGTTGGTGAGTCGGGTGAGATTAGTTTGTAATTTGATGAGGGATGGAGTAAGCTTGTTGGGTTTGATTGTGCCTAGGGTATTGTGGGAATGATGAGTGGTTTGGGAATGCAGCTCGACCCTTTGGAATGGGCTTGAGTGGGTTTGGGGTTGGAATATGACCTTTGAGGGCTATTTGGCTAATTCCACGGTTGGTGGTGAGAACCTTGGAAAGTGTGTACAATGGGTGGTTGGTTGGGATTTGTACCTTGGGTTGGGTATGTTTGGAGAGTTTGAAAGGTTTGTTGAGGATTATGTGGTATTTGGATTTGGAAAGCTTTGGGAGGCTTTCCATGCCACGTATACTTTCATCATTTCCTCCATCATCAACATGGGTTTTGGCATAGGGGCATATGTGGATGGTGATTCGCTTGACGAGAGAGATGTATGGGGGTGGCGGGAGTGCTTTACTTGAGGTGTTGGATATATTGGGAAAGCCAAATGGTCCGGTGATGGTGCATGGGGGTTGGGTTGACGGGTTTGAGATGGGAATCTCATATGTGTGAGAATGTGGTGGGGACGTTTCTGTATTAGTGGTGGGCAGCTCGGATGTCAAAGTCATGGATTGGAAGCGGGTGGGGTATGAACTTTTTGGATATGGGCCACAAACTTTCCTCCTCCCTTTTCCCACTTGAGGCGGCGATGGGTGTGGTGATGTCGTTGTAACGCGTTGTTACAAAAATTTGACTCTTTTTTTTGGATTTTGATTTTTAATTTTTTTGGATTTTGATTTTTGATTTTATTTTTGGATTTTGATTTTCAATATTTTGGAGTTTTTCTCTTTTATTGATTTTGGATGTTAGCCTCCTCTGTTGGGAAGGATCAATATCCATGATACCTTCTACGACAGAACTCGAATGCCCTGTTGCGAATCAAAGAGAGATCTCTTTTGATCTTTAACGGCACGGAGTTGTTCTGCAATACTACGAACTCTTGAAAGAGCCAATAGGAGGGTGACCTCCTTTGATCGGCGAGAGTGTTGAGTATCCAACGTGTAGGAGGTATTGATAGATCTCGAACCAAAGGTCGAGGGGCTCTACGACCGTTTTGGGCTTCCAATTTTCGGGAGGGGGGGGGGGGCAGTGCCGAACCGACAATGGATTTTGCCACTTGCAAACTCTTAATGGCCCAACATATTACCGGGTCCCTCCTCACCGTGCCTAGGGATACAAGGTCATTCGATTTTATCTATCGCTCTCCCAAGGGTTCGGGTTCCGTAGCAAGTTTGATAACCAAACTGATATACCTCCGGTGTAAACACCTTCCTAGGTATTGGATGGGGTGGTCCTTTTCGAGATCATCACCACTAGGGTTGCCGCCCTACTTGGGACCGGGTTTTAGTTGTTTGGATGCCTGATTTCCCCACTTTAACAAAAAACTACCCTCGAGAAAAATCAGATTATTATGCCCCTTTCAAAAAAAATTATGATTCATTTCAGGGATGCTTGATTAAGTCCAATGTTGGAGCTTTTCCAATGTCCAAAATCTGGGCTATTAAAGTCCCGTGCCTCCACCACGGGCCGACGTTTGATGGATTATATATTTTAGCAAAATGAAAGGCAATGTCAGTCGAGTGACTAGGCAAAAATAAAAAGTGTGGAATTGTAAAGGCTAGTACCCAAATGAAAGTGTCAGTCAAGTGACTAGGCATAAAAAATAAAAGGAAATAAAGGCACCAAATAAATTGCAAGAATTAAAATGCGAGAAAGTAGAGAAGTGCCAATCAAGTGACTAGGCAAAAAAATTGCAGAATCATAAATGTTAGTATCCGAAAAAAGTATCAGTCAAGTGACTAGGCAAAGAGAGAACATAATATAATCACAATGAAAAAAATATGTAAAAGAGGCCAACACTTCAAGTAGAAGCTCAAATGATTGTCCCTAGCAAAATCGCCATCTGTGCTGTGCAACCATGGCCTTGAGACCCGTCGCGATGATGGGTTAAAATATGGAGTTGCCACTCGGAGCTTTTGGTGTTCCAGAAAACCAAAATTAAATATAAAAATATTGAAGGGTTGGATTTGAATCCGATTACCGGTCTATGCCAAAGGTTTGAGGCAAGGACTTCAGTTACCGATTAGGAAGGTGTTAAGCACCTAACCGATCCACTCGTATGTGGTCTCTACTATGGACAAAGTAAATAAACAAGGATGTAAAATGAGCAGTACTTCTCCTTGCTCGAAGGCATGTGGACCCGTATTAAGCTTTCTGCACTATCCGAAATTCGGCGGCGTAACGGCTTAAATCATTGGACAAAGGAATAGGTAAAAGAAAAATAGAGAATAGAGGAAGAAGAAGAGAGTCGGAGATGAACTCTTGGGCTCTTGTAGCACCACCTTTGGATCTTCGCATATGACTATCCCGGCAAGCTTCCAATTGCAAATATGTGTGATGAAATGCTAAGCTTCGAGCTAAGGTTGGGAGATGAAAGGCTTGAAAGTATGAAGATATGAAATAGATTGGCTAGAGTTTCACCTTGGCAAAATTAGTGTGCCCTAAATGAGGGGGTGGGGGTCTCTATTTATAGAGAAAGGAGTGATTAAGGGGCTCCTAATTGGGTTCAGCCCTAACGGAAGATTATGTTTTAGGTAATGGGTTCATCTAAGGATTCGAGAATTTTGGAGGCTTGGAGAAGATGAAGATGGGTTTTAATGATGGATGATGGGTTAGTCACTTAAATGACATAAAAGTAATTCAAGAGGTGCTTGGGGGCATAATGGGGATGTTTGGAAACTATCCCCAAGGTCCAAGATGGTCCCAAAGTCAATGAAAATCGATGAAGATTTCAAAAATCTCAAAGTTGCAGGTTTTAACTCATGCGTGTATATTATGCACGCATGGGTTGATTCCCAATTTTTTTTTTGAGAAGTTAGAACCCGAGCCGATGGCTATTTTTCGAAAAAAATGAGAATTGGTCATGCGTGCATAATATGCACGCATGAGTAAATTTTTCTTATGCGTACATAACATGCACGCATGGATTAATTTTGGTCATGCCCATTAGATGTATCGTCTCGAGCTACCCTAAAATGATATATTATATTAATTAATCGGACTTTTCTATCAAACGTTATGGCCATCGGATGTTCGCTTGTTGTTGAGGGTCGCAAAACATCATGAATTTGTGAAATGCTATTTTTTTGGGGCCTTGAGCCTCCATTGGCTGACTTTGGGATTATTTGGGGATCGGGGGTCTTTCTCTAAGGTTTTTGTAAGCTTCTTAAGGGTGTCTAGGAATTTAAGGGTTACGGGGGATGCTTTTGGAAGCTTGGAAGCACGTTCTTATTGAATAAAGGATCGATCATGTGTTGGGCCAGATTTGGGTGTCTACACCATGTTTTGAGGCATGTGGTGTCATGTGATCGTACGATGAGACGATCATGACCGTGAATTGATAAACACTCGATTAATGGAGTAAACAGACCAACAAGACTCCAAATAAAGAAAATCTCTAACATTATCTTATGACAATGGCATTTATAAGATTAGAGAAATTGAAACTTGATCTAAATTACATTGATATCCGTGAATTTAGATCCGATGATCTATACGAAATCGAGCCATATATGGTTCAAATTTCATGGGAATTATTACGAATAGCTCAAATTCTCCAGGTTGAGATGATCTATTAGATGAGACTAAATTATCCTTGCTTTGAGAAGCGTGTCTTAAAATTGATCGTAATTTTCAAACATTTAATCATTGAAAGCAAAACTTCCAATGTTCCACTATGACCACTCCATCTCATAAGTGATACAACTCACAAATGGAAGAATACTTTAATTTCAAATGATGCGATTGTGCAACCATGGGCTCTCGCAAGTTCATCGCGATGATGCGCTCTTTACTACAAATTTAGAGTCGCCACCCGAAGCTTTTGGCGTCCCAGGATTCCCAAATCAATATGATGAGCACTGAAGTGCTAAAAATATGACTATGATCTGGTTTACGCCAAAGGCTCATGGGTAGGGGCTTCGGTTATTGATCGAGAAGGTGTTAGGCACCCGATCAACCCACTCGTAAGCGGTCTCTACTTATGACCAAAAGAACAAAAATAAAAATAAAAAGAAAACAACACTTCCTCTTGCCCGAAAGGAACTCCGATCCTATTTACACCCCATGCAATAACCGAAATTTCGGCGGCGTAACAACGCAAATTTAAGGATAGAGGAAAAGCAAAGAAGGTAGAGGAATAGAGGGGAGAGCTGGAGCTCTCTGGCCCTTGTAGCTAAGATAGCTAGAGAGGTTGGAAGATGGGTTCTAACCTTTAAGGCTTGGTAGCTAAGGGGTAGAGGAAGGATGCTAGGGGGTAGATCTCACCTAGGCTAGGCTAAAGGATTTTTGGTGGAAGATGGGGTCTAAAGGACGGTTTTAAATTTTGGAATTTGTATGGATTTGGTGCACCAAAGGGGAGAAGGGGATCTCTTAATATTTTTTCTTGAAAAATTTTCAAGCCTTTGTAAAGGGAGGGGTGCCTCTCTATTTACAGAAAAGGAGAGGGTTAGGAGGATACTTAAGAGCTAATAGGATTAGCAATTAGGTAATCCAAAATCTAAGGCTTTTGGGTTTTTCAAGGTCATGGATTGGTGTGAGAATAAGTTCAATGGTAGATGATAGGATGAGGTTTCAAATGACTAGGGAGTTGCAAATAAGGTAAATTGGGGTGCAACTGTCCTAAAGAAACCTATCCTAAACATGGGGATGGTCAACAAGTCAAACCCAAAAGTGAAATTCGGGCAAAAATCTCACAGTTACTGTAGCTAAGCATAGAGTGGATATTATAAATGCTAGGTATATATACGGTGCCTGTGAGAAGTTCAGAGCCCGCTGTGGGGCCCATTTGGCTTAGCGTATAGATTATACACGCTAGGTCAAAGTCTTTTAGAAAATGGCCTAGCGTGTATATTATACACGCTAGGCAAAATACCCCACCTCAGCCCTGAGACTTCAGATTGTCATAACTTTCGGTGTATGACTCGAAATCGGACAATTCTTCGCTCGTTGGAAAGCTGAGGACCTCTATATTCAATGGTGTCTGATTTAGTTCTAGTAGAGGGCCCAGAAAGTCTTGGTACACCTCTCTCTAACCATTGCTCGAGAGAGTTCAAACAGGTCCGAGGAGGGCCTCTATAGGTTAGGGTTGATTCCTAAGGGTTGGGGTCAGTTTCTACGGGTTTGGGAGGGTTCAGGAAGTGTTATCGGAAGCTCGGGGGTGCACCTTTCTCGAAGTATGTTTCGATCGGGCCTTAGGGCAAATTTGGGTGTCTACAGATGCCCCTCTTGGTATCTGATCACTAATGATCGAATGCCAAAGAAAAAAAAAGACATCCGAAGAGGCCTAAGGCACGCTAACGGGTTCGCCGTATTCAAAGTGAACCTCAAACATCAAATGGTAACATGGTGAGTATACGAAAACCATGTATGTTAGGAAAAAATATCTGTTCCTCAAGGCTATCTGTTCCCCAAGCGCTTAGCGACATTACTGGGCATGACCGAGATGGTACGAGTTGCGAAAGCTCAATGTATTGGGAAAAAAGTTCCCTCCTTGATTATGATTTGATGAGGTGTGATGTTTGATTTTCATTTTGAATAAAATAGCCTCGTGAGCCGGGGGGGATTGACCCATACCTAAAAACTGGCGCGATAACAAAACGTGAAGATCCACAGTTTGTGTCCAATTGCATAAGGCATTAATTGCCCCATTTGATTGGTCACGAGTGCCCCTACTCGAGGTAGGGTTTGAGGTTTTTGAGTGAACTCATTGATCTCGACGATAATTTAGCACTACTGCCCGAACGAAGCGAATTGATGTCGCAACATTTTTTGTGAGTGTGTGCCGCTGGCTTTCCTTTTTTCTATTTTTTATAATTTTAGGGTTGCACATACGTATGTAACTAAAAGGAACACACACATGTGCAAGGGAGGTTTTTAAGCCTAGCGTGTATATTATACACGCTAGGCAAAAAGGTGCCTTAAATTGGTTGGGCCTGAGCATGGAGGGTTATTTTTCAAAAATTCCTTTCCCCCCTCTCTCCTAAATCAAAACGGAAGGCTCTCCTTGTGCTCCATTGATTCGATTTGAACCATGACATCGTGCTATTGTTCAACATCGCCGATTAATCACACTTTCTCCCATCGGTTCTAGGGTTCATTTCTCCTTCAAGGTAATCATTTTAATTTTCTTTGATTTATCTTGATTTATTTCCAATGTGGGTAGGGTTTTGGGATAGAGATGATGATATTTGTATGTATGATCTATCTAAATGATTTTCTTTGCATGTGTGATCTATTTCATGACAGTTGCATTGATTCGCATGAATTTTGGTTTAAAAAGAGAGTGTATTTTAACTCTTTTTCGAAAATGGATGGGTTATTGTTCGAAAACTTTAATTTTCCTTCTTACACCATTGTGATTTTGATTTTTAAAATACATGATGGAAAGAAGTGATTTGATTTTGAATTTTTAAATGCCTCCCTAACCATAATTTCAGTGTGTATGCATTGTGGGGTTTTTTAATCAAAATTTTGAGAGCATTTTTGTAAAGATTTTCTTCTCCCCCCCTTTTTTTTGGAAGGGTGTATGACTTGATGATTTTTTTTGTTTTGGTTTTGGGTGTGCCTTTTTTTTTGGAAAAAAATCTAGCGTGAGAGAGGCATGCTCACCTTCCTTCGATCTGATATTTTTAACAACGTCCTTGATGATTTGATTCTGATTTTGGTTGATGATGATGATAATTTTTATGTACTTATTGCATGTTCCCCTTTTAGGATGTTGAGTGAAGAGGACCTTGGTCATGAGGGTGGTCCCAATGTGACTTATGGTGCCATAGGGGAGCACCTTATTTAGGTGCAACGCTCTTCTTGCGACTGGGGGGAAATGCAGGGAGAAGTCACACACCGTGGGTTACTGCATTAGCAGTACACCCATATTTCCAACTTTGGTATAGCCAGCAAGGTAAAAGATGTATTCTTTGGCTATATTTTTTTTGCTCAGGCCTCTTGTCTTTTGAATCTGACATTCCTTGTTCTCTTGATGCAACCTCTGTCTCGCTAATGTTCCGCGGAGGTTGGTTCAACTTCCAGCGTTTGTCTCCCCCAGGTTGTGCGGTTCCTTCTGGCCCAAGCCAACTTTGGAGACTTCTTGTCATGCCCGGTCATGAGGGGGGATATGGCATACGTGAAGGCCCTAGTGGAGCGGTTCCGGCCTGAGACGAAGACCTTCCATATGTCCATGGCTGAGATGACCATCACCCTAATGAACTGGTCCATGATTTCCGGGATAGGGATAGGAGGGATACCTGTTGTTCCTCCTCGCATACCAGACCATGCTGAGGCAATTGAGTTGATCGGGGATTACCCCACCTCCCGAGATATGACTGGCTCCAAGGTCAAGCTATCCTGGCTGGTCGATCAGTTTCATATTGACGAGTTGGTGGATCCGGACCAGTCGGATATGGATATCGTCATTGAGCCCGAGCGTGCACTGATGCTCGCCGACATCTCGCTCCTTTTCCTACTGGGTAAGACCATTCTCTCCAATACTAGTGGTGGTTGAATCGTGCTATCCCTCCTCAGTCTGATGGGAAACTGAGAGAATGTGCATCGTTTCGACTGGGGGGAGCATGATATGCCGTGTTGATGGCCAGCTTGGTTAGGGCCTCAGTTGAGGATGTGACTTCTGTTCTAGGCTTCTGGCTTGTGATCGAGGTGATTGGTTTTTTTTTTTTTTTCATTTTTCCATCACCCAGGGTTTTTCTTTTTGCTTTCTTTCGACATATTTTTCGGTTTGTTTGTCCTTTCAGATTTGGGCATATTTGCACTTCCAGCCGGGCCATCCCCTCTTCTAAAATGAGTTCACATATCCCCTCATGAGCAGCTGGTACAAGAGTCGACGCAAGGGCCTAGGGATGAAGCTTATGGAATTGGGTCTGAGGTCCCAGTTTGACTTGATGATCCCAGAGCAGGTATCTACTTTCCCTCTCTTTCTCTTTCTCTTTTCCTTGGGTTTTTAGATGGTGTTGCTTTGACTAATAGGGCCCTTCTTTTATATGCATGTGACCTTTGATCCCTATGTTGGCTCCCCTTTCTGGGATTGTGCTATCGTGGGCTAGTCCTGACTGTTTATTGATCGTCACATCACCTTCTTTTACGGCTCTTGGGTTAGAGCATATTACCTAGGGGAGCGGGTGGTGCATCAGTACCGGGACTACTTTGTGGTGCCACAGGGGTCGTCCCGGGGATGTTATGTCACCGGAGGGTATGATTGAGGAGCTTGCAGATGGGCTACTTCGCCATGGACTCCCAGGTGATGGTCTCTTTGAGCATGTAGGATATCAGATGTGGTAATGAGTCTCTCCCGTATCGGTCCCTCTTCCCACGCTTAGTGTCAAGCACCAACCTTTTGGCATTAGGAGGCCCGCGATCTCAGGTACTATTCCTCTTTTCTTTCTTTCGTATGTATTCTTGTTTATCTTGATTTTTCCATACTGATTGGATTTTTGCCTCTTTTTAGTTTGAGGGAGAGGAGGATTCTCGTGAGGACGTGGCTGAGGCGGGTCCTGTAGAGGCATCAGGTGCTGGTCCTTCAGGCCCTTCTGGTGCGAGGGGCTCAGGGGCCTCAACTGTGGGGATCCAGGGCACCTTTAGGCATTTCGATGACGCTCTCCTCTCTGGCCTCTGTGCTGATGTGGCAGAGCTAGCTCGTATATCGGCTGAGGCAGTTAGGGTCTCTCCTCCTAAGTTGGTTTCGGGGGTGAGTTTTCTTACCTGCCTATTATTTTGAGGATATGCCTGTCTTTGTATCATTTCTCATGTAGTTGACCTCTCTTTCTCTCTTCCCCTTATAGGATTATGACTGTTTTCAACCAGGCGGAATACTACCGTAACATTGCTGGCCTTCGGGATGTGGAAGTGGTGAGTATGACACTGATTGATTCTGCTTGTTGCTTTGCTGCCCTATTTTCAATCGACCTTGACCAACCTTTTGGTGTGATGCTTGTAGCGTGCTCGTGAAAAGGAGTGGCGCTCATTGCTTAGTAGACTGTCCCCGGCGTGGTCCCAGGTGGGGGATGTGTGGACCTATCAGAGTACCTTGCGTCGATGAAAGAGGACCAAGGGCACAGATTAGGAGCAACCTGCTTTTCTTTTCCTACTTTTGATAAATATTTGAGACTTTTAAACATTCTTCTTTTATTTTTGGGAATTAAATGTAATGGACAATTGAACATATTTTGGATGATTTGGAATGAATGTTAACACTTTCCCCTTCTACTTGTTCTGTCCCTTTCTTCTGGATGTGACATGCTTGATTATCAGCAGGAGGGGCTCCGAATTGGGAAACTGGCCCTTGGGTTGTGGATTTGGTTTAAAAATGGCCAAACCCTGTATGCTTATGTGGGTGGTACCTAAAAGAAAATCACGCAGATAGGTTAGATGAAAAATTTTGGTATCCCAACATGTAACTTGGGGTGCTTTGTATGAGAAGAAAGTGTATGTGGGCTGGTTAAAGGACCAGTAATAAATAAACTCCCAAATTCCCTCTCTCTCTTTTTATTGTGGGTTTTCTGGCCTAGCGTGTGTAATATACACGCTAGGCAAAATTTCTTCAGAAATGGCCTAGCGTGTATATTATACACGCTAGGCATTTTCTGGGGACTTTGTGGCTTAGCGTGTGTAATATACACGCTAGGCAAAATCTGGGAGATTTTGATCTAGCGTGTATATTACACACGCTAAGCATTTTCGGGTAGTGTGGGGTCTTTAAGACCCAAGAATGCCCCCTTTTTTCATTATTTCTAGTTGGGTTTCTAATTTTTGTTACCATTTTTTCTTTTCTCTTTCCCGAGGGTGGGTCCATTGTCCTACATCAAATCAAATTGTGATTTCTCAAAACATCTTTGTATGACAATGGACCCGCTTCCTGACCCCGCTTCCTTTGGGGGGTCCGGGACATTCACACTTCCCTCTTTGGACATGGGGCCCAGTTTTTTGACGAAATGGCTCGAAAATCTAAATGAAAGCGAGCTTGTGGGTTTGGATCAACTCGGGCTGGCCCGTCTCTCATCTTTCCTGGATGTTCCTTTGCTTTGAGATTTTCTTTATGTGACGGCTGCTCATTGGGACGTGGATACCCATGTCTTTTGCTTTGGGAATTGTGAGCTAACTCCCACTTTTGAAGAAATCTCTAACCTATCAAGTTTGAAGCTACATAGAGGTCTTGCAAGGATAGTGCCGAAATTAGGTTATGCTAAAGTCATTCACATGACCTTGGGTTTGAAGAAAACTGATTATAAGAAAAGCTTTATTGGTGGGCCACTAGGTGCTCGATGAAATTTCTGAGAGAGCTTTTTGGTGATGAAAGTTTGAGAAAATTGCCAGTTAGAAAGACCCATAATGTAAAGGCTTTTGCTCTCTGCCTTCTCTCAGAGGTCCTTTTTTATACTGGGGGAAGGGAGAGCTTCTTTCTTGCACTTTGTGATGTGCTGGCGGAAATGGAGGCGGGTCGCTCTGTGATGCATATGGTACTGGCGGAGCTTTACCATTGTCTCGATGCTTTTGCTTTGGGCAAGGTTGAGTGTCTCTGGGGATGCCCCATTCTTCTCTAGGTTTGGCTTGAGGAGCATCTTGCCATTTTTTTGGCTTGTGCCCCTCTTTACGTGATTTGTGGAGAGGCGGCTTGCTATTTTTTGAGCCGATGCCATAAATTACCTCGAGGGAATATGTGCGAGCTGAAACTTTGGCTGACTGAGACTGAGTTGGTGTGGAGGCTTCCATGGTTGGACATGACCTTCCTAGTAGTTCAATCTAGAGATCATGAGGGCATTACCCTTCTTGGATTGACTGGTAGCACCCACTATTTTCCTTCTCGGGTACTGCGCCAGTTTGGTTATATTCAGCAGGTGTCTTGCTCAGAGAGACCTCCCCTGTGCGGATTGATCTTTTCTCGAGGGTCCTCAGGGGACTTGGATAGGATAGCTGTTCTTTGGGAGATGCGTCAGTCGATGCATATGTGCGGTTTGGAGCAAGGGGATTCTCTTCTGACTTCCCCGGGGTATGAGGCCTGGCTGCTATCTGAGAGGCCCTCTGTCCATTGCGTAGATCAGGGGGAGAGCAGCGGAGCGGAGGGGCCTTGGTCGAGAAAGGAGTCGACGCTTTTGGCTTGGATTGAGCTGCTGGTAGATGAGAAGCGAGTCCTACATGAATGTTTAGAGAAACACAAGGTCAGAGCAGATGTTGCAAAAGAAAGAGTCGGTTTTGTAGAGTGTGAGGTCCTTCATCTAAAAGGAGCCCTGAGTGATGCTCTTGGTGCTACTGATGCTTCCTGGAAGCGGTATAAGAGTTTGCATGGCCGTGTGATGACAGATCGGGATACTCGGGAGGATGCCTTACGCACTGAGATTAATGTTTTGAAGCGCGAGTTGCGTCATTGACCTAGTCCTGGACATCTTTTTGCATAGATCAAATCACCACAAGAAGGGGCATAAGAACCCCTATTAGATTTTTTTGGGTATATATATTTTCTTCATTTTAAAAAAAAAATTTCTTTTCACTTTGATAAAAAAAGGGTACGGAAGACATCACACAGATTATTTTTTGAGATGTGGTGCTAGTGTAGTATAGACATGTAAATGAAAAAGGGAAATCTATTATCTTACATAAATTCTATCTTTCTTTGTTTTTGTAAAAAGGGGGAAACTGGGTATTACGCCGATCATCCTTTTGAGATGTGGTGCACACAATGGCAATTTATTATCTTTTGTAAATGTGGTCCTTCCAGTCATCAAACCAATCATCTTGGGGTGGGTGCACAGTGCCGGTCTGAAAATGGGAAAGAAAAATTTATTATCTTTTGCAAATGTGGTCTTTCCGGTCATCAAACCAATCATCCCGGGGTGGGGGTGTGCACAGTGTCAGCCTGAAAATGGGAAAATAAAATTTATTATCTTTTGCAAATGTGGTCATTCCGATCATCAAACCAATCAACCCGGGGTGGGGGTGTGCACAGTGCTGGCTTGAAAATGGGAAAGAAAAATTTATTTTCTTTTATAAATGTGGTCCTTCTGGTCATCAAACCAATCATCCCGGGGTGGGGGTGTGCACCGCGCCGACCTAAAAATGGGAAAGGAAAATTTATCTTTTGCAAATGTGGTCCTTCCGATCATCAAACCAATCATCTCGGGGTGGGGGTGTGCACAGTGCCGACCTGAAAATGGGAAAGGGAAATTTATTATCTTTTGTAAATGTGGTCCTTCCCTTTCTTCATTTGTTTAATGTCTCAACAACGAGACGAAGTCACGGGTCCCATTCTGAGCATAGCCGCACCCGTTCATGTGATCGGACCTAAGTGAGGTTCAACAACTTTCACCAAGGTCGGAACATCCATCCCCTTGGATTAAGTCGACCCTTTTTATCCTTACCTCGGGTTATACATTTGACAGTGCGGTGCAAAGATATCCTTGATCAAGATCCGATTTGAACTAACATGAGCGGCCCAAATGAAAACCAGATCCTGGAACTAGAGCTGACGGAGAAACTGATTCCTTCTCATTCCTCTGAATATTTTTACTCACAGCGCCCAAGATGGGTTCTCGCCATGCCCGTTGTCACTCTCTTTTTACCTGTAGCACCCTTTTAGGTTTTCACTATGTTCATGGGTATGCATTTTTACCGCAAGCGCCTTTTCAGGTTTTCACCTGGTCTGGACAAGCTTGCTGTTTTTACCCATAGCGCCTCTTTCGATTTTTACCACGTTCATTTTGTTTTGAGCTTATATATTCTTTTTCTTTTTCTTTTTAATGTTTTCTCAAAGGCCATAACATGGACGTCGACTCTGTCATGGCCGGCTGGATGAGATTCTTGTTGTCTCTCAGCTTGGCTCGTATTGACTCAATGGATACTTTAACTGCTTGTGGACCTTAAAGAGAGCTTTCTTCAAGGATTTATCTTGGTCATGGGTTTGAAAGGGATAGGTTTAGGAATTTTGAAGGTGTTCTTGGGTTAAAAGGTTTCCTTGATTGGGTTCCAGTTACCGTAATACACTTCTTCCTTGGGGGATTTTTATTGTACATGCCCCATTTTTTCTTTTCTATCTACTTTTTTTAGACAACCTCTTTTTGGGGTTTTGCTCTTCTATTTTTTTTTTTTTTTGGATTTGATGGTAACTCTTTGTCTCCTTTTTTTTTTTTGGAATATATAGTTTTTTCGCCTTCTTTTATGGGAAGAGGTTTAATGAAAGAAAGGCCAATGGCTCAACGGATGTAGCAAGGGTATAAGTGTTTAGAGACACTTTTTTTGGCTACTTGGCTTTCAAATGATGGTCTCTTTTATGGGGGCCTTAAGTAGTTATGTATCCATCTTATCAATACTTACCTTGCCGCAGAGACTAGGAGTAGAATCGGCGTACGTATCTAGCGTTGATGGGCTCAGGAAAGTGATCTCCGTCCATGGTGGTGAGGCGGATCGCGTATCCTGGGAGTACCTCCCGGATGACATAAGGTCCTTCCCAGTTGGGCCTGAATTTCCCTCTTGGATCGGTGTGGAGAGAAGGAAAGATCTTCTTAAGCACAATATCACCCATCTTCAAATCCCGAGTGTGAACACGCTTGTTGTAAGCACGTGTGATTCTTCTCTGATAGGCCTGGGTGTGATATAAGGCTAGGAGCCTTTTCTCATCTAGCAAGTTCAGCTGCTCAAAGCATGACCTCTCTTTTTCAGCTTTTGGTAGACCAAATTAGATGAGGATACAACGTGAAGGCACTTCAACCTCGACTGGCAGGACGACCTCGGTTCCATATACGAGGGAGAACGGTAGAATTGCCCTTGTAGCGGTACGAATCAATGTTCGGTAGGCCCAAAGTATAAAAGGTAACATTTTGCTCTAATGTCGATAAGTGATGACTATCTTCTTAAGGATGCGGACAACTGTCTTGTTAGCAGCTTCTACGACACCATTGGTTTGTGGCCGATATGGTGATGAGTGGTGATGTTTGATTTTATATTGCTCGTAGAAAGTCCTGATGCGCTTATTCACAAAGTTAGTGCCATTATCTATGATGATGTCCTTGGATACACTGAATTGGCAAACGATGCTATTCTTGATGAACTTCTCGACATGACTACCCATGATGTTTGTATATGATGTTGCCTCTACCCATTTAGTGAAGTATTCAACGGCGACGAGGATGAACTGATGCCCATTAGATGCTTTCGGATTAAACTTTCTGATGACGTCGAGTCCCCATGTAGCGAATGGCCAAGGAGTGGTCATGTTGTGTAGATCTATGGTTGGAGCATGTATCAGATTGGAGTGTTCTTGGCATTTGTAGCACTTCTGCACGTGCTTACAACAGTCAGTTTCTATTATAGTCCAGAAATACCCCTACCGTAGGATCTTCTTGACGAGCATGTGCCCATTGACGTGGGCCCCACATACTCCTTTATGGATTTCTTTTATGATGTTGGTTGTGTCGCCCTCAGTAAGGCATCTAAGAAAGATGTTGTTATATGATCGCTTGTAGAGGCACTCACCATAGATGACATAATTAGTTGCTAGACGTTGGATGGTTCGTCTGTCTTCCTTGGATGTCCCCTTAGGGAAAGTTCAAGTTTCGAGAAAGTTCTTGATATCTGAGAACCATGGAGGCTTATCATCTAACTTTGGGGGTCCCTCAATCTGGAGGTAGAAGGCAGGTTCGTTTCTTTGCTCAATCATGATCGACTTCATCTCGACACAATGCGAAATTTCAACCATGAATGCCAACGTTGCTAGTACATCGACGAAGTGATTTCTTGCTAGTGGGACATAGGAGAAGGTAACATCATCGAAGCATGCCATTATATCCTCAAGATGCTCATGGTATGGGATCAATTTTTCATCCTTCATCTTTAAATCTTCGTTGGTCTGACATATAATCAGTTGTGAGTCACCAAACACCCTGAGATGCGTTACATTCAGGTCAAGTGTTGCTTGTAAGCCGGCAGCGCAGGCTTTGTATTCGGCCATGTTGTTTGTGCATAGGAAGCCAAGTTTGATAGAGACTGGTACATGAGATCCTCTTGGCGAAATCAGAATAGCACCAACTCCCTGACCTTTGACATTTATTGCCCCATCGAAGTGCATTACCCATGAATCCTTTGCCTCCGCCATGTCATCCTCTGTCATGAACAAGATGTCCTCATCTGGAAATTCAGTTCTTAATAGCTCATAGTCAAGTAAAGGGTTCTCGACAAGATGATTGGCGAGTCCTTGCCCCTTTATCAATTTTTGCATGACATATGAAATGTCGAACTCTGATAGGAGGAACTGTCAGTGTGCGGTTCGGCCTGTGTGAGCTAGCTTTTCAAACAAGTACTTCAATGGATCCATCTGTGTCAGAAGGAGATAACCTAGGATAGTAAATAGTGGTGGAGACTCTGTGTAGCCCATATGAGAGCCAAACATGCTTTCTCCAGATGAGAATAACGTGTCTCATAGTCGGTAAACTTCTCGCTGAGATAGTAGATGACCTGCTCTCTTCTTCCCATTTCATCATGTTGTCCTAGGACACATTCCATCGAAACTTCCGTCATGGGGAGATACATTAAGAGTGGTCTCTCGGGTTTGGGCGGTACCAAAACTGGAGGATTGAGAAAGTAACTCTTTATTTTATCAAACTCCACCTAACAGTCGTCATTCCATTTGACCGGCAAATCTTTCCTCAGTAGCTTAAAGATTGGCATGCAGATAGGAGTTAGCTGTGCAATGAACCGACTGATGTTACTGTATTCTACCTAAGAAAACCCTGACTTCTTTTTTGATAGATGGCGGTGATATTTCTATGATAGCTTTCACCTTGATTGGGTCAACCTCAATGCCTCTTCTGCTGACAATGAAGCCCAACAGTTTTCCTTACATGGCGCCGAATGCACATTTCGAAGGGTTCAAATGCAACCTATATTTTCTCAGTCTCTCAAACAGCTTTTGGAGGTTTATCAAATGATCCTCTCTTTTTGGTGACTTGGTAATCATGTCATCCACATATGCCATAATTTCTTGGTGCATCATGTCGTGGAAGAGTGCAGTCATTGCTCTTTGATATGTTGCGTAGACATTCTTCAGTCTAAAACTTGAAAGTAGAAAGTTCCCCATAGAGTAATAAATGCTGTCTTCTCTCGATCGACCTCGGCCATATTGATTTGATTGTACCCGGAGAATCCATCCATGAATGAGAGCATCCCATGTCCCGCAGTGTTATCGACCAAGATGTCGATGTGTGGCAATGGAAAGTCATCCTTTGGGCTTGCCTTGTTAAGGTTTCTGAAGTTGCTGCACATGCGAACCTTTCCATCCTTCTTCGGTACTGGGATAATATTGACTAGCCATTGTGGGTACTTAGAGACCATGAGAAATCCTGCATCGTACTACTTGATGACCTCATCCTTCACTTTCAGCATCCATTCTGTTCTGAGGCGTCTCAGCTTTTGCTTGACCCGCCTAACATTCGGATATAGCGGCAGCTCATGTTCAACCAAATCGGTGTCCAAACTAGGCATATCCTCATATGACCATGCGAAGATGTTTGGTATGACTGAAGGAAATCAATCATGTTTTTTATTTCCTCGAGAGACAACGACATTTCGATCTTGGTAATTCTAGGAATATCCTCGGTCCCTAGATTGACATCCTCTGTTTCTTCAACAAGTGGCATAGGGCCATGCTCAAAATCGGCAAACTGGTCCAGGAGCTCATTGGGGAGCTCCTCGGCTGGGATTTCCTCATCTAGACTTGTGACTCCTACCTCTTCTTGTATTTCTACAGAAAAGGGGTCGATTTCACATGGGACAGGCTTTTCTATTAAGACTTTTTTTACTTTGATTCTCTCCGAAACTTTGAAAGACAATATTTTTGGACTTTTTATTTTTTCTATTTTTTGTGATTTTTTTTTCATTGGAGATGGGCCCTTGGCAAGGTGGGTCTCCATATACACATGGTATTGCCTGCCAAGGTCTCGCCTCACTTTTTATAAGTTGTTTTTTTTAGGAAGCTGGTGTCATATTTATGACCACTCGATGCTTCCAGAGTTAGGGGCATTGATGCCCAATTTCTTACCTGCGATGCCACCCCTTTACCTACTCGGATGGAGGAGGCTAATTGATCCAACTTTTAGGAGTCAGCCTCCATCATGTTTATTCAGGGCTTGTATGGGACCCTGCCCTCAAACGTCAGCTTGGTGTGGTGGTGGTGGTTTACCACAAGGGGGGACGTATAGGCATAGGAAACTCCTTAGAAAGGGACAGGGAGGGTAGGTCTACTTCAAAATTGGGAGGGATGATTTGGGGATTGGTTGGGTGGATCAGGGCTATTGGCCTGTGTGGGGTTAGCTGTGTTGCCCTATTTTGATCAATTTTAATGACCGCGACGCTTACAAATGTACTCCGGATGTGAGGTCGTAGACGTGGTTCGTCTTCCAGGTCTATTCCCCGGGCTTTTATAGCAGCAATAGTTCGTGTCTTTTCCTTAGACTCCTGGACCCCTTCTTCAGTAGGTCGATAGCCTAGGCCGAATCTAACCCGCTGCCAGTCTCAGGCTCTAACTGGGTCCTTCTGTCCCTGCAATTGAGGTCCCGACCTCATTATAGACACCCCCATGTTGCCTTCTCGGAATATACTTTTTGTTCGGTCAACCTTTGACCTTTTAAACCCTGATATGGGAACCACGCACTGAAACAATTGTACATAGCTGAACACAGGCTGAAATAATAGCTCTGTGGCTCAAATCTCGAAGTAGGGAGACTATATATTGAAATAATAGTATATAGTCAGAATGTAGACTGAAACAATAGTCTTGCATTCCACTCTAGAGACCAGACTCGGACAACCCTGAATAAAGCGCATGAAACCCCACGCATAATTCGATTGCACGCTATACCACAAATGCACAATTATCCCCTTTCAAACCAAACTTCCTTTCCCAGACCTTCTTGAGACTCGATCACGCGCCTGAAACTAGACGCGCGATCGGATTGAGCGCCACACAACCAACGCACAATTGGCCTACACCCGACCTAGTCTCACTACCCTTAACCCTTATGTTTCCTTGATTATGCTCTTATGGCTAAACGCTTAATTAGATTGCGTACCTCCCAGCACGTGCGTAATTAGCCCTAATTTTGTTAGAACTGGGAAACTCGCTGAGCAAGTTAGCCAGTTGCACATTGAGTCGGTGATTGACTCAAAGCGATTAAGCGTCGGTAAGTAGGCGCGTAATTAGGTTAAACGTCGGAAACTAGGCACGTAACTAAAGAAAAACTTATAAAAGCTTTTTTTCAATTCGACCCAGGGGGTTGGACTTTTTGGCTAGACTCTTTTGGATTTTTTTCAGAATTCGAGTGATTGAAAACTTCGAGAATAGAACGAACACAAAGAGAGACCAAGCCATGATCCCGAGATTCAAATTCCGAGCTTTGGATGATTCTCCTTTGCAGCCCCAACCCTAGGTAAGGATTTAATTTTTGTTTCCAACCATAGCTTCTAATCTCTAGATCTAGGAATTCTATTAATTTTTTTATTTTCAGACCGTAGCACCCTTTTCGGATCGAAATTCTATATATTTGGTTCTAGTTCTCTGTTTCTAGAACCAGTCCTTAATCTATAAGTCCGATATAACTCAGTTCTAAAATCTCGATTTACAGTCCTATAATTAATTTGTGGTTCTAATCCTTTGATTCAGAACTAGTCCTTAATCATGCGGCCTGATTTTTTGATTTCTGACCCGAATTCAGTCATCAAAATTTAAATTATATCTTTAATTCCATATTTTTAATACTTTCAAAAATCCTAAATATTAATTCTAGCTTACAATCCAATTCATAATTATTATTCTGAAATCAGCTCTAAAAAGCCCAAAACATTATTTTACGGTCCAAAAAAATTCAAATTTATTTTTAATCTCAGCCATCCGATTTGCCCAAGGGAGCTTACAAAGGGTACTCGGGAACGAGGCCAATCCTCCTTAGCATAGTGGGCCCAAACCCCCCTTTTTTTAAGGAATTTTAGAATTAATTAATTGCTTTAGTTTTATACTTTTAGTCTAATTGATTAGTAAGTTTACTTTATTTCAGCATGCTTAATTAATTAGGTGTCTTAAATCTCAGTATGACTGATTAATTTCTTTAAATTTGAATTTAATTGATCAATTCCTTGCTTCAATTAGAATTTATTGGAATTAATTTCCTTGCTTTAATTAGATTTTTTTGGCATAGTCAATTCATTGCTTTAATTAGAAATTTTTATGAAATCAGTTTATTTATTTTAATCAGATCTGGTAAAAATTAGTTTATTCATTTTAATTAGATTTTATTAGCATTAATTCCTTTGCTTAAATTAGAGTTTCGGTAAATCAGTCTTTTATCTCAATTAGAATTATAACAGGACTGTTACAATTGCTATAATTAGAATTTCAATAGAATTATTATACCTTATTCAATCAGAATTCTAGTACATCTGATATGCTTGAACAAATTAAAGTTTCACCAGAACTATTACACATGCACTCCTTGTACCAATAGGAGACTGAAACTAACTAGACTTCTAATAGTACTAGGAAACTAATATTAATCAGACTTCTAATAGAATTGGGAAATCAACATTAACTGGACTCCTAATCGGATTGGAATAAACCTATACAACTAAATTCATAACAGAATCAGGGAAGTTTAAACTGACCAAAATTATAGCCATAAAGGAAATTAAACTATCTAACCTAAGAAACATAACGCTGCTGACGTTCGTAGGCGGATGATTTAGTATAAAAGTAACCCATACCCACTCTTAAGCATGATCATTGATGTGTTGCAGCACAAATAGATATCTGCAGTTGGCGATCGCAACAAACTAGAAATCTTTCTAGAAAAAACCCTATTATTATTATTATTATTATTATTATTTTACTTTAATTATTCTAAACATCGCATTGCTAGAGTCCACCGGGACAGAATTGGAAGTCACTGATTCAACGGGAACCGAGAGGAACACTGAAAAAGTGCGCACCAACAGACTAGCGATCGCGATGGGACTCTCTTGCAAACTTTGTTTCTAGATAGTTAGTTTTCAGCTTATTACCCTATTTTTTCTCTTTTCCATCATGTTATTTAGATTCTCTTATATATATATATATATATATATATATATATATATATGAGTCTTCGCCAAAGACTCGAAATGTCTGGTATATGAAGAATAAGTTTAGGAGACCCACCACTGTGGGGGTATCATGACAACCCTATGTACGGAGAAGAACCACTTCACAATTCTAGCCCACTATAACCTGAAATAAATATGGCTAGTGAGCAAGAAAACCCCTTCTCTACCCCATACACCGGGAACAATCATTAGGGGAGAGATGGTGGCATTGGATAAAACCTTACTGCCCAACAAATTGTAGAACTTAGTATCCAAAGAATACAAAGAGGAGATGACGACTCCGAAGAATTACATCGAGGGTTGGCCGTTGCATACGAAATCATTAGGTCACGACAATTTTTCGAAGAACAAGAGCGACAAGAGAGGCCACCTCCTACCCTGAGCACGGTGTCAGCCCGCGCCACCTCACTGAGACAACCTGCTCACTCATTATTCAACGATAACCCTCTGGACAAGGTTTGCTCACAAGTTGCTCTAAGGATCACACCATTAAACTTGAAGATCTTCCTAAAATGCTAGATGAGTACATGGCCAAGAGAGAGCGTCCCGATCATTCATTCGAATTCAAAAATTTTTGCTGAGACATCGAGTTTAATTTATCGATAGGATTTAAGCCACTAAAGTTTACTAAATATAACAGCACCAAAAATCCGAACCATCACTTGGCCCTCTTTTGTAATGATTGCCAACCCATACATAATAATTAAGGACATTCACTATTTCCAACATTCGCTAGAAGGAGAAGCTTTAGATTAGTTTGCAGTACTCATGCTTTATAAAATAGAAACCTTCGACCAATTAGTCAGTCAATTCCTAGACCAATACAAACACCTGATCCAAGAGACAGTTAGTCTCAGCGATCTGATGGCAGTCAAGCAAGGACCTGATGAAGAATTCACTGACTTCGTCGCTAGATAGAGAAAACTCGCTGCTAGGACGGGCACTTCAATGAAAGAGAAGGACTCGATTGATATTATTATTGACAACATAAGGGAACCATTAAGGAGTGTGCTTGTCATAAGTGACTGCCCCAACTTCACTGCACTCCACTCTCGGACATCCCGACTAGCGCGACACATTAAAGGCAGAGATCTCGCGTTATCCATAGTCACGTAAAAAATAGGCTCTTCCAGCGAATTGAAATTGAAAAATAATAAGAAAGCCTTTTCTCACTTGGGCAATTTGATCAAAGGACTAGTGACCTATCTAACCCCTTTCAAAAGCATAAGTAACACCCGATCCTCATTTCCCTTCCCCCGCCATTAGAGGAGATGTTAGAGTAAAAAAAATGAAGATGTTAGGTTTAATCAAAACTCATTATTCTTGCGCTAGCAGGATGATTTCAAAAATATATGCATTTATATGTTAAAAAAAATTGAGTGAGTGCATTACGACGAATGAACGAGTCAATGAGCTTAGGGAACCATAAGCAGACCGTGAGGATATTTATGGTAATTGTACTAGAAGTGTATAAGCAAGCTGTGAGGGCACCCCTGATGTCCCCATACTACTAGATGTCGTTGTAAGGTGGCGAGAGGAGGATAAACTCCTGCTAACCATAGAATATGAGATTTTAATTGTGTCGAAACATGACGAAGAGCTCGATCATGGCATCCCGTACCCCTCTGAGAAAAAGACTGTTACCTACCCCTTTTGGAAAGCATTAGATACGAACTACTTCTCGCATCACTGAGCCTTACCTCCCTCTGCTATTTTTTTTTTTGGATGATAAATTAGAAGCCTTGTAGGATATTCCAAGAAATGAAATCGAAAACTGATGAATGACGACTGGAGCAATCACCTACTATACATACCATACTTTTCCCTAATAATCATGGGATAGGATGACCATAACCCTAGGATAGACCCTCGTACACAACAGACCTAATCATAAAGATGACCTCCCTGGTTCGGTGACAATACCAATCAACCTTTTCTTTAAAACTAACTCACCAGATACCCATGACTACTTATAGACCCAAAGTGCTTATCTCGAAACCTGGAAAAGCTCCATTGCATATTGATGCTAGGGCATTTTTTTTAGATTGGAAGAAGAATCATATTAGAAGCGCCGACTTGTCCACAAGGAAGATAAGAAACGACGAAGTTACCCTTCAGAGAGCGCTACCGAAGATACCATACTGTCGATCCTATCACGCTCCTATACTGAGGCATTTTTATTTTTATTTTTATTGTTTTGATGTTATTTTTATTTGCTTTCCCTATTGCATTATTTTCATTTAAAAACAAAGGAAGAAAAAAAGAAGAAAAAAGAGCACATGTCCGTCTTTTGCTATCAGACTCCGGTCTGAGACACTTACCCCCCTTGACAACTAGCAAGGGGGCTAACAAAACTACTGATAACAATATTCTCACGTGTGCAGATACGCAAACAACCTTCAACCATCACCGGGCTAGCTCAACAAGCGTCCAAGTCCCAATGACAGTCGATGGCGCTAAAATAACTAAAAGCAAAAGTAGATGCAAGAGGTAACTAAAAGAAAAGGAGCCAATTAGGTACATCTAAACTCAGAATCTCATTATATCTATATATATGTGTCAAAATCTTTTTCTTTCTTTATACACCTATCACTGGGGACACCCCCCAATATATACAACACATGCACGCTATAGATACAAAAACATACACACGCTATGGGTACGTATACACACACACGCACCTCCTCCCTGACCACCGACTGGTCAAACTCCAATACCTCCTCTCCAACTACCTCCCCAACGTCCTCCTCGACGACAACATCGGTCCGAGCCTCGGACGTCTCACCTATCTCCGCCCCTAGCATCCTCTTCAACTCAAAAATAGTAAGAGCAGGTCTATCACCACCCCTAGGCTTCATCCTAGAACGAAGAGCTTAAGAAACTAAGAGAACGAAAGAACGATGTCTGAAATGGACGACTAGATCATGAGATATCACAAAAACATGGAAACTAGAGCACACAGTAACAAGAAAACCAGAGAATTAGAGACTAAAACGGATCGCGCGACAAAAATAAGAAACTTTAAAACTATTTATAGGGAACCGTCGAATCACGCGCTTAAATCCAAGCGCTCAAACGAATCACGCGCTTAATTCCAGGCGCTCAAACGAATCACGCGCCACCTTGGTAGCGCTTAATTCGAATTACACGACCGCTCTAGAGCGCACAACCTAATTATCACTTGCTCAAACTAACCCAACCACTTAATTGCGCGTCGCCTTCTAGGCGCATAACCGCATCAAGCGCATGAACCCACACGCGTGAATGCCAACAGTCACTTCCATAGTAACCACATCCGCCCTAATCAAGCGCCGCTCACCGTGCGTTTAATTCGATTAAACGACTGAACACTGACGCTTAATAACTTCTTGATGCCTTAGAAAACGCGCTTCCAATTTGGGGCGCAATTAATTTAAACGCTTATAGTGAAGCACATAATCCCCCAGAAACCCAAAAAAAAGATCCCTAGAACAACACTTTCACTGACCTAAACTAGGAGATTCCTAACACTAATTACCAGTCCAAACTATACCCTTGTCAAGACCAATCCAAAAATACCCCTAACTTGGAAAATATATGCCCTAAAAAAAAAAGAGAATGAGAAAAATGCCCCGACGCCGTTCGTACACCCCAACCATAGCTAAAAAAAAAAGGGAAAAGAAAACTTGCCCCAAATTAAGACCAAAGATAAACACAAATTTTTCCTTAACTAATACCGATCTAAAACTAAGAAGAATACCCCCATATTACACACAACCCTAATTAAATAACTAAAAAAAAAATGCCCCCTTTTTTGTCTATACACTAAGACCAAACAAAAATGTCCTCATCATTTATGCACTCCGACTAACCACAAACTAAATCAAAAGAAATACTCCTAACATGCCCCGATCTAGAATAAATAAATTAAACAAATAAATCTCACACCAAATGAATTAAATAAGCTACAAAACAAACTGAATTTACAAAAGGAATTTAAAATCATAATCTTTTCATAAATAAATAAAATGATTACAGAATACACCGAGGGCATACCCTCTGAATATATACCTTAAAACAAGAAACTTAAAATTTGCATGTTCAGGCATCCCTAAATCCGGATTCATTTGGGAAATTAAAGATCTCGGAGAAACCCGGAGAAAGGAGGCGCCTTGAACAAATTCTAACCATAATAATCCCTTCCCCTTGCCTCGAGCCGGTAGAAAAGAAAGAGTGGCTTACAAAATGCCACCCAGGACCTGTAGGATCCACCCTTAGGAGCTCGCCTTGGAAACACTAAAAGGAGGAGCAACTAATGCTGAATCTGCAGAGCTTACCGAGGAAAAATAGGCATCGGTCACGAGAATTCTGACCTAGCCTTTTCCTTGACTTTCCTTTCTACCACCTTTTTCTCCTCTGTCTGTTCCCTTAGCATGACAGTAATTCGACCACTACCTTGCATTCCCAATCCTGTCCATTTTCAAGAATCCGCACAATAAATATAATTCTTCGGGTCCAACACCCGGGATACAAAAGAGAAGGGAAGAAAAGACATTAATTAATTAATAAAAAACAAGCCCTAAAAGAATGCCTCAAAACTTTCAATCCTACAATTAAAATAAAATTCAAAATAATAAGAGTCCAAAACTTTTGGCTCACACATTTATAAACTATACTCCCTAAACCATGGAATGACAAGTGTCACACCTTTAAACCCTTCTAATCTAAATTAAATCTAAGTTAAACACATACCCTTTGAAGAACCACAATCCATGGCAAACATAGATGAACCAATAATTACACAACACTTAACATCCTAAGAGACACAAATCCAAAGCAAAATGGATGAACTAATAGGATTTAGACATTTAACACCCATCTAGAACCATTGAAGACTCACACTTGTTCAACCTTATGTTGAACACAAACAAAAGACTAAAACTCAAATTAAAAATCAAACCTTAAACCAACAAAAATTTTAAATTAAAAAAGAAAAAGAAATAACAATTCTCTAGAGTGAGACCCTGACTGGTTTGAAAAAATGCCCTAAATTAATCAAATAGAGCCAAATAAATTATCTAAACCAGGCTCAATAGGATGAATTAACATCGGGATAAGCCCTGAATAAATGAAATCCTAAAACTCCAAGCTAAACTAAGACCAAAACTAAGTTGAACAAATCAGATAAATCCAACTATTTCGCTAATGAATTTAAACGAATAAATAAGCGCAATAAGAACAAAAGAAATGAACCTTCATTTATAATTTATAATTTTACAATTATCACCAGAGGCATACCTCCTAAATTTACATCCCAAAACGAAAACCTAAAACTTTAACCTACAACCCAAAATGAAAACTGGGTTCGAAACCGGAATGAAGAGAGGAGCAGATTCTACTTGGAGCGTCCAATCAGAGACTTCAAGGAGCATTGGTTGGGAAACACATCCCGTCACTTTTTACTCCTGCTCTTCCTCCATCTTCGCCTCCTCCACCGCCGTCGCTTCAACGCTGCCTTCACTGCTCCTAAAAAAGGATCGATGTGAAGGCAGGTGCACTCATTCCCAATATCGCCCATTCTCAAAATAATATCGTCCACGAGCATTACTTCGGGACGACGATCATGCAAAATTATGAATATAGGAAGAAATAACATCTCAATCGGACGGTTAGATCGCCTGATATCATTAAAACAAGAATTTCAGAGCACGAGATATTTAGAAAAGGTCAAAACTCGAGACTAAACCAGAATGAAAAACAAATGAAAGTTCTTTCGCTTATATAAAGTACAGACTCAATCACACACCCCAACATGTGCACCTAATTAGATCATGTGCCACTCACGTGGCGCATAATCCAGAACACACGCTCTGACCCGAGCGCGCAATTAAACCATCGCCCGCGCCATCCACGCGACGCTCCGATCATGCATAGTCTATGAATCACGCAAACCAATTAAACGACCCATTGTAAATGTACAATACGAAAGGTCACCTGTACACTGACTAGGTGACGCTTCAATCACACGCAAGGATTATAGCGCATAATCCAATCGCACGCATACATACACGCGCATAAATAACCCCTCAAGTTCGAGATCGCACGCCCAAAAATAGGCACGCAATCGTATTGAGTGACTGAAAACGGGCACATAATACCTGACTTTGGACGAAACCTACACCCTTACACCTTTGTATCCATCTTGGTTAAGATCCTTCTGTTCCATCGCGGTCAAGATTCTTTTATCACATCGTGGTCATACCCTTTTTTCCCATCGTGTAGCCTCACAGACTACCCAACAAAAAAAGACCTATTCACCCGTCCTATAGCATAGATCATCCCCTAATCCCATCGCGACAAGATATATGCCCCTTACCGCAATGCCCTCATGATCCCACCAGAGAAGGAGGACCCCATTGCAATAACGTGCACACAAGCGATACCACCTCAATACCCAGTCCTATCACAATAAATTAACCATACCCTCATGACCCATTGCGAAAAGCCGAAAACAAACCGCCCAAAGACGAAGTCAATCACGACGCAACCACAACATGATTTCTTCTGTAACCCAAGATCCACCGAAGAAAGACAACAACGTTCCATCACACAAATAACGTCTTACCAATGTCCCGTCGCTAACTACATCCAGTCAACATCCCATCGTGAACCTCGCTACCTGATAAAAGAAAGCTCAGACAACACCTACCATGCCGTATGATGAAAAGAGGGAAAGCTCGGTCATGTCCCATCGCTAAGGCAACAGACTCTCTCTCTTTCTCCTGAATCAATCCTTAGGTCCCATCATGACAACATTTCTCCCAAGACATTACCACAGCAAACCTGAAGAGGACAATCTCCAAAGCCCAGTCGCGACATCACATCCGGAGCACTGCACCACAGTAATAGCCACAAAGTCCCATTGCGACACTACAACACCATGAACCGTACAAGCTGTGTGCAACCCAGGTAAGTATCACCACAGGTAAATACTACCCACTTTTTTTAATTACTCGATATTGCCTATTAATATAGTTAGTTATGATTTAATCAAATGTTTTCAAAACTCGTCTCTCTTGACTCGCGAGTCACTGTAGTCCTCCCATAAGAGACAATCATCAGTATTTGTTGAGAAGGTTAGACGTAGTATCCGGCATGCCAAGTGTCGTCTTGACAACCACAATAACAGTCGGGGCCCATAAATCTCGTACTGGTGGATCTACTCAGCGATGTCTTGGAAGCCACATTTTCTATTATTTTACCACATAATTAATCTTAAGTTAAAATGCCTAAAATTTTGAAATCTCAAAACCTTTTTATTGCCAAAAAACAAAAAAAAAACCTTTATTTCACAAAACAAAATCTCTTACTTCAAAAAAAAAAAAAAATAACAAAGCAACAAAATAAGTAGACCCCAACCCACCTTTCTCTGAATACCAAAAAATACTAAGAAAAAATAAAATTGATTAAGTGCCCCATCACCTGCACATAATATACTTAAATCCGACCTTTAACTCCTAAGACCGCTTGAACCTGCAATCAAGCGCATATCCCACTGCGCAGAATTGGATGAAGCGGATACTCCACTGCGCAGAATCATTGGTTCAGACACATTAGGACTAGAATACCTATCTTAGAATGCCCAATTTACAAACCAACACCTAAACTTGCAATCAAGTACATATCCCACTGCACAGAATTGGATCAAGCGCATACGCCACTGTGCAGAATCATTAGTTCAGACACATTAGCATTAAAATTCCCAATTTACCGACCTCCGAACACCAAATGGATCGAGCGCATATGCCACTACGTAGAATCATTAGTTCAGACACATTATCATTAAAATTCCCAATTTATCGACCTCCGAACTCTAAATGAATCGAGTGCATATGCCACTGCGCAGAATCATAGGATTAGAATCCCCAACTTAAAGGCTGACTCCAGAAGAATCAAGCGCACACGCCACTGCGCAAAATTCAATTGAGCATACCTTACAAGACCTCACCTCAATTACTAGCCCAAACCAGTTATTCCCCTGGGAAACTGAACATTGAGTATATTTAATCTAAGAACTTACAAACGCCTATTGGAAAAGGAACGCCTGACGCGCATTGGTGTGAGCAATGACGCGCCCGGTCTAACATGACTTGTAAAAGCCTTCGATATTACATGATACTTTATCTTCTTTTATTATTGGTACCTCGACCTTATTTTGGATATTTGATTGTTGCCTCGGTACCTCGATTGCGTAAAATCCCTTTGTTAGCTCAAGCCATGGACGGGATGCGCCATGCACCCACAGACCCGGAATGTGTCCTTCGACAGCTACCATTTGCCCTTCAAATGCTCTATTTTGCTTGCGCTGATAGATAAGAAAGCCAAGCATGTCATGTCAGCATCACCAATTCACATTTGTGAATTCTCAAGAGAAACAAGAAGACACCTCGAATGAGGGGTGTCTACTTCTTCGACTCATTCTTACTTCTCAAGAGCGCACTGAAGAGGGGCGTCTGTAGACACCCCCATTTTGCCTTCTCAGAATATACATTTTATTCGGTCAACCTTTGACCTTTTAAACCCTGATATGGGAACCATGCACTGAAATAATAGTACATGGCTGAACATAGGCTGAAATAATAGCTCTGTGGCTCAGATCCCAAAATAGGGAGACTATATATTGAAATAATAGTATATAGTCAGAATGCAGACTGAAATAATAGTCTTACATTCCAGTCTAGAGACCAGACTCGGACAACCTCGAATTAAGTGCATGAAACCCCGCGCGTAATTCGATTGCACGCTATACCACAAATTCGCAATCAGTCGCCTTTCTGACCAAACTTCCTTTCCCAAACCATCTCGAGACTCAATCATGCGCCTGAAACCAGATGCGCGATCGGATTGAGCGCCACACAACCAACGCGCATTTGGCCTAGCCCGACCTAGTCTCACTACCCTTAACCCTAACATTTCCTTGATTATGAGCTTATGGCTAAATGCTTAATCAGACTGCGCACCTCTCAGCACGTGCCCAATTAGCCCTAATTTTGTTAGGACTAGGGAACTCGCTGAGCAAGTCAGCCAGTCACTCACTGAGTCGGTGACAGACTCAAAGCAATTAAGTGCCGGTAAGTAGGCGCGTAATTAGGTTAAACGTCGAAAACTGAGCGTGTAATTGAAGAAAAACCTATAAAAACTTTTTTTCAATTCGACCCAGGGGGTTGGACTTTTTGGCTGGACTTTTTTGGATTTTTTTCAGAATTCGAGTGATTGAAAACTCCGAGAGTAGAACGAACACAGAGAGAGACCAAGCCATGATCCCGAGATTCAAATTCCGAGCTTTGGATGATTCTCCTTTGCAACTCCAACCCTAGGTAAGGATTTAATTTTTGTTTATAACCATAGCTTCTAATCTCTAGATCTAGGAATTCTATTAATTTTTTTATTTTCAGACCGTAGCTCCCTTTTCGGATCGAAATTCTATATATTTGGTTATAGTTCTTTGTTTATAGAACTAGTCCTTAATCTATCAGTCCGATATACCGATCTTAGACTAAACTCAGTTCAAAAATCTCGATCTACAGTCCTATCATTAATTTCTGGTTCTAATCCTTTGATTCAGAATCAGTCCTTAATCATACGGCCTAATTTTCTGATTTCGAACTCGAATTCAGTCCTCAAAACTTAAATTATAGCTTTAATTCCCTATTTTTAATACTTTCAAAAATCATATATATTAATTCTAGTTTTATAATTCTAATTTACAATCCAATTCATAATTATTATTCTGAAATCAACTCTAAAAAGCCTAAAACATTATTTTACGGTCCAAAAAAATTTAATTTAATTTTTAATCTCAGCCATCCGATTTTCCCAAGGGAGCTTACGGAGGGTACTCGGGAATGAGGCCAATCTTCCTTAGCATAGCGGGCCCAAACCCCCCCTTTTTTTGGAATTTTAGAATTCATTAATTGCTTTAATTTTATACTTTTAGTCTAATTGATTAGTAAGTTTACTTTATTTCAGCATGCTTAATTAATTAGGTGTCTTAAATCTCAGTATGACTGATTAATTTCTTTAAATTTGAATTTAATTGATCAATTCCTTGCTTCAATTAGAATTTATTGGAATTAATTTCGTTGCTTTAATTAGATTTTTTTGGCATAGTCAATTCATTACTTTAATTAGAGATTTTTATGAAATCAGTTTATTTATTTTAATCAGATCTGGTAAAAATTAGTTTATTCATTTTAATTAGATTTTATTAGCATTAATTCCTTTGCTTAAATTAGAGTTTTTGTAAATCAGTCTTTTATCTCAATTAGAATTATAACAGGACTGTTATAATTGCTATAATTAGAATTTCAATAGAATTATTATACCTTATTCAATCAGAATTCTAGTACATCTGCTATGTTTGAACAAATTAAAGTTTCACCAGAACTATTACACATGCACTCCTTGTACCAATAGGAGACTGAAACTAACTGGACTTCTAATAGTACTAGGAAACTAATATTAATCAAACTTCTAATAGAATTGGGAAATCAACATTAACTGGACTCCTAACTGGATTGGAATAAACCTATATAACTAAATTCATAACAGAATCGGGGAAGTCTAAACTAACCAGAATTATAGCCATAAAGGAAAATAAAAAGGAAATTAAACTATCTAACCTAAGAAACAGAACACTGCTGACGTTCGCAGGCGGACAATTCAGTATAAAAGTAACCCATACCCGCTCTTAAGCGTGATCATTGACGTATTTCAGCGTCGATAAATATTTGCAGCTGGCGATCGCAACAAATTAGAAATCCTCCTAGAAAAACCCTGTTATTATTTATTTATTTATTTACTTTAATTATTCCAAACGTCGCATCGCTAGAGTCCACCAGGACAGAATTGGAAGCCACTGATTCAACGGGAACCGAGAGGAACACAGAAAAAGCGTGCACCAATACTCATGTAACCAGGGGTCCCCCTAATAGTAGATTGAAAGTAGATTTGATGTCCATAACTTGGAAGGGTATGGAGAAGGTCATTAGCCCAATGACGAGCTCAAGGTCAACTTCTTCAATTATTTCTCTTCTGGTGTTATAACATCCACTGGCACTTGTTCTTGCAAGCCTGAAAGCAGAGGGATCCACCCCTACATTGGTTGCGGTTCTGAGCGGGCACACGTTCAAGGTTGATCCGTTGTCTATCAATACCAATGGGATCACTAAGTTCCCATCTTTTACCGTGATATTGAGGGGTTTGGAATGATTGTTTCCCTCATCAGGAAAGTCAGCATTTGAAAAAGAAATGGCATTATGAGCCAACACCTACCTAATTATCTGTCCTACCTCATCTGGGCTTACTTGGATAGATACATGTGCATCCTTTAATGCCCCATCAAAGCTTGGAAATGAAGCGGCGAGGTTATTAATAGGTCCCAGACTATGATGTGAGCGGGCACCCTTTTTAATTGTGTTTCAAGTATATGCTCTCGGCTCATTTTCTCAAAGGGGTTTACAGCTGTAGGTTCTTTCTTCTCTACTGGCTGGGTCGATACTGGTGCTTCTGATTACTTTAAGATTTTTTCTGATCGAATGATCAACTCCACTGACCCCTCTCTACTGCTGCCTGGATTGATATCGGTCTGATCATAACTGAATGAGACCTGATGGGGGTTGTAGCATAGTCTCAGGATTTGGAATGGAGTGGATATAGGCCTCAAAGGTACTTGGACTGGTGGATTGGAATGGGTGGATAACACTTGGTTAACCTCTGTTGGATAGATCGAGGGAGGGGCAAAAATGGGCCACGTGGGGTTAGTGGGGACTGTGAATGATTGTATTGGGGGCGGTGTGATAGGGGCAGACCATTGATAATTAATCGATGCCGGGGAGGGATATGGGGCAAAATCAGTCATCAGGTAATTGTCAGGGGCTGATGTTGTGTATGGCTGATACGGCTTAGTTTGGACATAGCTGACAGGAGCTGGTGATGGAAAATATACTCTTAAATCTAAGAGTTCTGCCGGTGGTGTGGGATTGGGAAAGTAATCAGCCAGATTCAGAGGCTCGATCACCCCAATGCCTTTATCTTCATGACCTCTCTGTCTCGGTGTTACAAAATCTCCCCAAGTGCGGATATATTCTAATGGGTCAAACTCCCCATCATCCTCCCCTATCATGCTGACGGTTGGTCTTGGACCTGCTCCACTTGGTGGATGTGGTGGTAGCGGCTGTTCATGCGCGCTTTTTCTGGGTTCCTCTCGGTTCCCGTTGAATCAGTGGCTTCCAATTCTGTCCAGGTGGACTCTAGCGATGAGGTGTTTGGAATGACAAGAAAATAAAAAGGGGGATTTTTCTAGGAAGGTTCCTAGTTTGATTGTGATCGCTAGTTGCAAATATTTAATGACGCTGCAACACGTCAGTGATCATGTTGTGAAGCGGGTGTAGGTTACTTCTATATTGAATTGTCCAGTTGCGAATGCCAGCAGCAGTGCTTTTCCTTAGCTTAGTTAGTTTAATTCTCTTCTTATTTCCCTTTATAATTAGAATTCAGGTCAGTTTAAGTTTCCCAATTTTATTATTATGCTCTGATTGTGTGAGCTCATTAAGGTGAGTTATTTTAGTGTCCTGATGCTATCAAGCGTTCAATGAGCATCAATGTTCTGATGTTACTAAGAGTCCAATCAATCTCAACCTCCTATTGATACTAGGAGTGCACATGTACCAATTCCAATAATATTCCAACTAAAATTAAGCAAACTAGTTATACTGGGATTCTAATTAAAGCAATTGCAGTAATTCTACTATAATTCTGACTAAAAATACTCATGATAGTTCTACTATAATTCTAGTTAAAATAAAAAGACTGATTTTTCTATGGGCCTAATTAAAGCAACAAATTTAATTTTTCTTAATTTTTCTTATTCGAATATCAACAAAGCAAAAAGAAGACGGATTTCTCTACGACCCTAATTATTGATAAATTAATGATGGCAAAATATAACTAATCATGAATAAACTAAATTTCCTAGAGTTTAGATTTAGAATAATCAATCAAATAAACTTATTAAGAGGAAATTTTGATTTACCAATGTAATAATCATATCAAGGCCTAACTAATGCAAATAATCAATTATGTCTAGATATAAACTTATTTAAGCAATTTACTAATTCTAAAAGAAAATGCTAAAAAAGGGGGTTTGGGCCCGCTATGCTAAGGAGGATTGGCCTCGTTCCCGAGTACCCTCCGTAAGCTCCCTTGGGCAAATCGGGTGGCTAAGATTAGAGAGGGAAAATTGAGTTTTGAATGATAAAGTAATATTTTTGGGCTTTTTAGAGTTGATTTCGGAATAATAATTGTGAATTAAATTATAAACTAGAATTATAAAACTAGGATTAGTATTTAGAATTTTAGAAGTATTGAAATAAGAAACTAAAATTAAGACTAAATTTTTAAGATTGAATTCGAGTCTGAAATCGAGAAGTTAGGCCGTATGATTAAGGACTGGTTCTGAATCAAAGGATTAGAATCAGAAAATAATGATAGGACTGTAGATCGAGATTTTGGAATTGAATTAAAGTCTAGGATCGGTATATCAGATTGATAGATGAAGGATTGGTTCTAGAAACAGAGAACTAGAACCAGATATATAGAATTTCGGTTCGAAAAGGGGGCTATGGTCTAAGACTAAAAATTAAGACTAATAATTAAAACTAAGAAAAATCCTAAATCTAAAGACTAGAAGCTATGGTCAGAAACTAAAAATTAAATTCTTACCTAGGGGTCGGGGCTGCGGAGAGAAATCACGAAAATAAGAAGCTTGAATCTCAAAACCATGATTAAGATGCTCTATGGGTTGATTCTCGGAGTGTTCTGGTTTCGAAACTCGTCCTCTCTAAAAATTCTAGCCTTTTTTTGTCCAACCTCTCGTGTAAATAAAAAAAAAATATTTTATAGGTTTTCCTTCAATTACGCGTTTGTTTACAGGCGTTTAACTGAATTATGCGTCAGGATTTTGGCGCTTAATCGCTTTGAGTCGGTCACCAACTCAGTGTTTGACCGACTGACTTGCTCAGCAAGTCTCCTAGTCTTAACAAATTAGGACTAATTGTGCGCATGCTATCATGCACTCAATCTGATTAAGCGTTTATCCTAAAACATTTAATCAAGGAAACATAGGGGTCAAGGGTAGTAAGACTAGGTCGGGCGTAGGCCAATTGCACACTAGTGGTGAAGCACTCAATCCAATCATGCATCATATTTCAGGCGCGTAATTGAGTCTCAAATCAGTCTGGGAAAGGAAGTTTGGTCTGAAGGGTGGACTGATCACAAGCTTGGGGTTTTACGTGCGATCGAATTGCGCGCTGGGTTTCTAGCGCATAATTCGGGGTTATCTGGGTATTGTCTCTAAAATGAAATGCAAGACTATTATTTCAGTCTGTGTTCTAACTATAAACTGTTGCTTAGTATATAGTTTACCCATTTCAGGATATGAGCCACAAAGCTATTATTTCAGCCTGTGTTTAGCCATGTACTATTGCATGGTCCTATATCAGGGTTAAAAAGGGGTCAAAAGTTGACCAAATAAGTTTGTATACTCCGAGAAGGTAAAATGGGGGTGTCTACAGATGCCCCTCTTCGGCGCGCTCTTGCGAAGTAAGAACGCGTCGAAGAAGTAGACACCCCTCATTCGAGGTGCTTTCTTGTTTCACTGGAATTCACAAATGTGAATTAGGGATTCTGACATGACATGCTTGGCTTTCTTATCTATCAGTGCAAGCTAAAAAAAATAGAGCTTTCGGGGGCCCAGTGGTAACTGTTGAAAGGCACTTTTCATATCTATGGGTACATGGCTTGAGCTAACAGAGGGATATGGCGCGATCGAGGTACCGGGGGGCGTCATACAAATGTCCATAAGGTCCAAGGACCGATAATACAAAAAGAGAGAGAGTGTAATATAATATCGAAGGCTTTAACAAGTCATGTAAGACCGGGTGCATCATTTCTCACACCAATGCGCTTCAGGCGTTCCTTTTCCAATAGGCGTTTGTAAGTTCTTAGATTGAGTATATTTGTTGTTCAGTTTCCCAGGGGAAAGGGGCCAGTTTAGGCTGGTAATTAAGGTAAATTTTTATGAGGTGTGATCAGTTGAGTTCTGCGCAGTGGCATGTGCCCTTGATTCATCTGGAGTCAGTCTTTTAAGTAGGGAATTCTAGTCGTAAGGTATCTGAACAAATGATTCTGTGCAGTGGCGTATGCGCTCGATCCAATTCTGCGCAGTGGGATATGTGCTTGATTGTGAGTTCAGGCGGTCTCAGGGGTTAAAAGTCAGCTTTATGGTATATGGGTAATGATGCACTTAATCGATTTTTTTTGGTATTTAGAGATGGGGGAATTGGGTCTATTTACTTTGTTGCTTTTTTTCTATTTTTATTTTATTTTGATAATATTGTTTTCTTTCTGATTTTTTTTGTTTTGTTTTTTTTGTTTATTTTTTTATTGTAATTTTTTTTTTTTGAAGCAAGTAAGAGGGTCTCGAGATTTTGAAATTCTAGGGATTTTAACTTAAGATCAATTCGGTGAAAAAATGTCTTAAAACGTGGCTACCGAGATGTCGCTGAGTAAATCCATCGGTACGGGATTTGTGGACCCGACCGTTTATGTTGTTGTCAAGACGACACTTGGCATGCCGGATACTCCATCTAACCTTCTTGACGAATACTGATGATTGTCTCTGATGGGAGGACTACAGTAACTCGTGAGTCAAGAGAGATGAGTTTTAAAAATATTTTGACTTAATCATAAATAACTATATTTATAAGAAGTATCGAGTAATTGAAAAATGAGTAATACTTACCTTGGTTGTGCGATGGGACTTGTGATATTGTAGCGGGGTGCTGTTGCGATGGGGCTTTGAAGTTGTCTTTTTTTTTTTTTTTGCTTTGTCTACTGCAATGGTTGGCGGTTGCCGGTGTGATGTAGCGTCTTGGGGAAGGTGATGTCACGATGGGACAAGTGGTGTTGTGGTGATGCCGCGATGGGACTTGGATAGTTTTCGACTGTATGTTCGTGCTGTAGCTTTACATTAGTGGGATGCGTTGGGACATGGGAGGAGTCCCAAGTTCTCTTTTTTTTGCTTTCGTCTGCTGTGGTATCTGGTGACCATTTTTATCGAGCAATTTGGGAGGAAGGTTCCTTATTTTAGCGATGGGACCTGATTGAGCCTTCTCCCTTTTCTTCTTTTGGCACGATAAGCGCGTTGTTTGAGCTTTCCGGGCAGTGGTGTCTGTAGTGGAAAGTGTAGCATAGTTAGCGGTGGGACACTGGTAGGATGTTTTCATGTTGGGACGTTGATATCTTTGTTTAGCAGATCCCGAGTCAGGTGAGCTCACATTGTGGTTGCATTGTGTTGGCTTTTTGACGCATTTGCATTTTCAGGATTTTCGATGGGCCATGGGGGCATGGCCACAGTTTTTTGTGATGGGAACGGATATTGGGGGGTGGTGTCATGCGTGTGTATTTTTTTTTCTCATGGTGAGATGTGCTTGAGTGGTTGTACGATGGGTGATGGGTTTCGATTGAGATAGGGTAAAGAACGTGGCGGTGTCATGCAAGACATGTGTGTCTTGTCTGTAATAGGACCAGGGGTGTGGTTGAAATTTTTGGTAGGGTTACGTGATGGGAGTAGAGTGAGCGGCTGTTCCTTCTTCGAGGTGGATAGCTTATAAGGTTCTGCGATGGGTGAAAGGGAATTTTCCTCGAATCGGGACCGAATTTTGTGTAAAAAAATAGGAGTTACACACTTGTTTATAGTCGTGTGATCCGATTACGCGCTTGTTTTCAGGCGTGCGATTCAGGGTCTAAGGGGCTGATTACGAGTGTGGATATGTTCGTCTGATTGTATTGCACACTTAAGTATCTGTGCGCAATTGAAGGGTCACCAGGTCTCTGCGCGGATGACCTTTCATATTACGCGGCTTGTTTGAGTCGTTTAATCAAATTGAGCAGAATTTCGCTAGCGCAGAATCTGAGTGTCACCCTGTCAATGTACGGGTGACCTTTCATATTACACAGCATAAACATGTCGTTTGATTAGATTACGTGGCCCTTGGTGAGCGCAGGATCGGAAGGTCGCGCTGTCTGCACGGGCGACAGTCTCATTGCGCGCTTAGTTAGTGGTATGACTTTTGATTTAAACGTGCTGTGCGTGGCGCGTGATTGGATTGAGCGTGCATAGTCAAGCGCACGATTGAGGCCGTACTCTATATAAGCATGGGAGGCTTCATTTGTTTCTCATTCTCTGGTCAGGTCTCAAGTTTTGACTTTTCTGAGTGTTCTTGTTATGAGATTCATGTCTTAGCGATATTGGGCGATCTACTCATCAGATTGGGATGGGATTTCTTACTATATTCATGATTTCGTTGCGTTATCCATTTTAGTCTTTGACTCTCTAGTTTCCTGGTTTTCTTGTGCTCAGGTTTTCATGTTTTCGTGATATCTTGTGACCTGGTCATCCGTTTGAGACGCCATTTTTTCCATTTACCTTAAGTTTTTTGAGTTCTTTATTCTAATATGGAGGGTGAGGGTGATGTTAAGCCGGTCACTATTTCTGAGTTGGAGAGGATGTTGATGACGGATGTGGGTGAGACTTCTGAGGCTCAGACTGGCGCTGTCGCCATAGAGGGGGATATTGGGGAGATGATCATGGAGGAGGTCCCTGAGGGTGACCAAATGATGGTTAGGGAGGAGGTACCTGAGGTTGAGCTAGGGGTAGCCGAGGAGGCAGGCGAGAGAGATGAGGGTGATCAGGGAGCTGAGGAGAAGGGAGAGGATTAGGGAGCTAAGCCTCGGGATCGCAAGCACTATCCGCTGGGGGATTTCTTTATCAGAGGGCGGGTAGGTTCCCATAAGCAAGAGTTCCTTGATTTTCATAGGCATTCAGATTATGACATAGGCTTATTAGGATCTATAAACCCTTCTAATTTATGTCAAACCTGCATTGATTATTTGTCATGTGCTCACTCATGCATTATGCTCGCATGTAGAGATAGGTCACGTCTATGCTCAATATTCTCATCACGTTTCGTGTGCCTGTTGTAAGTTGTCATAGCGTTTGAGACATGTTTTATTCATTTTCAACTCCTTAATTTATTTTATCTTTTGTCATAAGTATATGTTAATCTTATTGTCAGTGTCATTCTTTGGTCGTTGTGGTCGATAGGAGCCTCCGCAGCTGGCTATCAGCTCGACATGGGGTGAGTCTCATGCTTGGTACCATGCCCTGCCAGAGTTTCAGCGGGAGCGATTGGTGTCTTTTGCTTTTAGGATGATTTTATAGTTGGAGCCCTTTCAGGTCGATTGAGGCCTGATCGCGGCGATCATAGAGAGGTGGAGCGAGAGGCATCAGGTGCTTCTCTTTCTAGTTGGTATGTTGCTGCCGACTCTAGAGGACTGGATCTGCATCACCAGTCTTCATTTTGAGGGTGAGCCGATCACGGGGCGGATGGAGGGACAATATTTGGAGGTGTGTGAGGAGATTTTAAGAGTCCCTTATAGGTTGAGTGGATCGGGGTCTGGTGTGGTTCGGGTCACTTGGTTCTTCGATACGTTTGTGAGAGGCTTCGTCTCTCAGAGGCGTCATTTGGAGGTGAGGATGCCCTATGAGGCGCGGTGTGCGATAGTGGCGGGTCGGGAGCCCGTGATCGAGCCAGGGTTGGCTGCAGATAGGGTGGTCCGAGCATTTCTGATGCACTTCTTGGGTGCAGTACTCTTTTCATCTTTGACTCGAGGATGTGTCACCAGATTATTTTTTATGGTTCTCGGGGATCTGGATCGGGTCCCTACTTATGCATGGGGTGCGGCAGCGTTGGTGCATCTTTATGAGCAGTTCTACCGTCGGGGACAGGGCATCGCGTCGATCGAAGGTTTCCTTCCATTCCTCCAGGTGAGTTTTAGTTAATTGGTATCACAATAATTTCAGTTTCATTAATTTTTTGTTCGTAGTGGTTCTTAATGTTTTCTTTTATATGTCATCTCTATTTTCTTTTTCTTAGTTTTGGGCGTATGATCATTTCGTTTTTCTTTGTCAGGGGGTTTCGGTGGGGGTTGAGTTCATGTTTCCATGGATGCACGTGTGGAGGGAGGCGCTGAGGGGTCGTCGCTAGTTTATTGATCTTCAGATCGCGCGAGGCCTCTTCGAGGATATGCATGCGGGGCATGTATATATCATCATGTTTTCGTTCGATTTTGTTTTGTTTCAAGATTCTTAGGCTTTATTTATGGGTCGATTTGTTCATTTGGATAGGTGATCTGGAGGCCTTACGATGATGAGGAGGATGCAGGTGAGGCGACGATTAAGCCTGGCCGGCCCTTCTTCGATGTGGACATATGGGTCCATTGTTTTGAGAGGGTAGAGAGGATTCACACCTCTCAAGTGGCACGGCAGTTGGGGCTCGCTAAGGGAGTCCCTCGAGAGATTAGCCACAGAGTGGCGAAAAGGATGACCGACACTCCAGGCCAGAATTTTATGGAGTGGATGGCGCTCTAGATAGCCGATTTTAGAGCTGAGGGGACCAGGATCACGAGAGCGCGTGACGAGGTGGATGTATGAGAGTATAGGAGGTAGTTTAGCGCGTTGGGTGGCGGGCGCCTCTTCACACGTCCTTTTCATGGCAGCGGCTCTTTCGCAATCGGTGGGCCAAATTTAGCATCGACATTGAGGGAGAGATTTGACGCCTTGGAGGGGGGCCATCTGACGGCGAGTGTGCTGGGGGCATTGGATGCTCTCCATAGGGCGATGGAGCATATGGGGCATGCTCCTCGTCTTGATGAGGAGATGTTGCACTCTTTGACCGACTCGGTTGCTAGGGCCAGGGTGACGAAGGATGAGTTGGGGGCTCGGCTAGCGGAGACCTAAGAGCTCCTGGTGAGTTAGTCTATTGGTTTAATTTGTTCGCGTATTGATTTATTCTGGCAATGGTTGTTTTGATATGGTTGTTTTATTTTATTGTAGACAGTCTGCGAGAGAGTCTGAGGTTGCTCGTAAGGCGGCCTTGTTGGATGTTTCCCGCCGTCAGCAGCGATCTGATTGGGAGAGAGTGGCCAGTCTACGATCTGAGATTGACCGATTGGTAAGTGTCTTTACAAGTATGGTTTTGTTTAATCGTTAGTATTGTGAGTTCGTCGACTGATATATTCATTATTATTTGTAGAGAGCCGAGCTGACTGTAGGAGGTCCCATTCTGGCGTTTGATCTATTTTCAGTTGATTCCTCTAGTCGGGAGGATCCGGCGATGGCTCAACTTCGGGCTGAGCTAGATCATTGGGTGAGTTTTGTCGCTCTTTCAGTTTACTTGTGTCATCGTGGTAGTTTGTCAAGTGTTATTGTTGCATTTTCTTAATAATTTATCAATGTTGCGTTGGTGTCTCAGCGCAAGGTTGTTGAGGACCTCTGATCGAGGGAAGTGACTGCTGCCTCTTTACGCCCAGAGAGTCAGGTTTGATTTATGATTCTTGATGTGATTCTATTTAGGTTGTTTTATCATGTTTATTTTTGACATATTTTGCATTGGTTTGCTAGGTTTTTTCATGCAGGCTGTTTCGGATTCTGCTCCCGAGGCTCCTCCTCAGGGATCCATTCCTATTCCTAGTCGGGTATATTTTAGTTGATGTATTTATAGTTTGTTAGTCATCGTGGAGTTGTCTGATGCATTTGTTTGTTCTAGTTGCAGCCGCCTAGTTTCTCCATCCCTTCCATGCCTCCTGCCGATCCCGTGACCGCTAAAACGGTCGAGCGCCTTCTGAGGGAGAGGGCGGATCTGATATGGTCTTTTCTTATTCATTTTTTTTTCTTTCTTTCAAATATGTATAGGTTATCCCTCTTTGACTTGGTATGGTTATGCAGGTTTGTTAGCTTGAGGAGGTGCGGCTAGAGGTGACGGGAGCACGCGCCACTCCGGAGGCGAGACGGGTCCTCGGATAGGTGGAGAGTCGTGAGGATCTGATGGTCGAGATGATGGCCACATAGAAGACTCATGCTGAGGCATTGGAGGCTGCGTGTCGGTCGGCGCAAGCGACGATGCAAGTGGCCCTGGGTCGGATGCAGTATCTTCTTGTAACAACCCCAGATTTTCGGAACCGTACAAGCCATATGCCACGCACGTGTATGTGTGGTTCACAAGGAAACCTGGGTCAACATATACACACGGTGTGTATATGTGTGTAACATATTATATTTTTTTCCTTCCTTTCACTATATAAGTGAAAGTGGAGAGAAGTCTCTCCCCTACGTAACATAATTTAAACCTAAATAGAGAGGAGGAAAATAGAGAAAGAGAAAGGAGAGTCTTGGAGAGAAGAAGGGCTAAGGCCTTATTGGAGTGTAAATCGGTGGAAGACCTGGAGAGAAGGTCGGACCAGAAACGTAGGGATCTATTCGAAGTAACAAGGATTCGAACGTTAGATCGAGCCGATTACGAGATCCGCCGATTTAGGTAAGAGATAATGCTTGAGAAGTGCTTAGGTATGTCTTAATGATAACCTACAATGTATTGGGCAATGGCCGATTAATTATATTTAAGATTTAAGGAAATAGGACAAATTTCTTGAAGAATCACGGAGTGAAGGTTCCGCTCCTCGCTCGAGCGATCTAAACGTCTCGCTCGAGCGAGGACAGAATATATACCTGAGAATAGTACGTTCCGGGATCGCTCGAGCGAGACCCATATAGAAGGAATAAGCTCACTTTAACCGCTCAAGCGAGGATAAGAGGCCGCTCGAGCGAGGCTAAGCAACCGCTCGAGCGAGGCTAAGAGGTCGCTCGAGCGAGGCTAAGCAACCGCTCGAGCGAGGTACCAAAACAAAAATTTAATTTCTTTATGTATACAAATATACCTCCTGTGAACTGTGCACTCTAGGAGTGCTAGTGACCACTGATGACCATTCTAAGGCATGTCCTTTCGCATGAAATGTAGATGGACGTGGGATCAGTACGTGTCATCACTACGAGAAGGGACCACTGGGTTTTGCCTTGAGGTAGGGAACCTTATCGAAACATGTACATTGTTCAATTTCTCATGTGTAGTACAGATCTAATTGCTAAACTAAGTATCTCATCATGTCACATAAATAGATCGTGCGTGTGTAGACTTCAGAAAATGAAGCCAGGGGTCCCAAGGGGACGCAAGAACTATAAGATGAATACCTATATGATGCGATATATCAGTAGCATCCCAGGGGTGCAGATGAGAATCAGTGGGGAAAAGAAAGTAAGGTGATAAGGCCTAATATATTAAAAATTAGCACAATCACGGTGAATAACTATATGTAAAGCACACTTGATATTTTTGTTATTTAAGGTTTGTTTAGAATACCCCACCGACGTGGCGGGATACCCACGACTGACTCGGCAGGATATCCGTGATAATGCGGCGGTTAATTAATTATATCTGAGTAGCACATCCCAGGGATGTAGATTTAACAGTAGACCCCGCTACCTAGAAGAAAGGGGTTAGGGGCAGTATCCCCAGGGAATACAAAATTGATAACTGTCTAGTTAGACGACGATGGTGGGTATTCCATTGGGGCTCGATGCTATATTGCTCGGGGACTATTTAAGTTAAAGAGTTAAGTTATTAGGCCGAATTCACAACTAAATGAGTAAGATGAGAAAGAACAAAACCATGCAAAGTAAGTAGTTGTATTCATCTTTTCCTTCAGTTATTTCGATTGTCCTTCCAGATAGTAACAGCAGATAAACTGTAATTTTCTTTTACTGCACAGCATATATGTCAGAATTAATCTACATGTTCTTTACGTTTCTCTACTGAGCTAGGATGTAGCTCACCCCTTAGACTATACGTCGCAGGTCCAACACTCGCGGCAACACAGGCTTCGAGAGACGTTGATCCAAAAGGTTCTGATTTCGCGGACGGAGAAGAGTTAGAACCTCCTCCTGAGGAATTCTTTTAGAAGTTCCTTACGTTTAGAAGTGGTGAGTAGAGAGTGCTTGTGGCTTGGCATGTCAAGTCCTTTCTTTTAAATGTAATTAAATACTATACTTTCCTTTTGACGAACCATCGGGGGTGATATGATTGTCACCAATGGTTCGGGACAGTTCCTTTGCTCATGAATTGGCATGAGACCGGAACTGTCTGTTGGTTGCTAGACTTTGTTGGAACACAAAGACTTAGTTAGTTCAAAGCTTTGGTATTTTGAGTTGTGGCTTTTACTTGTTACTTGATGTTCCGCATAGATATAGGGTGCATGACCTCGCAATTTTGGAGTGTGTGAAATTGATTTGTCACGATTGGTATCGTAGTATTTCTTCTAGAAATTCTGACAATCATTCTTTTGTCAGAGCATAGGGACTCCTGCTGATGAAAGTTAATTTCATATGCAGATCGTGATGTCTTCAGAAAGGAGAGGTCGACCAAGGGGTGGTCATGATAGGAACTTACGCAGTAGAGGTGAGTTCATCTCGCCAACGAACACGATCTGCTGGGAGAAAGAGAAATTCCCGAGAGTAGTAGTCAAGGGAACAAAGAGCAGACCGAAAATCACGATCAAGACCGTCAGGGTCAAAATCAGAGAGAACAAGAGAGGATCAGGGAGAGAAATGAAGAGAGAGAGGAGCTTCAGAGGATGATGCACACTATGGAAACCATGGCGGCTGCCATGGCAACATCCTTGTCGGCTCAAAATACTGGTAATCAGCATCAGCCACCTAGATCTCCGGTAGTACCAACACCCCCAGCAGCTTCAGCATTTACGGAATTCTGGAGGATGAGACCTCCTAACTTTTCAGGGCAAGCAGACACTATGGCTGCTAAAAATTGGCTAAGTGAGATGGAAAAGCTTTTCAACGTACTCACTTGCACGGACTGGTTGGCGCAACACAGTGCAACAGTCGACTGCAAGAACAACGTCGTCATTTTCAGACCCAACACAAGTAGATTATTTCGGTTTCAAGGAGTCAGGTCGTCATCTATTCCACTGATCTCAGCAGTGAGGGCCGAGAAAATGATCAGAAAAGGATGCGGCGGTTACTTGGGATTCTTGAAGGCTGATAAGGAAGAGAAGAATGTCATTTCAGAAATCGCAATGGTGAGAGAGTTTGAAGATGTGTTCCCAGACGAATTGCCAGGGTTACCTCCAGAGAGGGAAGTGGAATTTGCTATCGATTTAGCGCCAGGAACGGAACCTGTCTCAAAGGCACCATATCGAATGGCCCCTACTGAGTTGAAGGAATTGAAGGAATAGTTACAAGAACTTATGGATAAAGGGTTTGTAAGACCAAGTGTGTCTCCGTGGGGAGCACCTGTCTTATTTGTAAAGAAGAAAGATGGGTCAATGCATTTATGTATTGACTATCGACAGTTAAACAAACTAACTGTGAAGAACCGATACCCGTTGTCGAGAATTGATGACTTGTTCGATCAACTGTAAGGAGCAAGGTTTTCTCTAAGATCGACCTCAGGTCGGGATACCATCAGTTGAGAGTTAAGGCCAAAGATATTCAGAAAACTGCATTCAGAACACGGTATGGACACTACGAATTTTTAGTGATGCCGTTTGGGTTGACAAACGCACCGGCGTCATTTATGGACTTAATGAACCGGGTGTTTAAACCACATCTGGATTCTTGCGTCGTAGTGTTTGTCGATGACATTTTGATATATTCTAAGTCAGAAGAGGAGCATGAGAAGCATCTAAGACTCGCTCTACAAACCTTGCGTGAACACCAACTTTACGCCAAACTCAGCAAATGCAAATTTTGGTTAGAAGAGGTTAGCTTTTTGGGACATGTCGTCTCCAAGCATGGTGTCACAGTGGATCCGTCCAAAATCGAAGCAGTAGTGAATTGGGAACAGCCTAAGACAGTGACCGATATCCGTAGTTTCCTTGGACTGGCAGGTTACTATCGACGTTTTGTTGAGGGGTTTTCAAAAATATCCGGACCTCTCACAAGACTTACAAGGAAGGATGCGAGATTCGAATGGAGTGAGGCGTGCGAGAAGAGTTTTCAAGAACTCAAAATGAGACTCACTTCAGCGCCAGTTTTAGTGATTCCTTGAGCGATGGGGATTCAGGTCGTGATGCTTCGTACAATGGTTTGGGTTGCGTGCTCAACCAACACAAGAAGGTGATAGCTTACGGGTCGAGACAGTTGAAAGAACATGAGAAGAACTATCCGACACATGACCTAGAGCTAGCAGCAGTCATATTTGCATTGAAGATTTGGCGACACTATTTATACGATGAGACCTTCGAGATTTTCACCGATCATAAAAGCCTCAGATACTTGTTCACACAGAAGGAACTAAATATGAGATAACACAGATGGATGGAGTTTCTTAAGGACTATGACTGTTCCATATAGTATCATCCAGGTAAGGCTAACGTAGTAGCCGATGCCCTAAGTCGAAAGGGTCTAGCTTTGTTGGCCAGTTTGGTTCTGGGTATGCATAGATGGAAGTTGTTTGAAGATCTTTCGATGTATGATGTAAATATTGAGCCACGCGCTACAGGGGCCTTTTTGGCTAATGGTCGGTGAGACGAATATTCGAGCACATCCATGAGCTACAGATGAGGGACCCAGCGTTAATGAAAAGTCGTCAAGATGTAACTGAGGGCGTCAGATCAGATTTCTCAATCAAGGAGGATGGCTCCTTGTTGTTCAAGGGTCGACTCTGTATTCCGGACAATGTTGAGCTAAAGCGAACTATCCTTGACGAGTCACACAAATCAAGTTACGCGATACACCCAGGCAGCACGAAAATGTACCAAGATCTGAAAAGGAATTACTGGTGGAGAGGTTTAAAACAAGATGTAGCAGAATACGTTTCACGATGTTTGACGTGTCAACAAGTAAAGATTGATCATAGACACCCTGCAGGATTGTTACAACCTCTACCAATACCAGAATGGAAATGAGAATCAATATCTATGGATTTCATCGTTGGACTACCGCGTACGACAAAGAAATATAATGCCATCTGGGTAATTGTGGACCGACTGACCAAGTCAGCACACTTCCTACCCTACAACACGTGTATGCAGCAGGAAAGCTAGCGGAACTCTGTATGAAGGAAATAGTATGCCTACACGGAATCCCAAGTAGCATTGTCTCCGATCGAGATCCGTTATATACATCAAAATTCTGGAAGAAGTTTTAGGAAGGGATGGGAACAAGATTAGATTTCAGTTCAGCTTTCCATCCGCAATCAGACGGACAAACAGAACGGGTAAATCAAGTAATAGAAGACATGCTCAGAGCTTGTATGTTGGAAATGCAAGAATCGTGGGATCAATATTTACCGTTAATCGAATTTGCATATAATAACAGTTTCCAAACAAGCATCAGAATGGCACCATATGAAGCATTATACGGAAGGCGGTGTAAATCGCCCATCAATTGGGAGGAAACCGGTGAAAAATTTGTTTTAGGGCCCGAGTTGCTGAAAGAAAATGCCACAGTCGTCCGAATCATTAGGGAGAAACTTAAGTCGGCTCAAAGCAGACCGAAAAGCTACGCTGATATCAAACGGACCAGCGTCGATTATAAGGTGGGTGAACACGTGTTTGTCAAGGTGTCACCTATAAAGGGAGTGATGAGATTTGGAAAGAGGGGGAAATTGAGTCCACGATATCTTGGACCATTCGAAGTTTTGGGCTGAGTTGGCGAAGTTGCATATCGCATCAGCTTACCTCCGGTGTTCGATCGGGTACATAACGTTTTCCACGTTTCTATGCTCAGGAAATATGTGAATGACCCTTCCCACATTTTGAAAGGACAATCACTAGAGATGTGTGAAGGCATGAGCATGATAGAAGAGCCGGCAGAGGTACTAGATAGAAAGGAGCAAGTACTATGCATCAAAATCATTTCCTTAGTACTGGTTCGATGGAAGAATCATCCGACCGAAGAAGCAACATGGGAACGGGAGGCTGATGTCAAAGAATAATACCCCAAGTTGTTTGAGAGGGTAAATTAAAATTGTTTGTAAATAGTGACGTCACATAACACTTTGATTTCAAGTATAAATTTTAATATTTTTCTAGCCTAAACTGTTTGTTACGGCGGACCCCTCATGCGTTTCTGATCACCGTATTAGGGGTGATTTGAATCACAATGTTTTCGAACGTAAGAACGGAGGAAGGCAATATACGAGCTAATGGAAGACCGAATCATGTGATGGGCTCGCTCGAGCGAGACTTCACACTCGCTTGAGCGCGAGCTACATAGAATAACAAACGTGATGTGTTTTGGGATCGCTCGAGCGAGAAAGAGTGACCGCTCGAGCGAGGTGTATTGTCGCTCGAGCGAGGATTCCAAGCCGCTCGAGCGAAGCCAAATTTTTATGCCAGTTACCGTTCTGTGATCGCTTGAGCGATAACTAACTACCGCTCGAGCGAGGACAGACTATATATAGTCTGCAGATTGCTAAACACCCATTTCTTCTTCAGGCGAGGAGCTTGGTGCCGAGCGAGGGTCTAGGGTTTTCACTTCAAGCATTTTTGTCCGATTCAAGCCGGATTCAAAAAATCCGAACCGTCCAAAACACTTCCTAGGTAAAAATCTACCTTCTCCACACTCCTTTACGTTTTTAAACTCTATCACTCTAATGGCTTCTTCAAGCCCTAATCCCCAACCGAGGAAGCGAATGGCGACCCGATTGCCATCATCGCGAAATAAGGCACCACAACAACAACCACCTCCACTACCGGCACCCATCCCGATCCAACTTGATGATTGGTGGGGCACGAAAGAAATGGAACCCGAGTGGGAAATTCATCCCTCGTGCTTTATTGACCCGACATCCACGAAATGGACATCGGATTTCCTGACAAACCACCAACTCCGACCTTTACTTGCACCATTTGGACCTCGGTACTATCCAAGATTAGTCTGATTATTTTATCAGACCCTCAAGACCAATGTAAAAGAAGACACCATCCTGGGGGGAAGGATCTGTCTTTTGGAGGCAGCGATGTATCCGCTGTCATGAACTGCCCTCTCACCTACACCCCGACCCCAAACACACAACCTCCACTTGTTGGGAATGTCGGGTTTCCGACGATCATTGATGATATTACTGGCGGCGCGTCCGCATCGGGTCAATCCATCACCCGATCCCAGTTACCACCACACATGTGGTTTTTAGACATCATTTTCAAGAGAAATTTACACCCTATCGGTCATGACCAAGAGCGTCGTGACACCTTTTTACGAGCCTTGCACTCCGCCTTCCACAATAGGTGGTTTAGCACCCCAATGGTCGTCATTAAAGGCATGGTGCATGCCTATAAAAGAAATGTTAGGGGCGTTATTCCTCCGCCGATAAACCGCCTCCCATACGCACGTCTTATATCTCGACTCCTTGACGCGCGTAATGGGAAGGATGGATTCAAGATCAACACCAATGAGTTGTCGCTTACCGATAACGTTGTAACCTACATAGCCCAAGACCTCAGCCGAAACCTAAAGGGGCTTCAAAATAGTGTGAACAAGAAAAGAGATCGTCAGGCTGCAAGGCAGGCACCACAGCAACCATCAACAGGATTAGCTACTCCCTCCACTGTGCCTTCACCAAATCTTCATACCACCGACACCAGTATGTTAGGGGAGATTCTCCAATAGGTACGGGAGACCCGACTACATCAGAGGTTCCAGGAGGCGCTTCTCATTGACCTCATGGGTCAGGCATATCCGCAAACGTACCGACAGCGGGTTGCGGCGATGAGAGATGCCATTTTTGGGACATCTAGTTCGGGCCAGGCTGCTAGGACCACTACAGAGGGTGCCACCCACGCCGGAGAGACCGTTGGTGAGGGCGAGGGAGACGATGCGGAGAGTGATGAGGAATGGGACACAGGCGATGACGACGATGAGTACGAGGAGGGTGACGACTAGGTCGCTTTGGACATATATATATATATATTTAATATTGTGAAACTAAAAATTTCGTTGGTATGGTGAATGGTTGATACTGCTGTGACATGATTGTCACAAATTAAAAGTTGTGGGCACTAAATATTTGTTATATATATATATGTTTTGATTAGATGAGTCTGATAAAATGACTATAGAACATGACAAAAATTTTTCATGCATGGAGTGGTATGAACATCTTTTCAATTCTAATAATGACCGTTATCAGGTTCTAAACTCAACAGGCCTTTTCAGGTGATCATATTATTGTTTGTATAAACACTTGTAATCTGTAAATAGATCTTTTTGGGTCATTGGACCATACGACTAACTAATAAATGAGTAATGAGTTAATCAAGGACACAGCCGTAAAATATGTAGTCACATTACCTTAGGTCATGAGCGATTTTCGAGGACGAAAATCTTATAAGGTGGGGTGAATGTAACAACCCCAGATTTTACGGCTATGTATGTGTGGTTCACAAGGAAACCTGGGTCAACATATACACACGGTGTGTATATGTGTGTAACATATTATATTTTTTCCCTTCCTTTCACTATATAAGTGAAAGTGGAGAGAAGTCTCTCCCCTACGTAACATAATTTTAACCTAAATAGAGAGGAGGAAAATAGAGAAAGAGAAAGGAGAGTCTTGGAGAGAAGAAGGGCTAAGGCCTTGTTGGAGTGTAAACCGGTGGAAGACCTGGAGAGAAGGTCGGACCAGAAACGTAGGGATCTCTTTGAAGTAACAGGGATTCGAACGTTAGATCGAGCCGATTACGAGATCCGCCGATTTAGGTAAGAGATAATGCTTGAGAAGTGCTTAGGTATGTCTTAATGATAACCTACAATGTATTGGGCAATGGCCGATTAATTATATTTAAGATTTAAGGAAATAGGACAGATTTCTTGAAGAATCACGGAGTGAAGGTTCCGCTCCTCGCTCGAGCGATCTAAACGTCTCGCTCGAGCGAGGACAGAATATATACCTGAGAATAGTACATTCTGGGATCGCTCGAGCGAGACCCATATAGAAGGAATAAGCTCGCTTTAACCGCTCGAGCGAGGATAAGAGGCCGCTCGAGCGAGGCTAAGCAACCGCTCGAGCGAGGCTAAGAGGTCGCTCGAGCGAGGCTAAGCAACCGCTCGAGCGAGGTACCAAAACAAAAATTTAATTTCTTTATGTATACAAATATACCTCCTGTGAATTGTGCGCTCTAGGAGTGCTAGTGACCACTGATGACCATTCTAAGGCATGTCCTTTCGCATGAAATGTAGATGGAAGTGGGATCAGTACGTGCCATCACTACGAGAAGGGACCACTGGGTTTTGCCTTGAGGTAGGGAACCTTATCGAAACATGTACATTGTTCAATTTCTCATATGTGTAGTACAGATCTAATTGCTAAACTAAGTATCTCATCATATCACATAAATAGATCGTGCGTGTGTAGACTTGAAAAATGAAGCGGGGGTCCCAAGGGGACGAAGAACTACAAGATGAATACCTATATGATTATCAAGAGTATCCTGTCAGATGAGAATCAGTGGGGAAAAGAAAGTAAGGTGATAAGGCCTAATATATTAAAAATTAGCACAATCACGATGAATAACTATATGTAAAGCACACTTGATATTTTTGTTATTTAAGGTTTGTTTAGAATACCCCACCGACGTGGCGGGATACCCAAGACTGACTCGACAGGATATCCATGACCGGTACGGCGGCTAATCCGTATACAGTAGCACATCCCAGGGATGTAGATTTAACAGTAGACCCCGCTACCTAGAAGAAAGGGGTTAGGGGCAGTATTCCCAGGGAATACAAAATTGATAACTGTCTAGTTAGACGACGATGGTGGGTATTCCATCGGGGCTCGATGCTATATTGCTCGGGGGCTATTTAAGTTAAAGAGTTAAGTTATTAGGCCGAATTCACAACTAAACGAGTAAGATGAGAAAGAACAAAACCGTGCAAAGTAAGTAGTTGTATTCATCTTTTCCTTCAGTTATTTCGATTGTCCTTCCAGATAGTAACAACAGATAAACTGTATTTTTCTTTTACTGCACAACATATATGTCAGAATTAATCTATATGTTCTTTACGTTTCTCTACTGAGCTAGGATGTAGCTCACCCCTTAGACTATACGTCGCAGGTCCAACACTCGCGACAACACAGGCTTCGAGAGACGTTGATCTAAAAGGTTCTGATTTCGCGAACGGAGAAGAGTTAGAACCTCCTCCTGAGGAATTCTTTTAGAAGTTCCTTACGTTTAGAAGTGGTGAGTAGAGAGTGCTTGTGGCTTGGCATGTCAAGTCCTTTCTTTTAAATGTAATTAAATACTATACTTTCCTTTTGACGAACCATCGGGGGTGATATGACTGTCACCAATGGTTCGGGACAGTTCCTTTGCTCATGAATTGGCATGAGACAGGAGCTGTCTGTTGGTTGCTAGACTTTGTTGGAACACGGAGACTTAGTTAGTTCAAAGCTTTGGTATTTTGAGTTGTTGGCTTTTACTTGTTACTTGATGTTTCGCATAGATATAGGGTGCATGACCTCGAGGGTCGTGCTGATGGCACAGATTTCGGAGTGACAAAATTCGGGCTGTCACACTTCTTGCGAGGGAGCGATGGGTGCGTAGATCAGCTAGTCGGTTTGAGGGATTAGAATCGAGGGCTACGAGGTCTTCGTCCGGGCAGTCTTGTCACACGTCGCGTGATCGTGTCAGGAGTGATACTCGCGAGGCTTCTGTCACTCGTGGGTATTCAGGTGGGTATCCTTCTCATTCTCAGTCGAGGCAGACTGTCAGTCAGGCGAGTGAGGGGGGCTCTGTAGTGGGATCTCATCACTTAGAGGTTCCGTCGACTTTGAGTGTCGGGATCATTTTTTCAGAGGACCAGTCTACGAACCTTCGAGCTGATGATACTGGGGACAGTGGTGCTCGACCATCCCAGTGGCAGCGTAGGGAGTAGGTGTATGCATGTGTATGCTTTGTCTATTATGAGTGCGCATTGTATATACATGGGGGAATGCCCCCGGTGATAATTGTAAAGAAAACAAAATAGGAAAGAAAATTTTGACACATATATATTGAGATTTTGGGTTTAGGTATACCTGATCAGCTGCTTTTCTTTCAGTTACCTCTTGTGTCTACTTTTGCTTTTATTCTTGGTGCCGTCAATCATCATCAGGACTTGGATGCTTTGCGAGCTGGCCCTGTGGTGGTTGAAGGTCGCTTTGTTTCTGCACATGTAAAGGTAACGCCATTAGTAATTTTTATTCTCCCCCTTACTAGTTGTCAAGGGGGTAAGTGTCTCAGATCGAAGCCTGGTAATAAAGGTTGATATATGCTCTTTTTCCTTCTTTTGTCTTTTTTTTTTTTTTCTTTTTTTTTTCTTTTTTGTTCTTCTCTTTTTTTTGAAAGTAATGCAACAGGAAAAACAAATAAATATCATAGCAACAAGAGCTAATAATAATAATAATAATAATAATAAAATACCCCAGTGTAGGGGCGTGATTGTATCGGCAGTACAGTGTCTTTGGTAGCTTTCTTTGCACAGTAACTTAGATGTTCTTCATCTTCTGGTGGACGAGTCGGCGATTTTGATATGATTCTCCTTTTGGTCCTAAAAAAATGCCCTAGCGTGTAGATGCAATGGAGCTTTTCTGGGCTTTTGATGAGTACTGTGGGTCTATGTGAAGTCGTGGGTATTAGGTGAGTTAGTCTTGAAAAGAGCATTCATCAATACTGTCATCAAACTTGGGGGAGGTCTCTTTGATCAGGTCAGTTTCATACGGGGTCTATATTAGGGTAGTGGTCATCCTATCATGTGGTTATTAGGGGAAAGTATGGTAAGTATAGAAGGTGTTTGCATCAGTCGTCATTCATGAGTTTTCGGTTTCATTCCTTGGAATATCCCGTGAGGCTTCCAACTTATCGTCCAAAATATAAAAAGAAAAGAAAGTAGAAGAAGGATAAGGCTCAATGACGTGGGGAGTAGCTTGTACTTAATACTCTACAAAAGAGATGGGTAACAATCTTTTTTTTTTTCAGGGGAATGTGGGGTGCCATGATTGAGCTCTCCGTTATATTTCAGTACCATCAAAATCTCACATTCTATGATTAGCAGGAGTTTGTCCTCCTCCCACCACCTTACGACGACATCTAGTAGTATAGGGATATCAGGGGTGCCCTCGCAGCTTGCTTATACACTTCTAGTGAAATTATCAGATATGTCCTCACGACTTGCTTATGCTTCCCTAAGCTTATTGACTTGTTCATTTGTCGTAATGCTCTCACTCAATTTTGATATGTAGATGTATTTTAAAAGCATCCTGCTAGCGCAAGAATAATGAATTTTGATTGAACCTAGCATTTTTTTTTTTTTTGCTCTAACGTCTCTTCTAATGGCAGGGGAAGGGGAACAAGGATTTGGTGTTACTTATACTTTTGAAAGAGATTATGAAGGTCATTAGTCCTTTGGTCAGATTATCTGAATAAGAAAGTGGGCGATAAATGGGAGATCTCATGAATATTCTGGGGATTGAAAGCGTACGACCCATGAATAGGTCGTGACGACTACGGGAGTGATAACTATAAGTATTTAACCACGGGATGTGACAATCACTGAGCTAAGAATAATATTTTCTAAGGTACATGGCATTCCAAGGACTAGGGAGTTCTTCTCCATCATGGTACGTCAGTTTGTAAGCATTTTCGGGGTATGTGGCCGTTATGACGTAAGGGCCTTCCCAATTCAGTTTTAGTTTTCCTTTTGGATGAGCATGTTTAGAAGGCATGATCTTCTTCAAGACTAATTCTCCAATATTGAAGGCTCGTTCAAGGACTTTCTTGTCGTAAGCCCTTGCCACTCTCCTCTGATATACCCGAGCGTGATCGGCTGCCCTTAGATGTGTTTCATCAAGTTGCTCTAGCTGCGTGAGTAGGGTAATCCTCCTCTCGTCTATGGATAGCTTATTATCGAGTTGGATCCATAAGGATGGTACTTATATCTCATACGATAGGACCACCTCCGTCCTGTAGGTGAGGAGGTAGGGAGTTTGGCTAGTGGCCGTACGAATAGAAGTCTGATAGGCCCAGAGTACTTCTGGTAGTCGTTTAGCCCAGTCGGCTCCTTTGCTTATTTCTACTGTACATTTAGAATTCGATTCAGGGTTTTGTTGGTGGCTTCTGCTTGTCCATTTTCTTGAGGGTAGAACGGTAAGGAGTGGCATAGATTGATGTCGAATTTCTTAAACAACTTCTTTATCTTCTTTGCAATGAACTGCGGTCCGTTGTCGGTGACAAACATCTTGGGTATTCCAAACCTAGTGATTATATTACGCATGATGAACCTTATGAGCATGGAAGCGGTGATTCTGACATATGATTCGGCTTCTACCCATTTAGTATAGTATTCAGTTATTATAAGTATAAACGAGTGCTTGTGAATTCCCAACTGTGTCTGTGAAAGGTCCGATGACGTCGAAAGCCCACATCGAGAACGACCATGGCGAGGTCATGGTATTCAATGCAACTGATGGAGCTTTTATGAGTGTGGCGTGTTCTTAGCATTACTTGCAGAATTAAACGTAGAGGTGGCAGCCTCTTATCATTGTCTGCCAGAAGTAACCTTGTCATGTAATTTGATCGGTGAGTCTCTGTCTACAGGCGTGGGCACCGTAGGCGCTGGTGTGTGCTTCTTGGATGATGTATTGTCCTTCGGCGGTTGTAACGCATTGTAGTAGTACTCCTTTAGTGAAGGCTTCTTTGTATAGTATTTTGCCAAGTATGCCGAATCTAGCGCATCGGTTCCTTATAGTCTTTCGTTCGATCTTTGTAGCGTAGGGAGGAATGTGTTGATGTTTCAAGAAGTTCCAGATAATCGAAGTACCATGGCTGTCCATCGTCGATTGGTGACTTTTCAAACCTAAACATAGTGACTTCGATTTCCATCTTGTCATGTTTTTCCGGGGTGATCACTTCCTTTGATGTTGTGCTGGTGGGAAGGATTGGTAACTCTCTCTTGACGGTCCATGCCACCTCGTGGGCGGGTACTGTTAATTTTTCTATGACGAAGGTTTTGGTAGTTTATCCAAGGGGTATCTGAATGATTGAGGCTAGCATAGATAGAGAGTCTGCAAGCTCATTTTTTAATCTAGGGATGTGCGTAAAAGAGATTCTTTCAAATTTGTTTACTAGATATTGAGCGGCTTCTAAATAGGCCATTAATCTCCTTTCCTTGGTTTTCCATTCTCCTATGACTTGTGAGATTACTAGCTTTGAATCACTGATGGTTATCAATTGTCTAACGCCTAATTGTAATGCTGCTCGTAGTCCAGCTATGAAGGCTTTGTATTCCGCGACATTATTAGTAACATGGAAATATAATTGGAAAGCTTTAGGTATGACAACTCCTTCTGGGCTCAGGAGGACTATCCTGATGCCTTTTCCTTTGTGATTTAGAGCGCCATCAAAATAAAGGGTCCATGAAGTCTTATCGGACTCTTCGTTATGGATTGTAAGTTGGTCTTTGTTGGGGAAGTCCTTGTGTATAGGTTCGTCATTTGGGAGTGGGAGGTTTCTGAGGTAATCGGCAATTGCCTACCCTTTGATCAATTTTTGTGTGACATAGGTGATGTTGAATTCTTATAGTAACATGTGCCAGCGAGCAATCTTTCCTGATGTTGCGGGCTTTTCGAATACATACTTCAGAGGGTCCATTTGGGCTAGTACTAATATCTTATGTGCTCCGAAGTAGTGTCGCAACTTGGTCAAAGCCCATATCAGTGTAAGGCAGGTCTTTTCCATAGGAGTGTACTTTCATTTATTTTTGACCATCGTCCTACTAAGGTAGTAGGTAGCCTTCTCTTTCTTTCCGTCTTCTTCATATTGTCCCAAAATTACTCCCATCACTTTATCAATTTCTGAGATATAAAAGGATCAGGGATCTTCCAGGAACTGGGGGCGATAGTATTGGCGGGTTAAGGAGGTACCTTTTAATGTTATCAAAGGTCTGCTAGCAGTGGTCATCCCATTTATACTCGATTCCTCCTTTAAGTAATCTGTAGAAAGGATCACATCTGTCTAAATGCTAGGAGATGAATCTCTTGATGAATTACAATCTTCCTATCAGGCCACATAATTCTTTGATGTCACGGGGAGGTGGCATATCAAGGACGAATCTAACTTTAACAGGGTCGACTTCAATCCCTCGCTTGCAAACTATAAAACCGAGTAACTTTCCGGAAGTGACTCCGAAGACACATTTCTTTGGGTTCATTTTCAACTGATATATCTTAGCTCTTTGTAGTACCAGTCGGAGTGCTACAATATGTCCTACCCACGTTTGATACTTCACTAATATGTCATCGATGTAGATTTCTACACATTTATGCATCGTGTCGTGAAAAATAGCCATCATGGCACGTTGATACGTAGCTCCTGCGTTCTTGAGCCTAAAAGGCATGACGACATAACAGTAAGTCTCCCAGGATGTGGTGAAAGAAGTCTTTTTTTGGTCGGACTCAGGTAATTTGATTTGATTATATCCTGAGAAATCGTCCATAAAGGATAGCATCTCATGCCCAGCAGTGTTGTCGATGAGAGTGTCAATGTGTGGAAGTGGGAAGCCATCTTTTGGGCATGCTTGGTTTAGATTTCAAAAATCAATGCAAACTTATACTTTGCCATCCTTCTTAGCGACAGGTACAATGTTGGCGACCCATTTAGGGTAGAGGATGACACAGATAAATTTGGTTTTGTGTAACTTGTCAACATCCTCTTTGACTTGCAAGGCTGTTTGTGGGTGCATCCTACAGAGTTTCTGCTTTACGGGTTTTGCATCGAGTTCCAAGACGAGCAGGTGTTCTACCAGGCTGGGGTCTAAACTAGGCATATCTTCATAGGACCATGCGAAAGAGTCAAGGTGCTCTTGCAAAACTTGCACAATATGTTGGCATTCTTTAGAGTTAAGCGCTGCACTGACTAGCAATTTCTTAGGTTTCTCTTCGGTGCCAAAGTTAATTTCTTCTGTCGGTTCCACGGCAGCTTGAGTTTGCTCGTCGAAACTCTTAATAACTCTTTGGAAGTCTTGCGCCCCCTCAGCAATTGGTGTTCCTTCCTCCTCATCGGTAAACTCGTATACTACGAAATTACTATATCGGGGATTCGATTTGCCGAGAGGTAACCCTTCATCGGCGCAACTTATGATAGAGAGACCTTTGGTAAGGTGAAGGTCAAGGCTACCGATTCTCCTCTCAAAGTCATAGAGTATCTCGTTAGGTATGCTCACCGGCTTATTGTTTAGTTGGGATGCTTTACGTCCTAGTACAGGAGAGGGGATAATAGTCTCAGGAGAAAAGTCTCCTTGTTGATCGGACGATGGATTGGGGACAAAGGGTTGACTTTCTTTTTTGAGGTTTTCTGATTTTTTTAGGTTTTGTATTTTTAATTTTTTAAGGTTTTCTACTTTTTCTATTTTTTTGATTTTTGATAGTAAATATGGTACAGGGTTGGTCGCCTCAAGAGGCGCCGGGAGAGCTGCTTCCTCTAATTTAGGGAGCGAGACGGCCGCTGGAGCCGTTCGAGTGATTCTTCGGGAGGCATGGACTTATTCTGAAATTGGCATTTTTTATTTTTCTTGGAGTCTTCATCTAATGAGATCTTCTGAATAAATGACGTGAGCGACACGGGTATCATAGTTCGGGCTTCCCCTATCACATTGATTGTCTCTTCTTCAAAGAATCTTTGGAGATCGTAATCGATTGAACTATCTTCCTTGAAAATATGATATGGTTGCTCTTCCCGTGAAGGGGAATCTCCTGAAGGATCCCTAGGAAGGGGGAGTTCTTTCTCTTGATCTTCATAATACGTTGGCATAAGTACACACGCTCGGCAATGAGGCTGGCAATGGTAAGACATGCAAGGAGATTCCCATGGGCACTCCCATCCTTCAAATTTAGAATCGATGATACTATCAAATTCACTTTCTTGATCTGATAAGGCTTGAAGTCCTAGGATGGCTTGTTATGTTAATTCGAGTGCGGGGAGGTCTATCCAGTAGTCCTCGTCGTCACTTGGCGGACGTCGCCACTCTTCCTCGAGCGATTCCCAAAATATTTGGAGTTGTGGTGTATCTAGGGATGAAGGAGAGTTTAATTCAAACTCCTCTTCAAACCCCAAGAGCGCGGTGTGGATATTTCCTCCCGGGTCAGTCAATTGGTCGTCAGAATGTTTTTCTTCTTGCGTCGATAGTGGAGCCAGTGAGTTGTTGCTTGTTTCGGTCATTACAGGGTCGGAATGGTTCACTTCCCTCATCGCAAAAAACCGAATCGCACTAATGAATTGCTCTAATATGTGAGTACATGCCTCGCAACAGGGTTGAGTCATCATCTTCTTCCCACAGTGGGTATAAATGTTCTTTATCTCCTTGCAAGGTAGCTATGTGGAAGTCCTCGTCATCAGTAGATTCCCAATCTTTTACTTGTGGGTCAGGCTCGGGAGGTTCTTCCTTCCTCTCCTCCTCGAGATCAAACAAGGGTTTGACTCCTTCAAGGGGTTTATCAATATCATTTTTTAGGTTCGTTAAATCGCTGAATGCTTTAGCCATTTGTTTAATTTCCACTTCTTGGGGCTTAGTGAAGGATACCTCCTTCTACTTAGGTACATTGGCTTTCTCAGTGGTCCCGTAGACGAAGTGATCATATAGAGACCATTTTGGTGAGGTAGGGAACAAGTCGGCTTGTGAGCTGCCCAATTGATTACTTAGCCCTATATGCTTGCATGTTTTCATTGGGACGACAGGTCCTACATGACCTTGCTTATTCTTTCCGAGTCTAGTGTGAGGAATCTATCCAAGTTGGTACATAAGATCCCATCCCTTCGTTGCGGTGGGGTTGATGTCATAAAGCTTGGTGAGGTTTGAACCAACCTCTCTCCTCATCAATTCTCATCGACACGTCAAAGGAGAACTAGGATGGGTAGGGGGCAGACTTTCGTTACGATTGTCTCTTTTGGGATTTGAGTCCTTTGAATATGACCTGTGTTCAAAACATAATCATGAACCATTGGTATATTCGTCGCATAATCAGTGTCTATCTCCTGGAGGGGTGCATTAGCGTATATACAGATGATGGAGTCCTCATATAGAAACCTGACGCATTGATGATACGTGGATGCGACGGCCTTCATTGATTTAAACTATTTTCTTCCTAAGATGAGATTGTAGGTGCTAGCGGAATTAGAAACATGGAAGGTGACGTCCTTAGTCACAGGTCTGAGGTAAACCTGGAGTTTAATAGTCCCTTTAATAAAACGATGTGAGCCGTCATAAGCTATGAGTGACAGGGTCGAGGGCCTGACATCTTGTTCTGTGTATTCGAGCGTCTTTAACGTTGTGAGCGGGAAAATATTGAGTCCTGCTCCAGTATCCACTAACGCATGAGGTACGAAGAATCCTTTAATGATGACCATGAGATATATAGGAGTAGCACCCCACGGAGTGACTCCTTAGGCATGTCTGCGTCATGAACGTGACTACCGGAGGTTGCGCCATGACCGAGGTGATTTGATGAAGCTCATCTAGGGTCGTATCCTCATCTACCTGAGTGTCCTCAAGTGTCCTTACCAACAATTGGTGATGATTAGGAGATTTCTTGATGAACTCTAATATAGTTATTTGAGCTGGGATCTTTTGAAGGTGTCGTAGTAGGTCATATTCTTACCCTGACTCGAGCGTAATCTCTTTGCATGGCTGATGGGCCTTAGGTGCGGGTGGTTGAAGTGGTTGAGGCGCAGGAATTGGTGGAGGAATGATGTGAGGTGGGGGCGGCAAGTGAACCTCTCTTTCTCTTGCATTCTCATATAGTTGTGGTGCATTATTGAAATCCTTGTTTCGAGGGAAAGGAGGAGGTGGGTAATTGGTTCCGGATATGAGAATTGGGCAAGTTGACTATTATGTGAACCTAGTGTGACTCGACGTCGATCTATTTGTGAAGCAAGTAAAATTAGAGGTCGGAGCGTGGGCCTGCACAACACCATTCTAAGGCGAGAGGTACTGCGTGTATTCCTCTTCTTCTAGGAAAGCTGAGACTAGGGTCTCATGCGGGTCGGAGAGTTTTTCTCGCTCGCCTTCCTTTATGTTTAGTGAGCACTCAGTCTTCGTTTCGTCTTCTAGACTTGGAGTCTTCCACGTGACACTTTCCACCTATGCAACAACTTGGGCTGCGGTTTGAAGAACGTGATCTCCAAACTCAGGTTCAGAATCAGACGAGGGAGGTGGTGAGAGTGTCGATTCAGAATTCGGAGGGGTTGAAGGTTCTGGTGGGGGACGATGGAAGAATGGTCTCTTGGCCCTAAAGGAGTGGACTCGTATCTAGGTGAATTTTGGGTAAGGTGGTGGGTTTGGCGGAGCGATGCGAGTGATCAAGGTCGAGGGGTGCGGGGGTGAATAGACTCTCACAATGGTAGCAGAAACGTGGGAGTGGATGTGAGTGATTAAAGTAGAGGGATGGAAAGAGGGTTGACTGGAGAGATCTACAGTAGTGACCTGGGCAGGTGTTGCTTGGTTGTGATTAGGCATGGGGTTGTTTATGATCCCCAAGTTTTGTTGGGGTTGGTTAATATTAGGGTTAGTATTTCTAAGCGCTCCCCAATCGATTTGATTTCGGTCGCTCATATCATAAATCACGTCCCTAAGGACCCAACAATCTTCTAAATCGTGTCCCGCATAATGATGGAAGACACAATATTTACTATAATCTAGACTTGTAGGCCATGGGTGAGGTTTTTCTGGTGGGAATCGGAGGAGGTTTTGAGTGTTAAGAAATCATAAGATATTGGAGATTGTATCAAGTAGAGGGGGATAATGTTCCCGCCTCGGTTGGTAGGAGCCTCTAGTTGGATTAAAGTTTTGCGGTGGGGGACATTATTATAGTTCAGTGCGTGGGCTGGTCGGTTCTGTGTTGCATTTTGGTTCTGATAGGTGTTGGTGTATTGACTTCTATTTTGGTATTGGCCTTGACCCTGATTTTGGCCTTGGCTTTGGTTTGTGTATCTTGATTGGTTAGCACCTTGATTCTAATTGGTATACCGTTGTTGACTTTGATTTTATCCGAAGTTGCGTGATTAGAAGTTACCATTATTAGAATTTTGTCCTTGGTTGACAACGGTGTTGACCTGTTCAGTCTCTAAGGCCTTCTTACTATTTTTCGACTTGGATTTGCTAGAGGAGCTTATTTTGGACGTAATGATAGATAAGGCAAGGTCTCCACCTTTAATGTGTCGTGCTAGTCGGGATGCCCGAGAATGAAGTGCGGTAAAGTCAGGGCAGTCGCTTATGACAAGCACGCTCTTTAACGGTTCCCTAGTATTATCGATGATAATGTCGACCGAGTCCTTTTCTTTCATTGAAGTGTTGACCCTCGCAGTAAGTTTTCTCCATCGAGCGACGAAGTCAACAAACTCTTCATCAGGTCCTTGCTTAGTAGCCATCAGGTCGCTGAGGCTGACTGTCTCTTGGATCAAGTGTTTGTATTGGTCTAAGAACTGATCGACTAAATCGTCAAAGGTTTCGATCTTATAGAGCGGGAGTCTCGCGAACCAGTCTAGTGCTTCCCCTTCTAATGAGCGTTGGAAGTATTGAATGAGAAGTCCTTGGTTGTCGCGTATAGGCCGACAGTTGTTGCAAAAGAGTGCTAAGTGATGGTTCGAATTTTCTGTGCCGTTATATCTGGTAAATTTTGGTGGTTTAAATCCTATAGGCAGGTTACATTCGACATCCCTACAAAATTTATCGAACTCGAATGACTGACCAGGGCGCTCCCTCTTAGCCATGTACTCGTTAAGCATATTAGGGAGATCTTCGATATTAATGGTATTGTCCTTTGGCGCGAGCCACAAGCTAGCCCTATTCAGTGCGTCGTTAAAGAGTGTGTGAGCATGCCGCCTCAATGACGTGGCGCGAGCTGACACCGTAAACGGGGTAGGCGGTGGTCTTTCTTGTCGCTCTTGCTCTTGCAAATTTTGTTGTCCCCTAATGGTTTCATATGCAGCAGCCAATCCTCGAAGAACCTCTTCAGAATCATCGCGTCCTCTTTGTATTCTTTGGATGCTAAGTTCTACAATTTGTTGAGTGGTGAGATTTTGTCAAGAGCTATTATTTCTATCGTTATGGCTATTATCAGCATGCGGTGTAGAAAAGGGGTTCTCTTGTTCACTAGCCATATTAACTTCAAGATGTTGTGGGTTAAAAGTATAAGGTGGTTCTTTCTCGTATGCGGGGTTGTCATGAAGTCCCCACAACGGAGGGTCTCCTAAACTTACTCTACGTATGCCAGACATCTCAAGTCTTTGACGAAGACTCATATATCTAAAAAGGGAATCTAAACGACACGATGGGAAAGGAAATAAGGAAATAAGATAAAACTAACTATCTAAGAAAAGTTTGTAAAAGGGTCCCATCGCGATCACCAGTCTGTTGGTGTGCGCTTTTTCTGGGTTCCTCTTGATTTCAATTGAATCAGTGGCTTCCAATTCTGTCCAAGTGGACTCTAGCGATGCGGTGTTTGGAATACAAGAAAATAAAAAGGGAGATTTTTCTAGGAAGGTTTCTAGTTTGATTGCGATCACCAGTTGCAGATATTTAACGACGCTGCAACACGTCAGTGATCACACTGTGAAGCGAGTGTAGGTTACTTCTATACTGAATCGTCCGCCTGCGAACGCCAGCATTAGTGCTTTTTCTTAGCTTAGTTAGTTTAATTCTCTTCTTATTTCCCTTTATAATTAGAATTTCGGCCAGTTTAAGTTTTCCAATTTTATTATTATGCTCTGATTGTGTGAGCTCATTAAGGTGAGTTATTTTAGTGTCCTGATGCTATCAAGAGTCCAATGAGCATCAATGCTCTGGTATTACTAAGAGTTCAGTCAATCTCAACCTCCTATTGATACTGGGAGTGCACATGTACCAATTCCAATAATATTCCAACTAAAATTAAGCAAACTAGTTATACTGGGATTCTAATTAAAGTAATTGCAGTAATTCTACTATAATTCTAACTAAAATACTCATGACATTTCTACTATAATTCTAGTTAAAATAAAAAGACTGATTTTTCTAAGGGCCTAATTAAAGCAACAAATTTATTTTTTCGTACTTTTTCTTATTCGAATATCAACAAAGCAAAAGAAGACTGATTTCTCTACGACCCTAATTATTGACAAATTAATGATGGCAAAATATAACTAATCATGAATAAACTAAATTTCCTATAGTTCAGATTTAGAATAGTCAATCAAATAAACTTATGAAGAGGAAATTTTGATTTAACATTCTAATAATCGTATCAAGGCCTAACTAATGCAAATAATCAATTATGTCTAGATATAAAATAATTAAAGCAATTTACTAATTCTAAAAGAAAACGCTAAAAAAGGGGGTTTGGGCCCGCTATGCTAAGGAGGATTGGCCTCGTTCCCGAGTACCCTCCGTAAGCTCCCTTGGGCAAATAAGGTGGCTAAGATTAAAGAGGAAAAATTGAGTTTTGAATGATAAAGTAATATTTTTGGGCTTTTCAGAGTTGATTTCGAAATAATAATTGTGAATTAAATTATAAACTAGAATTATAAGACTAGGATTACTATTTAGAATTTTGGAAGTATTGAAATAAGAAACTAAAATTAAGACTAAACTTTTAAGACTAAATTCTAGTATGAAATCGAGAAATCAGGCTGTATGATTAAGGACTAATTCTGAATCAAAGGATTAAAACCAGAAAATAATGATAGGACTGCAGATTGAGATTTTGGAATTGAATTAAAGTCTAGGATCGGTATATCGGACCGATAGATTAAGGACTGGTTCTAGAAACAGAGAACTAGAACCAGATATATAGAATTTCGGTCCGAAAAGGGGGCTACGATCTAAGATTAAAAATTAAGACTAATAATTAAAACTAAGAAAAATCTTAAATCTAAAGACTAGAAGCTATGGTCAGAAACTAAAAATTAAATTCTTACCTAGGGGTCGGGGCTGCGGAGAGAAATCTTGAAAATAAGAAGCTTGAATCTCGAAACCATGATTAAGATATTCTATGGGAAGATTCTTGGAGTGTTCTTGTAATATCTTAAAAAATTGAGCATAAAATAATGACCTCAAGATCCGTGCCGACTGGTCGTAGGTTTGACCAAGTGATGGTCAAACAATGAACACATGGAATGATGAACTGACGTGGTGCATATGTGACCTAAGTGTAGTAAATGGTATTAGCTTTGAGCCACATACACCTATCTCTGGTGTATGCGCTTAACACCGAAACCGGAGAGAGGATATAAGGGTTTAATAACCCTAGAATCCTTTTGTTTGAGTTGTTGAAGAGAGAGTTAAGAAGAGGGAGAGAGAGGGAGTAAAGAAGAGTTGTTGAGCCAAGAGTTAATGCAAATCAAGAGGGGGTCAAGCATTGATTGTCGGATTCGACGTGTGAAAGATCGTTGAAGTGAAAAGTTGGAACCCTAGCCATCAAACCAAAAAAATCAATCCTTAAAGGGATTATTGAGGTGATTTTTATTAGAATTAAATGCATTGATGTTTGATGGTTAAATTCAGTCAAGTATGGTTAAATGGTAGAGTAAAGACTTAGAAAATAAAGAAAAATAGAAAAGAAAAATATTTGGAAGAACAGCTGTTAAGACCTGAAAAGTACCACTTTTCACCCCTTAACTTAACCTTTGATTAGACCCGTAGCCACCTAATAAGTTCTTGTTAAAGTGTTTTAAGTAGGTAATAACTAGCAGTGAAATAAGGCCAGGAATCCTGCTAAGGAGCCGGTTTTAACACCAGAAGTCCCTCAGAAGGATGAACTCTGAATCCAGACCTGAAATGAGCCTCGCGCAGCTGACCCAAGCTTTAGAGGATTCAGGAGAAATATGCCTCACGCAGTCCAACTGAGCTTCCCAAGACTCTACAACAACTTCTCGCGCAGATGAGTGACTGAAGAGCTTCAGAAGCACAAACTCGCGTAGCTCTCGCGAAGCTCAAGAGTAGAACACATCATGCAGTCTCACACAGTTCAAAGCAGACATCTCTCAACCTTGCACAGTTCGCTTAGAACGACTGAGAAGAGAGAGCTTCAGAAAACTCCTCGCACAGCAGTCGCGCAGTTGCCGCGGGATGCAATTATCAGAAGAGAACTCCTCGCGCAGTTCTTGCGCCATTCAAGAAGAAAGCCATCCTCGCGAAGATCAATTAAGACATGGAACCTCGCGCAGTTCAAAACTCATTAAAGCCTCGCGAGGTAACTCGCGAAGTCCAGTGAAGAGAAGTGCTCGTGAAGTTCTCACGCTATTCAAATCTGTCCTCGCGAAGATCAACCCAACGATCGCGCTGCTACCTCGTGACTGCTTGAACTCCAACCCCGTGACATCTGAGGCTTTGATGTCTACTCAACCTCGCGACTGCTTGAAGAGCAAACCAAGGCAACCTCACGACGATTGAAATTTCAATATCAAATCATCCTAGCGAAGAGCAAAAGCTACCACGCGACAAGTTTGAGAAACAATGGCTACCTAGCGAAGCTCTGAACTTCAACGTCCATCTCTTCAGCAGAGGACCTTCTTGGAATTTCCAGCGATTAGGGCACACACTCTCACGCTCAAATCTCTGTGCATGCGCCCCAAGGTATCCAAGGATCACTATTCAGCCATGTGGCATTGTTAAAATTAGGGTTTTCTAACGCTAATGCGCCGCCACACCACTGCTATAAAAACCCATACTTAGCTTAGGTGGGGAGAGCCTCTCTTGGACCATCTTTTCTTTTTACATCCTGGAATAGCTGGGAACACTTCTTATTTCTTGGAGACTTGATCTGAGATCATTTTTCTTTTCTTTTTGTAGCTGTAAGTAGTTTTCTTTTTCTTTTTCCTTCTCTCCATAGTCCAGCACTTGCTGGCTATGTCTTTGTATGCTTTTTGAACTAGATCAATAGAAGTTTTGTAATAGCATTTGTACTCTGTAGGATTTGTGTTTGAATGTGATGCTGTGTAAGGTCGCCTTGTGATCCGCCATTGCTTTGGCTGTGTTTCAAAGTAATGGAGGACTGATTCTAAGGGCCACTCAGATCCAAGTGACCTGTGTGTCTGGGCTATCATGGTCCTATACAGCCTTAGCCCTATCACAGGACCCACTAGATCTGAAATCCCCAAGGGAGCTTGAGCTGGTAGCCTGGTGACCATGGTGGTGGCAGCGATATTCTTATTTTGTCTTGGGCTCTGTGAGGAGGATAGCCTCTGGGATAGTCTGTGACCATTCAAGTGGACAGGTTATAGCCTTAGGGTGATTCTAATCCATCGATCCAAGATGGATCTTTCTTCTTTACACCTGAGCTTGTAGAAGCCTGGTGGGAGATTGTACAGAGGCAGACTCCCCTATATTTGTATAGATCTGCTATCAGATATTGGATCTGATCTGGTTATAGAGATTGTAGGCTTGTGACTGGACCATTGTAGCCTCACTCAAGCAATGGACAGCTAGATCGAAGGTTGTACTCAACCTCTTGTTGGTTCTATGTGTCTGGGCTATCATGGTCCTATACAGCCTTAGCCCCACACATAGAGCTTTAGAGGTTGAGGTTCCCTATGGATTCTTAAGCTGGTAGCCTGGATGAAATAGTGCCTACAATGATTAACTTGTTTTGACCCATCCCTGAATTGTGGTTCCTCTATGGGATAGTCTGTGACCATTTGAGTGGACATGTTATAACCTTAAGAGATTGAATCATGGCAGAGAGATGGGTTGGATCCTTTCTCCTCAGTGGTGATAATGTAGCCATTGGACAGGATTTCTGTAACATCAGATCTGAATCTGAGTTACAAAGCTCCTCTGATCTAGGCTCAATAACTTACTTCTCACCCTTTTATGTTTATTCTCCACACTCCATCCATCCTCTCAACCCTTTCTGTAGTTTAGACATTAGGTTACCTTAGAATACCTAGAATAAGTGACCTTAAACTCCCCTCCTTTTTAGGACTGCCAGATCTATAGTCAGATCTGGAGGGACTACTAGAGACGGCTCCTTTGGAGCAGTAGATCACCTTTCCCTGTGGGACAAACTCTTACTTATCAAAACTTGCCACAATGGACCCTGTATCTTGCAGGTCTAGGATTTCTTAGTTGTGCTGATTCCATCCCCCGTTTTACTCTTTCTTTGATTTTTAAATTACTTTTACCACCATCCAATAAAGCAAGCACACACTCAAAATCTGCCAACAACAGCCCGAAAGGGAGGCTGAATCTGGCCAAATCGATTAATCAAAATCGAGGTTCGATGAATCGAATTTGGTCTAGAAGTTGAAAAGTCAAGGTGTCCAATTTCGATTAATCGATTTGAAAATCGATTAATCGATGTTGAAGGTCGATTAATCGATTTAGAAATTGACTAATCGACTGGGTAACTCCAGTGGCTGGAGAAACAAGACCTGGGGAAATCGACTAATCGAGTTGAGAAATTGATTAATCGATTTTGGATTTCGATTAATTGATTTAGGATCGACTAGTCGATTTCGAACTTTTGACTACTCGATTTGAGAATCGATTTTACTATCTTAGGGATTTCGATTATTCGATTTGGGATCGATTAATCAATTTTGGATCTCGATTAATCGACTTGGGCAGTTTTACTTGACTTTTTAAATTGACCTTGAGGTTCATGGAGGGTCTAGGACCTTCTCTATTGCATCTTTAATGATGTGTTGTATGTGTTATGATGTACCATCGGTGGTACGTGTGAAATCGAGCATAAGGAGCCGCGTGGGACCTTGATGCTTGGACCTTCAGAGACCTGAGGTAGGGAACACCTTGAACATGTAATTTAATTGTAAGAGCATGTATGTAGTGACATAGAACTCAAACTGAAAATATTTTAACTGTGTAAATCTTTGTGAAAAGGGTGCATGTGTGACACCAAGAATGTGATAAAGGCATCTGTGTGATGTGAGTAACTGAGACCAAGTAATCAAATGAGAATGAGACATCCCCAGGGGATGAGAAAGTAATAAAGGCATCAGTGTGATGCGAGTAAATTAGACATCCCAGGGATGTAAATATGATTGAATAACTACTGTTGAGGCCTAACTAATATAAGATAGCACTTTACATGGTAAACAACTATATGTAAAGCACATGTTATTTTTATTATTTGAGGTTTGATTAGAATACCCCACCGACATGGCGGGATACCCACGACTGACTCAGCAGGATATCCGTGACCGATATTGCGGCCAATCCGTATACCAGTGCGAAGGTCTATCCGTACACAGTAAGTACATCCTAGGGATGTTGAGATGAGATTTAACCCCGCCGCCTATTGAGAAAGGGGCTTGGGTAGTATTCCCAGGGAATACATATAACAACTGTCTATTTAGGTAACGATGGTGGGTATTCCATCGGGGCTCGATGCTATATTGCTCGGGGATTACTTAAGTTGAAGATTTAAGTTTTACTTTAGGCCTGTTCAGTGTCATTCATGATAAATCAACAGTAAAGTAAGACATGCAAATTACCAGTAAACTTGAATACAAACTACCATCTTTTAAACTATTTTCTAGCAAATGTATAGACATATCATGCTTTGAATATCATGGAATATATGTGAGATTTTGACTTATATCTTCATTGTGATGTTCCTTATTGAGCTAGGATATAGCTCACCCTTTAGACTAAACGTCGCAGGTCCATTATTAGCAGCGGTCGAGGCTTCGGGAGACGTTGATCCAGGTGATTCGGATTACGTGCCTGGGGACGAGTTGGAGCCTCTTCCTGAGGACTTCTTCTAGGAGACTCTGTTGTGTACTTTTATAGAGAGTCAGTTTTGAGAGCAGATTGTACGGCTTGGTATGTCAAGCCTTTATCTTTGTCAAACAATGTAATTAGATAGATATAATTCTTTTGGGTGAACCATCTGGGGTGATCCGTTTATCACCGATGGTTCAGATCGATTCTCTGTTCATGCAGTGGAATGAAAGTAGAACTGTCTTTTGTATGTGGTAGATGGGCATATTGATTTCTTTTCTGCTTCTGCAGTATTTGCTTATCTCTTTATTATTGCTTGTTATACCAATGTTCCGTACATATCCATGGGGCACGGTCTGGAGGATCGTGCTGATGGCACGGGTTTTGGGGTGTCGAAATCTGGGTTGTCACAGTTGGTATCAAAGCATTTTCTTTTAGAAATTCTGATAATCATTCTTTTGTTAGAGCATAGGGACTACTGCTAATGAAAACTTTATTTTCACGTGCAGACCGTTATGTTTCCTAGAGGAAGAGGCCGACCCAGGGGCGGTCATCATAGAAATTTGCATAGTCGAGATGATCTCGTCTCGGATACCAATCAAGTAGCTTTGGGACATGGAGGTGCTTCAGGTAGTGGCAGTCAAGAGGGCCACAGACAGGGAGAGCACCAAGATCGAGATTGTCAGGATCAAGATCAAAGAGAACAGGAGAGAGTAAGAGAAAGAAACGAGGATAGAGAGGAGCGTTAGAGGATGATGCACACTATGGAGACCATGGCGGCTGCTATGGCCCAACAGGCAGCATCCTTGGTAGCTCATACCGTTCATGAGCAACATCAGCCACCGACACCTCCAGTGGCTCTGACACTGCTAGTGTCTTTTGCTTTTATTGAGTTTAGGAGGATGAGACCTCCTAGCTTTTCGAGGTAGGCAGAGTCCATGGAAGCTGAGAACTGGCTGAGTGAAATGGAGAAGGTGTTTAGTGTGCTCACATGTACGGAGGACGAGAGCGTCCGTTGGGTAGCCTATATGTTTGATGGAGAGGCTGGGCCTTGGTGGAAGTCCGTTTCACGGACTAGGGCTCAGGAGACTCCAGATTTTCCCTAGACTTGGGATGAGTTCGTGGAAGAATTCAATAAATAGTACTTTTTGAAAGTGGCGAGGAACCAAATGAAGATTCAATTTCTACAGCTTGTTCAAGGGAAGATGACTGTTAGGGAGTATGGAGTGGAGTTCATGCGACTAGCTCGCTTCGTGCCTAACTACGTCATCACAGAGATGATCAGAGCGAAGAGGTTTCAGCAAGGATTGAGACCGGACGTGAGGGGAGGAGTAGCACCATTCCAGCTGAGGACTTATGGCGAGGTCATAAGCAAGGCCTTGGTGGTAGAGGAAGAAAATAATAACAAATACCGCCAGAGGGAGTAGCAAGGAAGGTGGAATGTGGACCAAACTAGAACGGGGAACTACGAAGCTTGAGTGTTGATAGACCTGAGGCCTACCCACTCATTTGTTACCCCTCTTTTCACAAAGAGAATGAAGGTTAACCCAGAAGAGTTAGACTTTGTGTTAATTGTGACCGTTTCTATTGGAAAATCGGTTGATACCGAAAAGGGTTGCAACTCTGTGATTGTGAGAGTCATGGATGGAGACGTCTTTGAACTATTGGCGAACCTAATTCTATTGGACATGCAAGGATTCGACGTGATCCTTGACATGGATTGGCTATCGATTCACTGTGCGACGGTAGATTGCAAGAACAAGGTCGTCATTTTCAGACCCAACACGAGGAGATTATTTAGATTTCGAGGAGAGAGGTCGACGGATATGCCACTTATCTCGGTAGTCAGAGCCGAGCGTTTGATCAGAAAAGGGTGCAGTGGATACTTGGCATTCTTGAAGGAGCATAAAGAAGAGAAGAATGTTATCTCTGAGATACCCGTGCGAGAATTTGAGATGTATTTTTGGAAGAGTTATCGGGATTGTCTCCAGAGAGAGAAGTGGAGTTCGCCATCGACTTAGCACCAGGAATGAAGCCTATTTCTAAAGCACCATATCGAATGGCTCCTGCTGAGTTGAAGGAGTTAAAAGAATAGTTATAAGAACTCATGGACAAGGGGTTTGTTAGACTGAGCGTGTCTCCATGGGGAGCACCGTTCTTGTCTGTAAAGAAGAAAGATGGGTCAATGCGTCTATGTATTGACTATCGACAATTGAACAAACTCACTATTAAGAATCGATATCCTTTACCTAGGATAGATGACTTGTTTGATCAACTGCAAGGAGTGAGGTACTTTTCCAAGATCGATCTGTGATCTAGATACCATCAGTTGAGAGTCAAGGCAGAGGATATTTAGTAGACTACATTTAGGACTCGGTACAGACACTATGAATTCCTAGTGATGCCGTTTGGGTTGACAAATGCCCCGGCGTCATTCATGGATCTGATGAATAGGGTGTTTAAACCACACCTAGACTCTTGTGTCGTAGTGTTTGTTGACGATATCCTGATCTATTCAAAATTAGAGGAAGAGCATGAGAAGCATTTGAGAATAGCCCTACAGACTCTACGTGAACAATTATACGCCAAGCTCAGCAAGTGCGAGTTTTGGTTAGAAGAAGTTAGCTTTTTGGGACATGTCATCTCAAAGCATGGTGCCACTGTAGATCCAGCAAAGATAGAACTAGTGGTCAATTGGGAGCAACCAAAGACCGTGACCGACGTCCGTAGTTTCCTTGGATTAGCGGGTTACTATTGACGTTTCATTGAGGGTTTTTCAAAGATATCGGAACCACTCACGAGACTCACACGGAAAGACGCAAGGTTCGAATGGAGTGAGGCATGTGAGAAGAGTTTTCAAGAACTCAAGAAGAGACTCACTTCAGCTTCAGTATTAGCGATTCCTTCAGGCAGTGGAGGGTTTGCAGTGTATAGGGATGCTTCATATACTGGTTTGGACTGTGTGCTTAATCAACACAGAAAGGTGATAGCTTATGGATCGAGATAGTTGAAAGAGCATGAAAAGAATTATCCGACACATGACCTGGAGTTAGTAGCGGTCATCTTTGCTCTGAAAATTTGGCGACATTACTTGTACGGTGAGACTTTTGAGATTTTCACCGATCATAAAAGCCTCAGATATCTGTTTACATAGAAAGATCTGAACATGAGGCAACGCAGATGGATAGAGTTCCTCAAGGACTATGACTGTTCCATACAATACCATCCAGGCAAGGCTAAGGTAGTGGCCGATGCCTTGATTCGGAAGGGTTCAGCTCAGTTGGCTAGTTTGATCTTGAGTATGCACCGATGGAACTTATTTGAAGATCTGACACTATATGATGCAAACATCGAGTCGCAAGCTACATGAGCCTTCTTGGCTAATATATCAGTGAGATCGGTGATATTTGAGCATATCCACTAGCTACAGATGAAAGACCTGGCGCTAACCAAGATTCGTCAAGATGTAATTGAAGGCATCATATGTGAATTCTCAGTCAAGGAGGATGGTTCCTTATTGTTCAAGGGCCGTCTTTGCATTCCGGATAATGCCGACCTACGGCGAACTATTCTTGATGAATCTCACAAATCCAACTATGCGATTCACCCGGATAACACAAAGATGTATCATGACTTGAAAAAGAATTACTGGTGGAGAGGTTTGAAGCAAGATGTGGCAGAGTACGTATCGCGGTGTTTGACATGCCAACAAGTGAAGATCGATCATAGGACACCCCGCGGGATTATTACAGCCTCTACGTATACCGGAATGGAAGTGAGAATCGATCTCTATGGACTTGATTGTTGGACTACCACGTACTGCAAAGAGGTACAATGCCATTTGGGTAGTGGTCGATCGATTGACCAAGTCAGTGCACTTCTTGCCTTACAACATGATGTATACGATGGGAAGACTTGCAGAACTATATATGAAGGAGATCGTCCGTTTGCACGGGATTCCGAGTAGCATTGTTTCAGATTGTGACCCATTATATATATCATAGTTTTGGAAGAAATTTCAAGAAGGAATGAGAACGCGACTAGATTTCAGTACGACATTCCATCCATAAACTGACGGGCAGGCGGAGAGGGTCAATCAGATCATTGAGGACATGCTTAGGGCATGTATGTTAGAATTGCAAGGATCGTGGGATCAGCACCTACCGTTGATTGAGTTTGCATACAACAATAGTTTTCAGACGAGCATTGGGATGGCACCATATGAAGCTCTTTACGGACGGCGATGTAGATCGCCCATCAATTGGAAAGAAACCAGGGAAAAATTTGTTTTGGGACTCGAAATACTTGAAGATAATGCCACCTATGTTCGTATGATAAGGGCAAAACTCAAAGCGACTCAGAGCAGATAGAAAAGCTACACCGATATCAAGCGGACAAGTGTAGACTTTAAGGTGGGTGAATATGAGTTCTGAAAGTGTCACCTATGAAGGGGGTGATGAGATTTGGAAAGAGAGGGAAGTTAAGTCCCCGCTATCTTGGACCATTTGAGGTTCTAGGTCGAGTAGGGGAAGTTTCTTACCGCATTGGATTGCCACCATTATTTGATCAAGTACACAATGCGTTCCACGTATCTATGCTCAGGAAGAATCTTAATGACCCTGATCACGTGTTGAGTGGCAAACCATTTGAGATGCATGATATGAGCATGATCGAAGAGCCAACTGAGATTTTGGATCGAAAGGAACAAGTGTTGCGAACAAAAGTCTTTCCATTAGTACTTGTTAGATGGAAGTATCATCCGACCGAGGAAGCTACGTGGGAACGAGAGGCCGACGTGAAAGAACAATATCTAGACTTGTTTGTGACAGCTTGAGAGTCAAAAAAATTGTATCTCTGCAAGCATGTTTGCGGAGTTGAGCCGTATGTTGTAATCCAATGTCGATCTGCTGATCAATTTGTGCAATAGAAATAATTTTTAATCTGCATAGTGTTCCTAATACCATGTCAAATGCATACATAGAATTCATCATAGCCATGACATGACCGTGATGACGCGTTTCACAAAATAGTGACCTACTGGTCATGTTTTACCAAGAAACCAAAAGAGACAGAAAAATAACAAAAATTTGGAAATCTGATCAAAACCGATTAATCAATTTTCAAATCTGTTAATCGATTTGGGAATTCGATTAATCGATTTTGGTCGATTAGTCGACTGGCATACGCCAGTGAGTGGATATTAAAGGGAGATACAGGAAATGAATAAAATGAAATTTCGATTAATCGATTCGGGTTTCGACTAATCGATTTTGGAATTCGATTAATTGATATTGGAAATTCGATTAATCGAGTGATTGAGAATTTTAGGAAAATTTGAAGAACTTGAAGAACTTTACGATTTTGATTAATCAAAGTGAAATTAGATTAATCGATTTTGGAATTTCGATTAATCGACTTAGAGAATCGATTAATCGACTGGCACACGCCAGTGAGCTCGAAAATTTGAAATTTTAAGTGACCACGATTTCGATTAATCGAAATTGATTCGATTAATCGATTTTGAGTTTCGATTAATCGATTTTGGAAATCGATTGATCAATTTCCCACAGCTTGACTAAATTTTAAAACTCGATTAATCGACTTTAGAAATTGATTAATTGAATCGGGGCGTATATATATAAATCGAGGGGGATTTCTCCCCATTTGAAAAACTTTGGGGTTTTATTTCTGCATGCCTTTCCTTCTTCCTCTTCGAGCGACTGTGCACCTAGGGTTTCTTGGAGTTTCAAATCGATTTCAAATCGAAATTGTTTATGTTTGGATCGAATACCTAAGGTAAAACCCTAGATTTCGACTTTCTTCCAATTCGAGCTATAAAACCCTAGTTTTTGTAATATTTTCACCAAAATGCTGCCTAGAACCCGGTTGTCTTCGAAGAAGGCGACATCCAAACTCCTGGTTCGGCGTAACAATGCCGCATCGCCACAGCCTACCCCATCACCTGTGAGGACCCCATCCCCGTTGACATCGGATACCACATCCGGTTCGACGAGCGCGTCTTCGCGCGAGTCTTCACCAATTCCACCACCACCCGAAAACGTTCCCCAATCAAATGAATGGTGGGCGGCTAAGACCTTCGAAGATGAATTTATCTTTGATGTGGAATTGTTTACCAACCCCGACGTTGAAGGTGAGACCCAATGGGCTCGAAATTACTTGGTGAAGGCGGGCCTCGGCAATCTCTTAAAGCCACTCCACGGGTCTTACTACCCTAGATTGGTCTGCCTATTTTACCAAGTCTTGGTGGAGGGTCCTACCGACGACATTGTTACGACAACGATTGATGATCGTGACTATACCTTCACCCGTCGCCACATCCATGAAGCCTTAGAATGTTATTTGGACTTCGTGCCTGAGACCACTCTCTGCCCACCCTTTACAGAAGAGGTGAGATTTGAAGAAATTATGACCCGGATGACTAATGGAAAGAAAGGGTCGGGATCATCTATTAGGAGGGTCGATCTCCCCCATAATATGTGGATGCTTGATTTTATCATTAAGTGCAACCTCTACCCAATGCGTCACGACACCGAGCGGGTGGAGTTAGTTCAACAGGCCTTGTACGCGGCCTTCTGTGGCCGTTGGTTTGATGCTACCAAGATCATCCTGGAGGGGATGGTCTATATAAAAGGAAAATTGATGAAGGGCAATTTGAGGCCCAAAAGAGAAGATGCCATATGCTCGCCTCATTTCGAGCATGTTGGAGTGCTACTCAAATGCTCCAGGATACGCCGTCTCGCCTCATGAGAAGTGAGCTACGGACCACCTGAAGCATTACTCAATCGCTTCATGGGGTCGTAGTTATCGGTTGCTAAAGCGGACCCTACCAGCTCAGGGCCCAGCACTAGCACCAGTAGCACCAACACCACCCCCACTAACACATCAGGACCCACCTGTGGGGGGAGCACACCCCATCGATCCACCGGCTGAGGGGGCGCCCTCCCATACCATCGCTTCGCCTATGCCGTCGTCGCAGTCAGCGGCAGTCACACCCACTTCTTCATACCACCAGCGAGCGGCTCGCCCAACGCCTACTATAGAGGACGTGTTAGCTCGAATGGAGGCCAACAACGAGAGGATGAACTGGCGGATGGACTTCTTGATGTACCACACCCTACGGTATATCTATCCGTTGTATTACCAGCAGCGCCTCGCGCAGGAAGAGGCGTGGACTGCAGGCCGGACAACTTTTCATACGGGTGCCACTTTTCACACGAGTACCTCTGCTGCCGATGCATGTGGCTCTGCGCCCCAGCAGCCAAAGCAGCTTGCTGCGACGAGCCAGCCACCACCAGAGTAGCCAGCCCAGACAGAGCAGTCCGCTCCAACACCAGATCAGCCAGGAGAGGGGGCAGCGTGAGCTTGAGCAGAAGATATTTCTTTTTGATTGTAATTAAAACAATGTAGATGCTCAACTCTGTAAATTTTGGAAATTGATAATGAAATGTAAATCATTTTTTGAGAATTTAATTGCATTCCTTTCCGTTTCTTGCACTGTGTGATGTATATGTCGTCTATTGTGTGTGGGTACATCACACCGCAGTGTGTGGGGTACCCAACCGACACACCTTTGGATTATTTTCGAGGATGAAAATTTCCAAGGTGGGGAGAATGTAATATCTCAAAAATTGAGTGTAAAATAGTGACCTTGGGATCCGTGCCGACTGGTCGTAGGTTTGACCAAGTGATGGTCAAACAATGAATACATGGAATGATGAACTGACGTGGTGCATATGTGACCTAAGTGTAGTAAATGATATTAGCTTTGAGCCACATACACCTATCTCTGGTGTATGCGCTTAACACCGAAACCGGAGAGAGGATATAAGGGTTTAATAACCCTAGAATCCTTTTGTTTGGGTTATTGAAGAGAGAGTTAAGAAGAGGGAGAGAGAGGGAGTAAAGAAGAGTTATTGAGCCAAGAGTTAATGCAAATCAAGAGGGGGTCAAGCATTGATTGTCGGATTCGACGTGTGAAAGATCTTTGAAGCGAAAAGCTGGAACCCTAGCCATCAAACCCAACAAATCAATCCTTAAAGGGATTATTGAGGTGAGTTTTGTTAGAATTAAATGCATTGATGTTTGATGGTTAAATTCAGTCAAGTATGGTTAAAATGGTAGAGTAAAGACTTAAAAAATAAAGAAAAATAGAAAAGAAAAAGATTTGGAAGAACAACCCGAAAGGGGGGCTGAATCTGGCCAAATCGATTAATCGAAATCAAGGTTCGATTAATCGATTTTGGTCTAGAAGTTGAAAAGTCAGGGTTGCCCGATTTCGATTAATTGATTTGGAAATCTATTAATCGATGTTGAAGGTCGATTAATCGATTTAGAAATCGACTAATCGACTGGGTACCTCCAGTGGCTAGAGAAACAAGACCTGGGGAAATCGACTAATCGAGTTCAGAAATCGATTAATCGATTTTGGATTTCGATTAATCGATTTGGGATCGACTAATCGATTTCGGACTTTCTACCACTCGATTTGAGAATCAACTTTTCTATCTTAGGAATTTCGATTAATCGATTTGGGATCGATTAATAGATTTTAGATCTCGATTAATCGATTTTGGGAATCGATTAATCAATTTGGGTTTCGATTAATCGATTTTGGGAATCGATTAATCGACTTGGGCAGTTTTACTTGACTTTCTAAATTGACCTTGAGGTTCATGGAGGGTCTAGGACCTTCTCTATTGCATCTTTAGTGATGTGTTATATGTGTTATGATGTACCATCGGTGGTATGTGTGCAAGCGAGCACAAGGAACCGCATGGGACCTTGATGCTTGGACCTTCAGAGACTTGAGGTAGGGAACACCTTGAACATGTACTTTAATTGCAAGAGCATGTATGTAGTGATATAGAACTCAAACAAAATGTTTTAACTGTATAAATCTTTGTGAAAAGGGTGCGTGTGTGACACCAAGAATGTGATAAAGGCATCTGTGTGATGCGAGTAACTGAGACAAAGTAATCAAATGAGAATGAGACATCCCCAGGGGATGAGAAAGTAATAAAGACATCAGTGTGATGCGAGTAAATTAGACATCCCAGCGATGTAAATATGATTGAATAACTACTGTTGAGGCCTAACTGATATAAGATAGCACTTTACACGGTAAACAACTATATGTAAAGCACATGTTATTTTTGTTATTTGAGGTTTGATTAGAATATCCCACCGACATGGCGGGATACCCACGACTGACTCGGCAGGATATCCGTGACCGATACTGCGGCCAATCCGTATACCAGTGCGGAGGTCTATCCGTACACAGTAAGCACATCCCAGGGATGTTGAGATGAGATTTAACCCCGCTGCCTATTGAGAAAGGGGCTTGGATAGTATTCCTAGGGAATACATATAACAACTGTCTATTTAGGCGACGATGGTGGGTATAGCATCGGGGCTCGATGCTATATAGCTCGGGGATTACTTAAGTTGAAGATTTAAGTTTTGCTTTAGGCCTGTTCAGTGTCATTCATGATAAATCAACAGTAAAGTAAGACATGCAAATTACCAGTAAACTTGAATACAAATTACCACCTTTTAAACTATTTTTTTGCAAATGCATACACATATCATGCTTTGAATATGATGGAATATATGTGAGATTTTGAGTTATATGTTCATTGTGATGTTCCCTATTGAGCTAGGATGTAGCTCACCCTTTAGACTATACATCACAGGTCCATTATTAGCAGTGGCCGAGGCTTCGGGAGACGTTGATTCGAGTGATTCGGATTACGTGCTTGGGGACAAGTTGGATCCTCCTCCTGAGGACTTCTTCTAGGAGACTCTGCTGTGTACTTTGATAGAGAGTCAGTTTTGAGAGCAGATTGTACGGCTTGGTATTTCAAGCCTTTATGTTTGTCAAACAATGTAATTAGATAAATATAATTCTTTTAGGCGAACCATCTGGGGTGATCCGTTTATCACCGATGGTTCGGATCGGTTCTCTGTTCATGCAGTGGCATGAAAGTAGAACTGTCTTTTGTATGTGCCAGATGGGCATATTGATTTCTTTTCTGCTTATGCAGTATTTTCTTATCTGTTTATTATTGCTTGTTATACCAATGTTCCGTACATATCCATGGGGCACGGTCTGGAGGATCATGCTGATGGCACGGGTTTCGGGGTGTCAAAATTCAGGCTGTCATAGTTTTGATTTCAGAACTTGTCCTCTCAAAAAAATTCTAGCCTTTTTTCGTTCAACCTCCCGTGCGAATTAAGAAAAAATCTTTTATAGGTTTTCCTTCAATTATGCGCCTGTTTACGAGCATTTAACTGAATTGAGTGTTAGGATTCTGGTGCTTAATCGCTTTGAGTCGGTCACCAACTCAGTGAGCGACCGGCTGACTTGCTCAGCGAGTCTCCTAGTCCTAACAAATTAGGACTAATTGCGCACATGTTATCATGCGCTCAATCTGATTAAGCGTTTAACCTAAAACGTTTAATCAAGGAAACGTACGGGTCAAGGGTAGTAAGACTAGGTCGGGCGTAGGCCAATTGCTCGCTAGTGGTGAAGCGCTCAATCCGATCACGCGTCATGTTTCAGGCGCGTAATCGAGTCTCGAATCGGTCTCGGAAAGGAAGTTTGGTATGAAAGGTGGACTGATCACACGCTTATGGTTTTGCACATGATCGAATTACGCGCTGGGTTTCTAGCGCGTAATTCGGGGTTATCCGGGTATAATCTCTCGAATGAAATGCAAGACTATTATTTTAGTCAGCGTTCCGAATATATACTATTGCTTAGTATATAGTTTACCCATTTCAGGATCTGAGCCACAAAGCTATTATTTTAGCCTATATTCAACCATTAACTATTGCATGGTCCTATATCAGGGTTAAAAAGGGGTTAAAGGTTGACCAAACAAGTTTGTATACTCCGAGAAGGTAAAATAAGGGTGTTTACAGCGGCAACTGATGTATATTGGCATGCTGATTGGCCTGGGAAAGTGCTGAAGGAATGATCTTGTCGGCCTCTATTAAGTCTTGTATCGCATGCTTTAAAGGGAAGCGACGATTGGTTGGGTGGCCTGGTCCTTGATGGAAATTACAATGGGTATTGGGTTCGTAATTCCTTGGGATCGGATTCGGCGGAGGTCATGGCTGGAGTACAGTAACCAAACCTTTCTCAATTCATAAGGGCAACAGGATATTCAAAGACTGCCCTAAAGGTGTGAAGACTCGATGGAAACGGGCCCTTCTCTGTTCTGGGGTCATCTGTGCCCCTTGCCTATTTTCGGTTCTTTGCATGGGTCGCTTCTGGCTGGAGCTGGCTGTGCTGCCTTAAATTGAAAGGGGGTTATGCTGGTATTGAGTTGTGTATTTACGACCGTCTGTATATCTGCCCCTTTTCTTCTATCATTCCTCTGTTCAGTGAACCTTCGAACCCCATTGGCCCCACCGGACACATTCTTGCTCAAATGACCTTCTCTAATCGCATCCTCATAATGGTTGGCATTCCTTACCAAATCAGTGAAATTGGATTTGCTGTTGGTATACCAGAAAATTCGAGATGACTTGTAGAGTGTTCTTCGAGATCATCTCGATTTGCTCATCATCAGGTATCTTATTCTTGACTTGAGCTGCCAATGCCCTCCATCGCCCAGGTAGTTGCTAAATGCTTCGTCGAGCTTCTGCTTTAGCTGGGCTAGAGGCAACTTGCGGGGTTCAATGTCTATGTTGTAGACATATTGTTCTTGGAATAAGTGGGTTAGATCATTCCACGTTTTGACCATGGAGGGTTCCAAAGAAGTGAACCATCTTAAAGCCGGGCCAGTGAGGCTCTTTTAAAAGACCTTTATGAGCAAACACTCATCTCCTCCGTACTGGCACATGTCCCCACAGTAGGATTTGAGATGTGCAATGGGATTACCCATGCATAGGTCAGGGGTAAGGGGACCAATGAAAACATGCATAGGTCAGAAAAGTCTGTGGCATGGATTTCAGCTCCACCCATCTTCATTAGCTATTTTTGGATCTTGTCCATTTGCTCTTTCAATAGCTCTGACTCTTTGGACGGTGGGGCAGTCCTTTCAATAGGTGGCCTCCATTCACTTTGGGCTGTTGCTGGGTCAGTGATCATGGGTGGTGGGGGGTTGAAGCTGGTGAATGCCCTAGCATACGCCCTGTTGTTCCTGATCTCATCTTCCACGTACTGTAGGTCTATTTATGGTGGGGGAAGGGTGAGATTATCCTATTGATTCTGTGTCTGCATGATGGATACTTGATGGGACCACTGTATATGGGGGAATCCTTGGGGATGAATTTGAGAGGTATGTTGATGGGTGGACTGAGGGTGGTTCCTGGTATGGGGTGGATTCCCATATTGAACTAGGCATGAGGGTTGTAGATGAGTGAGGCCCATACTGGGTTGAGAGCCCTGCTGATATGGGTGCATTATTTGGGGTGGAATGGAGGCCAGCTGGGGGTATGTAGGATATTGGGGGAATGAGGGAGGATGGGAGAGAGGGGCTTTCGGGTTTGGGCCTTGATGGATTTGGGTATGGGTTATGGGGTCTTGGTAGGCTTGGGGTATTGGGCCCTGGTAAGCTTGGGTCATTGGGCTTTGGTGGGCTTGGTTCATTGGGCCCTGGTGGGCTTGGGCATTGGGCCTTAGTGGGCTTGGGCCATTTGGCCTTGGTGGATTTGGGCTATTGGGCCTTGGTGGACTTGGGTAATTGGGCCTTGGGTTTGGGCCGTTGGGGCTCGATGGGTTTGAAGTATGGGGACCTGAGGCCCACTAAAATGACCCCATGGTCGATGGAGGTCTTGGGTGGTATGGATAATGGGGGGTTAATGGGAGCTTTGGGGAAAAGAGGCATGGAGATTTGGGAGTGTACGAGATGGGTTTGTGGGGGACAGATAAGGGAGGCTGCTTTGTGAGGCCCCCCATATTGTATAGGCCTTGACCATCTCGTCCATCATGGCCATTGGATTGGGTGATGGGGTAGATGTAAAGGGTACATCCGATGGAGGGGAAATGTGGGGTATGGATGAGATGGGTGTATGGGAGAAATTGGGCATGGCCTGGGTAGATGAGGGGTTTGAAAAAATGGGCAGGGTATGTGTGGATGTTGAGAAATAGGGCATGGCTTGGGTGATGTTTGGATTTTGGGAAGGTATGGTTGGATGAGGTATGGTTTGAAAAGATAGTGGGAAATGAGGTGTTGGACTTTGGGAATGTAGAGGATGGGGGGAGGGAAAATTTGGAGCGGCTATAGGGGAAGAAAGGGATGGACTTTGAGGGAATGTAGAGGATGGGGGGAGGGGAACATGAGTTCACTGAAGGGTTCGGTGATGGTAAATGGTGTTTGGGTGAATGGGATGGAGGTAGGAATTTCTTCCTAATGGGAATGAGTCGGGGAGCACGACGAAGATGAATCAGGATCGGCATAAGCCGGATCAACTGCCCCTGGCATGGCTTGGTGGCGTGTTGGAAACGGATGCCTCGGATAGGGTCCGTAAAGTTTTTTTCTCCTCCCCTACGGGATGACAGAGGGTAAGGCAATGCAGTTGTGCCGGCACCACAAGTCTTTTTGGTTTTTCAATTTATTTAATTTTTTCTTGATTTTGATTTTTTGGAAAAAATGAACCTTGCTATGATGGATTTCGGGGCCTTGGAATACCCGTTTCGAGTGGTGTTCACACCCCAAATAATTCCCACGGTGGGATCCCGACGCACTTCGAAAGAAGTAAAGGAGAATCTTTGTTCTATGTGATGGCATGAGAATCCACGCGACAACCCGATCCCTCGGAAAAAGTCAATAAGAGGATGACCTCTTTTGACTGGCAATGGCGTATTGGGTGTTGGGACATGAGGGGACTTATTGGAGGCACTAAACCGCTAAGTGGGGGACTCGGGGAAGTGAGAAAAAGGCCTTAGATTCGGGTTGCCTAGCCATAATAAGCTTAGCGTATGTATTACATTACGCTAGGCCAAAAATCTAGAGATTTTGGCTTAGCATGTATAATATATACGCTAGGCAAAATCTGAAGATATTTGGCTTAGCGTGTATATTATACATGCTAGGAAAATTTTGGGGAATTTTGGCTTAGCGTGTATATTACACACGCTAGGAAAAAACAATTTACATATAAAATTTTGACTGCAGACAGCATGCCCGAAATTGGTATGAGTTTTTGGTTTTCAGGGAGGGTTGCTTCCGAGGATATAAGGTTGATTCGGGACGACTAACGCTTTCTCTAAGGGTTTTAAGCTTTGTACTTGGATTGGTCACCCACCCTATATACCTCTGGCGTAAGCGCCTTCTCAGATACTGGATGGGGTGGTACTTTTTCAGATCATCACCACTAAGGGTTGCCGCCGTACTAAGAGCTGAGATGTTCGTATTGCTGTCTAAATTCCCACCCTTTTAAAATCTACCCCATGCAAACTAAATTAAGTCCCTCAATTCACTTTTAATATTCAATTTTAATTTTTAAATTTTAAAGGGAGTTTGCTTAGGTTCAAAAACGGGTTGTGATGATCCTGTGTCGCCTCTACGGGCCGGTGCCCATTGATAGGATATGATTAAACGTAAAACAATGCAAAAGCAGGCCCGCCAATTGGCTAGGACATGCAAATGATGAAATTTAAATGCGCAAGTAGGCCCGCCAATCAGCTAAGGCATGTAAATGATAGAAATTGGATGCTCACGTAGGCCCGCCAATCAGCTAAGGCGTATAAATGACTGAATAATAGGGTTGAGTATAAAATAGTATGGGTTGTGATGATCCTGTGCCGCCTCTACGGGCTGGCGCCCACTGATAGGATCATCACAACCCGTTCAAAAACGGGTTGTGATGATCCTGTGCCGCCTCTACGGGTCGGCGCCCACTGATAGGATATGATTAAATGTAAAACAATGTACAAGCAGGCCTGCCAATCGGCTAAGACACGTAAACGACAGAATTTAAATGCGCAAGTAGGCCCGTCAATCAACTAAGGCATGTAAATGACAGAAATTAGATGCTCACATAGACCCGCCAATCGGCTAAGGCGTGTAAATGACTGAATAGTAGGGTGAGTATAAAATAGTACGGAATCGTAGAGGTAAGTATAAAAATGCGAAAACAGAGGGGTAAGTATGAAAAAAGAAAAAAAATGATTAGTAAAACAAACAAATAAAAAGAAAAGCCAACACTTCGAGGAAAAGCTCTACAATCTCCCTAGCAGAGTCGCCATCTGTGCAACCGTGGGCTCTGGCGAGTTCGTCACGACAATGCGCTCTTTACTACAAATTTAGAGTTGCCACCCGGAGGTTTTGGTATCCCGGGATGCCCAAATCAATATGATGAGTACCGAAGTACTAAAAATATGACTCTGATCCGATTTATGTCAAAGGCTCTTGGGTAGGGGCTTTGGTTATCGATCGGGAAGGTGTTAGGAACCCGATCAACCCGCTCGTAAGCGGTCTCTACTTATAGCCAAAAGAAAAAAATAAAAATAAAAATAAAATAACACTTCCTTTTGCTCGAAGGCACTCCGATCCTATTTACGCCCCCCGCAATCATCGAAATTTCAGCAGCGTAATGGTGCAAATTCAAGGATAGAGGAAAAGCAAAGACGGTAGAGGAATAGAGGGGAGAGTTGGAGCTTTCGAGCCCTTGTACCACAACTGTGGTCCTTCGCATGAGGGCGCTTCGGGAGCTTTCGATAGTTAGAGAGGTTGGAAGATGGGTTCTAAACTCTAAGGCTTGGTAGTTAAGGGGTAGAGGAAGGAGGTTAGGGGTAGATCTCACCTAGGCTAAAGGATTTTTGGTGGAAGATGGGGTTTAAAGGATGGTTTTGAATTCTGGAATTTATAGGGATTTGGTGCACCAAAGGGGAGAAGGGGATCTCTTAATCTTTTTTTCTTAGAAAATTTTCAATCCTTTGTAAAGGGAGGGGTGCCTCTCTATTTATAGAAAAGGAGAGGGTTAGGAGGGTACTTAAGAGCTATAGGATTAACAATTAGGTAATCCTAAATATAAGGTTTTTAAGTTTTTCAAGGTCATGGATAGGTGTGAGAATAGATTCAATGGTAGATGATAGGATGAGATTTCAAATAACTACGAGGTTGCAAATAGGGTAAATTGGGGTGCAACAGTCCTAAAGAAATCTATCCTAAACATGGGGATGGTCAACAAGTCAAACTACAAAAGTAAAATTCAAGCAAAAATCTCATAGTTATAGTATCTAAGCCTAACATGTATATTATACACGCTAGGCATATGTACAGGGCCCATTTGGCTTAGTGTGTATATTATACACGCTAGGCCAAATTCTTTCAGAAAATGGTCTAGCGTGTATATTATACACACTAGGCAAAATTCCTTCAGAAATGGCCTAGCGTGTATATTATACATGCTAGGCAAAATGCCCTACCTCAGCCCGAGACTTCGGATACTCATAACTCTCGGTGTATGATTAGGAATCGGACGATTCTTGGCTTGTTGAAAAGTTGGGGACCTCTATTTTCCAATGGTGTATGATTTAGTTATAGTAGAGGTCTCAGCAAATCTCGGTACACCTCTCTCTAACCATTGCCTGGGACGGTTCAAATAGGCTCGGGGAGGGGCTCTATAGGTTAGGGTTGATTCCTAAGGGTTGGGGTCGGTTTCTACGGGTTTGGGTTGGGTTCTAAGGGTTCAGGAACTGCTATCAAAAGCTTAGAGGTGCGCCTTTCTCAAAGTATATTTCGATCGAGCCTTAGGCCAAATTTGGGTGTCTATAGTGATGTTATTTTCATGATACTTATAATACATATAGTAAATTTTGTTTGCTTATATCTTCATCATACGTCTTACATCATGTAGATAATACGTTAAAACATATATATGGTAGGTTAAAAAGGAATAAGGTATAATACACGACTTTTAAGCCTTTGTCATGGTGGGATTCCTTTCACGATCATGTAAAATTCGAATGTAGGCATCCAAATACGGATACAACACTTCTATGAGAGTATGGGCTATCACACGAAGTACATCCAGGTTACTATGGAACCTGTCCTTTAGGAAACGTGATTTAGTGATATCGCACCATGACTCACTCTAAATTTAAGTTATATGTAAATGATAAGAAAATGTAAATATGATAAGATATGAATAGGATAAGATATAAATATGATAAGATACATTGTGAAAACCAGCTAAATATGAAATTAAGTTCTACACGTGTTATACGTTACGAGCCACCATAAGGGTATAACGTCCGCAACCAAAGTGGGTCTTACAGATAATATGTTTGGTTTTGTCTCGAACTAAGGGGACACTGGAGGTTTCGACTCAAGGAAACTTATTATGCTGATGCACGCAATCTCATTGGGCTGAATGGTAGTTTACTATATGATATAATACGGAGGTTAGGTGATTATCCACACGTGGACCTCGCGTGGTAGGCTCGAGCAGCGACATTGTCACGGGCCCTTATACGTAAAAAAATATATGACACAAAGTGCATTGTGTAGGCGTATGAAGCTAAGATAAGACTTAAGCTAAGCCACACATGTTAAGTTGATAAGATAAGTAAAAAAAGTGATAAACATTAGAAGCATCATATGTATTACAATCTATGTTACATTATTTTAACTTTATGGTTATGTAATATTTATGAGAACTTTTATAATGTTGTTTATATGAAATTTTAAAGGATTCACTTTCACTCATTAAGTTGCACATACGATCACCTGGGTAGATTGTAGTGGATCGATTGTATAATCAATTGAGTTTACGTGATTGAGCAAACTCATCCCACGAAAACTAATAGCTGCAGGTGAAGATATTGACTACACTGCCTCAGTGGACTTAATGCACCAGTACATGATATGGTTTATGAGGTTGACGACGTGGATGACCAACTAGATGATGTCAGGTATGTATTAAATTTATGACGACTTTTCAATAATTATCCGTCATTTTATTCTTAGTCACTTAGTATCGTCGACTCTAAAAATTTAATAAGCTTGATGTAGAATTTTATGTGAGAAGAAAATTTTGGTTCACGATTTTGGGAGCCTAGTGTTAAGTAAGATCTTGTAAGATATGTATGTCCGTTTATCGCCTTAACAAGCGTGCGGTGTCATAACACGGAATTCTAGGCCCTTGAAATCGGCTACAATTCTGGGCCTTGACACTTAACTTCAATCTAGATCATCCAAATGGTATGATTAAGCAGAAAAGAATTTAACGTTGTTTGGAGGAATCAAATCTTAGTTCCAAATTTAGGGGTGTTTAGAGCGCTCAAATCTTGGTTCCAGTTGGCGCTAAGATGAATTAACTCCTCATTTTTAAGGGAAAATTTCTCACTCAACCATAAATATTCGCAAAGATTCTAGAATATGGGTTGGTTGGCTGGACCAATTGGCTAGTAAAAATTACAGGAAAAAGTATAAAGTCATATGTTTTTCACGCAAAAAAAATTTTAAAAATATTTAAAATTCAATAAAAATCTAATTGAAATTTTGAGAAAAGTGATAAAAATATTTTGAAAAATTAATATTTTTTAATCTCAATAAAAACTATTAAAAACTGCATTTAAAATATAAATACTAAGGTGGACATTTATGGTTGAGGGGTATTTAGATAACTAAGTTTTAAGTGTAGGGGTTTATTAGATATTTTAAAAAATATGGGGAGGATTTAGAAAGTAACATTAAAGGGGGAAGATTTTAAAAGATTTTCCCATTCTTTAAAGATGTCTACCTCATCTATGGTTGAACCGACATCTACCAGGTTTGGCCCCAAGCTAATATATGTTAGAGGCCTGACCTCTACACCCACCATCAATTGGTCATCATGTAGCCTCTATTACGAGAATTGGGTGTCACGGCAACTTCGGCAAGGTCGATCAGATCCCATTAAAAAAAAAAAATTTATTTTTATGACTTTTTTACTGTTACAAAATGTGATTAAAGTTGGAAAAAATCAATGCACCAAAGTCTTGGCACGTTACCATATCTTTGACCCATCAAATGGAGAGCAAAAAAGTCACAAAAATAATATTTAAAAAAAAAAATCATATGTCCCATGGCTGATCAGCCCAAAACGAGATTTGTTTTGGATTAATCATGCCAAGTGTTATGTGATCTGGCCACTGGCCTCACAAGTCATCTCGTGTGCCTGACTATGATCATGGCTGTTAGGGGTTAATATTGAGTCAAAAAAGTAAAATATTGGGTCATATCGGCTGATATGATAGCTCTGTCGATAAACGTAAGTGGAGGATGTGGTTTTGGAGATAAATGGTGCTGGTATGTATTTAATATGAACCCAGACATAATATTTAAACTACCCTTTTAGCAAAAAATTATTATTTTAAATTATTGATATATTTTTAAAATTTTAAATGACCAAAGACCATGTGGTACACAATTACACATAATGCTCACATGTCACTTTTTAGGATGTGTGCCATATGGAATCAAAAATTGATCGTCTGATGATATTGCTATCATCTCAAGTTTACTTGTATAGAAGATTAGAATGAAAAGTGATCTTAATCATTTGATTCAAAGGAGTCAACAATTTTTAGTTGTACTTAATGTAGGATATGTAGTGTTTGATGGGGTAGCAGCCCCTGAGAGAAATATAATAGAATACGTGGGATTTTGTATGCTAGTTATGGTGGTGACTTTTTGAGTACATGAGTACAAACCATCTGTCTAATCAGTGGCGGAACCACGTAGAGCTTAGTGCGGGCGAGCGCTCGCACTAAAACCCACAAAAGCCATTTTTTTTAAATATACAACTTAACTCCTCTCTCTAAACCCATGCCCTCCCTTGCCCGCACTAAAGCCCACAAAAGCCATTTTCTTTTAATCTACAACTTAACTCCTCTCTCTAAACCCATGCCCTCCCTTCTCCAAACCCACACCCTCTTCTCTTTTTCTAAACCCTCTCTCTAAACCCATGCCCTCCCTTCTCTAAACCCTCTATCCCATTTTCTCTCTCTAAACCCTCTCTCAATCCCTTTTCTCTCTTTAAATCCCTTCTCTAATCCCACGCCCTCCCTTCTTAAACCCACACCCCCTATTCTCTCTCTCTCTCTCTCTCTCTCTCTCTTTTCTCTCTTTAAATCCCTTCTCTAATCCCACGCCCTCCCTTCCTAAACTTACGCCCCCTATTGTCTCTCTTTTCTCTCTCTAAACTCTCTCGCTAAACCCACGCCTTCCCAGCTCCATCTGTTCTCTCTCTAAAAGAGGAAAACCCTCCATCTCTTTTCTCTCTCGAAACCCACGCCCACTCTTCGCTAAACCCATGCGGCCACGCCCTTTCTCTATTCAGCTGTTCTCTCTCTTTTCTCTCTCTAAAACCTTAAAGATTCATTCCTCAAAAGTTCGAAAGTCTCCAACTCCGATCGCATATTCTCAGTCGTCAAGAACTTTTAGAAAGTCGATCCCTCAAAGCCAAGGTATCCAATTGATTTCTTTATGGATTTATTCTTTATATTCAATGTGATTTTTTTCATTTTGTGCCTATGATTTTGATTATGATATGAGAAAATTCGGGTTCATATTGGATTTTTCTATGTAAACGAGTAGTAGAGTTGGATACTTGGATTATCTGCTAAATTTAAAGCAATTTAGCAACGTTAATGTAGGATATTTCTTTTTTATTTTATTTGTAGGGTATGTGGAATTAGTCTTCTATTTCTCTTGTATTTTCAAGTTTCAGCCCTAATATTTGTTAAAATTTTGAATGTGAGTTGCAACTATTCATTAGAGATTAGGGATGCACCGATGTAGGTTTGGTGTACCGAACCGAACCTGATTTTTTCGATATTTGATTTGGTGCCCAAACTGAAACCGAACCGAAACCCATTCATATGTATTAAATTTTTGCTATTTGGTAGCCTTTGTTCTCTTCTCTCTCTCTCTTATGAGATTTTGTTATGATTTAGATTTATGAGATTTGGTTATGATTCATTGCCGAATAATGTCACATGATTGTCTTAAATAGGTTATTAATCATGACAAACTAAAGTTACTAAACTGAGTGCAAAAGTCATTCAACTTGAATGGTGTACCTGTTTCTTTTGAGAAAGTTTATGTTATTGGTCATGACGAGAAAGTTTCGGTTATTGGTCATAACTAGGATCTCTATAGCTATTGGATGTTTGTGATCCATATTTCTTTGTCCTAAATGTTTGTCTTTTATTTGCTACTAAATTGGCTTCACTTGCTAACAATTCTTGAGCTTGTATCCTGTTAATTTATATACTAGTAAAATTGATCATAGCACCACATAGTATATTGAAGGTGCTTCCATATCAATACAGTGTTGGTGCTTACATAACCGTTTGGAGAGTTGATCCCTTTACTTAAAAAGTTAAAATCATCTCATTTCTAAAGCCCTTTCCCAATCTCACATGTCTAAGTCCTAAATCCTAAATCCTAATTCTCTAAATTGGAAATCTCTAAACTTAAATTAAAAAAAAATAATAATAATGTAATAATTTTAATAAAAATTATATTTTATAATATAAATTAATTTAAATTTATATTTATTGAACAAAATTTTTCTCTAATTTATTTTGTGCCCTGCCTAGATGAAAATCCTAGTTCCGCCGCTGTGTCTAATATGTGGATTCATTAGAAATTAGGATACCTACACGTTCTTTAAAGGATAAGAATAAGTTGATGTGGCTTTGTTTTTTTTTTTATGATATGATGTTTGGCGCGATATGTTATGCTCGTTTCATATCACCCGATGTCTTATATGATAGTCTAGTTTCACTCCCAGTGGAGTGTAATGTAGCGCTGTCAACGTATCGAGTCGGCCTGATACGTTACCCGATATTTTGTCGTGTCGGGCACATAAAATGGGCTTGCCAAGTCGGGTTTAGGAATAAGACATCCGACTCAACCTTCGGGTCTGGTTGAGTTGACCAAAATGTTTTGTCAACCCAACCCAACTCCATATTTGTACTTAAAAAACATAAAATAGGGGGCTTTACCAGGTTGGGTTTTTGGGCTGGGTGTCGGGTCGGGCCTGGCATATATAGATTTCTAGTTAGGCATCCAAAAATTTGAACCGAACCGGCTCGACCGTACCCTTTGAGAGCCCTATATAGATGGAGCTATCGAGGGTATGTTTGGAGCTACCAAAATATGAGATAATTATTAGTTTGACCTACCAAAATATGAGATAATTATATAATAAATAGTAGATTTTAATCTCATTAAATTAACCTATATTGTGAGCACAATTGGTCTCCACCAATCTAATGTTATGGAATAAGTTTAGCATAAATCTTTTTGACACTATTATACAGTGGACAATTTTTGGTAGACAATTTTGTTGTAGCTTATGTGACGCGATGCAATCATGGGGCTCAAGCACTACAGTCAATCATGTCCCGCCAAATAAGCTATATGCAAAATTGTCTATAAAAAAATGTCCATCATTTATAGTTTTCTAAATCGTTTTAAGATTTATTCATATTGGGATTAGGCGTCAAAGGAAAGGACACGAAGTTAATTTTTTTCTCTACAGTCATTTTAATAAACCTGAGAGACATGGTTATAATTTACTTAATGTAGGACTAAACTCCAACACGCCTCCACATGTATTGGTGAGCCTGAGCCAAATCAGGTGGACAGTTGAACGGGGTGTGATACCATGATAAATATGTGGATCTAACTCAAAACCAATTGGCTATGAGCCTATGAGTAAAGGGCCCCTAGAAATTCTAAGGGAAGAGACAATACTATAATTTACCTTATGTGAGACTAAACTTCAACGGATTTTGTCATTATCATTAATAAGAAATCAATTGGATATGGGTGCTGGTCCTGTCGGCACCATTAATCGGTGCTCCACTAGTTGAATACATGAGAAAAAAAGAAAAAAAGAAAAACACCATTAATGGATCTCAATACTACAGTCAGTTGCGGACATGTGATTTTCTTAATGAGGGAGCAGTGGAGCACTTGATGGTCCACCAATGTTAATATTGAATCAAACCATGGAGATAAGTTTTTGTCGAAATTATTATTTTTCATTTCTTACGACACACATAAAAAAGTAGCTCTAAAATCACATGACACATATCACTATCAAACATAATTTTTGGGTCACTTACTTGGATGCGTGCCATGTGTAATAATAAACTATTCGTAAGATGGTACAATTATGATCTCAAGGTCCCTTGTGTGAAAGATTAAGACGAGAAACGACGTTCATCATCTGATTCATAGTGGTCAACCCATTCCGACTGGAGGAGATGGCTGAGTGTACAGTTTCTCGTCTTTAAATAATAGTACCCTTACCTTAGGATGCCTTTATTTTCAATCGTTCACTTCTTTCAATCAGAAAACAGACTTCGTTTTTTCCATGTTTAATCTTCGACGCCATAGATTTTGAGATCACGGGCCCACCGTCACATAATAATATTTGATTATATGTGGTACACATCTCGAAAAGTGATCCAATGTATGTCATGATCATGTTATTTTTTTGAGATGTGTATCTCACCGAATCAAAATTTAATCATTTATTGGTAAGCCTATAATCTCAAGATCTATGGTGGCCAAGAATGGGATGAAAAACAATTCCTATCTTCGCATTCAAAGCATTCATCGGTTTAAACACGTGAAACCAAGGTGAAGGAAGAATTTTGTGTTGTAAATAAAGGTAGAGAGAGAGAGAGAGAGAGAGAGAGAGAGAGAGAGGGGGGGGGGGAGTGCTGCCCAATTGCTGTTGCTATGGATAGCGGGGAGAGAGAGAGAGCATGGGTCAAAATTTTGGATGAAATCGATACGTCTCGTCCGATATGTATTGGTTTTAAGGCTGTCCGATACGATAAATATAGTATTTATTGAGTACTCTAAAATATAGGTAAGTTATTGTTGGATACGGGAAATGTATCGCTTGTATTAGGCGATAATTTTATATAAAATTTAAGTGATGGACGTTCATGACTTTAGAAGGGAAAAAAAAAAATTATATCAGACCCAATGCATTCATTATATCAACAATATGTCGGCACATCTTGTCCAAGAGACTTGGACGATACGTACCAAAATTCTAGTATTTTGATCTATGAGAGAGAGAGAGGAGCTCGTCTCAAGGAAGGAGTAAAAAATAACTTTTGAGTAGGCCCTCAACTGTATATTTTGGGTGCAAAGTTGCACGGTCCTTTAAAATCCCTTAAGAAATATTTCAAAGTTTATTTTTGGGAGGGGGACCCCTCCCCAGTAATCCCCAGTAATCATGTATAATTCTTGAAGCCAAGCAAGGGGAACCTCTATTCGCGCTACTAGATTATTGGTGTGGTGGGCGTATATACTGAAAACTATTAACTGCATTGAGCCAGACAATAGTGATCTTTTTTTTAATTCTAATTTTTTATAAAATGGATCTTGAGATCACGAGCCATGCTTTCCGACGGTCAAATTTCTAATTTCATGTGACTCTAAAATTACGTTGGAGCATGATGTATCTTATGATTTAAGAGTATTTTTTTAAGATCTGTGTCACATGGAATCATTATCGTCCGTCTTAATGCAAGCAACAGTTTTTAGTGTAGGCGCTCAACAGTAATATGGTAGGCGCAAATAGAGGCAGTACCCTATTATCAACATAGTAAAAAATTTGGGTTGAGCAGGTCAGGTTTCGGGTCGACCTAACCTGTTGACAGCCCTACCTAGGTCTCTCAATGAGCCGGGCTGGCCCGAAGTTTGGCCCACACCTACCTCGACAAAACAATGTTTTTCATGATGCCAACCCAGCCTGGTACCCGGGCTGAGCAAGCATGTTGTCACCCGGATTAATTCATGCCCGGCTTGAGTTGAAGGCTCCAACAACTGGCCTGGATAATAAATAAATAAATAAATAAATCTTATATATATTTAATTATATTTAGTAAAAGGTCTTTTTATTAAAATGTCTTGAGATTAAATCTTTGAACAAGTACAAATCAAGGGCATTTTAGTAAAATGTCACTAACAATTGGTAGCCTTATACTTTTATAAAAATGGATCGTCACTAAGGTTTTTTTTATTAACTTGCCTCGCTCGTCTCTTCGACTATTGGCAAGAAAAAAAATGGGAGCCAATACTTGCACTCCCATTATAGGTCATTGCCCCGGATGATAAAATGATTAAAATATTAAATACTTTTAATATTATCAAATATACCCTCATTGTTGCACCATACACATAAATCCTAAAACTTACTTAAATTTCTTATTCTTCCTTACGGTCTGCTTGGATAACAACGCGGAAACGTGAGAAAGTAAAATAATATTCAAAGATTTTCCTATGAATACCTAAGTTGTAGGAAACTTTGGAATTCCTTTATTTCCTTTTATTTTCCGCTTTTTGGATAATCACATTACAGTATGGGAAAAAGCAGGATTAATCAAATCATGTATTTGAATGCATATGCAGGAAATAATAGGAAAATAACATATCCTAACAAAAAAAAAATTATAATACTGTTCTTGATATTTATGTTGTTCTAATTAAGTCTTAACCTATTGCAAGCGGACAATGAAAATTATAATACTAGCATAGGATCGTTCCTACGAGGAAGTGATTTATTGCATATTTCGTTTTTCTGAAAACTTATATCTATTTTTAAGATCCTAAATTACTCGAGAAATATGAATAAAAGAATGACTTTTATAATTAAAGTGCAGAAAATAAATCCTAATCTTAAAACTTCAGGATTCTGGTGGTCAATTCGTTTCCTTCTGTTCTCAGATATTTATGAAATTAAAATACCGTTACACTATATATCAAGTCTCCCAGCATTGGTCATCAATCAAAACTAAAATCCTATCAATACAGATTTAATCTAATAGCAACCTATCAAAATTTGAGCGTCAATCAAATCTAGTGGAATTGTAGATGAAAAAAAAAATACCGTTACACTAATCTGCAAATCTCAATCTGAGTCGTCAATTCAAATCAAAATTTGAAGATGTTTACAAAACAATAAATTGTAATAAAAATAAATCTAAAATAGAATGCAATAAAAATTATATCTTTCACCCCTTAGCCGCAGACGTCAATTGCTTTTGAGAAACTACGAATATCTACTTTAATCTTCCAGCTCTCAATCCCAGTCGCCAATTGTGATCGGAGAACCTTAGATATCTAAATTAATCTACTCTAAATTTGATCGGAAGAAAACACAACCTTAGTTATCAATTGATGCTGATAATTTATTCGATAAAAAATTTCTATACCAGACTCTCTTATTTATAGATTATAAGAAGTCGGTTTACAGTGATCAAATTCTAATAAAAGAAACTACTAAAAACAAATATTCCTACTTTAACTCTAATTCTAACTTTATTTTCTGTTCACTTTAAATAGTTGATGCGCTTTAAATTTGTTCCTTATTTTCAGCAACAAAGTCTTTTAGGATTCTTCTTCATCAATCTTCTCAAATCCGTGATCTACCAGACTTCTAATTATAAAAGACTTCTAAAGATATGCATGACGGTGTAGATCTTCACGTAAGCAGCAACAGTTAAGCTTTCTTCCTTTGGGAAATCGTAAATCACGATTTTCTATCTTTCAGCACAGCTTCCAATGGAATGATTTTTATTTACGAACGATCGCCTTTCTTTTCCAATCGCTTCAGCTTCTTGAACGTCTCTTACGATTTCTTATTCCCTTCTTCAGCAATAACGCTCAATCGTCTTTTATGATTTCTTAGCTTTCAGCATATAGCAAATTGTCTTTTTTCTTTCAATCGTCTTTCTTACTGCTTTTTGAGTTCACTTTGACGAATATTAATACATTGACTTTATTTTGTTGCTTATCTTTAATATCTGCACATCATTAACTTGTTCGTAGCAAACTGAGGTCTAACGTCACTAAGTTAAGGATGATAAAATGATAAATTATGTGACTGATCATACCTCTAAACTTAAGTTTTGCTAGTCCCTAGCAAACAAGGAAGAATAAAATATCCTGAACTAAGAATTTAAATGCTACTTTCGTAGGGAGCACGATTGTATCTAGCAGATGCAACAACCCTTTAAACCCCTAAGTGATCCCTAATGGAGGAGTTGTAGTCTCCTGAAAGTTTTCAGTGACGTTACCTACAAACTTCAAATATTTTTGAATTTAAAAAAAAAAAATTTCAAACTTTAAAAAGAAAATAAAAGGTTAAAAATCTAAACTAATTTTGTACACTAACTAAGTTAATCATCATATGGTTGTTGTGATTTTCAAAGATATGATTCCATTAACCACCACTTTCTATCTTAACTATTATCCTTGATCAGAACTCAACAATTTCAATTCTATAAAGCGTGGAGTGTGTGCATATTAGTGAAAAGTTTTTTCATCATAAAATTTTCTAAATTGTAAATTTAGAAAATATTTTTATCCAAATTCTCACTATTGGCATACTCTAAAAAAAAATGTCAAAATTTTTAGATTCTCACAATATAATATATATGATAAATTCAAAGGACAATTGACTATAGATAAATCTCATGGAATGGATAATCAATTCTATTCATATGACTTCTTTGTTCATTCATAGTATCTAGTGCATATATCTCCACTAGACTTGTGTTTTTGTAAATTGTAAATAAAAAAGGTCTTTCCTTCAGCTTGTAATGGGGCTTTGGGTTTCAGAAAGTTTCAAAGATAAGTAGATAGGATTCAAAATATTTTTGAGAATTTAGCTCTTCTTTCTCCTATCTTTTCTTCTTATTTCTTTATTTCAGCATCAGTAAGTATCCAAAAAATTGGATAACTTCTTCCCATTTACTAATTCTTGTTTATGTAAAATCTCATTTTCTTGATTTAGAATCATCTTTTACGATTTTTCATTTCTTTTTCCATATTCTTCAAAATAATTTCTTCTTAGTTGTACCCTTTTTCGACAGGTCCCTTATTTATTAACTTTTACTCCTTTCACTCTTCTTCCCTTCTTTTACATTCTAAACTCTCAGAAAATATAAGAGTCAAAGGTTGAAAGCTTTGGGTAGTACATATGGTTAAGGGTTTATAAAATTTTGGTACAAAGAAATTTGATTTAGGCTTCTAATGTGGGTTCAAAGGGTAAATATTTTATGAGATTTTGGCTTTTTAGCTCTGGTTAAATAAAAGATGACCTTTAATTATTTTTACGATTTACTAGCATGAATTTCTTATTGTTTTTGTATATTTAATAGATAGTTCTAAAAGAAACAGATTATCATAATTATAAAATATTTTGATTCAATTTTTTCAACAATTTCGTTTAAAACAGTCAAGAAGTTCAAGAAAATTTTACTTGGAATAGAAGTAGTCTCGCTCTCTCAGAATAGAAGAGGAAAAGTTAGTCTCTAAAGCTCACTGATTATATAATTTTGAAACTATAGTATAAATATTGCAGTTCAGATCCATCTATTATTTCAAACATTCAATCTGGTACAGTGTTGAAAGAGCTAAAACATGAATTTCAACTGTTCTATTTTCTGATTGTTGAACTTCTACAATGATGGATCGTTAGGTTATTTAAAATCATATTTTTTTTTGTCTATCATATTCACATGTGATGTTTAAATAATCAAAAATTTTAAATTAAAAACTTCTTAAAACTAAAACAGAAAGAAAAATTTCTTCTGCAAAAAAAAATGCTAAAAGTAATGCCAAAAATAAATTGTTATTTACTAATATATACAAAAGTTATATATCCCCCCAAACTTAAACTGGACAATGCCCTCTTGGCATAAAAAACAGGGGATACAGTCAGAATTTAAATTTTTTTTTTAAATTTTCATACCTGTAATTACTGATATTACTGATTGTGTACTGAATGTAAAAAAAAAATCTTTAAAGAATGTCCCTAAACTTGAGGAGAAACACATCTGTTTTATTCTCAGAGATATCAATAACAAAAATTGAAGAAGAAAAATTAGTAACGATTACACAATTAGAAAGTTAGTCAAAAGAAAATTTCATATATTATCAGAATATTTACAATGATCATGAAAAGTAAACTATAGATATAAAGTACTTATAAACTAATTACATGCCAAGTATAAACCTAGGAGAAATTAAGACACACACTATCTACGACATTGGCAACAACATTCGAGAGAAGATGTCTTCGATAAAGATCGGTCCTCAGCTTCTAACCACCTTCAATCAGAGTCTCTCATTCCTTCCTACTACAATTTGGTCGGATCGCGCCCACAAGAGTTGCGGAACACTCCTCCTTGCCCTTCAAAATCTCTCCCAAATTGAGCATATCATAGATCTTCCTTAGAAGAAATGCAACGCCACTGTGGAAGTTCTTTGAAGAGTGGGAAAGTGAACATATCTCCAGATCACCGTTCACCTATACTGCTCCCCTACGAAGATTTTATGAAGAGATTGTAACGCAAACAGGGAGAGAAGATAAGCAATGGAGAGGGGTGGCGAGGGACAGTTCAACCCACCATCAGCATAAAGGAACTCGCATTCAGGGAGGGTTATGATGGTATAAAGGTTAGGAAGTGGGGGAAGATGAGTTCTTGGAATATGGTTTCGGATTTGGGTTAGGATTAGAGTAAAGGGTAGTTTCTGTGGATGATTCAGCATCCGGGACGGGTCGCTGGCGCTTCAGATTTTTTACTTTCTTTACTACAGCCAGGAGCCCGGCCTTGTGTATCTCAAGGATTCAATCAAATCCTTTGCTGAAATCACTTGGGTTATTCTCTTTCATCAAAAGGGATAGAGTTATGAAGAAGGCAGATGAAAGAGATGGTTTTTTGGAAAGGGAAGGTCTGGTTTTATAAGGAAAGGAAAGGTTCACGTGTCAAGGTATAGGTTCTTATGCTTGGGTAGTTGGCAAGTGGCTAAATTGAATGTGATGTGTGTCTGCTTCTTCTATGAATTAAATGGGGAATTCCAACGTAATCGATAAGACCAGTCACTGGAATCGCTTGTTACTTAGAAATGTCGTTTACAATTCTGGAGAACAATAATGAGACTCTATGACGTGTCGAATCGTAATCTCTATGATTCGACTCTTTAAATCACGAGAACTCGTAAATCCATATGCTCACGGTGATTATGACATGACAAAAGAGTCTTTACGATTGAATGCATCTTTTACACACTTTAGATAGTAGAGTACTCTCTAATATTGAATTATGTACATATGTTACAGGTGTTTGAGTAGGTAGCTCGACGGGGTTCTGGACGAGCTCAATTTAAATCAGAGGGAGTTGATGTGCCTCCCATAACTAAACGTCTTCTAGATGTAACAACTGCATGTGAAGGAGATAAGTTACTCTCTCTAAAAAAAGGTTAGTTGCTCAATTTGAGTTTCTAACTTACGATAGAGTGCCGAAGGGAGTTGAGTAACTGTGCCTGGATACGTCCATGCTACATCCAACTTTTAACTATTTACAACAAGGCTTCCTCTGCAGCAGTGTGGTTTTGGGCTTCTGTGGGGTAAGGAGAAACATTTGAAGGTTGGGAAACTGTCTAAGTTGGGCCATGGTTAGGATCACAAGCTTCTCCTTGTTGAGATATTGGGTATGATTTTATACCCACCAGAGATTGAATTTTTTGCTTTCCAAAGCTTCAGCCTTGGAAGACTTTTCATCATTGACTTTAATTTATATAATCCCCCTTGCTTAGGAAGTATATTCATTGAAGTCTCCGAATCAACGTCACTCGGTGCATGGTGTTGCACCGGTTCCTCGCTAAGAGTCTCTAAGAGTTCCCAAGCATCCTCTGCTATCAATATACAGAACATTCTACTACAGGCCAAATCAACCATATGCCGGGTTGCATTATCAAGGCCTTCATAAAAAGTTGTCGGTGTGTGATCCCGTGGTGAGGGCACTTGTGCAGAAGGTCCTTAAGGCGGTTCCAACATTCCTGAAGAGATTCATCCGAGAATTGATAAAATGTTATAATAAGATGCCGAATTTTATTCATTCTGTATATTGGAAAGAATTTCATAAGAAATATGCATTCCAATTCTTTCCAATTAGTAATTGAATTATGGGGCAAAGAGTTTATCCACTGCTTTGCTTCATCTCTAAGGGAATATGCAAACAACCTCAACTGAGTGGATGCTTCTGACAAGTTCTTAATTCTAATGATGGTGCATACTCTTAGAAACTTTTTTAGATGAAAATAGGGATCTTTATCCATTAGCCCGTAAAAAGTAGGAAGTATTTGAAGCACATTGGGCATAATTTCAAAAGTCCTATTACCGGTTGTAGGGGGTACTTGAATGCATGGGGGAGGTGTAAGAGGTGTCAATGCGTAATACTCTCCCAATGCTTTAGCCACAAATTAGTCTTTTCCTGTCATAATGAATGGAGTTAGAACAGAGCAAGATGGCTAAAACAATTATTGTAAATATCTATTTTATTTTCAGTTTTATCTGATAACCTATTGCAAGCGCACAATGGAAATTGTAATACTAGCATAGGATCGTTCCCACGAGAAAGTAATTTATTTCATATTTTATTTTTCTAAAAACTTATATCTATCTTTAAGATCCTAAACTACTTGAGAAATATGAATAAAAGAATAGTTTTTAAAACTAAAGTGCAGAAAATAAATCCTAATCTTCAAACTTCAGGATTCTGGTGGTCAATCAGTTTCCTTCTGTTCTCAGATGTTTATGAAATTAAAATAACGTTACAATATATATCAAGTCTCCTAGCATTGGTCGTCAATCAAAATTAGAATCCTATCAATACAGATTTAATCTAATCTGCAACCTACCAGAATTTGGGTGTCAATCAAATCTAGTAGAATTGTAGATGGAAAATAAAATACCGTTACACTAATCTGCAAATCTCAATCTGAGTCATCAATTCAAATCAAAACTTGAAGATGTTTACAAAGCAGTAAATTGTAATAAAAATAAATCTAAACTAGAAAGCAATAAAAATTATATCCTTCACCCCTCAGCTGCAGGCGTCAATTGCTTATGAGAAACTACGGATATCTACTCCAATTTTCCAACTCTCAATCCCAGCCGTCAATTGTAATAGAGGAACCTTGGATATCTAAACTAATCTACTTTAAATTTGATCGAAAGAAAATCCAACCTCAGTCATCAATTGATGCTGAGAATTTCTTCAATAAAGAATTCCTATATCGGGCTCTCTTATTAATAGATCATAAGGAGCCAATTTATAGTGATCTAATTCTAATAAAAGAAATTACCAAAAATAAAAGATTCCTACTTTAACGCTAATTTTAACTTTATTTTCCCTTTGCTTTAGATAGTTGATGCACTTTAAATCTGTTCCTTACTTTCAGCAACAAAGTCTTCTAGGATTCTTCTTCATCAATCTTCTCAGATCCGTGATCTACCAGACTTCTAATTATAGAAAACTTCAAAAGATATGCATGGCAGTGTAGATCTTCAGGTAAGCAGCAGTAGTGCAAGCTTTCTTTCTATGGGAAATTGTAAATCCCGATTTTCTATCTTTCAACACAACTTTTAATGGAATGATTTCTATTTACAAGCGATCACCATTTTTTTTCAATTGCTTCAACTTCTTGAATGTCTCTTACGATTTCTTATTCTCTTCTTCAGCAACAGCGCTCAATCGTCTTTTACAATTCCTTAGCTTTCAGCATATGGAAAATCGTCTTTTTCTTTCAATCGTCTTTCTTACTGCCTTTTGAGTTCACTTTGACGAATATTAACACTTTGACTTTATTTTGCTGCTTATCTTTAATATCTGCACATCACTAACTTGCTAGTAGCAAACTAGGGTCTAGCATCACTAAGTTAAAGGTGATAAAATGGTAACTTATGTGACTAATCAAATACCATAAAAGATCATCCAAATAAAAAAAATAGCTGTAATGTTATAAAAATGATCCACAAAAATGACCATCCATATAAATTATCCAAAAAAAATGTCCATATGAAATATAAAAGGCCATTGAAGGCAAAAGTGGAAAATACACATCCACTAAACATATCAATGTGAAAAATACATCCACATGAATAAGAAGGAATCTCTTACTAAATATAAAAGAGATGAAGAGAAAAAAAATAAAAATTACATGAATCAGTTTCATGTAGAAGAGATGAAAGAAAAATGAAAAGTTTATGAATCAAGAAACTTCAAGAAAATATGATAGCGGAAGCAATGTCAAAACCATGACCGACTTGAACACACGGAGGCGATCTTATCTCTGATACCATGTTAAAATTATAAAATAAAGAAGCATATTAAGAAGATAAACGAGAGAAGAAGAAGATAGAAAGATAGAATAGACAAATTTCTACAATTGATTACATTGTTTACAGTGCTTTTCAATAATTTGATAAGAAAGTGTATAAATAAGATTACAAATATAGCCATCAGCGGTTACAATTGGTTTAGATAACTACAATTGGTTGAGATAACTGATGTGTAATAGTTATCAAATAAGATACACTCTAATAAGACTAGCTATCTCGGAAGATAGAAAACCGAGGGACCCCTCAGCATTTATTCTCGGATTTTGACGAAAAATGAAATAGTTTTCGACCATTCATATGTCATCCAAGCAATGGGAATCTCGGTAATTTATTTTTCGCGTATGAGTTTTCCCGTACTTCTCCTTATTTCCCTTGAAACCAAACAGCCCCTTAGAGACACATCGGGAGATGAATTGGGAATGAACTTGGAAGACAAAAAGACACACTTAGATTACTATGAAAAGGAGACGAAAAAATTCAAGGATCTTCTCCGCCGTGATTATGCAACTGATTCGGATGAAGATGAAGATGGGAGACGGATCCATCATTGACCAAATCGAGAGGTTAGGAGCATCTCTAATGGTGTATCCCATTTTTTTTTCTTATATGGTAAATTTGGGATACAAAAAATATAGGATATGATGCACTCCAACCATTTGTTTCAAATTTGGGATAATTAAGTATCCTTTTCTATAACTGTTGGTGGATATCTCAATTACAAAAAATAATAAAAAGTAATAAAATATACTATTTTAGAAATATAGGATACCAAGTTGGTATCTTATATCTACATAGGATATAGGATATCCATTAGAACGCACAATACTTCATATCTATCCCAAATTAGATCTATTGGAGTGCTACATCAGATATAGAATACACCATTGTGCAATCGTGGACCTTGCAAACGATATTCTCAAAAATGGAGTCGCCACCCAGAGCTTTTTGTGTGTCGGGATACCCTCAAATCAATATCATGGGTATCGAAGTGCAAGATTTTACTTCGGATTGGCAGTCTACGCCAAAACCTCTTGGGTAAGGACTTTGGTTATCAATAAGGAAGGTTTTAGGCACCCGATTGATCCGCTTGTAAGCGATCTCTGTAAAATTTCAAATTTTTGAGCGTTAAATAGTGACCTCGAGATCCGTGCCCGACTGGTCGTAGGTTTGACCAAGTGATGGTCAAACAGTAGACTCATGAAGTTATGTGCTAGTGTGGGATTAATGTAATCTAAGTGTAGTATATGGTGTTAAATTTGAGTCACATATATCTATCTCTAGTGTATGCGCTTAACACCGAAATCGAAGAGAGGATATAAGGGTTTAATAACCATAGAATCCTTTTGTTTTGGTTGGTGAAGGAATTAAGAAGAGAGAGAGAGGGAGAAAACAAGAAGAGTTATTGAGGTAGGAGTGAATGCAAATCAAAGGGTTGATTAGAGCAATTAATGTCGGATTTCAACGCATGGGGAGCCGTTGAAGCAAAAGCTGGAGCCTAGCCATTCCAACCTAGATATTGATCAAGTTGAGATTGATTGAAGGTGAGTTCCTAATTGAAGTGAATGCATAAATTGTAGATGATTAAAATCAGTCAAATGTAGCTAAAGGATAGATTAAAGACTTAGAAAAAGGAAGGAAAAAGAAAAGGAATGGGTTTTGGAAGAACAGCCCGAAAGGGGGCTGAATCTGGCCAAATCGATTAACCGAAATCGAGATTCGATTAATCGATTTTGGTTTGGAAGTTGAAAAGTCAGGGATGCCCGATTTCGATTAATCGATCTGGAAATCGATTAATCGATGTTGAAGGTCGATTAATCGATTTAGAAATCGACTGGGTACCTCCAGTGGCTAGAGAAACAAGACCTGGGGATATCGACTAATCGAGTTGAGAAATCGATTAATCGATTTTGAATTTCGATTAATCGATTTGGGATCGACTAATCAATTTCGAACTTTCGACCACTCGATTTGAGAATCGATTTTACTATCTTAGGGATTTCGATTAATCGATTTGAAATCAATTAATTGATTTTTGATCTTGATTAATCGATTTTGGGAATCGATTAATCGATTTGGGTTTTGATTAATCAATTTCGGGAATCGATTAATCGACTTGGGCATTTTTACTTGACTTTCTAAATTGACCTTGAGGTTCATGGAGGGTCTAGGACTTTTTTTATTACATCTTTAGTGATGTGTTGCATATGTTGTGATGTACCATAGGTGATACGTGTGAAAGCAAGCACAAGGAGCCGCGTGGGACCTTGAGGCTTGGACCATCAGAGACCTGAGGTAGGGAATACCTTGAACATGTACTTTAATTGCAAGAGCATGTATGCAGTGATATAAAACTCAAACTGAAAATATTTTAGCTGTGTAAATCTTTGTGAAAAGGGTGCGTGTGTGACACCAGGAATGTGATAAAGGCATCTGTGTGATGCGAGTAACTGAGATCAAGTAATCAAATGAGAAGGAGACATCCCCAGGGGATGAGAAAGTAATAAAGGCATCAGTGTGATGCGAGTAAATTGGACATCTCAGGGATGTAAGCATGATTGAATAACTACTGTGGAGGCCTAACTGATATAAGATAGCACTTTACATGGTGAACAACTATATGTAAAGCACATGTTATTTTTGTTATTTGAGGTTTGATTAGAATACCCCACCGACGTGACGGGATACCCACGACTGACTCGGCAGGATATCCGTGATCGGTACGACGGCCAATCCATACACCTGTGCGGAGGTCTATCCGTACACAGTAAGTACATCCCATGGATGTTGAGATGAGATTTAACCCCACCGCCTATTGAGAAAGGGGCTTGGGTAGTATTCCTAGGGAATACATATAACAACTGTCTATTTAGGCGACGATGGTGGGTATTCCATCGGGGCTCGATGCTATATTGCTCAGGGATTACTTAAGTTGAAGATTTGAGTTTTGCTTTAGGCCTGTTCAGTGTCATTCATGATAAATCAACAGTAAAGTAAGACATGCAAATTACCATCTTTTAAACTATTTTCTAGTAAATGCATAGACATATCATGCTTTGAATATCATGGAATATATGTGAGATTTTGACTTATATGTTCATTGTGTTGTTCTCTATTGAGCTAGGATGTAGCTCACCCCCTTTAGACTATACGTCGTAGGTCCATTATTAGCAGCGGCCGAGGCTTCGAGAGACGTTGATCCGGGTGATTCGGATTACGTGCCTGGGGACGAGTTGGAGCCTCCTCCCGAGGACTTCTTCTAGGAGACTCTACTGTGTACTTTGATAGAGAGTCAGTTTTGAGAGCAGATTGTACGGCTTGGTATGTCAAGCCTTTATTTTTGTCAAACAATGTAATTAAATAGATATAATTCTTTTGGGCGAACCATCTAGGGTGATCTGTTTATCACCGATGGTTCGTGTAATAGCCCGAAAAAAATCACGCTAAACTATGACCTTGGGATCCGTGCCCGATTGGTCACAAGTTTGACCAATCAGGAGATCATGAGTTAGCATAGAATGTGATGAACGGACGAGATGTGATAGTTTGAGTGATTATATAGTGTGTGATGTAAATGAGAAGTCACTTACACCTATTGCGGTGTATGTGCTCAACACACAAAGAGGGAGATAGATAAAAGGGTTTAATAACCCTAGATGTGTATTTTTGGTTGTTGAAGGAGAGTAAAGAAGAGAGAGAAAGAGAGAGAAGTAAGAGAGGAGTTATTGCAACTGATTGGAGGGGGGATTCAAGAGATAAAAGACAGATTCAACGCGATTTGGATCTGTTAGAGCCAAGCTGGAAACCCTAGCCTTCCAACTATTTGATTGAAATCAACTTGAGATCTATTCAAGGTAAAATTTTTGTAAATAAAATGCATAGATGATAGGGTTTAAATTGTGATTGAATGTGGGTTAAATTATAGGATAATGGCTTAGAAAAATAGAGGAAAAAGTATGGAAAAAGATTGGGAAGAACAGCTCGAAAGGGGCTGAATCTGACAATTTCGATTAGTCGAAATTGGGTTTCGATTAATCGAAATTGGCCAGGAAGTTGAAAGGTCAGAGGACCCCGATTTCGATTAATCGAATTTGATTTCGATTAATCGACTTTGGATTTCGATTAATCGATTTGGGGATCGATTAATTTTGAACTCAGTGGACCCGAGGTTGGAGGAAATGACGAGGAAAAATCGACTAATCGAAATGGGATTTGATTAATCGATTTTAGTTTTCGATTAATCGATTTGGAATCGATTAATCAACTTGTGAAACTCATTATCGTTGAACCGAGAGTCGACTTTGAGAAAGGAAGAATTGGACAATCAAATTGGATTCGATTAATCTAATGAAAACTCGATCGCTCAACTGTGAGTCTACTTTAAAGAAGAAGAATTTCGATTAATCAAATTGGATTCGATTAATCAATGAAAGCTCGAATCGTGCTCGAATCGAGAATCGACTTGCGAAAAGGAGAATTTCGATTAATCAAATTACTTCGATTAATCGATATTGACCTTCGATTAATCGATTTTGGAAATCGACATCGAATCGTATTCGATTAATCGATTTTGAAATTCGAATAATCGACTGAGATAAATTATGTTGACTTTGCGGGTTGACATTAAGATTTTTGGATGGTCATATACCTTCTTTATTGGATCCTCTGGGATGTGATTCACCTTATGTGGTACCATAGGTGGTACGTGTGGACTAGTGCACAAGGAGCCACGTGGGACCTTGATGCATTGATCAAATGAAGACTTGAGGTAGGGAACACCTTGAACATGTACTTTATTTTACAAGAGCATGTATGTAGTGATATAGATTTCCATTCAAATGTTTAATTGCTTAAGAATTGTGAAAAGTGTGTGTGCATATGACATCCATAAGAGAAATTCTAATAAGCCATCCCCAGGGGATGAAGAAGTAAAGAGAGGAGAGCATCAGGTGTGATGCAAGTAAGTAAATGGATACATCCCAGGGATGTATCCAAGGATTGAATCATGTTTGATAGGGCCTAACTGATATAAGATAGCACATTTACACGGTGAATAAATATATGTAAGGCACCGATATTTTTGTTATTTGAGGTTTGATAGGGTACCCCACCGACGTGGCGGGATATCCACGACTGACACGGCAGGATATCCGTGACCGATATGGCGGCGAAACCGTAGACCAGTGCGGAGGCTTATCCGTACATAGTAAGCACACCCCAGGGGTGTTGATTGAGACAAGTGAAACCCCGCCACCAATCCCCAGGGGAAAGGGGCTTGGGTACTATTTGTATTCCCAGGGAATACGGTTAAAGCTATCTATATAGATGACGATGATGGGTATCTCATCGGGCTCGATGCTATATTGCTGGGGATTACTTAAGTTGAAAGTTTAAGTTTTGCTTTAGGCCTTTTCAAAGATCATTCATGAGTAAATGAAAATATATGAAATCAACAAGAAACGAAATGCTTTTAACTGTTTCATCAATAACTGCATAGACACATCATGCATGGCATATCATGGAATATATGTGAGTCATAATTTATATGTTCAACTGTGTTTGTTCCCTATTGAGCTAGGATGTAGCTCACCCTATAGACTATACGTCGTGAGTCCACTACTAGCATTTGCCGAGGCTTGAGACGCCGATCGGTGAGTCGGACCTTGCGGCCGGTGAAGAGTTGGAGCCACCTCCAGAGGACTTCTTCTAGAGGACTCCGTTGTGCCACTTTGAGGGATTTTGGAGAGAGTTTTTGTACGGCTTGGTATGTCAAGCCTTGATTCTGTTTAAACCATGTCTATATATATAGATGGGATTATTCTTTTGGGGCGAACCATCCGTGATGATTGCTATCATCGATGGTTCGGATCGGTTCTCCATTCATGTAGAGGCATGAGGGTAGAACTGTCTTTTGGAGAGTTAATTAATATAGATTCAAATTCCGCAATTTCGTTTATTATTTTATTGCAATGCTTGATATACCAGTGTTCCGTGCTTAGCTAAGGGGCACGGTCAAGATGATCGTGCTGATGGCACAGGTTTCGGGGTGCCGAAATCCGGGCTGCCACAGTTCGGATCGGTTCTCTGTTCATGCAGTGGCATGAAAGTAGAACTGTCTTTTGTATGTGCCAGATGGGCATATTGACCTTTTCACTTTATGCAGTTATTTGTTTTATTTATTTATTATTGCTTGTTATACCAATGTTTTGTGCATAGTTTTGGGGCACGGTCTAGAGGATCGTGCTGATGGCACGGGTTTTGGGGTGTCGAAATCCGGGCTGTCATAGTTGGTATCAGAGCCATTTCTTTTAGAAATTCTGACAATTATTCTTTTGTCAGAGCATAGGGACTTCTGCTAAAGAAAACTTTGTTTTCACATGCAGACCGTTATGTTTCGTAGAGGAAGAGGCCGACGCAGGGGCGGTCATCATAGAAATTTGCGTAGTCAAGATGATCTCATCTTGGATACCAATCTAGTACCTTTGGGACACGGAGGTGCTTCAGGTAGTGGCAGTCAAGAGAGCCACGATCAAGGAGAGAACCAGGATCGAGATCGTCAGGATCGAGATAAAAGGGAATAAGAAAGAGTCAGAGAAAGAAACGAAGATAGAGAAGAGCGTCAGAGGATGATGCATACCATGGAGACCATTGCTATGGCCATGGGCAAGATCATGGTAGCTCATATACGCAGCAAAGATCACCACCGACACCTCCGGTGACTCACACCGATGTCTTGCTTATCGAGTTTAGGAGGATGAGACCTCCTAGCTTTTTGGGGCAGGCAGAGCCCATGGCAGCCGAGAACTGGCTGAGTGAGATGGAGGTGCTTAGTGTGCTCACTTGTACGGAGGACGAGAGCGTCCGTTGGGCAACCTATATGTTGGATGGAGAGGCCGGGCCTTGGTGGAGTCCGTTTCACGGACTAGGGCTCAGGAGACTCTAGATTTGCCTTGGACTTGGGATGAGTTCGTAGAAGAATTCAATAAATAGTACTTCCCGAAAGTGGTGAGGAACCAAATGGAGATTCAATTTCTACAGCTTACTCAAGGGAAGATGACTGTTAGGGAGTATGGAGTGGAGTTCATGCGACTCGCTCGCTTCGCGCCCGACTACGTCATCACAGAGATGATGAGAGCAAAGAGGTTTCAGCAAGGATTAAAGCCGGACGTGAGGGGAGGAGTAGCACCATTCCAGTTGAGGACCTATGGAGAGGTCATGAGCAAGGCCTTGGTGGTAGAGGAAGAAAATAACAATTAGTACCGCCAGAGGGAGCAACAAGGAAGGTGGAATACAGACCAGAGTAGAACGGGGAATTATGAACCGGTGAACAAAAAGCCGAGATTCGTACCAAATAATCAGAAACCACCGTTCCAAGGAGGTTATGGGAGACCGGCACAGCAGAGCAACCAACAAAAATTTCCATTGCTTGCGTCGGGGAGGCCGATGAGATATGAGAGCCCTGTTATTACTATCGGAGCTACAGTTACTCAGTGGTTCTCACGAGCAGCTTCTTCCACACCTCGTGAGACTTGTGCCAAGTGTGGCAAGTCTCATTGAACAGTTGACTGTAGGCAGGGAACTCGGGGCTATTTTAGATGTGGCAAGGTGGGCCACTTGATCAAGGAGTGCCCTGAGATGAACAAAGGGAAGACGGCTTCAGCTCCTATTCCACGACCGATACAAGCAAGGAAGCCGATCGTCCAAGGGAGAGCCTACGCAGTCACAGCTCAAGAGGCTCAGAACACAAATGATGTGATCCAAGGTGAGCTTTCTTTTAAATAAGGAATTTCAATTCTTGAAAAGTTTAGATAGAACAGGTGCATCCATATAGAAAATATAAGAGAACTTGCATATAATGAATTCTAGTATGATGATAGACATTATATATATGTGTATGTATGATTAGGTACATTACAAATTTATAAGAAGGAAAAGCGACGTGACATACGAAGCTCGAGTGTTGATAGAATAGGGGTCTACCCACTCATTTGTTACCCCTCACTTCACAAAGAGGATGAAAGTCAACCTAGAGGAGTTAGACTTCGATTTAATCGTGACTGTTCCTATTGGGAAATCGGTTGATACCGAAAAGAGTTACAACTCCGTGATTGTGAGAGTTATGGATGGAGACGTCTTTGAACTACCGGCGAACCTAATTCTGTTAGACATGCAAGGATTAGACGTGATCCTTGGCATGGATTGGCTGTCGACTCACTATGCAACGATAGATTGCAAGAACAAGGTCGTCATCTTCAGACCCAATACGAGGAGATTATTTAGATTTTGAGGAGAGAGATCGACACACGCCACTTATTTTGGCAGTCAGGGCCGAGTGATTGATCAGAAAAGGGTGTAGTGGATACTTGGCATTTTTGAAGGAGCATAAAGAGGAGAAAAATGTTATCTCTGAGATAGCAGTTGTGCGAGATTTCGCTGATGTATTTCCGGAGGAGTTACCCGGATTACCTCTAGAGAGGGAAGTAGAATTCGCCATCGACTTAGCACTAAGAACGGAACCTGTTTCTAAAGCACCATACAGAATGGCTCCTGCTGAGTTGAAGGAGTTGAAAGAGCAGTTACAAGAACTAATGGACAAGGGGTTTTCAAGACCGAGCGTGTCTCCATGGGGAGCACCGATCTTGTTTGTAAAGAAGAAAGATGGATCAATGCGTCTGTGCATTGACTATCGACAATTGAACAAAGAAACCATTAAGAATTGATACCCTTTGCCTAGGATAGATGACCTATTTGATCAACTACAAGGAGCAAGGTATTTCTCCAAGATCGATTTGAGATCGAGATACCATCAGTTGAGAGTCAAGGTAGAGGATATTCAGAAGACTGCATGCAGGACTCGGTACGAACACTATGAATTTCTAGTGATGCCGTTTGGGTTGACAAACGCCCCGGTGTCATTCATGGATCTGATAAATAAGGTGATTAAACCACACCTAGACTCTTGTGTCATAGTGTTTGTTGACGACATCTTGATCTATTCAAAATTAGAAGAAGAGCATGAGAAGCATTTGAGAATAGCCCTACAGACTCTACGTGAACACCAATTATACGCCAAGCTCCGCAAGTGCGAGTTTTGGTTAGAAGAAGTTAGCTTTCTGGGACATGTAGTCTCAAAGCATGGTGTCACTGTAGATCCAGCAAAAATCGAAGCAGTGGTCAATTGGGAGCAACCAAAGACTGTGACCGACGTCCATAGTTTCCTTGGATTGGCGGGTTACTATCGACATTTTGTTGAAGGTTTTTCAAAGATATCAGGATCACTCACGAGACTCACACGGAAAGACGCAAGGTTCGAATGGAGTGAGACATGCGAGAAGATTTTTCAAGAATTCAAGAACAGACTCACTTCAGCTCCAGTACTAGCGATTCCTTCAAGCAGTGGAGGGTTCGCAGTATATAGTGATGCTTCATATGGTGGTTTGGGCTGCGTGCTTAATCAACACAAAAAGGTGATAACGTACGGATCGAGACAGTTGAAAGAGCATGAGAAGAATTATCCGACACATGACTTGGAATTAGCCGCGGTCATCTTTGTACTGAAGATTTGGAGACATTACTTGTATGGTGAGACCTTTGAGATCTTCTCCGATCATAAGAGCCTCAGATATCTGTTTACACAGAAGGAACTAAATATGAGGCAGCGCAGATGGATGGAGTTCCTCAAAGACTATGACTGTTCTATATAGTACCATCTAGGCAAGGCTAATGTAGTAGCCGACGCCTTGAGTCGGAAGAGTTCAACTCAGTTGGCTAGTTTGATTTTGGGTATGTACAGGTGGAAGTTATTTGAGGATCTGGCACTATATGATGCGAACATCAAGTCGCAAGCTATAGGAGCCTTCTTGGCTAATATATCAGTGAGATCGGTGATATTTGAGCATATCCATGACCTACAGATGAAAGACTCAGCGTTAACTAAGATTCGTCAAGATGTAACTGAAGACATCAGATCTGAGTTCTCAGTCAAGGAGGATGGTTTCTTATTGTTCAAGGGCCGTCTTTGCATTCCGAACAATGCCGACCTATGGTGAACTATCCTTGATGAGGCACACAAGTCAAGCTATGCTATCCACCCGGGAAGCACGAAGATGTATCAAGATTTGAAAAAGAATTACTGGTGTAGAGGTTTAAAGCAAGACGTGGCAGAGTACGTGTCACGGTGTTTGACGTGCCAATAAGTGAAGATCGATCATAGACACCCCGCAGGTTTATTACAACCTCTACCTATACCGGAATGGAAGTGGGAATCGATCTCTATGGACTTCATCGTTGGGCTACCGCGTACTGCAAAGAGGTACAATGCCATTTGGGTACTGGTCGATCGATTGACCAAGTCAGCGCACTTCTTGCCTTACAACATGATGTACATGGTGGGAAGACTGGCACAGCTATATATGAAAGAGATTGTCCATTTGCATGGGATTCCGAGTAGCATTGTTTCAGACCGTGACCCATTATATACATCAAAGTTTTGGAAGAAATTTCAAGAAGGAATGGGAACGCGACTAGATTTCAGTACGGCATTCCATCCACAAACCGACAGGCAGACGGAGAGGGTCAATCAGATCATCGAGGACATGCTTAGGGCGTGTATGTTAGAATTGCAAGGATCATGGGATCAGCACCTACCGTTGATTGAGTTTGCATACAATAACAGTTTTCAGACGAGTATTGGGATGGCACCATATGAAGCTCTTTACGGACGGTGATGTAGATCGCCCATCAATTGGGAAGAAATCGGGGAAAAAATTATTTTGGGACCCAAAATACTTGAAGATAATGCCACCTATGTTCGTATGATAAGGGCAAAACTCAAAGTGGTTCAGAGCAGACAGAAAAGCTACGCGGATATCAAGCAGACAAGTGTAGACTTTAAGGTGGGTGGACATGTGTTCGTGAAAGTGTCACCTATGAAGGGGGTGATGAGATTTGGAAAGAGAGGGAAGTTAAGTCCCCGCTATCTTGGACCATTTGAGGTTCTAAGTCGAGTAGGGGAAGTTGCTTACCGCATTGGATTGCCACCGTTATTTGATCAAGTACATAATGTGTTCCATGTATCTATGCTCAGGAAGTATCTTAACGACCCTGATCACGTGTTGAGCGGCAAATCATTTGAGATGCATGAGGATATGAGCATGATCGAAGAATCGACGAAGATTTTGGATCGGAAGGAACAAGTGTTGCGGAAAAAAGTAATTCCATTAGTACTTGTTCGATGGAAGTATCATCCGACCGAGGAAGCTACATAGGAACAAGAGGCCAACGTGAAAGAACAGTATCCGAACTTGTTTGCAATAGCTTGAGAGTCAAAAATTGTATCACCGGAAGCATGTTTGCGGATGTAAACCATATGTTGTAATCCAATGTCGATCTGCTGATCAATTTGTTCAATGGAAACAATTTTTAATCCACATACTGTTCCTAATACCATGTCGAACGCGTACTTAGAATTCATCATAGCCATGACATGACCGTGAGGACGAGTTTCGTAAAACCAGTGACCAACTGGTCATGTTTTACCAAAAAACCAAAAGAGATAGAAAAATAACAAAAAAATTGGAAATCTGATCAAAACCGATTAATCAATTTTCAAATAGATTAATTGATTTGGGAATTCGATTAATCGATTTTGGTCGATTAGTCGACTGGCATACGCCAGTGAGTGGAGATTGAATGAGGATTCAAAAAAATAACAAAGTGAAAATTCGATTAATCGATTCAGGTTTTGATTAATCGATTTTGGATTTTGATTAATCGATACTGGAAATTCGATTAATCAAGTGACTTGAGAATTTTAGAAAAATTTACAGGATATTATGATTTTGATTAATCAAAGTGAAATTTGATTAATCGATTTTGAGATTTCGATTAATCGACTTAGAGATTCGATTAATTGACTGGCATGTGCCAGTGAGCTCGAAAAGTTGAAAAGTGACCATGATTTTGATTAATCCAAATGGATTCGATTAATCGATTTCGCGCGACTGGAGTAAGTTTTGAAACTCGATTAATCGATTTTGGAAATCGATTAATCGAATCGGGCCTATATATATAAATCGAGGAGGGATTTCTCTCCATTTGAAAATTTTGGGGTTTTGGTTCTTGCGCGCCACTTCATCTTCCTTCTCGAGCAAGCATACCAGCTAGGGTTTTGGGGAGTTCGGATCTATTTTGGACCAAAATCTCTTGCATTCGGATCGAATACCTAAGGTAAACCCTAGATCCGAGCTTTTTTCTTCAATTTGAACCATTAAACCCTAGTTTTATAATATTTTTGCCAAAATGCCGCCTAAAACCCGGTTGTCCTCGAAGAAGGTGACATCCAAACTCCCGGTCTGGCGTAAGAACGTCGCACCGCCATCGCCTACCCCATCACCTGTGAGGACCCCATCCCCGTCGACATCGGATACCACATCCGGTTCGACGAGCGCGTCTTCGCGCGAGTCTTCACCAATTCCACCACCACTCGAAGACGTCCCCCAACCAAATGAATGGTGGGCGGCTAAGACCTTCGAAGACGAATTCATCTGTGATGTGGAATTATTTACCAACCTCGATGTTGAGGGTGAGACCCAATGGGCTCGGAATTACTTGGTGAAGGCGGGCCTCAGCAATCTCTTAAAGCCACTCCATGGGTCTTACTACCCTAGATTGGTCTACCTATTTTACCAAGGCTTGGCGGAGGGTCCTACCGACGACATTGTCACGACTATGATTGATGGTCATGACTATACCTTCACCCGTCGCCACATCCATGAAGCCCTAGAATGTTATTTGGACTTCGTGCCCGAGACCACCCTCTTCCCACCCTTTGCGGAAGAGGTGAGATTTGAAGAAATTATGACCCGGATGACTAATGGGAAGAAAGGGTCGGGATCGTTTATTAGGAGGGTTGATCTCCCCCACTATATGTGGATGCTTGATTCTATCATCAAATGCAACCTCTACCCAATGCGTCACGACACTGAGCAGGTGGAGTTAGTTAAACAGGCCTTGTACGCGGCCTTCTGTGGCCGTTGGTTTGACGCTACGAAGATCATCCTAGAGGGGATGGTCTACATAAAGGGAAAGTTGACGAAGGGCAATTTGAGGCCCAAGGAGAATATGTCGTATGCTTGACTCATTTCGAGCATGCTGGAGTGCTACTCAGACGCTCCAGGATATGCCGTCTCGCCCCATGAGGAGCGAGCTACGGACCACCTGAAGCATTATTCAATCGCTTCATGGGGTCGTAGTTATCGGTTGCTAAAGCAGACCCTACCAGCTCAGGGCCAAGCACTAGCAACACCACCACCATCGCCACCACCACATTAGGACCCACCTGTGGGGGGAGCACACCCCATCGATCCACCAGCTGAGGAGGCGCCCTCCCATACCACCACATCGCCTACGCCGCCGTTGCAGTCAGCGGTAGCCACACCCACTTCTTCATACCGCCGGAGAGCGGCTCGCCCGGCGCCTACTATAGAGGACGTGTTGGCTCGGATGGAGGCCAACAACGAGAGGATGAACCGGCGGATGGACTTCTTGATGTACCACACCCTACGGTACATATATCCGTTGGACTTTCAGCAGCGCCTCGCGCAGGAGGAGGCGTGGACTACGGGCCGGACAGCTTTTCATACGGGTGCCGCTTTTCATGCGAGTACCTTTGCTATCGATGCATCTGGCTCGACGCCCCAGCAGCCAGAGCAGCCTGCTGCGATGAGCTAGCCACCACCAGAGCCACCAGCCCAGACAGAGCAGCACGCTCCAGCACCAGATCAGCCTAGCGAGGGGACGGCGTGAGCTTGAGCAGAGGATATTTCTTTTTGGATTGAATTTAAAACAATGTACATGCTCAACTCTGTAAATTTTAGAAATTTTGATAATGAAATCTAAATCATCTTTTTGGGAATTTGCTTGTATTACGTTCTGTTTCTTGCACAGTGTGATGTATAAGTCATGTTTGTGTCTGGGTACGCGACCCAAGTGTGTGGGGTACCCAACCAACGACACACCTTTGAGTTCATTTTCGAGGATAAAAATTCCCAAGGTGGGGAGAATGTAATATCCCAAAATTTTGAGCATTAAATAGTGACCTCGAGATCTGTGCCAGACTGGTCGTAGGGTTGACCAAGTGATGGTCAAATAGTGGACTCATGAAGTTATATGCTAGTGTGGGATTAATGTAATCTAAGTGTAATGTAAGGTGTTAAATTTGAGTCACATACATCTATCTCTGGTGTATGCTCTTAATACCAAAATCGAAGGGAGGATATAAGGGTTTAATAACCATAGAATCCTTTTATTTTGGTTGGTGAAGGAATTAAGAAGAGAGAGAGAGGGAGAAAACAAGAAGAGTTATTGAGGTAGGAGTGAATGCAAATCAAAGGGTTGATTAGAGCAATTAATGTCGGATTTCAACGCATGGGGAGCCGTTGAAGTAAAAGCTGGAGCCCTAGCCATTCCAACCTAGATATTGATCAAGTTGAGATTGATTGAAGGTGAGTTCCTAATTGAAGTGAATGCATAAATTGTAGATGATTAAAATCAGTCAAATGTAGCTAAAGGATAGATTAAAGACTTAGGAAAAGGAAGGAAAAAGAAAAGGAATGGGTTTTGGAAGAACAACCCAAAAGGGGGCTGAATCTGGCCAAATCGATTAATCAAAATCAAGATTCGATTAATCGATTTTGGTTTAGAAGTTGAAAAGTCAGGGATGCTCGATTTCGATTAATCGATCTGAAAATCGATTAATCAATGTTGAAGGTCAATTAATCGATTTAGAAATCGACTAATCGATTGGGTACCTCCAGTGGCTGGAGAAACAAGACCTGGGGAAATCGACTAATCGAGTTGAGAAATCGATTAATCGATTTTAGATTTTGATTAATCGATTTGGGATCGACTAATCGATTTTGGACTTTCGACTACTCGATTTGAGAATCGATTTTTGATCTCGATTAATCGATTTTGGGAATCGATTAATCGATTTGGGTTTCGATTAATCGATTTTGGGAATCGATTAATCGACTTGGGCATTTTTACTTGACTTTCTAAATTGACCTTGAGGTTCATGGAGGGTCTAGGACTTTTTTTATTACATCTTTAGTGATGTGTTGCATATGTTGTGATGTACCATAGGTGGTACGTGTAAAAGCAAGCACAAGGAGCTGCGTGGGACCTTAAGGCTTGGACCATCGGAGACCTGAGGTAGGGAACACCTTGAACATGTACTTTAATTGCAAGAGAATGTATGCAGTGATATAAAACTCAAACTGAAAATGATTTAGTTGTGTAAATCTTTGTGAAAAGGGTACGTGTGTGACACCAAGAATGTGATAAAGGCATCTGTGTGATGCGAGTAACTGAGATCAAGTAATCAAATGAGAAGGAGACATCCCCAGGGGATGAGAAAGTAATAAAGGCATCAGTGTGATGCGAGTAAATTGGACATCCCAGGGATGTAAGCATGATTGAATAACTACTGTGGAGGCCTAACTGATATAAGATAGCACTTTACACGGAGAACAACTATATGTAAAGCACATGTTATTTTTGTTATTTGAGGTTTGATTAGAATACCCCACCGACATGACGGGATACCCACGACTGACTCGGCAGGATATCCGTGACCGGTACGGCGGCCAATCCGTACACCTGTGCGGAGGTCTATTCGTACACAGTAAGCACATCCCAGGGATGTTGAGATAAGATTTAACCTCACCGCCTATTGAGAAAGGGGCTTGGATAGTATTCTCAGGGAATACATATAACAACTGTCTATTTAGGCGACGATGGTGGGTAGTCCATCGGGGCTCGATGCTATATTGTTCGGGGATTACTTAAGTTGAAGATTTGAGTTTTGCTTTAGGCCTGTTCAGTGTCATTCATGATAAATTAACAGTAAAGTAAGACATGCAAATTACCATCTTTTAAATTGTTTTCTAGTAAATGCATAGACATATCATGCTTTGAATATCATGGAATATATGTGAGATTTTTACTTATATGTTCATTGTGTTGTTCTCTATTGAGCTAGGATGTAGCTCACCCCCTTTAGACTATACGTCGTAGGTCCATTATTAGCAGCGGTCGAAGCTTCGGGAGACATTGATCCGGGTGATTCGGATTACGTGCCTGGGGACGAGTTGGAGCCTCCTCCCGAGGACTTCTTCTAGGAGACTCTACTGTGTACTTTGATAGAGAGTCAGTTTTGAGAGCAGATTGTACGACTAGGTATGTCAAGCCTTTATTTTTGTCAAACAATGTAATTAGATAGATATAATTCTTTTGGGCCAACCATCTGGGGTGATCTGTTTATCACCGATGGTTCGGATCGGTTCTCTATTCATGCAGTGGCATGAAAGTAGAACTGTCTTTTGTATGTGCCAGATGGGCATATTGACCTTTCCGCTTTATGCAGTTATTTACTTTATTTATTTATTATTGCTTGTTATACCAATGTTTCGTGCATAGTTTTGGGGGACGGACTGGAGGATCGTGCTGATGGCATGGGTTTCGGGGTGCCAAAATTCGGGCTGTCCCTTGCCCGAAGTATGGCCAAGTATTTAAAAATGTGCGGCACTTTCCCTTGCCCGAAGGCACTCATTTCCTATTTAAGCCTCCCACAATCACTGAAATTTCGGCGGAGTAATGACTCAAATTATAGGATAGAGGAAATGCATAAGAAGGTAGAGAAATATAGGAGAGAGTTGGAGCTCTCGGGCTCTTGTAGCACTAACTCCCTGAAAATTTCAAACTCGAACACATCGACCAAGTGAGTGCGTTTGATACCATAGGTGCACTATGGTACTAAGACCATATCATTACATGTGTAATTTGTACCCAAGCCCACCAATGGTTAAGATCTGGCTTGGTAAACAAAGGTCCAAGGATCAGGACCATTAAGTACGATGTGACTACTTTTAATTTAGACCATAAAGATGACAGATTGTACATAGATCCATGGTGTACCGGCTGCACACCAGAGCAGCCTCTTGAAAATAAATAGCAACTCACGTGTGAATTACTCATTTACATGAATTGTGAGTTTTGAAATTGAGAGAGAAAGAAGGGAACCGAGAGGAAGAAAGGCTCCTTTTTCCCATCGATTATTGCTCCGTCGATGAATCTGATCCGCCAATATTTGCGTAAATCTTCTTCTCAATGCGAGCGAAACCTTGCTGCACTTATACTTCACTTTGAATCGCGAGAATCACTCGGTTGTGGCATCGTTAGGATTGAAAGAGAATGAGAGAAGTGATCATGACCTCACATGCATGATTTCGAAGGTAAGAATTGTACAATAGTCGATTAAGTCTCGATTTACAAGACATGGAATTGATTTGTACTCATTTGGGTGTTTGCATGCAAAGATTTTGAAGAGGAACGCAAGTGTTGGTTGATCGGCGGGTTTTGGCGCCAATTTTAAGGATCCCGAGCATCGCGGATGTTGCATGTGCATTTAGAAGGTAAGATCTAAGATGTGATGGTGTGGATGTGATTTAAAATTCGATTCATGTGTGATTGATGCATGCATGCAAGATTTAGGAGTTATTTTGGGAAGATGAAGTTTAGAAGTTGCAGAATTGCACCAATTCGCTCGAGCGAATTGCCTTCAGACACAGACCCAGTTTTCAAGATAAATTTTTTGGTTAAAACTCTCCCGCACGAGTTTTGTATGTTCCACAAGGAATTGTCAAATTCACTCAAGCGGATGCGGAAATTGCTCGTGCAAATCCCCTTCAGAAACAAAGAAAAATGGCTTGGGAAAATTGGCTCGAGCGAATTTTCCCTAGTTTGCAGGCTAAATTTATTGGGTAAAATTCGCTCAAGAGAATTTGAGTGCGCCACTGGGAATCTGTCAAAATCGCCCAAGAGAATTTGGAATCGCTTGAGCGAATTCCCCTGTGTCCAGCTACCTTAATTTTTCTCCTTGGAGAAACTTGAGAAGCTTCAAACCATTTGACTCCTCAATCATTGACACTAGTTTATGAACTTTGTGTGATCTAGATTAAGAGCAGGAGACCTTCGAGAAGAACTTCACTTTGCATTAGATCGACATCGAACCTAAGGTAGGAGGAAATTCAATTCCTACTTGCACTTTGATTTTTGAAGCATAGACTATGGTATGAAAATTTGAACTCGGAAATCCGAATTTCTAAATGTGAAACATTGAATCATGAACATGAATAATTTGAATTTGATTTTTGGCATTTGAATGTGAATAGTTTGAACTTTAAATCAGAAGTTGAACGTGAATTGTTGCATCTGGAAATGTGAATTATTTGAACTCTGATTTCTGAATTTTGAATTTGAACCATTTGAACTTTGAATCCGAATTCGAATATAAATCTTTGAACTCAGAACTCTGAAATAAACAAGTTATGAAGCATTGACACCTTGCTATGCATTAAAATATTAGATTTAAGGTTCATACGAATGAATCTCCCACTTCGGTGCGACAGCACAACCGTTCGGCAGGTCAAACCATAATTCAAACCGATACGACTGTCAATCTGTAATTCGATACCAGTACGGTGGGTTATACCATAATTTGAACAGTGATGACGACCCTTTCGAAAAGCGTTCAATGAACGACGATGGTTAGGTGGGGATTCCCATCGGGTATTTTGGCTCAACAACGCTATACTCGCGTTGGAGTTATTTAAGTTAAAGTTTAAGTCATGCATTAAGTTAAGAAGGTGCATATAAAATCCGGAAAAGAATAAGAAATCAAAAACTATGTGAAACTTTGAAATTTGTACATTAAGTCATATATGAAGCTTTGTTCGATTTTGACTTTAAGATATTTGACATTTGGTTTTGAATATGAAAATGTGTTGATTTTATCCACTAAATTCTGATTTGAAATTAGAAACACCTTGAAACTAGTCATCAGTTCTATGTTTTGATTTCATAAATGTAAGATGTATTGAATTTATTCCTACTGAGCTTAGACTGTTAGCTCACTCCGACAATTATGTCACAGGTGTAGATCTTGAGCAGGATCTCGGGCTTGAGGAGGATCCTAACTACGTCCCTAAGGCAGAAGAGGACCTTCCGCCTAAAGAATACTTTCCATTGTTCAGTTGTGACAGAGCCTTTGATTGGGCACATCTTGTGATTAAACCTTTGTATACAGGTATAGATGAGTACTTTGTATACCATTGTTTAGGTGACAGTCGGCCGTCATTGGTGGTGAAAGTTTAGCTTTTAGCATGTGTTTGTCTAGAAAAATGGAATCGCGTTAATTTCCATGTGATTTTTCTCTGTGAGCTTTGGGCATTGGATTCGACGATGATCCGATTTTTCCTAGATTTTTGTGTAGGAAAAGTCGGGTCGCCATAATTGGTCTAAAAGCACTCAGCGTGGATTTCGAACATTAGATCTGACAGTCCGGTTCTCCTTGAAATCTGTGTGGGGAAAATTAGTGCTATCACAGGTGGTATTAGAGCATTCAGTGTGAGCATTGAGTATCATACTCGATAACGAGCAGACTTTTTCCCAGATTTTTGTGTGGGGTAAAAGTCGGGTCGTCACAGGTGGTATCAGAGACACGACGTTAGGTCCGTGTGACACTGTACTTTGTCAGAGACATGGTAATAGATTCTATTTAGATATGAGCCAGATTCATGATCACTTCTGATCAAAACCTTTGTTTGATCGTGACAGGTCAGTATGCCTCCATGAGGAAGGCCAAGAACGGTCCACACTAGGAGCACACCAGGTGGTGAGGGAGTCGCCACTGGTGCCAATAGCACTGCTTTAGGAAGAGGGAATGACACTGGCACAAGTAGCATTCCTCCAGTAGGAGGAAGCAATGGCGGCTAGGATAGAAAATTATTGGAGACCATGGTTAATACGATGGGTCAACAAACAACTCTACTGATAGATAAACAACAACGTTCAGGGTTTGAGCATTTCAGGAAGATGAAGTGTCCTAATTTCTATGGTCAAACCAATTAGAAAAGATTCTTCAGCAGATTCCTTGTACTGAAGAGGAGAAGGTTAGTTGAGAATCCTTTCAGCTAGAGGGAGAAGCTGACCCATGGTGGAAGTCGGTGGAGAGGAACGGGATCGAAGAAACCAAATGCCCTATGGACGTGGGCACAGTTTGTGGAAACGTTCAACGAACAGTACTTCCCCAAGGTAATCCAAGATCAGTGGGAAGTCAAGTTTCTCTCATTAGAGCAAGGTAAGATGACTATGCATGAGTATGAGGTGGAATTCAATAGGCTGTCTAGATTCGCCCCTTTGGACGTGGCTATAGAATTGATGAAAGCCAAGAAATTTGAGCGGGGCTTGAAACTGATCATTAAGGAAAGGATTTCCTTGTTCCAGTTGATGACCTATGCTGAGGCCATGAGACTTGCCCTTATTGTGGAACAAGATGTTGGCAATATGTATAAGAGAAGAGAACAACAGAGTAAGAATAGAGCAGGCCGGACGCAGTCACAATCTCAAGGACAATCAAACAAGAGATAGAGATTCACGATGACTGCACCTCAATGACCTACACCGACAACATATTCCAGGCCTACTACACCCGCACCTACAAGGCCTTTTCATTTTTCAAATCAGACTACGATCGGGGCCGTTAATGGTGCAACGCCCTTCACACACATAGGTTCTTCCGCACCGATTGATAAGTGCAGACGGTGTGGTAAACCTCACAAGATAGAGGAGCGTAGAAGAAATACAAGCGCTTGCTTCAGATGTGGCTAGATAGGACACCTGATTAAGGATTGTCTTGAGGAGAAGAGAGAAAGGATGACGTCGGCTGCTGTTCCGAGATCCTCCCAGCCTATAGTACGAGGTCGAGCCTATGCCGTCACGACAAGTGATGCACAAGCAACCAATGAAGTGGTTTAAGGTATAAGACATTATCTCTTCCAAGTTTACAATATTTTTAGTTAATGATTATCCTTGGAAATTGTGTGCTATTATGACATTGCATTGATATCTGACACAATCATACATACACCGTACTAAGTCACATGCATGTACTCTAGGTACCCTGAATATGTACCAAAGAGCTGACATTTGTCATCACAAGGCACGAGTATTGATAGACCCAGGGTCGACTCACTCATTTACAACTTCTCAATTTGCTATCGAATTGAGCATCACTCCCGAACCATTAGATTTCATCCTAGCAGTGTCAGTCCCTATGGGAGACTTAGTGAGCACATAAACTATTTGTCGCTCGATCATCATCGCGATTGAATATCATGAGACGGTGGTTGATCTGATTCTGTTAGACATGCAAGGGTTCAATGTAATCCTTGGCATGGACTGGCTATTTGCCCATCATCCAAATGTCAATTGCTTTAGGAAGATAGTCATGTTTCGACCCAAGAAGGGCAAATCGTTCAGATTTTATGACATTCAACCAACCATAGCGCCTTTTATATCCGCTATTCAGGCAGAGCATTTGATGAGTAGTGGATGTCTGGAGTATCTCGCATTTGTAAAAGGTCAAAGGGAAGAGAAGGTTAATATCACCGATATTCCCATTGCATGAGAATTCTCGAATGTGTTTCCTGATGATCCACTAGGAGTACCACCGAATTGAGAGGTGGAGTTTGCAATCGATCTAGCTCCAGGTATCGAACTAGTATCGAAAGCACCGTATCAGATTACACCAATTGAGTTGAAGGAGCTCAAGGAGCAGCTCTAAGAGCTTCTAGACAAGGGATTTATCAGACCTAGTGTCTCCCCATGGGGAGCACCAGTTCTGTTCATTAAAAAGAAGGACAGATCGATGACACTTTGCATCAATTTCCGTTAGTTGAATAAGCTGACCATCAAGAATTGATACCCACTCCTAAGAATCGATGACCTCTTCGATCAGCTTCAAGGTGCCAAGTTCTTTTCAAATATAGACCTGAGATCAGGATATCATCAATTGAAGATTAAAGCTGAAGACATCTCGAAGACAACATTCCGCACCCGATATGGACATTACGAAATGTTGGTGATGCCTTCTGGCCTAACCAATGCATCGACATCATTCGTGGACCTAATGAATAGGGTGTTCAAATCCCATCTTGATAAGTGCGTAGTGGTCTTCGTAGATGACATTCTCATCTACTTGAAGATGAGAGAATATCATGAGTGGCACTTGCGCATCGCTCTTCAAACCCTTCATGATCACCAACTATACTCGAAGTTGAGAAAGTATGAATTTTGGGTTCAACAAGTCAACTTCTTGGGACATATTGTCTCTGAAGCTGGTATTAGGGTTGATCCAACCAAGATCGAAGCTATTGTAGAGTGGGAGCAACCGAAGACTGTGGTAAAAGTTCTTAGCTTCCTTGGTTTGGCCAGATACTATAGGAGATTCGCTGAAGGATTCTCCAAGATCTCAGGACCACTCACTCTGCTCACCAGAAAGAATAGCAAGTTTGAGTGGATCGAACGGTGTGAGTAGAGGTTCTAAGAGCTTAAGAAAAGGTTAATCTCTGAACCGGTACTTGTCATACCTTCAGGTAGTGGAGGTTTCATGGTTTACAGTGATGCATCACACAACGGATTAGGTGTGTGCTTAACCAATGCGAGAGAGTCATTGCTTACGGCTCTCAATAACTCAAGGACCATGAGAAAAATTACTCGACGCATGACCTTGAATTGGCAGTGGTCGTGTTTGCACTAAAGATTTGGAGACATTACTTTTACAGGGAGACGTTTGAGATCTTCACATATCATAAAAGCTTCAAATATCTTTCACTTAGAAAGATTTGAACATGAGGCAGAGGATATGGGTGGAATTTCTCAAGGATTACGACTGTTCCATCCAGTACCACCCTAGAAAGGCAAACGTGGTGGCCGATGCGCTGAGTCGGAAGACATCAGCGCAATTATCAACCCTCATTACGAGAATCCACAGATGATAGTTGTTTAAAGATATATCGACATATGACACAAGGTTCAAAGTAAAGGAATCAGGAGCCTTAGTGGCTAACATCACCATCAGGCCAACCATATTTGATAATATCTGACAGCTGCAGATGACCGATGAAGAGTTGATGGTCATTAGATAGGGTGTAATTGACGGAGTAAAACCAAATTTCTCCATCAGGGAGGATGGTTCCTTGGTTTTCAGAGGCCAACTTTTCATACCGGCCGATACCGAGCTTCAACGTACAATTATGGCAGAAGCTCACAAATCGATATATTCCATTCATCTTGGGAGTACTAAGATGTACCAGGACCTGAAGAAGAGCTTTTGGTGGAGAGGCTTAAAGAAAGACATCACTGAGTATGTTTCAAAATGCCTAGTTTTTCAGCAGGTAAAAGTGGACCATCGAAACTCTTCGGGCTTATTGTAGCCCCTGCCAATACTAGAGTGTAAATGGGAAGCCATATCCATGGACTTCATTTTGGGATTACCGAGAATAGTGAAAGGGCACAATGCTATCTAGGTAATCGTTGATCGATTAACCATGTCCGCCCATTTCTTATCATACAACACAAGGTATACAGCCAACCGACTTGCAGAGCTATATCTCAAGGAGATTGTCATAGTGCACGGTATACCTGCCAGCATCATCTCAGACAGAGACCCCTTGTACACCTCGCAGTTTTGGCAGCACTTTCAAGAATGAATGGGTTCTTGGCTAGACTTTAGCTTGACATTTCACCCTCAGACCGATGAGCAAACTAAAAGGGTGAACCAGATTATTGAATATATGCTCAAAGTCTGTATGCTTGATTTCCAAGGATCATGGGACAAGCACTTGCCCCTGATCAAATTCGCATACAACAGCAGCTTTCATGCGAGCATTGGATAACTCCTTTTGAAGCTTTATATGGTCAAAGACGTAAGTCTCCACTCAATTGGGAAGAAGTCGGCGAGGAGCTCATTTTAGGTTCGAAATTAATTGCCTTTAATTCCTAGTTACCTGTATACGATACTGACACCCCACATTTTTAGGTTGGGGACAACGTATTCGTTAAGATCTCGCCCACGAAAGGCGTGATGTATTTTGGAAAGAGTGGAAGCTAAGCACGCGCTATGCTGGACCTTTTGAGGTCTTGGATCAAGTTGGTGAAGTTGCGTATCGGATCGCTCTGTCGCGTGCTCTCGCTCGGTTGTGTTTCTTTTCTATGTGAGTATTGAAACAACCTGCTACCACAAGAATTGTGAGGTTTGATGGAACCTTACATTTTTATTGTTTCTGCTCTGTCATCGACTCCAATGGCTGAAGAGGTGCATGAGAATCCAGAGTTTTCTATATTTCAAAAAGGGCATTTTATGACCCACTAGTCCTTTTCATCAATTCGCCCGAATAGGAAGGTTGACAATGAGTCAGATGATTCTAAAAATATTTTTCAAAAATAATGACTTATGATTGGCGAATGCCTTGTGATGACTACGAGGATGATAATTATATAAGTATGCATGTTTAGGCTATGAGATATTATGATTGAGTTAGGGGTAGCATTCTAGGGCTTAGGAAGTCCTTCCCCTCTTGGTGTTTCCTGGGTATGTAGCTGAGATAATATAGGTATTTCCCACGTGGACTTTGATTTCTTCCAGGCGAGGTGATTTTGAAGGCACTGTTTCTTAGCACTAGCTCATCGACTTCGAGCTCTCGGTCAGGTAAGAGTTATAAGTCAGAGATATCGTTGGGCAAATGATATATGTATATGTATATTTTTTATTTTATATATTTTTATATATTATTATTATTATTATTGTGTTATGGTACAACATCAGTTCCTGAAGCAGGGGACTGACTTAGGAAGTCCGCTTGGTGGGACATGTTGGATGATAGAAGTGATCGTTCGATTAGATAATATTATTTCGGGGTCTTCAATCCCTTTTGATCTAATTGATCAATGATGAGAGAGATGTCATGTTCGGGTTTGTGGTTTGAATGATGTGAGATTTGTCGAAATAGATGCGGTGTCATTTAATTTCTTTTGATAAATCTTTTATGGTTGGAGCCTCCTTATCGGGAGGGTTCTTCTTTTATTTTTTGACGGAGCGAGGCATCTTGTAGAGTTGTTCAAGGTTATTTACGGGTTGTTGGAAATTTGTCTGCGGGTGAGGTTGGAGTGGGAACTGTTGAGAGGGAATGTGGTTTTGTAAAGGTAATGAGAGGATAAGATAAAGGTAAAGTAAGGGGATGAGCCGTAAGGGTGTAGGCCAAGGTGGACCTTTCCCTTGCATGGAGAGGTTTAGTTTCATTTGAGTTTGCTTGTTTCATTTAATTTGCATTTTGGGTTTATCGTGACGTTGTTTTAAAGTTTTGTTTATAATTTTTTAAGGAGATTTAGTGTCAAAGGTTTGACGTGGAGGTATTGTTGCTGGTTGGGGTTCTGTGAAGGTTTCGATTGTGAAGTCTATAGAGATTTTGATCTGGGGTTCAGATGGAATTCCAGTTGTGCTGTCAATTTTATGTTGCGAGGTTCAAGAATTTGGCGATATACTAATTTGGATGTTGATTGGAGTTGTAAGATTCAAGTTTGGTTTAGTTTCGAGAGTGGGAGGAGTGATGGAGTTTTTGATTGGTTTATCGATAGGTTCAATGGTTGATATTGATGTTGTAGAGGTAAATTAGATGATATGTTCAGATTTGATCAGTTCCGGTTTGGTGACAAGTTCAGGTTTGATGATTAGTTTAGGTTCGATGATAAGTTCATGCACGGGTTCGATGCTAGGTTCAAGCTTGATGATAGGTTTTGGTTTGATGGTAAGTTTAGGTTTGATGCCTGGTTCAGGTTCAATGATGTTTCGAGTTTAATGATAGGCTTAGATTTGGTGTCAAGTGTATGTTCAATGGTGGATTTAGGTTTGGCGACAATGTCGGGTCTGATAACAGGTTTAGGTTTGATGATAGGTTTGAGTGTGATGATGGGTTTAGTTTTGATGATAGGTTCGGCTTTGATGACAGGTTCAGGTTTTGAGGCGGGTGTAGAGATTGGTTTGTGAGTTGGTTCTGAGATCGGTTCAACGGTTGATTCTGAAGTGAGTGAAATAGATGGTTTGGAGGTGTGTTTGATAACAGATTCGAGTTTGAGATTTTGTTTTGAAGTCGGTGAGGTGGTAGTGAGTTTAGGTTCTAAAGTGGGCATAGAAGTTAATTCGAGAGTTGATTATAAGGTTAGTAGGGCGGTGAGTTCATGTTTTGAAGTTGATGTAGGGATTAGTTCAAGGGTTGGGTTTAAGGTTGGTGGGGTGATGTGTTTGATCATGTGTCCAATAATGCGCTTGGGCTCGGGGATTAATTCCAGAGTATGTTTGATTAGGGGTCTTGATTTGATTACGGGTTCAAGTTCAAAGTATAGTTTTGTGATCGGTTTAAGTATAAATAGTGTCGTGGTATGTTGGTTGATTGGTTATGAAGTGAGGGGGCTGGTGATTTTGAGGATAGGTTTGATTACGGGTTTGGGTTCAGAGTTTAGTTTTGTGATCAGTTTAAGTTTGAATGGTGTTGTATTATATAGATAGATTAGTTCGGGAATTTGTTCTGGAACCGGTATGTAAGTTTGTCCAGGTATTGATAGTAAGGTTGGTTTAGGTGTAAGATCGAGGAACGTAGTGGTTGACTCATTGGTGGGTAAGTTATTGAGTTCAAAGGTAGGTCGAGTTAGTTTGGGGATAAGTGTGTCGATTTTGGTGATGGGTTGAGTTAGTTTAGGGGTGAATTCGATGATAGGTTGGGTCTTAGTGATCTTGGTGATTGGTTTAGGATGAAATGTGATTTCGTGTTTATAGGTACGCAGGATAGGGTTAGTTGGTCGTGAATGGATGGTATGGACATGGTCTGAAGGGTTCAATTCTTCGGATCAGGCTAGCCGAGTGCAAATGGGGCAGGAGAAAGTGAGTGTACGGTATCGTATGCGGGTTGAGGGCTTGATGGAGTTTGTTCAAACAACGGGTTGTAACATGTGATGTTAGTTTGTGCAGTGTCGGGGAGTTGGTTTTGATCATAGTGCGGATTTGTGTATTGGTTGCTGTATAAAGGTTGTTAAGGATGTTGATCTTAGTTTGTGTGTGGTAATTGGTTTTGGTCAGGGTATAGGTTTGTGTATAGATTTTGAGCTTGGTCATATGGGTGGTATGGTTGAGAGTTTGTTTGGTTTTGTCCTTGGTTTGTGTTGATTTATTCAAGGCTTAGAGTCTTGTTTAGGGTGTTTTTCTCAGGTTCATTGGAGGAGGGTCCGTTGATGTTAGGGTAGAGAGATCAAGGTCCCCATTTTTCAGGTGACACTCTATGAGTAATGCGCGTTGATAAAGACTTGTGAAGTCATGATAGTCGCTTAAGATGAGAGTGCTTCGAAGGGGTTCTCAGGTATTCATGATCACAATCTCTATCGCATTGTTTTCTTTTATTTAATTCCCTGTTTGGGTAGCAAGCCTCCTATAGCGGTTAGCAAATGTCGTGAAGTCTTTGTTGTATTCTTGTCTTGTGTCCATCAAGTCAGCAAGACTGATCTCTTTGTGAGTCAGGTGTTGGTATTGGTTTAAGAATCTGTCAGCTAAGTCTTCGAAGGTTTCGATTTCAGCTAGAGGCAGAGTTGCGAACCAGTCAAGGGCTTCTCCTTCTAGAGACCTTTGAAAGTAGTGAATGAGAAGGCCCTAGCTATTGCATATGGGTCGACAATCATTGCAAAATAGGGCCAAGTGGTGTTTTGGATTGACTGTACCATTGTATTTGTTGAAATTTGGTGGCTTAAAGCCAGCAGGTATGGTAAAGTCAGTGTCCCGACAAAATTTGTCAAATCCGAAGGACTGTCTTGAGCGTTCCCTCTTAGCCATGTAGTCATATAGAGGACGAGGGAGGTCGTCCATGTTTATGGTGGTATAGTCTTTTGAGGTCTCGGGGGAGGGTTGTCTTTGGTGGTAGTTGTTATAGGGGATGTGACGGGTATGTGAAGGAGTCAGCGTCCTTTCCCCTTGCTAACTTCTCGGGGTAACTCCTCATTCATCCCTCAGTCTCTGGTTTGCTATAGCTTTACATAAATTGGCGAAGGATTATAGCAAGACATCGGCTTCTTTTCCTCCCTTTATTAGCTTGTTAGTGGTGTGGTCCACAATTTGGCTAGCCGTGGAGTTTTGTTCGTCGTCACTTGCTCCGCTGATGTCACTGTGATTTGTATTTTGTGGAGCGAAGGGGTATTTTTCGTTCTCACAAAGCATATTTACCCGAGCACGACGGTGGGCTGTCCATGGAGACGACCTAACGTTATACTCGGGGTCACTATGGGAGCCCCATGAGGATGAGTCGATATTATTAAAGTTCGACATTTTAAAATAGTTTTATTTTTAATTATTTATTTATTTTTATTATTTTATTATATATATTTTTTATTTTCAAAAAGCTAGGTATACAGTGTGAGTGTGTGTAAAAAGTGATAGAATAAAGAGAAAATAAAAACCAAATTAAATAAAGAGAAAAAAAATAAAAACCAAATTAATTAAATCGGGGCCACCGTAGTGAAAGGAGTCCCATCGCGATCGTTGGTCTGTTGGTACGCGCTTTTTCTGGGTTTCTTTCGATCCTCGGAATAAGTGGCTCAATTCAGTCCGATTGGACTCTGGCTAGGGTGGTGAAATAATAAACTATAAAATATTAAATTGCTAAAGGAAAATGCAAATTTTAAATGAAGAATACCTGGGTTGATGTGATCGCCAGCTACAAATATTTATCGATGCTACAACACGTCACTGATCACGCTTTAAAAAGGGCGGGGACTTGCAGGTTGAACTCTTTTACTGAACGACCAACTTCAATAGCTTTGGGTTGCCTTTAATCCAACTAGTTTAGCCTTCTTACTTCTGATGGGACTCTTAACGAATCTAATCTCCTAGTCCTACTGGAAGTCTAATTGATCTAGTCTCCTAATCCTAGCAGGAGCCTAATTAAAAATAGGGTTGTGGCCTTTTATGCTAAGGAGGATCGGCCCCGTTCCCGGGTACCCTCCGTAAGCTCCCTAGGGAAAATCGGGTGGCTAAGTCTTGAAAACTGGAAGAGGTTAGAAACCTAATCAGTTCAAGGCTAAGCGCTTCCTCCTTCAATACTTCTTCGAGAGTCAAGACTAGCGGGCTAGGGCCGTTAGCTTGACTACCTAGGGCTCCCGGGGAAGAGTCTACACTTATAGAAGTGTAAAAGGTAGCTCAATCTCCTTTTGGAAGCCCCAGAGAGAACTTCGAATTTTCTCAAAGGGAGATGCTTGAAAGAAAGAAGAATAGTAAATTATTTTTGTGGCTAAGGTAAATTTTGAAAAGATTGAGTTTGAATTGATGATTAAAGGCGGAAGGATTAAAAAACTGAGAATTTGAAATTTTAAGGATTAGAGATCAGGAACTAAGAACTGAGATCTAGAACTTAAGAATTAAGAACTAGAAAAAAGAAATTAGGAACTAGCATAAAAATTGAAAACTAGGATCTAGAACCTAAGAATTAAAAACTAGAAACTAGAAATTAAGAACTAGAGATTAGAACCTGAAAGATTACCTGAAGTCGAGCGCCAAAGAGTCTCAAAATCCCTAAGCTTGGAAGAGAGAAACTCAAAAATTCGATTGTCGGATGTCTTTTTTGGGTGAGGTAGGGGGTCTTTTTATAGGTGCCAGGTTAATTCTGCGCATGTTGGCATGTGCGGGATTGGTGAATTCCGCGCATAGAAGGTTGAGCTTAATTGAATTCCGTGCAAAGAGTTCTATGCTTAATTCACTTTGAGTCGGTCACTAACTCGGGAGTGACCAACTGACCGGCTTAGAATCCTAGTTTCATTATGCTTTGGAACTAATTCCCCGCATGTACAGATGCGTGGAATCCAATTCCTCGGAGGGGGATTTGCACGAGATCGGGGAGTTCGAGCAGTTAGGGGAATTAGAGTCCTAGTCAAAGTCTGGACGAATTTTGCGTGTGGAATGACATGTGGAATCAATTCCGCGCAGGTGTATATGCGCAGAATCAAGAACTTCAGGCGACACACGAAAACTTAGGCCAAGTCCAAGTTAGACTGATTCGGTGCAATGGGTCACGAGCGTAATTGAATTACGCGCAAGCTGTCCCTCACGTAATTTGGGACTACGGGCGGTTTGGCGACTTCATGTCCGGGTCCAACTTGTGGACCAATTTCGAGCAGGTGATTCTATGCTTAATCAATTACACGCATGGGTTCATGCACGGAATTTAGGAACCTCCCGGGCGTGGTTGGGTCTTGGTCCGTGGGTTAAGATTTCAGGCAGGTAGGCTAGGCTAGACAAGCATGCATATATATTTATATGTAATATCATTTAAGTAAATGTCGTAACTCTTTTTGTTCCTTTAAATAATGAAATTTCCCCCCATTTGAATTCCATAAAGATAGTCTCGGATCAAAAATCTCAAAGAATAAAAAGTCAACTTTCCAGTTCAAGAACAAAATCTGATTTTTTACAATTTGGTCAATTTTTTAATTTTCAAATGGCAAGCCCTTTTACAAAACTTTAAAGCCCATAAATTCTATCATATCAAAGTATTACTAAAATACAAAAGTTCGGTAAAAAAAGTTCACATCTAGGCTTTCAAATGGAGAATATATTGTCAGGGTTTTGGCTCGACCTTTGACTTTCGGTAGATAGGGCTTGGAACTTAGCTATATACTATTGTTATGGTGCATAATTTTCAGATTATGGGGTTTTCAAGGTTTTAAGACTTTTAGAGAGGATTGGTACTTTTCCAAAAGTCATGGGCAAGGTCAAGGGTTGACTGAACAGGTTTGCATACACCGAGAGGGCAAAATCGGATTGTCTACAATAGGGTTTTAAGCCCTGGTCCAACTGGGGACCAATTGCGCGCTACTGATGAAGCGTGTAATTGATTATGTGCCCTATCACAGGAGCATAATCAGGTCTTTAGCTTGTCTATGGAAGGTGGAAGCCTGGTCTAAGTGGGACCAATTGCGCACCACAAGTGATGCGTACAATAGAATTACACGCCCTGGAGCAGGGGCGTAATTCAGGTCTTAGGGCGATCCACATGAAGTGGGAACCTGGTCCAAGTGGGACCAATTGTGTGCATGTATTTATGCGTGAAATCAAATTGCGCACCTATGTGTGAGAATGTAATTCAGGATCTTCCTGGGTTGGGTGGGGGTCCGAGCCTGTGAGCTGAGGTTTCAATCCAGGTCTCTAATATATACTATTATTTTAATATATAGTCCCCATGTTTAGGGTTTTAGGGCTTCCGGAGAGGGTTGGTTCCTTTTCCAGAGTCATGGGAAAGGTCAAAAGTTGACTGAATGTTTTAGTATACTCCGTGAGGGCGAAAATGTGGTGTCTACACTCATGAGTGTTGGTGCGCACTTTTTTTGGGTTCCTCTCGGTTCCCGTTGAATCAGTGGCTTCCAATTCTGTCCTAATGGACTCTAGCGATGCGACATCTGGAATAATTAGAGTAAAAATAAATAAATAATAATAGGGGTTTTCTAGGAGGATTCCTAGTTTATTGCGATCGCCAGCTGTAGATATTTATTGACGCTGCAACACATCAATGATCACGCTTAAGAGCGGGTGTGGGTCGCTTTTATACTGAATCGTTCGCCTGCGAATGTCAGCAGTACTGTTTCTTTGGATTCGAAAGTTTAATTTCCTTTTTATTCCCCTTTATAGTTATAATTCTGGTCAGTTTAGACTTTCCTAATTCTGTTATGAATTTAGTTGTATAGGTTTATTCCAATCCGGTTAAGAGTCCAGTTAATATTGATTTCCCAATTCTATTAGAAGTCTAATTAATATTAGTTTCCCTATACTACTAGAAGTACAATTAGTTTCAGTCTCCTATTGGTACAAGGAGTGCATGTACAATAGTTTTGGTGAGACTTTAATTTGTTCAGGCATATTAGGTGTACTAGAATTTTGATTGAATAAGGTATAATAATTCTATTAAAATTCTAATTGTAGCAGTTATAACAATCCTGTTAGAAATCTAATTGAAATAAAAGACTAATTTTACCAAAATTCTAATTTAAGCAAAGGAATTAATGCTAATAAAATCTTATTAAGACGAATAAACTAATTTTTATCAAATCTGATTAAAATAAATAAACTAATTTTATAAAAATCTCTAATTAAAGCAATGAATTGACTATGCTAAAAAAATCTAATTGAAGCAACAAAATTAATTTCATTAAATTCTAATTAAAGCAATGAATTGATCAATTAAATTCAGATTTAAAGAGATTAATCAGTCATACTAACATTTAAGATAATTAATTAAGCATGCTGAAATAAAATAAACTTACTAATCAATTATACTAAAAGTATAAAACTAAAGCAATTAATTAATTCTAAGATTCCTAAAAAAAAGGGGTTTGGGCCCGCTATGTTAAGGAGGATTGGCCTCGTTCCTGAGTACCCTCCGTAAGCTCCCTTGGGTAAATCGGGTGGCTGAAATTAAAGACAAATTGATTTTTGGACCGTAATATAGTATTTTGGGCTTTTCAGAGTTGATTTCAGAATAATAATTATGAATTAAATTATAAACTAGAATTATAAAACTAGAATTAATATTTGAGAAGTTTGAAAATATTAAAAATAGGGAATTAAAGCTATAATTTAATTTTTGAGGACTGAATTCGGGTCCAAAATTAGGAAATCAGGCTGTATGATAAAGGACTGATTTTGAATCAAAGGATTAGAATCTGAAATTAATGATAGGACTGTAGATCAAAATTTTAGAACTGAGTTAAAGTCTAGAATCGGTATATTGGACCGATAGATTAAGGACTGGTTCTAGAAACAGAGAACTAGAACCAGATATATAAAATTTTGGTCCGAAAAGGGTGGTATGGTCTGAAATAAAAAAATAATAGAATTCTTAGATCTAGAGATTAGAGGCTATAGTTGCAAATTAAAAGATTAAGTCCTTACCTAAAGGTTAGCACTGCAGAGAGAAATCTCAAAGATTCGAAGCTTGAATCTCGAAATCATGATTAGGTTGCTCTATGGGTTTGTCCTCAGAGTTCTCTAGTTTCGGAATCTCAAAAAATTTCGTTCTCTCTCAAAAAATTGCCAGCCTCCTCGTGTTGTGTTTTTTGAAATTAAAAAAAAATTCTTTTATAGGTTTTTCTTCAATTACACACAATTTTTTAGGCGTTTAATTGAATTACGCGTCAGTTTCCTGGCGCTTAGTCGGTTTGAGTCGGTCACTGACTCAGTGAGCGACGGGCTGACTTGCTCATCGAGTTTTCCAGTCCTAACAAAATTAGGGCTAATTGTGCGCGTGATGGGAGGTGCGCAATCTGATTAAACGGTTCTTCAAAAGCTTTTAATCAAGGAAACTTAAGGGTTAAGGGTAGTGAGACTAGGTCGGGCGTAGGCCAATTGCGCGCTGATTTTGTGGCGCTCAACCCGATCGAGAGTCTTATTTCAGGCGCGTGATCGAGTCTCGGATAGGTCTAAGAAGGGAAGTTTAGTCTGAAAGGGAGACTGATTGCGCGTTTGTGGTGTGGCGTGCAATCTAATTATGCGCGGGATTTCAAGCGCTTAATTCGGGGTTGTCCGGGTCTGGTCTCTAGAATGAAATGAAAGACTATTGTTTCAGTCTGTGTTCCGACTATATACTATTGTTTCAATATATAGTCTCTCCATGTCGGGATCTGAGCCACAGAGCTATTGTTTCAGCCTGTGTTCAGTCATGTACTATTGTTCAGTGTATGGTTCCCATATTAGGGTTAAAAAGGGTCAAAGGTTGACCGAACAAAAAATATATTCCGAGAAGGCAAAATAGGGTTGTCTATAATGAGGCATTGATTGCCCCACTTTGATCGGTCATGGGTACCCCTACGCAAGGTAGGGTTCGATGTCTTTGAGCATACTCATCAATCCCAAAGTTAATTTAGCCCAACTACCCGAGCAGAGCGAATATTGATGTCGCAATGCTTTTTGGGAGTGTGTGCCACTTAACAAGCCATATTTTTTTTTGTTATTATATATATATATATTTTTTTATTTTTTTCATATTTTTTTTTTGAGGTTTTTGAGTGCGCTAATTGACCTCGAAATTTTTTATTTTAGCGCCACTGTCCGAGTGGATCGAATGGAGGTCGAAGCGCTTTTGCGAGTGTGTTCCACTAAAATATCATTCTTATATATATATTTTTTATTTATATTTTCTTTTTTTCTCTTCTTTTCTTCTTTTTTTTGTTTTTGCATTTTTAGAGGAGCTCTTAAAAAGAGTAAGAATGAGTTGTGACTCTTGAATGCGAGAGCCCTCGTTTAGATGCCTCTCAAAAGTGCTATGAAGGCCCTTTCGGTCGATGGATGAGTGACCGCAATGTTCATAGAAATGCGCTTCTCTGAAGGATCCGTGCCTTGTTGACCTGACCTGGACATACTTTAAAAATAGATTAAACACAAAAGGAGAGGGGTAAAAATCCCTAACAGATTATATTTTTATTTTTGGGTTATATGCTTTTTTTTTGTTTTTGTTTCTTTGTCAAAAATGTAAAGGCTGAAAGCACAACGCCACATAGATTATTATTATTATTTTTGGTGATGTGGTACAAGCAAAGTACAAAAATGAAATGAAAAGGGAACTCTTTTTTGGGTATATACTCTTTTTTTTTCTATTTTTTTGTTCGATGTCTTAAACGCGTGGGGAGGTAACGAGTCCCATTTTGAGAATGGTCAAACTCGTTTATGTGATTAGGCCTGAGCGAGGTTCAGAATTTTTCCAAGGTTGGAATGTCTATCCCTTTGGATTGAGTTTACCTTTTATCCTTATCTCTGGTCATGCGTTTGACGGTGTAGTCTGAAGGTACGCTTGATCCTGATCCGATTTGAGCTAACATGAGCGATGCCCGATTGAAGACCAGATAGCCCGAAAATATAATCAATGGAGTAACTGATTTTCTTTCTCTCTTTTTTTTTCTCTTAAAATCTTTTTACTCACAGTCCCCAAGTAGGGTTTTTGCCATGCCCGCTATCGCCCTCTTTTTTACCTGTAGTGCCCTTTCGAGTTTTTACAACGTCCATGGATTTTGCATTTTTTACCCCAGACGCCTTTTTAGGTTTTTGCCTAGTCCGCACAAGCTCGCTCTTTTTACCCGTGGCGCCCTTGCGGGTTTTCACCATGTTCATTTTTGCTTTGAGCTTGTATATTTTTTTTCTTCTTTTTTCAAAGGTCACAATATGGATGTTGATTCCGTCATAACTGATTGGATGGAATTATTTTATTGTTTCTCTACTTGGATCGTGTTGACTCAATGGATATCATGACTGCTCGTAGACCTTAAAGAGGACTTTCTTCAAGGATGTATTGTGGTCATGGGTTAGAAGGGATAGGTTAGGAATTTTCAAGATATTCTTGGGTTTAAAGGTTTTTCTTGATTAGGTTCTAACTACTGTAATACACTTCTTTCTTAGGAAATTTCTACTGTACATGCCCCATGATTTTTTAATTTTTTTTATTCTTTTTTCTTTCTTTTCGGACTTCCTCTTTTTGGGATTTTATTTTTCTGATTTTTTTTAAGATTTTGATGATAACTCCTTCACTTTGATTTCGGGAGTTTCTCTCTTTTCTTCTTTTTGTTTTTGTATTTTTTTTTTATATACACACATTTTTCTTTTTTCTGGGAAGGGTTTATGAAAGAAAGGCTATCAGCTCAAAATGGGTAGCAAAGGGTATGAGCATTAAAGGACACTTTTTGGTAACTTGGCTTCAAAATGATGACCTCTTTTATGGGGTCCTTAAGCAGTCACGTATCTATTTTTGCCAATACTTACCTTACTGTAAGAGACTTAGGAGTAGAATCATTGCACATATCCAACGTTGATTGGCTAAAGAAAGTGATCTCCATCCATTGTGGTGAGACGAAGCGCGTATTCAGAGAGTACCTCTCTGATAACGTAGGGCCCCTCCCAGTTGGGCTAGAAATTCCCTTTTGGATCAGCGTGGAGAGAGGGAAAATTTTTCTTAAGTACCGTGTCACCCACTTTCAAATCTCGAACGTGGACATGTTTGTTGTAAGCTTGTGCGATTCTTCCCTGCTAGATTTAGGCATGACACAAGACTTGGAGCCTTTTTTTATCGATTAGGCTCAATTTTTTGAAACAGGATCTCTCTCTTTCGGCTTTCGGTAGGTTCACTTGCTGATTATATGTATCTCTAATTAAGTTTTAACCTATTGCAAGTGCACAATGGAAATTATAGAGCTAGTATAGGACTGTTTCTATGAAGATAGGTTTTATGTACTATATATATATATTAATTTTCTGAAAACTTATACTTATCTTTTATGTTACTAAACTACTTGAGAAATATGAATAAAGAATGGTTTCTTAAACTAATTTTTTACAGAAAATAAATCCTAAATCCTCCTACTTCAGATTATGGTCGTCAATCACAATCTTAAGCTATTGGATGTTTTCAATTTTAAAATACTGTTACACTATATTTCAATCTTCTAGAATTTGGGCGTTAATAAAAAACTAACATCCTTTAATATAGATTTATACTAATCTCTAATCTACTAGAAATTTGGGCGTCAATCAAAATATAAAAAATTAAAGATGAAAAATAAAAATCATTACACTAATCTGCAAATTCCAACCTGAGTCGTCAATTCAAATAAAAATCTGGAGATGTTTACAAAGCAGTAAATTGCAATAAAATAAATCTAAATTAGAAAGTCAAAGTAGAACCATCCAAAGGGTTGATCTTTCAGCTTCCTCAGCCTTGGTTGTCAGGCAAGACCTTAGAGAACTGTGGACGATGTTACTTTATAAATCTTAAACTACTTTGATAGGGAGAAAATACAGACCTCAGTTATCAATTAATGCTGTGAAATTCTTTGATAATTATTCCTGTGTGCCGAGCCTCTTATTTATAGATCATAAGGGTCGGTTTACAAAACTCCTAATTCTAATAAAAGAAATTATTAAAATAAAACTATCCTAATATAACTCTACTTCTGATTTTATCTTTCTTTGCTTTCATCTGTTGATGCACTTCTGGATTTTCTCCTTTATTTTAGCAACAGAGTCCTTTAAGAGTCTCCTTCGTCAATCTCCTTAGATTCGTGATTGGCCAGACTTCTTTTTTAAGAGATCTTGTAATTCTGTGCATGGCGGTGTTTATTCTCACGTGATCAGCAACTTCAGAAGTTGTTCTTTTGTATAGTCGTAAATCACGATTTTTTTTCTTCTATTGTAGCTTTCTCTGGAAAATCATAAATCACGATTTTCTTCTTTTAACATAGCTTCCTATTGAACGATTCTCTATTTACAATTCGTCACTTTCTCTTGTATCGTACTCTTTTGAACGACTTCTCTCTGAAGAATCGCAAATTACGATTTCTACTTTATATTTACATTATTCTGCAAAATCGTAAAGCACGATTTTTCATCTTTTAGTAGGCGATAATTCGTCTTTAGGTTCAATCGTCTTTTTATTGCTTTATGAGTTTATTTTGATGAATATTAACACTTTGGTTCTCTTTTACTGTTTTTCCTTAATATCTACACATCAGTAACTTATTAGTAGCAAACTAAGTCCTAGCATCACTAAGTTATGGGTGGTAAAATAGTATATTATGTGACTAGTCACACCCCAAACTTACGCTTGCTAACCCCTAGCAAACAAGGAAATATAAATTAGCTAAACTAAAAATTAAATGCCACTTTCATAGGGAGCACGATTGAATTTAGCAGATGCAACAAGCCTTTAAAACCCCTAGATGATCCCTAGTGGAGGAGCTGTAGTCTCCTGAAGGTTATCAGTAAAGTTACCTACAAACTTCAAATATTTTTGGATTTTTCAAAAAAAAGAAAAGTTAAAATCTAAACTAATTTTTATACACTAACTATGTTAACTACATTGACTAAATTGACTAAATTGACTAAATTGATCATCACATGGTCGTTATGAATTTCTAAAATTTGCCAATATTTTATCCTAACTTTCCATTATAATAGTTATCCTTGATTAGAATTCCAACAATTTCTATTCATAGTAAGCACGAAGTGTATGCATCAGTGAACAGTTTATTATTCATAAATTTTTCTAAACTTCAGATTTTGTAATATCCTGAAAAATTGAACGTTTAACTTTGACCTCGGGATTCATGCCCGATTGGTCGTAGGGTTGACCAAGTGATGGTCAAACAGTGAACTCATAAAGTGATGAACTAATGTGAAGTCAATACGACTTAAGAGTAGTGTATAGGGTGAGTTAGTGGTCACGTACACCTATCTCTGGTGTATATGTTTAACACACAAGCACGAGAGAGGATATAAGGGTTTTAATAACCTTAGAAATCCTTTTGCTTTGGTTGGTGAAGGAATTAAGAAGAGAGAGAGAGAGGGAGAAAACAACAGGAGTTATTGAGGCTGGGAGTTAATGCAAATCAAGGGGAGATTTGAGCATTGAATGCTGATTCAATGCTTGAGGAGCTGTTGAAGCGAAAAGATGGAGCCCTAGCCATCAAACCCAACAAATCAACCCTTTGAAGGATCTATTGAGGTATGCTATATTAGATTTTAATACCTAGAGAATTGATGAGTTAAATTCGGTCTAGCGTAGTCAACATGATAGATTAAAGACTTAGAAAAAGAGGGAAAAAGAAAAGAAATGAGTTTTGAAAGAACAGCCAGAAAGGAGGTTGAATCTAGTCAAATCGATTAATCAAAATTGGGATTCGATTAATCGATTTTGGCTCAGAAGTTGAAAAGTCAGGGATGCCCAATTTCGATTAATCGAATTAGAATTTGATTAATCGATTTGGAAGGTCGATTAATCGATTTAGGAATCGACTAATCGACTGGGTACTTCCAGTGGCTGGAGAAACAAGACCTAGGGAAATCGACTAATCGAGTTGGGAAATCGATTAATTGATTTTGGATTTTGATTAATCGATTTGAGATCGACTAATCGATTTCGAAATTTCGACCACTCGATTTGAGAATCGACCTCACTATGTTAGAGATTTCGATTAATCGATTTGGGATTGATTAATCAAATTTGAATCTCGATTAATCAATTTTGGGAATCGATTAATCAATTTGAGTTTCGATTAATCGATTTTGGGAATCGATTAATCGATTTGGGTTTCGATTAATCGATCTTGGGGATCGATTAATCGACTTTGGCAGTTTTACTAAACTTTCTAGTTTTACTTTGAGATTCATGGAGGGTCTAGGACCTTCTTTATTACATCTTTAGTGATGTATTGCATGTGTTGTGATGTACCAAGGTGGTACGTGTGAAAGCGAGCATAAGGAGCCGCGTGGGACCTTGATGCTTGGACCTTCAAAGACCTGAGGTAGGAAACACCTTGAACATGTACTTTAATTGCAAGAGCATGTATGTAGTGATATATTTATCAGAATTAAAAATGTTTTAACTATGAAAAGCCTTGTGAGAATGGGTGTGTGTGTGATACAAAGAATGTGATAAAGGCATCTATGTGATGCGAGTAACTGAGACTAAGAGAGCAAATGAAAATGAGACATCCCCAGGGGATGAAAAACTAATAAAGGCATCAGTGTGATGCGAGTAAGTTATACATCCCAGGGATGTATATATGATTGAATAATTACTGTTAAGACCTAACTGATATAAGATAGCACTTTACATGATGAACAACTATATGTAAAGCACATGTTATTTATGTTATTTGAGGTTTGTTTAGAATACCCCACCGACGTGGCGGGATACCCACGACTGATGCGGCAGGATATCCGTGACCGATACGGTAGCCAATCCGTACACCAATGCGGAGGTCTATCCGTACACAGTAAGCACATCCCAGGGATGTTGAGTTGAGATTTAACCCCGACGCCTATTGAGAAAGGGGCTTGGGTAGTATTCCTAGGGAATACATTTAACAACAGTCTATTTAGGCGACGATGGTGGATATTCCATCGGGGCTCGATGCTATATTGCTCGGGAATTACTTAAGTTGAAGATTTAAGTTTTGCTTTAGACCTGTTCAATGTCATTCATAATAAATCAACAGTAAAGTAAGACATGCAAATTACCAGTAAACTTGAATGCAATTCATCATCTTTTAAACCGTTTTCTAGCAAATGCATAGACACATCATGCCTAGAATATCATGGAATATATGTGAGATTTTGATTTATATGTTCATTGTGTTATTTTGAGCTAGGATGTAGCTCACCCTTTAGACTATATGTCGCAGGTCCTTTGTTAGCAGCAGTCGAGGCTTCGAGAAACGTAGATCCGGGTGATTCGGATTACGTGCCTGGGGACGAGTTGGAGCCTCCTCTCGTGGACTTCTTCTAGGAGACTCTGCTGTGTACTTTGACAGAGAGTGGTTTTGAGAGCTGATTGTACAGATTGGTATGTTAAGCCTTTATTTTTGATAAACAATATAATTAAATTGAATTATTCTTTTGGCGAACCATCTGGGGTGATCTGTTTATCACCGATGGTTCGGGTCAGTTCTCTGTTCATGCATTGGCATGAAAGTAGAACTGTCTTTTGCGTGTGCCAGTTGGGCATATTAACTTTTTTCTGCTTCATTTAATTATTTGCTTTATCTCTTTATTATTTCTTGTTATACCAATGTTCCGTGCACAGCTTTGGGGCACAGTCTGGAGGATCGTGTTAGTGGCACGAGTTTCAGGGTGCCAAAATTTGGGCTATCACAGTTGGTATCAAAGAATTTTCTTTTAGAAATTCTGATAAATCATTCTTTTGACAGAGCATAGGGACTTCTGCTAATGAAAACTTTGTTTTCACGTGCAGACCGTTATGTTTCCTAGAGGAAGAGGCCGACCCAGGGGCGGTCATCATAGAAATTTGCGTAGTCGAGATGATCTCATCTCGGATACCAATAGAGTACCTTTGGGACACGAAGGTGATTCAGGTAGTGGCAGTAAAGAGGGCTACGATCAAGGAGAGAACCAGGATCGAGATCAAAGAGAGCAAGAGAGAGTCAGAGAAAGGAATGAGGATAGAGAGGAGCGTCAAAGGATGATGCACACCATGGAGACCATGGCGGCTGCTATGGCCCAACAGGCAGCATCCTTGGTAGCTCATACTGCCCACGAGCAGCATCAGCCACCGACACCTCCAGTGGCTCCAACACCGCCAGTGTCTTTAGCTTTTACCGAGTTGAAGAGGATGAGACCTCCTAGCTTTTCAGGACAGGCAGACTCTATGGCAACTGAAAATTGGTTAAGTGAGATGGAGAAAGTTTTTAGTGTACTCATGTGCACAGAGGACAAGAGCGACCGTTGGGCAGCCTACATGTTAGACGGGGAGGCTGGGCCTTGGTGGAAGCCCGTTTCTAGGACTAGGGCTCAGGAGACCCCAGATATGCCCTGGACTTGGGACGAGTTCGTCGAGGAATTTAACAAGCAGTATTTCCCAGAAGTGGTGAGGAACCAAATGGAGATTCAATTTCTACAGCTTACTCAAGGGAAGATGACTGTGAGAGAATATGGAGTGGAGTTCATGCGACTTGCTCGCTTCATGCCCAACTACGTCATCACAGAGATGATGAGAGCAAAGAGGTTTCAGGAAGGATTAAAGCCGGACGTGAGGGGAGGAGTAGCACCATTCCAGTTGAGGACCTATGGGGAAGTCATGAGCAAGGCCTTGGTGGTAGAGGAAGAAAATAACAATAAGTACCGCCAGAGGGAGCAACAAGGAAGGTGGAATACAGACCAGAGTAGAACGGGGAATTATGAACCGGTGAACAAAAAGCCGAGATTCATACCAAATAATCAGAAACCACCGTTCCAAGGAGGTTATGGGAGACCGGCGTAGCAGAGCAACCAACAGAAATTTCCATTGCTTGCGTCGGGGAGGCCGATGAGAAATGAGAGCTCTGCTATTACTACCGGAGCTACAGTTACTCAGGGGTTCTCGCGAGCAGCTTCTTCCACACCTTGTGAGACTTGTGCCAAGTGTGGCAAGTCTTATCGAACAGCTGACTGTAGGCAGGGAACTCGGGGCTATTTTAGATGTGGTAAGGTGGGCCACTTGATCAAGGAGTGCCCTGAGATGAACAAAGGGAAGGCGGCTTCAGCTCCTATTCCACGACCGATACAAGCAAGAAAGGTGATCGTCCAAGGGAGAGCCTATGCAGTCACAGCTTAAGAGGCTCAGAATACAAATGATGTGATCCAAGGTGAGCTTTCTTTTAAATAAGAAATTTCAATTCTTGAAAATTTTAGATAGAGAACGTGCATCCATATAGAAAATAGAAAAGAACTTGCTTGTAATAAATTCTAGTGTTATGATATACATTATATACGTGTGTATCTATGATTGGGTGCATTACAAATATTTAAGAAGGGAAGCGACATGACATACGAAGCTCGAGTGTTGATAAACCCAGGGTCTACCCACTCATTTGTTAGCCCTCGCTTCACCAAGAGGATGAAAGTCGACCCAGAGGAGTTAGACTTCATTTTAACTGTGGCTGTTCCTGCTGGGAAATCGTTTGATACCGAAAAGGGTTGCAACTCTGTGATCTTGAGGGTCATGGATGGAGACGTCTTTGAGCTACCGGCGAACCTAATTCTGTTAGACATGCAAGGATTCGACGTGATCCTTGGCATGGATTGGTTATCGACTCACTGTGTGACGGTAGATTGTAAGAACAAGGTCGTCATCTTCAGACCCAACACGAGATCATTTAGATTTCGAGGAGAGAGGTCGACACACATGCCACTTATCTCGGCAGTCATGGCCGAGCGCTTGATCAGAAAGGGGTGCAGTGGATACTTGGCGTTCTTGAAGGAGGATAAGGAGGAGAAGAATGTTATCTTCGAAATAGCAGTGGTGCGAGACTTCGTCGATGTATTTCCGGAGGAGTTACCCGAATTGCCTACAGAAAGGGAAGTGGAGTTTGCCATCGACTTAGCACTAGGAATGGAGCCTGTTTTTAAAGCACCATATAGAATGGCTCCTACTGAGTTGAAGGAATTGAAGGAGTAGTTACAAGAGCTAATGGATAAGGGGTTTGTTAGACCGAGTGTGTCTCCATGGGGAGCACCGGTCTTGTTTGTAATGAAGAAAGATGGGTCAATGCGTCTGTGCATTGACTATCGACAATTGAACAAACTTACCATTAAGAATCGATACCCTTTGCCTAGGATAGATGACTTGTTTGATCAACTGTAAGGAGCAAGGTATTTCTCCAAGATCGATCTGAGATCTGGGTACCATCAGTTCAGAGTCAAGGCAGAGGATATTCAGAAGATTGCATTTAGGACTCTTTACGGACACTATGAATTCCTAGTGATGTCGTTTGGGTTGACAAATGCCCCGGCATCATTCATGGATCTGATGAATAGGGTGTTTAAACCCCACCTAGACTCTTGTGTCGTAGTGTTTATTGACGACATCCTGATCTATTCAAAATCACAAGAAGAGCATGAGAAGCACTTGAGAATAGCCCTACAAACTCTACGTGAACACCAATTGTACGCCAAGCTCAGGAAGTGCGTGGTTTGGTTAGAAGAAGTTAGCTTTTTGGGACATGTCGTCTTAAAGAATGGTGTCACGGTAGATCTAGCAAAGATTGAAGCAGTAGGGAAACTAAAGACCGTGACCGACATCCGTAGTTTCTTTGGATTAGCGAGTTACTATCGACGTTTCGTTGAGGGTTTTTCAAAAATATCAGGACCACTCATGAGACTTACACGGAAGGATGCAAGTTTCGAATGGAGTGAGGCATGCGAGAAGAGTTTTCAAGAACTCAAGGAGAGACTCACTTCAGCTCCAGTACTTGCGATTCCTTCAGGCAATGGAGGGTTCGCAGTATACAGTGATGATTCATATAGTGGTTTGGGCTACGTGCTTAATCAACACAGGAAGGTGATAGCTTACGGGTCAAGACTGTTGAAAGAGAATGAGAAGAATTACCTGACACATAACCTGGAATTAGCAGCGGTCATTTTTGCACTGAAGATTTGGAGACATTACTTGTACGGTGAGACCTTTGAGATCTTCACTGATCATAAGAGCCTTAGATATCTGTTTACACAGAAGGAACTAAATATGAGGCAGTGCAGATGGATGGAGTTTCTCAAAGACTATCACTGTTCCATATAATACCATCAAGGCAAGGCTAATGTAGTAGCTAATGCCTTGAGTCGGAAGAGTTTAGCTCAATTGGCTAGTTTAATTTTGGGTATGCACAGATGGAAATTATTTGAGGATCTGACACTATATGATGCAAACATCGAGTCTCAAGCTACAAGAGCCTTCTTGGCTAATATCTCAGTAAGACCGGAGATATTTGAGCATATCCATGAACTAGAGATGAAAGACCCGGTGCTAACCAAGATTCTTCAAGATGTAACTGAAGGCATTAGATCTGAGTTCTCGATCAAGGAGGATGGTTCCTTATTGTTCAAGGGGCGTCTCTGTATTCCGGACAATGCCAATTTACGGCGAATAATTCTTGATGAATCCCACAAGTCAAGCTATGTTATCCACCCGGGTAGCACAAAGATGTACCAAGATTTGAAAAAGAATTACTGGTGGAGAGGTTTGAAGCAAGATGTGGCAGAGTACGTGTCGCGGTGTTTGTCGTGCTAACAAGTGAAGATCGATCATAGACACCCTGCGTGATTATTGCAGCCTCTACCTATACCGAAATGGAAGTGGGAATCGATCTCTATGGACTTTATCGTTGGGCTACCACGTACTGCAAAGAAGTACAATGCCATTTGGGTAGTAGTCGATCGATTGACCAAGTTAGCGCACTTCTTGCCTTACAACACGATGTACACGGCAGGAAGACTAGCAGAACTGTATATGAAGGAGATTGTCTGTTTGCATGGGATTCTGAGTAGCATTGTTTCAGACCGTGACCCATTATATACATCAAAGTTTTGGAAGAAATTTCAAGAAGGAATGGGAACGCGACTAGATTTCAGTACGGCATTCCATCCACAAACCGACGGATAGACTGAGAGGGTCAATCAGATCATCGAGGATATGCTTAGGGCGTGAATGTTAGAATTGCAAGGATCGTGGGATCAGCACCTACCATTGATTGAGTTTACATATAACAACAGCTTTCAGACGAGCATTGGGATGGCACCATATGAAGCTCTTTACGGACGGCGATGTAGATCGCCGATAAATTGGGAGGAAATCGGTGAGAAATTTGTTTTGGGACCTGAAATACTTGAAGATAATGCCACCTATGTTTGGATGATAAGGGCCAAACTCAAAGCGGCTCAGAGCAGACAGAAAAGCTACGCTGATATCAAGCGGATGAGTGTAGATTTCAAGGTGGGTGAACACGTATTCGTGAAAGTGTCGCCTATGAAGGGCGTGATGAGGTTTGAAAAGAGAGGGAAGTTAAGTCCCCGCTATCTTGGACCATTTGAGGTTCTTGGTCGAGTAGGGGAAGTTGCTTACCGCATTGGATTGCCACAGTTATTTGATCAAGTACACAATGTGTTCAATGTATCTATGCTCAGGAAGCATCTTAATGACCCTGATCACGTGTTGAGTGGCCAATCATTTGAGATGCATGAGGACATGACCATGATCGATGAACCGGTGGAGATTTTGAATCGAAAGGAACAAGTGTTGTAGACAAAAGTGATTCCATTAGTACTTGTTCAATGGAAGTATCATCCGGCCGAGGAAGCTGCATGGGAACGAGAGGCTGACGTGAAAGAACAATATCCGGACTTGTTTGCGACAGCTTAAGAGTCAAATTGTATCACACCACAAGCATGTTTGTGGATTTAAACTATATGTTGTAATCCAATGTTGGTCTTTTGATCAATATACTCAATAGAAAATTTTTTATCCACATCGTATCCCTAATGCAATGTCAATTGCGTAGTTAAAGTTCATCATAGCCACGACATGGCCGTGATGATGTATTTCGCAGAACCAGTGACCAACTGGTCACATTTTACCAAGAAATTGGAAGGGACATAAAAGATATAAAAATTTTGCAGAAGCTGATCAAAACCAATTAATCGATTTTGGTCGATTAGTCGACTGGCATGTGCTAGTGAGTGGAGATTTAATGAGGATTCAGGAAATTGAAGAAGTGAGACTTTGATTAATCGATCTGGGTTTCGATTAATCGATTTTGGATTTCGATTAGTCGATCTGGAGATTTGATTAATCGAGTAACTTAAGAATTTTAGAAAAATTTGAAGAAATTATACGATTTCGATTTATTGAAGAAAAATTCGATTAATCGATTTGAGATTTCAATTAATCGATCTGAAGGTTCGATTAATCGAGTCACTTGAGAAATTGAGAAAAATTTGAAGAACTTCACGATTTCGATTAATCGAAGTGAAATTCGATTAATCGATTTTGGGATTTCGATTAATTGAAGTGAATTTCGATTAATCGACTAGCTCACGCCAATGAGCTCGAAAAGTTAAAAATTTAAATGACCACAATTTCGATTAATCGAAATGATTTCGATTAATCGATTTTGAGTTTTGATTAATCGATTTTGGAAATTGATTAATCGATTTCGCGCGGCTGAACCTAGTTTTGAAACTCGATTAATCGACATTGGAAATCAATTAATCGAACCGGGGCCTATATATATAAATCGAGGGGGATTTCTCCCCATTCGAAATCAAATTTGTTTTTAGTTTTTGCGCGCCTTGCTATCTTCTTCTTCGAGCAACTTGGAGAGCTAGGGTTTTTGTGGTTTGGATCGATTTCGAATCAAAATCATTTGCGTTTGGCTCAAACACTTAAGGTAAAACCCTAGATTCGGTTCTCCTTTTCATTTTCGGCTATATAAACCTTAGTTTTGAGATTGTATTACCAAGATGCCGCCTAAAACACGTTTGTCTTTGAAGAAGGCAATGTCTAAGCTCCCGGTCCGACGTAAGAATGCCACACCGCCACCACCTACCCCATCGCCCGTAAGAACACCATCACCGTCGGCATCGGATACCACATCCAGTTCGACGAGCGCGTCTTCACGCGAGTCTTCACCAATGCCACCACCGCCCGTCAACGTACTCCAACCAAACGAATGGTGGGTGGCAAAAACCTTCGAAACCGAGTACATTATTGACGTAGAGTTGTTCACTAGCCCCGATGTGCTGTGCGAGACCCAATGGGCTTGAAACTACCTAGTGAAGGCCGGCCTCGGCAACCTTTCAAAACTAATCCGTGGGTCCTACTACCCTAGATTGGTCTGTCTGTTTTACCAGGGCTTGAAGGATGGGCCGACAGACGACGTAGTTACGACCAAGATCGAGGGTCGTGACTACACCTTCACTCGTCGCCACATCCACGAGGTCCTAGAGTGCTATTTGGACTTCGTGCTCGAGACCACCCTCTTCCCACCCTTTCAGGAGACGGTGAGGTTTGAGGAGATTATGACTAGGATGACCAACGGAAAAAAGGGATTCGGATCGTCCATACGGAGGGTCGATCTTCCCCATTACATGTGGATGCTTGATTCCATAATCAAGTGTAACCTCTACCAGATGCGTCACGACACAGAGAGGGTGGAGTTGGTCCAACGGGCCTTGTACGCGGTATTCTGCGGCCATTGGTTCGATGCCACCATGATTGTACTAGAGGGGATGAGGTATATTAAAGGAAAGTTGATGAAGGGCAACTTGAGGCCCAAAGAAAAGATGTCGTATGCTCGCCTCATTTTGACCATGTTGGAGTGTTACTTAGACGCTCCAGGTTACGCCATCTCGCCCCACGAGGAGAGGGCTATGGATCACGTGAAGCATTTCTCCATTGCTTCATGGAGCCGTAGCTACTACTTGCTCAGCTTAACCCTACCACCAGGGCCCAAAGAGCAAAGACCAAGAGCACCACCCCCACCCCACCACCACAACAGTCCCACCTGGGGGAGCACACCCATTGAGCCACCAGGTGAGGGGCACCTCCCATACCACCACCGCCACGCCAAACAGCCTAGCCCATAACCACACCGATTTCTTCATATCGCCACGAAGGTTCGCCCGGCGCCCACTATAGAGGATGCTTTGGCTCGAATGGAGGCCAACAAACTAGAGGATGAACCGGCGGATGGACTTCTTGCTGTACCACACCCTGTGGTACATATATCCGTTAGACTTTCAGCAGCGCCTCGCGTAGGAGGAGGCGTGGACTGCAGGCCGGATAGCTTTTCATACGGTGTCGCCACGCGAAAGTACCTCATCGTCGATGCATCCGCTCGGCTAGCGCCTAGCAGCCAAAGCACTGGCCGAGACAGTCACCACAATTGTCATGACGAGCCAACCACCCGAGCCACGGCCAGTTAGAGCTGCCTCGATCGGATCACCAGAGAGGGGACGTGAGTGCCTGACGATGGTTTTATTTTGTGATCTTTTTTTTACATATTTTGTACTGTTGTATTCAAATCCCAAATTGTAATTATTGACAATAGTTAAAGAAACTTGTAAATGTTGGAAAAATTTGACAATGAAATACAGATTAGTTTTTGGATGTACTTGCATTAATTTTGTTTTCTCGTACTATGTGATGTGTAATTTACTTTCGAGTGTGGGTACGTGACACAACAGTGTGTGGGGTACCACAGAAGCGCACCCTTGGGTTATTTTCGAGGACAAAAATTCCTAAGGTGGGGAGAATGTAATATCCTAAAAAATTGAGCATTTAACTTTGACCTCGGGATCTGTGCCCGATTAGTCATAGGGTTGACCAAGTGATGGTCAAACAGTGAACTCATAAAGTGATGAACTAATGTGAAGTCAATACGATTTAAGAGTAGTGTATAGGGTGAGTTAGTGGTCACGCACACTTATCTCTGGTGTATGTGTTTAACACACAAGCACGAGAGAGGATATAAGGGTTTTAATAACCCTTGAAATCCTTTTGTTTTGGTTGGTGAAGGAATTAAGAAGAGAGAGAGAGAGGGAGAAAACAAGAGGAGTTATTGAGGCTGGGAGTTAATGCAAATCAAGGGGAGATTTGAGCATTGAATGCTGATTCAGCGCTTGAGGAGCCGTTGAAGTGAAAAGATGGAGCCCTAGCCATCAAGCCCAACAAATCAACCCTTTGAAGGATCTATTGAGGTATGTTATATTAGATTTCAATACCTAGAGAATTGATGAGTTAAATTCGGTCTAGCATAGTCAATATGATAGATTAAAGACTTAGAAAAAGAGGGAAAAAGAAAAGAAAAGAGTTCTAGAAGAAGAGCTCGAAAGGAGGCTGAATCTGGTCAAATCGATTAATCAAAATTGGGATTCGATTAATCTATTTTGGCCCAGAAGTTGAAAAGTCAGGGATGCCCAATTTCAATTAATCGAATTGGAATTCGATTAATCAATTTGGAAGGTCGATTTAGGAATCAACTAATCGACTGGGTACCTCCAGTGGCTGGAGAAACAAGACCTGGGGAAATCGACTAATCAAGTTGGGAAATCGATTAATCGATTTTGGATTTCGATTAATCGATTTGGGATCGACTAATCGATTTCGAAATTTCGACCACTCAATTTGAGAATCGACCTCACTATGTTAAAGATTTCGATTAATCGATTTGAGATTGATTAATCGAATTTGAATCTCGATTAATCAATTTTAGGAATCGATTAATCGATTTGAGTTTCGATTAATCGATTTTGGGAATTGATTAATCGATTTGGGTTTCGATTAATCGTTCTTGGGGATCGATTAATCAACTTTGACAGTTTTACTAAACTTTCTAGTTTTACTTTGAGATTAATGGAGGGTCTAGGACCTTCTTTATTACATCTTTAGTGATGTATTGTATGTGTTGTGATGTACCATAGGTGGTACGTGTGAAAGCGAGCACAAGGAGCCACGTGGGACTTTGATGCTTGGACCTTTAAAGACCTGAAGTTGGGAATACCTTGAATATGTACTTTAATTATAAGAGAATGTATGTAGTGATATATTTATCAGAATTAAAAATGTTTTAACTATGAAAAGCTTTGTGAAAATGGGTGTATGTGTGACACCAAGAATGTGATAAAGGCATCTGTGTAATGTGAGTAACTGAGACTAAGAGAGCAAATGAAAATGAGACATCCCCAGGGGATGAGAAACTAATAAAGGCATCAGTGTGATGCGAGTAAGTTATACATCCCAGGGATGTATATATGATTGAATAATTACTGTTGAGGCCTAACTGATATAAGATAGCACTTTACACGGTGAACAACTATATATAAAGCACATGTTATTTATGTTATTTGAGGTTTGTTTAGAATACCCCACCGACGTGGCGGGATACCCACGATTGACGTGACAGGATATTCATGACCGGTACGACGACCAATCCGTACACCAGTGCGAAGGTCTATCCGTATACAGTAAGCACATCCCAGGGATGCTGATTTGAGATTTAACCCCGCCGCCTATTGAGAAAGGGGCTTGGATAGTATTCCCAGGGAATACATTTAACAACTGTCTATTTAGGCGACGATGGTGGGTATTCCATCGGGGCTCGATGCTATATTGCTCGGGGATTACTTAAGTTGAAGATTTAAGTTTTACTTTAGACCTGTTCAGTGTCATTTATGATAAATCAACAGTACAGTAAGACATGCAAATTACCAGTAAACTTGAATGCAATTCATCATCTTTTAAACTATTTTCTAGCAAATGCATAGACACATCATGCCTAGAATATCATGGAATATATGTGAGATTTTGATTTATATGTTCATTGTGTTGTTCCCTATTGAGCTAGGATGTAGCTCACCCTTTAGACTATACGTCGCAGGTCCTTTGTTAGCAGCAGCCGAGGCTTCGGGAGACGTAGATCCGGTGATTCGGATTACGTGCCTAGGGACGAGTTAGAGCCTCCTCCCGAGGACTTCTTCTAAGAGACTTGCTGTGTACTTTGATAGAGAGTAATTTTGAGAGCTGATTGTACGGCTTGGTATGTCAAGCCTTTATTTTTTATAAACAATGTAATTAAATTAAATTATTCTTTTGGCGAACCATCTGGGGTGATCTGTTAATCACCGATGGTTCGGGTCGGTTCTCTGTTCATGCATTGGCATGAAAGTAGAACTGTCTTTTACGTGTGCCAGTTGGACATATTATTTTTTTTCGCTTTATGCAATTATTTACTTATCTCTTTATTATTGCTTGCTATACCAATGTTCCGTGTATAGCTTTCGGGCATGGTCTGGAGGATCGTGCTGATAGCACGGGTTTCGGGGTGTTGAAATTCGAGCTGTCACAGATTTAGAAAATATTTTTATTCAAAAACTCACTATTGGCATATTATCGAAACTTTTGGGTTCTCCCAATGTATTATTTCAGAAAAATTCAGTCAAAGGATAATTGCAAAAAAAATTTAATTTCATCAAAAAGATAATCTATTCTATTTATATGATTCCCTATGCAATCCATCGTATATATTATTCATTTCTCTACTAGGGTTATGCTTTTGCAAACCATAAATCAGAAAGGTCTTTCTTTCGGCATGTAAGGGAGTTTTGGGTTTCAGAAAGTGTCAAAGAAAGGTAGAAAAATATTCAAAAATTTTCTGAGATTTTAGCTCTTCTTTCTCCTATCTTTTCAACTTCTTCTTTTCTTCAGTAAGTATCCAAGGATTTGAATAACTTCTTTCCATTTTTATCTTCTTATTTTTCTCATTTTGTAAATCCCATTTCTTCAATTGTTTTGCAGAATTGTGTTTCATGATTTTTCTTTCTTTTCTTTCTAAATTGTCTTTCACAATTTTTCACCTTTTCTAAAGCTCCTTTTTTTTTTCTGTAGAATCGTAATCTTCTTTTAGAAATTATCTTTTCACATTTTTTCACCTTTTCCCCTACATTTTTTAATTGATTTCTTCAGCTGTACTATTCTTCGGCATTCCCCATATCTGTTTTTGCCCCTTCTACTCCCTCTTCTTCCCTTCTTTTGCATTCTAAATTCTCTGAAAATATAAGGGTTAAAGGTTGAAAGCTTTGGGTAGTACATATGATTAAGGGTTTTCAAAATTCTTAGTACAAAGAAATTCGATTTAGGCTTCTATTATGGGTTCAAAGGGTAAGTTAGTTTATGAGATTTTAGCTTTTTGGCCCTGGTTAACAAAAGATGACCTTTAATCATCTTTACGATTGACTAGCATAGATGCCTTATTATTTTGATATTTCTAATAGATAGTTCTAGACAAAAAATCAGGCTATCATAGTCATAGAATATTTTGATTCTAAATTCAGTAATATGAGATTTCATAACAGCATAGATAAGAAATTCAAAGAAAATTTTGACTTGAATAGAAGCAGTCTCTCTCTCAAAGAAAGGAAAATTTGGCTCTAATGCTCACTGGTTTATAATTTTGAAACTATAGTCTAAAATTTTGCAGTTTAGATCAATCTATTATTTCAAACATTTATTCTAATACAGTGTTCAATGAGCTAAACATGAATTGTACTGTCCTATATTCTGATTATTGAACTTCAACTATGATGGATCGTAAATTTTCAAGATTTACAATTTTTTTTTATCATAATTCCTATGTAATGATCAGCTTTAAAAAATTATTTTTAAAAGAATTCGAAAAGAAATTTCTTTTTATCCAAAAACAAACTAAATAAAACTAACTAAAATACTAATATACTAATTAACTACTATTATACACAGAAGTTGTGTATCCCTCCCCAAACTTAAGTCGGACAATGCCCTTATTGGCACAAAAAATAGGAGACACTTAAAATTTTTACCTTTGAATTACTGATAATACCGATTGTGGACCGGAAAAAATCTGTCACCAGATATATACTCTCCCCTAAACTTGAGAGAGCATATCCGCGGCTTATTCTTATAGTATCAATAATAAAAATTGAAAAAGAAAAGTTAGGAACAATTACATAGTTAGTCAAAAGAAAATTTCATATATTATCTGAATGTTTACAATGATCATGACAAAGAAAATCTAAAGTACTAAAATAAAAGCTAATTACAAAAAAGTATAAGCCTAGGAAAAATCTAGATACACTCTATGATACTGGTAGCAACGTCCGAGAAGATGTCTTCGATAAAGATCGGTCCCCGGTTGGTCATCCAAAAGTTGCCACCACAAAAATATCTCCCTTCTCTGGATAGGTGGGTCTAATAGAAAAGGGTTAAGAAGACGGAGGGGTGATGAAGGAGAGGTATTTGGTGGTTGGGGGAGGAAGGTGGTGTTTCGGCTGTTGGTTCTGAGATGGGGAGAGAGGAGAAGAGCGCGACAATTTCACTGATTAACCGCCCTCTTTCTTCTAAAAGCGCAATGACTTCGTCTTAATGGCGTTGGATGAGGTGTGAAAATGCCTCAGTAATTTTTGACCAGCTTGGTTGTTTTTCCATGGCGAAAGGGTTGGTGTTTGACGAAGGTGAAGGGAATGGGATGAAATGACCAAGCGGTGACTTGCTTATTTATAACCATTCTAAACTGAGAATTCGAAGAGTTGCTATAAATGGACGTTATGGGTTAGCGTTGATCTATATGAATTGGTTGGTAATCTTATTAAATGCTAAGGAATGTGTTTATGTAACGTGAATCGAGGCAACGCCTTCACTGCGATACGTAAGCTAAAAAATCCAACAAAATTTTAGATAGTACAAATCATAATCACTATGATTCGATGTATCACAAAATCCGTCGACACGCCTACTATTGTACAAGTAATATACCTAAATTTGCTACGGATGAGTCAGTAGCTCGACAGTGCCCGGGAGTTGGTTAGTTATACTTCGGGTCTTGTAGTGACATTGTGGTCACTATTCCTTTTTCTTTTAAAGATATCATCAGTTTGAGTCTCTATCCATTAACCTTAAAGATATGATTGTCTTTGGGATCCTGTATGATTACAACTCCATGGGGGAATGCTTCCACGACATTATAGGGTCCATCCCAACGACTTCGTAATTTTCCTGGGAATAGCTTCAACCTCAAATTATATAGTCAAACTTGTTTGCCCGACTCAAAACTTTTTCTCAGAATATGTTTATCATGGAATGCCTTGGTTTTGACCTTGTAAATTCGAGCATTTTGATATGCATCGTTTTGAATTTCCTCAAGCTCATTAAGTTTGAGTTTTCGTTGCTCACCAGATGCGATCAACTCAAAATTCAGTGCTTTGATAGCCCATTGAGGTCTATGCTCTAATTCCACAGGTAAGTAGCACACCTTATCATACACCAATCGGAAAAGAGACATGCCAATGGGAATTTTATAAGCCGTTCTATATGCCCACAGAGCATCATTCAATCTTATGGACCAATTTTTTCTATTAGGACGAACAGTTATTTTCAATATTTTCTTTATTTCTCGGTTGGATACCTCAACTTGACCATTATTTTGCGGGTGGTAGGGGGTCACAATTTTATGCGTAACACCATATTTCTTGAGCAAGCTCTCGAAATACTTGTTACAAAAATGGTTACCCCCATCACTTATAATAGCTCGTGGGGTTCCAAATCGTGCAAATATATTGTCCCTGATAAAAGAGACTACTACCTTATGATCATTTGTTCTTGTGGCTGTTGCTTCCACCCACTTTGATACGTAGTCAATGGCTACAAGTATATACGTAAATTCGAATGAAGGTAGAAAGGGATCCATGAAATATATGCCCCATATGTCAAAGGGTTCTGCGACCAAAATCGGTTATAGGGGCATCATGTTCCTTCGGGACATGGCCCCTGACTTCTGACAATGATTGCAAGCCGGACAGAAAATTTGGGCACACTTAAAAAGTGATGGCCAATAAAATCCTGATTGTAGTACCTTGGCAGTAGTTTTCTTTCCGCCAAAGTGGACCCCACAAGAATAAGTGTGACAAAATTATAGAATACTGTAGACGTCACTATCAGGAACACATTTCCTAATTATTTGGTTGGAGTGCATTTTAAATAGGTTAGGATCCTCCCAAATATAGTATTTTACATTAGAAAAGAAAATATACTTGTCCTGATTGGACCAGGTTGGGGGAATCTTACCTGTTACCAAATAATTCACGATGTTGGCATACCATGGTACTATTGCTTGGATGGCATAAAGTTGCTCATCCGGAAAGGTATCGTGTAGAGGCTCTTTACTGATGGTTTCAAGTAGCTCTATTCTGGATAGATGATCAACCACCACATTTTCAACTCCCTCCTTATCCTTAATTTTGAAGTTGAATTCCTGCAAAAGTAGGATCCACCTAATTAGTCTTGGTTTGGCATCCTTTTTAGACAATAAGTATTTCAGTGTAGAATGATCAGAGAAGATGATGATTTTTTATCCCAATAGGTACGGTCGGAATTTGTCGAGTGCAAATACGACAGTTAGAAGCTCCTTCTCATTGGTAGTGTAGTTCACCTGAGCTTTAATCAAGGTATGGCTCGCATAGTAGATTACATGAGGAACCTTGTCTTTCTGTTGTCCCAGGATTGCGCCTATTGCGTGATCAGAGGCATCACACATTACTTCAAATGGTAGGGAGTAGTCAGGGGGCTGAAGAATTAGTACAGAGGAAAGAAGTGCCTTAAGCTTGTTAAATGCATCAAGACAGGCATTGTCAAAGTTAAATGTTACATCATTTGCTAATAGATGAAACAATGGTCTCGAGAATTTTGAAAAGACTTTGGTAAAGCGGGGATAGAAATCGGCATGGCCCAAAAAAGATCGAATCTGCCGTACCGAATTTGGTGGAGGTAGATTTGATATTACATCAATTTTGGCATTGTCAATTTCTATTCACCTTTTAGAGACGATGTGTCCTAAGACTATGCCTTCTTGAACCATAAAATGGCTCTTCTCCCAAGTTAGCACTAAATCAGTTTCTTCACATCTTTCTAAGACAAGGGCTAGATGATCAAGACAAGAATCAAAAGTTCGGCCAAGTACCGAAAAGTCATCCATGAATACTTCAAGAAACTTATCTATCATATCAGAAAAAATTTCCATCATGCATCTTTGGAATGTTGCAGGAGCATTGCACAACCCAAATGGCATGCTTCCAAAAGGATACGTGAAGGTGGTCTTTTCTTGGTCTTCTGGGTAGTCAAGAACTTGATTATTCCCTGAATATCCGTCTAGAAAGCAAAAAAATTCTTGACCTGCAAGTTTTTCCAAAATTTGATTAATGAAAGGTAGTGAAAAATGATCCTTGCAAGTCATTGAGTTGAGCTTCCAATAGTCAATACATACACGTTATTCTATGGTTTCACATAATGGTACCAACTCATCGGCTGCATTTTCTTTCACCGTAATCCCAAATTTCTTTGGGACTACCTGGATGGGACTCACTCACTCACTGTCAGAAATCGGGTAGATAATACCTGTGTCTAGTAGTTTTACAATTTTCTTTTGAATAACTTCCCTCATATTTGGATTTAACCGTCACTGGCTTTCTCGTGAAGTTTTTGCATTGTCCTCCAAATGGATACGATACATACATATCGAGGGGTCAAGTCCTTTAAGGTCAGCGACAGTCCATCCTATTGCACGCTTATACTTTACAAGTATGGTCATTAACTTACTCTCTTGTTCCTTGTTAAGAGCGGATGAAATAATTACTGAGAAAGTTTCGTTAGGCCCAAGAAAAGCCTATTTAAGGGTGCCAGGAAGTAGTTTCAAATTCAAGGATGATGCTTTTTGGATAGATGGTTCTAACGATTCATTGGAAATAACGGGTAGAGGTTCTATCCATGGTTTCCGAGTCTTGGATTGGAGTTCACAGATAGAAGTATCCATCGGATAAATTGCCTCCTTCAATTTGTGGTATGGTCCTTCCAAGTCCATATACCATAATGTAGTATGAAACTCATCTTTTGATAAGACTAGAGGTAATGCTTCCTCTACTAATTCTTCAATTTCATCTATGCTGAAGTATTCCTCCTCATCTATTGAAGCCATCTGGTTGGCTACGGTGAAGACATTTAATTGAATTCGCATAACTCCAAAAGAAACTTCCATTACACCGATTTTACAATTTATACAAGCATTGGCCGTGACCAAGAATGGTCTACCGAGTATAACGAGAATTTGTGTGTGAGATTTCGAGCATGGTTCCATGTCTAGCACTAGAAAATCGACAGGGAAAACAAATTTGTCGACCCCAACCATTATATCTTTAATAATTCCTACAGGCCTTCTTTCTGATCTATCGGCTAACTAAAGAGTTACCGAAGTAGGCCTCATATCTCCTAGTCCTAATTTTTCGTAAACAGGGTATAATAGCAGATTCGCACTGGCTCCAAGATCTAAAAGTTCTTTATTTATTGCATGATTGCCTATGATACATGGAGTTGTAGGCACCCTAGGATCCTTAAGCTTGGACGGCGTTCTAGCTTGCAAGACTGAGCTTACCTGCTCTGTCAAGAAAACTTTTTGCGAGACATCATTTTGCCATTTTCGTTTCTGTGTACACATCTCCTTTAGGAATCATGCATAGGCTGAGACTTTTTTTTTATTGCCTCTAAGAGGGGCAAATTGAACTTCACTTCTTTGAAGATCTCAATGATTTCCTCTAATTTTTTTGAGTTTTTGTCAAAAGGGGATGGTGCACCAAAAATATTTAGAAATGTTAACTTGGGTACATAAGGTACTTCAGTTATAGGTTTAAGTGTGCCATCCTCTTTATTTTCTACTTTTTCTTATTTTTTACTTTTAAATTTTTTTGGTTTTTCTTGTGGGGGAGTCTCTTCTTTGGCTTTATTCTCTTTTTCTATGATTGTAGGGACAACCACTGGGGTAGGCATCTCTACTCTATTGTCAATAGTTCGGCCATTCCTTATGGTTTGAACAGCTTGAACTGTAGGAGTTAGTGTTTGTGAGCTTGCTTGGTTACACTCTATTTCCTCCCACTGTGAGGCTAATTGCTTGATTTGGGTTTCTAGATTTGCAATGGACTGAGTGCAAGAGTGTAAGTTTTGGGAGATTTGAAACAGCTGGGCTAATTCCCTAGAGCAATGGTACGCATGTTGTTGCAAGTCCTGAAGGATTTGGAGTATAGTAGCACCATCATTTCCATGAGGATATGACTGTTGCGCAAAGGATTGGTATGGACTATATGACTGTTGAAAATTTAGAGAATGTTGTGGGTATACATAAGATAATCCTTGTCAATTTACCCTTGGGAAGCCATAAGGATTATCCCACTGAGAATTATAAGGTTTCTCAACATGACCCCACTGAGAGGCTAAGGCTTGCTTTGTCTCCAACATAGCTGGATACCAGGAAGTAGTTGGGAATTCCATTGGGTGGTAAGTCATGTTGAGATTCGGCCAAGATGTTTCATCACGACCTTACATCTTATTATATATATATATATATATTATTTTACTTTTTTTAGAAAGCAGGGAGAGACAATCTGAGCCTCTAGTTTCTGTGATCAGCAGAAGTGTTGAACCTTTGATTTGCTGCTCCGAGTAAACGTGCAAAAGCTTAAGAAGTGATTAAAAAAAATTAAAAATATAAAGAAATATAAAAAGAGAAAGATAAATACTTATTTTCTTAAATTAATATAAATACAACCTAAAACGCAATCCCCGACAGCGGCGCCAAAAACTTGACTAGCTGATTATATATATCTCTAATTAAGTCTTAAGCTATTGCAAGCGCATAATGGAAATTGTAGAGCTAGTATATGATTGTTCCCATGAAGATAGGTTTTATGTACTATATATATATATATATATATATGTATATATATATATATATATATGTATATATATAGATATTAATTTTCTGAAAACTTATACTTATCTTTTAAGTTCCTAAACTACTTAAGAAATATGAATAAAGAATGGTTTCTTAAACTAATTTTTTACGGAAAATAAATCCTAAATCCTCCTACTTCAGATTATGGTCGTCAATCACAATCTTTAGCTATTGGATGTTTATAATTTTAAAATACTGTTACACTATATTTCAATCTTCTAGAATTTGGGCATCAATCAAAACTAGCATCCTTTAATATAAATTTATACTAATCTCTAATCTACTAGAAATTTAGGCATCAATCAAACTCTAGAAAATTAAGGATGGAAAATAAAAATCATTACACTAATCTGCAAATTCCAACCTGAGTCGTTAATTCAAATCAAAATATGAAGATATTTATAAAGTAGTAAATTGTAATAAAATAAATCTAAACTAGAAAGCCAAAGTAAAACCATCCAAAGGATTGATCTTTCAACTTCCTCAGCCTTGGTAGTCAGGCAAGACCTTAGAGAACTGTGGACGATGTTACTTTGTAAATCCTAAACTACTTTGATCAGGAGAAAACACAGACCTCAGTTGTCAATTGATGCTGTGAAATTCTTCGATAATTATTCCTATGTGTCGAGCCTCTTATTTATAGATCATAAGGGTTGGTTTACAAAACTCCTAATTCTAATAAAAGAAATTACTAAAATAAAACTATCCTAATATAACTCTACTTCTAATTTTATCTTTCCTTGCTTTCATCTGTTGATGCACTTATAAATTTTCTCCTTTATTTCAACAACAGAGTCCTTTAAGAGTCTCCTTTGTCAATCTCCTCAGATCCATGATTGGCCAGACTTCTTTAAGAGATCTTCTAATTCTATGTATGACGGTGTTTATTCTCACGTGATCAGCGACTTCGAAAGGTGTTCTTTTGTAAAATCGTAAATCATGATTTTTTTTTCTATTGTAGATTTCTCTGAAAAATCATAAATCACGATTTTCTTCTTTTAACACAACTTCCTATTGAACGATTCTCAATTTATTATTCGTTGCTTTCTCTTATATCGTACTCTTTTGAACGACTTCTCTCTCTGAATAATCGTAAATTACGATTTCTACTTTATATTTATATTGTTCCGTAAAATCGTAAAGCACGATTTTTCATCTTTTAGTAGGCGATGATTCATCTTTTGGTTTAATCGTCTTTTTATTGCTTTATGAGTTTATTTTGATAAATATTAACACTTTGATTCTCATTTACTATTTTTCCTTAATATTTGTACATCAGTAACTTATTAGTAGCAAACTAAGTCCTAAATTCACTAAGTTAAGGGTGGTAAAATAGTATATTATGTGACTGATCATAGATTTATTTTGATAAGGATACGGAATAAAGGTACTTCGACCTCAATTGGTAGCACGATCTCGATTCCATACATAAGGGAGAACGGTATTGCCCCTATAGCGGTATAGATCGACATTCGATAGGCCCATAGTGTGTATTTCACTCTAATCTCGGTAGGTGACGACCATCTTTTCAAGGATACAGACAACTATTTTGTTAGCCACTTCTACAACTCCATTGGTTTGTGGTCGATATGGGGACGAGCGATGATGTTTGATCTTATACTGCCCGCCAAAGGCTCTGATGCGCTTGTTTATAAAGTTGATGTCATTGGCTATGATGATATCCTTGGGCATGCCGAAATGACAAATAATATTGTCCTTAATGAACTTCTCGACATGATTGGCCATAATGTTCCTATAGGATGCCGCTTCTACCTATTTTGTGAAGTACTCGATGGCGACGAGGATGAATTGATGCCCATTGGATGCATTTAGATTGACCTTTTCGACGATGTCGAGACCCCATATAGGAAATGTCCATGGAGTGATCATGCTGTGGAGATCTATGGCGGAAGCCTGTATTAGACTGGAGTGTTCTTCGCATTTGTAGCACTTTTGAACGTGCTTGCAACAATCAGTTTCCATGGTGGTCGAGAAATATCCTTGCAGTAAGATCTTTTTGGCGAGCATGTGTCCATTAACGTGTGCCTCTCATACTCCATGGATTTCCTTTACAACATTGGCTGCCTCACTTTCAGTTAGGCATTAGAGCAGGATATTGTTATATGACCGATTGTAGAGGCACTCACCACAAATGACGTAATTAGTCACTAAACGTTGGGTGGTCCACCTATCCGTCTTGGATGTGCCATCAGGATATTCCCAAGTTTTGAGAAAATTCTTGATATCTGAGAACCATGGAGGTTAATCATCTGTCTTTGTGGATCCTTCGATCCTGAGGTAGAAGGTAGGCTTGTTTCTTTGTCTGATCATGATGGGCTTCATCTCGATGCCATATGAAATTTTGACCATTGATGTCAATGTTGCTAGTGTATCGGCAAAGCGATTTCTTGCTCACGGGAGATAGGCGAACGTAACATCGTCGAACCACGCGATTAGATCTTTCAGGTGCTCATGGTACAGGATCAACTTCTTGTCTTTCATCTTTTAATCTCCGTTGGTCTGGCATATGATCAGTTGTGAGTCAACAAATACTCTGAGGTGGGTTACATTTAGGTCGAGAGCTGCTTGTAAGCTGGCTACATAGGCTTCATATTCGGCTATATTGTTAGTGCAGGGGAAATTGAGCCTGATGGAGACTAGTACGTGAGACCCTTTTGGCAAAATCAGAACAACGTCGACTCCTTGACCTTTGACATTTGATGCCTCATCAAAGTACATTACCCAGGACTCTTCTGCCTTTTCTGTGTCATCCTTTGTCATGAACAGGATGCCATTATTGGGAAACTTAGTTCTCAGAGGCTCATAATCAGGTAGGGGATTCTCGGCGAGATGATTAGATAGTGCTTGCCCCTTGATTGACTTTTGGGTGACATACGTGATGTTAAAATCTGATAAGAGGAGCTACCACCGTGTGGTTCGCCCAGTATGAGCCAGCTTCTCAAACAAATATTTCAAGGGATCCATTCGTGCCAGAAGGAGTACTGTAACAGATGCCTTATTTTAAAACCACACTATTTGAAAAGGCCACTGGTTCGGTCAGGCGTGTGCCTACCATGGGACACAAGAAATTTAACCTTGCATTTGTCAAGCACGTAGCCATACACTCTTAAAACGTGTGACAGAAGTACCCACAAGCTAAGCCAGCCCATACACGGACTAAGGTATAGCAAGACTATATCGTAACTTTCACCTTAGCCAGATACTTTAAAATAATTTATTAAAATTACAATGAATAAAACTAGCCTATATATATAGTATATATCTATGTGTGTTATAAGCTAACTCATAAAAGTGTAATAGACTTACACATGAAATTGTACCCCTGCTATACACAGGTAGGGTCTGTGTTAGTATGACACTAAAGCCAAGCCTATGTTTGGACTATATGCCTCTCCAATGAAAAGCCCATATGGGCACTACATGCAATTCCAGCCCTATGAGCTTATACACTTACATAGTGTATGAGATTTATATACACGTGATGCCTCGTTTTTTGTTTAGGTATATACAATTAAAAGGCAAGTGCTGGCCTTGTAGAGAAGCACAACCTTAATCAGCTTATAAGCTATTTGCATTTCCTTTTGACTACACGACTGTGTGAGTCACTATGCGCTCTCATGCACGCAAAGTGGATATAAACCACTATAAAATCCCACCAAGGAGCCTTCGTCGTCCTGCTTCAAGCTTCGAAGGCGGATCCTAACAAACCGACCCTGAAAAATAGTAGTAAAATTTCATAATACCATCATAGCAGAAATCTTTATTCTAGCTCAAACTCACTTTTGTTTCAACTATTTCAAACCTTGGAGTCAAAGCGAGGTGCGGCAGACGATTATTGGTCTCAGAGAGTTTCGCTCTTACGCATACGTCGCGAGTTCGACACCGACCCTTGTTCGGTGTTGTCATAACCAAATTCACCAAAAGGTACGTCACCACACAAACCACCTATTAGTCTCCGTTGGATCAGTTTTACTCAAACTTAAAGGTCTGTGGTGTCGATCACATAAGATCGGATCGACAGCTTCGAACTCAAGTCATGTATGAAGGGTTTCAGAGTCAAACTTGCCGACGAATGCACTCCGAACCATTCATACTGAATTAATAAAAAATAACGGGGCCTCTGTGCTAAACGTATAGAATAGAATATACTATATCGAGTGAGTGGGTGATAGACCAATAGACCACAAGAGACCAGATATCAGCAAGGAGCACCACGACAAGCCAGGCTTGCCACGACAACCTCACAAGTTTGCCGCGGCAAGGTACATAGCTGGGCTGCTTGCCGCAGCAACCTTGTGGCTTGCCGCGGCAAGCCTATGTGTGGCTGCTGCATCTGCCTTGAGGGCCCTTTGGTCTGTACATGGGTGTGTGAGTTGACTCTATGGCCCGTTAACGTTGTAGAGCATGTATGTAGGGTCTCAGGTGACCCAATATCCCATTTGTTATACTAAAATACATGCATATGAAACCATAGGTGCAACTTGATGCACATGCCAAGGTCATAACGACGAAGGTGTTCTGGGAAGCATGAGTGCACATATAAGCAGATACACGTAAGCGTGACGTAAATGTGAGTAAAGGTAGGGAATTTTCCTTCCTGATTTATTTGTCGGTTCTCATATTTGCAAACTATTGTGTCTAAAAATGCATGCTTTTACAAAATAAATAAGTTGTTATTTGGAATGCATGCTTTTACATGACTCGGCTAGTGACTCGGCTGGTGTCGCTTTTAATATAGAACTATGATAGTTAGCATGATGATATGATACTAAGATCAGTTGAATATATGGTAGGTCAGTACTATCTATGGTGTATGCCCCGATGATGTTAGTTTAAAAGCATGTCTTTGGATTATGTTAGGTTCAATGATGAATGGTTATAAATAATGATGCAAGTTCGGATTCAACATAGGATCATGTATGAACATGCTAATTTAAAATCATGTATGAACATGCTAGGTTTAAATCATGTATGAACATACAAGGTTTAGGTAAACTAATTTCAAGGTGAGCATGCAAAGTCTGTTATACTAGTAAGTTTTGAGGTATACGTCTTTGATATCATGCATGGTTCATATTGTAGTATTTATATCCTGGTATCCTTGATGTCCTCTACATATTGTTGCTTAGTTTTGAGTCAAGTGATCCTGCTATCTAGGGAGCTTGATTGTGTACTTTTGACAAGAGATCCCGCTAACTCGGGAGCTTGATTGTCTCGATCCAAGTGATCCCGCTAACTCGAGAGCTTGATAAGTGATCCTGCTAACTTGGGAGCTTGATTCTTTTGTTCCTGTACATGTATATTTATATCTGATAAGCTTGTTTAAGCTAAGATTATTTCAGCATGACTCCTTGTTCTGTATGATTTCTCGTAGCTGTTGCACCATGATGTTCTGGTCTTTATTCAGCATGCCAGCATGATCGATTTGTCGCATGATAATGACTTGTTTATAGTATATGTTGATAAATTATACTTCCATTATATTTTATGCCTCAATTATATTTTATTGGCAAATCTAATATATAACTTAGCAATGTAAATGTCCCTGTTGAGCTTTGATGATAGATCATCCTACGACTTTAATGTCTTAGCTATAGATCTCGATTCGGAGCATGAGGGTGATCCCACTTACCAGCCAGATGAGGAGGAAGAAGAGGAGGATGAGGAGGACGAGGAGGAAGAATTCTTTCCAAAATAGGTTTGAGAGAGAGAGATGTCTTTTAAATACTTGTATAAATCACGTATGATGTTTTATTTGGAAATATTTTATACTACATGTATAAGTTTTCTTTCCATTGTTTAGATGACGGGTGACCGTCATGGGTAGAAAGCTATACATTGTATCAGTTAGCCTTGTTTAGAGATTTTGATAATTTACTACTTAGATGAGTAAATATCAAAATTTGCCATATTTTATCATGTCAGAGTTATTTAATTGCTTCTGCATTTGTAATACTTTGTACAATATACAACGCACTTATATGATAGGATCATATTAGGTGATCCGACGACGCGACCTTTCCTAGATATGATCAAGGGAAATGTCGGGTTGTCACAGGTAGTATCAGAGCCCCGGTGTTAAGTCATTTGGAGACTTAACTTTGGCGTACACATATGGCAAAGTATCTGATGTTTGTTCAGTGTTAGGAGTTAGATTGAGTTTATATTTATCTGATCAAGTTATTGCTTGAACATAATAGGTTGAGATGCCTCCAAGACATGGGAGAGGAAGAGGTAAACCATCGTTACCTCATTGTACTGGGCCGAATGTTTCATCGGATTTTTGCTTTAATCAGGCCAAATTAGACTTGTGCGGTTCAATGTCGATATTATAGACATACTGTTCTTGAAATAGGTGGGTGAGGTCACTCCATGCTCTTCTCATGGATGGTTCGATAGAAGTGAACCACCTCAAAGCTGAACCAGTAAAGCTCTTCTGAAAAACCTTGATGAGGAGCTCATCTCCGTCGTATTGACGCATGTCCCCACAGAAGGACTTGAGGTGTGTGAACGGGTTGCCGGTGCCGTTACATTTGTAAAATGATGACACCTTAAATTTAGGTGGCAAAGGCACCTCAACAAATAGACACAATTCGGAGAATTCGGTAGCATGTATTTTAGCCCCTCCCATCTTCATTAACTATTTTAAATTTTATCCATTTGCTCTCGTAGCAGCTCTGACTCCCTTGATTGTAGAACTGGGGCTGCTCCCCCACTAGACTGCCCCCATTTGTTCCCGGGTGCTTGTTGGTTGGTGAAGGTGGGTGGTGGGGAATTAAGACTAGTGAGTGCCCCTACATTGGTCCCACTGTTCTGGGCCTCGTTCTCCTTATACTGATGGCCCACATCAATAAATGGTGGAGGGATGAGATTTTCGAGTGGATTCTGATGGGGTAGAGTGGGTGTCTGGGGAGGCCACTGTGGTTGATGAGGGTTTTGATGATGAGTTTGTGGAGTGAGAGGGCGTGTGAGTTGTGGATTTTGAAGGGAGTGATTGGGTGCCTGATGAGGCCATTGCACTTGATGGGGTGGGTTAGGATTTTGATGACTTAGTTGGGTGGTAAGAGGGTGTGCAAATTGGGGATATTGGATGGTTTGAGATGGGTTCCCATGCTGGATTGGGTATGATGGATGTGGATGGGTATGATTCATGATGGGTTAGGGGGTTGAAAAAAATGGGTTTGTTACTTGGGAGGAAGTGGGGTAGTTTTGTTGGGCATGATTGTATGTGGGGTATTGGGAGAATTGTGGATGGCTTGAGAAAGTGGCCCTTGGATTTGAACCCGCATGGTCTTGTGGGTGGACATGGGACCTTTGAGGCCCTATGATGTGGTTTCATGATTGGAGATGGAGGCCTTGAGTGGTGTGGATTATGGGTGGTTGGTCAGAATTGGTATTTTGGGAGAATGAGGTGTGGAGATTTTGGAGTGTTGGTTGTGGATTTGATGGCGCTTGGGAGGAATTAGGAAGGCTTTGAGAAGCCTTACATGCGGTAAATGTCCTCACCATTTCCTCCATCATGACAATGGGGTTAGTCATGATAGGGAATGTGGAGGGCTCCTCCGATGGGGGAGATGTATGGGGTGGGGACCATGCTTGGATTATGACTTGGGTTAACGTGGGGAAATTGAGGATGCTTGGGTTTGATGTAGAGGGAAAATTGAGCATGACTTGGGTGGATGGGGAAGAAAAAAAAGGTATATTTTGGGTTGATGTGGAGGGAAAAACAGGTGTACAATATGGTCCGGTGATGCTAAATGGGGGTTGGGTTGAGGGATCAGAGATGAGAATTTCCTCCATTTCGGGATGTGGTAGGGTCATTTTGGTAGACGTTACCATTGGCCACACCATGGTTTGGTAGCGGGTGGGGTATGGATTTCGCGGGTAGGGCACAAAGATTTTCTTTTTTCTCCCTCCTCCCCTATGGGATGATGGCGGGTTTGGCGATTCCGTGCCGGCACCACAAACACTCATTTTGGATTTTTCGTTGGTAATTTTTTTTTGAAGAAACGAGTTTTTTTTTTTTTTTTCGAATTGAATTTTGACGACAACAACAATTGGATTTCTTTCTTTCTTTCTTCTCAGTTCGTTTCTCTCTTACGATGCTTTTTAGGGCCTTTGGAACTCCCTTTTCGGATGTGCTCACACCCCCAACGCTTCTCACGGCAGGATCCGGATGCCCTTTTTGAGAATCAATAAGAAAATCTCTTGATCTCTAAAGGCACGGATTTCTACACAATACCCCGATCCCTCGGAAGAGTCAATAAGAGGGTGACCTTTCTTGACCAGCAAGGGCGTTTTGGGATGGTACTAGTGTAGGAATTATTGGGAGATTAAATACCAACATACGCGGGGTGTTCGGGGAACTGTGAGAAAGGCACCCAAAGCTAGAAACCAGAATATAAGATATCCGTATAAGGATATCTTATACAGATGAGCAAGTTTTTAGAAATTTAAGCTATGCGTATAGAGGATGTACGCATAGCTTAATATACCTATATTTTCCAGATTACAGATCTGAGTTGGGCTGAAAATGAGGTTTTTAGGGGCGATGCCACTCGGGACTTCTTTGCTTTATTGGGACCCTCCTTTTCATGCCTAAAGAGATACAGGATTATTCGATTCTGCTAACGCATTCCCTAAGGTTTTATGCTTAATAACAAGTCTGGTCACCCAGCTGATATACCTGGGGCGCTAGCGCCTTCTCAGATATTGGATGAGGTGGTTCCTTTTGAGATCATCATCACTAGGGCTGCCGCTCTACTTGGAATTGGGTCGGGTTTATCGTAGCCTAATTTTCTCTCCTTTTGTAAAAGCTATCTGTGAGAAAAGTTCGATTATGTCCCTTCTTGATTTTTTTTTAATTCTTTTTAAGGGAAGTTACCTTAAGTCTGAAATGGGGCCTTTTACCACCGTCTATAAAACCGGGTTGTGAGAGTCTTGTGCAGCCACTATGGGCCAAAGTTCATAGGTGAAATATGTCAAGAAATAAGAAAAAGATAAGGTCAATCAAGTGACTAGGCAAAGAAATGTAAATGACGAAATTTTAAGCTAAATTATCAAGTAGGCTTGCCAAACGGCCAACGCGTGTAAAGATGAAAAATTATACTAAATTATTAAAGTGGTAAATGATGGAATTTAAATCTAATTTATCAAGTAACCCGCCAAACGGCTAAGGTGGTAAATGACAGAATCGTAGGGGTAAGTAAAAAAAAATATAGAAAAAAATAAAAAAACACATGCAATGGGGCCTAATTCAAGGAGAAGTTCAAAAATCTATCCCAAGTGGAGTCGCCATCTATGCAGCCGTGGACCTTGCAGACCCGTCGCGACGATGCTTTAAAAAATGGAGTCGCCACCCAGAGCTTTTGGTGTGCTGGGATACCCTCAAATCAATATCATAAGCACCGAAGTGTTAGATTTGACTTCGGATTACCGGTCTACGCCAAAGCCTCTTTGGTAAGGACTTCAGTTATCAATCGGGAATGTGTTAAGCACCCGATTGACCCACTCATAGGTGGTCTCTACTATGGCCAACTATTTAAAAAAAATATAAAATTGTGCGACACTTTCCTATGCCTGAAGGCACTCTGATCCTATTTAAGCCTCTCGCAATCACCGAAATTTCGACGGAGTAACGGCTCAAATTCTAGGATAGAGGAAAAGCATGAGAAGGTAGAGGAATAGACGGGAAAGTCGGAGCTTTCGGTCCCTTGTAGCACCACCGTAAATCTTCGCGTCGATACTAATTCAGATGAGCATTCGAAAGAAATTGGACTATGGAGAGGTTCTAACCTTGCTAAAGCTTGGAAGTTTAAGGATTTGGGAGTGATGGTATGAGAGTTGGCCAAGATTTTAAGGCTTGGAGGATAATGGTATTGAGGGGAATGGAAGCTAAGGCTTGGGATTTAGAAAGTGAGGAATGGTTGAGATGAAGGGATATTTCTCAAGAGTTTCTTCTCTTAGATTTTTCAAAAATAAAAAGAAAATGATTAAAGAGTGGGGGGGGGACTCTCTATTTATAGAGAAAGGAAGGATTAAGAGTTCCAAATTGAGATTAGTGAAGGTTAAAATTAGGTAATGGGCTATCTAAGATTTTTTAGGATTTTGGAGGGCTGGAGAAGAGGGAGTTGGGCTTTAATGGTAGATGATAGGGTGAGATTTTGAATGGCTCAAGAGTGAATAATAAGCCTAAAAGCGGTATTATGCTCCTAAAGAAACACACCTTGAAACCTGGGGTGGTCCACAAGTCAAACCCACAAGTTGAAATTCGGCCATTTTTGAAGAAAAATTAGATTTTAAGTTGTGTGTACATTGGATGTACGCACAACTTAGGAACAGTATTTCCTGATAAAATTGAGAAGTCTAGAGCCTATTCTGGAGCTCAATTCTAAAGAAAAATGCCAAATTGGCTATGCGTAGATCCATTGTACGCATGGCTATTTTCTGTAAAAAATTGCTTATGCGTACATTGGATGTACGAATGTGTAATTTCCTGCACATTTATGCATTTTTTAAACTGCCATAACTTTTGATGTATAAATCAGAATCAGGTGATTCTTGGCTTGTTGGAAAGTTGGGAACCTTTACTTATCAATGGTATATGTTTTAGCTCCAATAAATCTCTATGTAAATTTTGACACTCTTCTTTCCATCCGCTATTTTCTAAGGGTCCGGGAAGACTTCTAAGGGTTAGGGTGATTCCTAAGGGCCCGGGAAGGGTTCAAAAGGTTTAGAATTCCTAAGGGTCCGGGAAGGGTTTAAAAGGTTTGGGTTAAGTTCTAAGCCTTCGGGGGGTGTTTTCAAAAGTTCGGGAGTATGCCGTTTTCTAAGTACGAGTTAATCGAGCCTTGGGCCAAATTTGAGCGTCTATAATCATTGGAGGTGCTCTAATGCTTGAATCTAGGTTTTATAAATAATTTATAGTTGGTTTTTCTGGGCTATTTTTGGTCTATTTTTTCAATGAAAAATTGAGTTTAATATAGGTTTTGGGCGTTTAATTTATATATTTTTTGAATGAAAAATGGGTTTCAATATATGAGTTTTCGGTAAGTTGATAGTTAGTATTTTTTAAGCCTTTTTTTGTTCCATTTTTTGTAAGAAAAATTAATTTCAATATGAGTTTTTGGGGTTTTTTTTTTCTTTAGTTTTTTGTTTGAAAAATATGTTTTTATATATAGATTTTTTGGAAGGTTTATAGTTAATTTTTGGGGGTTTTTAGTTTATTTTTTGTATGAAAAATTGGGTTTAATATGAGTTTCTAAATTTTTTTTTTTCAATTTTTTGTATGAAAAATGGATTTTATTCGGTAACTTTATATTTTTCTTTTTTAGAATTTTTTTGTTCCATTTTTATATGAAAAATTGAGTTATATGCATAGTCACCAAATAAGGGGGTTTGGCAATAGTTCGGCGACGTTAAAATTTGGAAAATTTAGGCAAATCCGGGAAGTTCAGGGAAATATTCGGAGGAAAAATCGATGAGAAATTTTTTTAAATAAAAATATTTAAAATTATAAAAAAAAATTAAAAAATTTAGTAAGTCACAACTTTTTTGAAAAATTTGGGAGTTATTCGGAATAATTCGCGATTTTTTGTGATTAGGTGAATTTTCGAAAAATTCGGGGTTGACTCGGGTAACCTTAAATTCGCGAATTATTCACGATTTTTAAACAATTTGGCAATTTTTGTGACTATGATTATATGGGTTTTTGGGCTTTTAAAAAAAAAAAAAAATTTATATGAAACATGGGCTTTTATATATGAGTTTTTCGGTAAGTTTATAGTGTTATTTAGAAAGAGAGAGCAATGAGATAGAGCCGTTCCACTTAAGGTGCAATTTTTTTATCTTTTTTTAAGGTGCAAAAACAAGTGGTGCATGGGCAAAATTTTCTTAGTATGGGCCAACGACCTATAATGCGTGTGCGTATATTCGCTCCCAAATATTTGAATTGATTTTTTTAAACCAATATCTTTAAAAATAGTGAAAAAAAACTCAGAAAAAGACCCTAGCCCCACCCGGCCCTCTATGGGGAAGACTTGGGTTGAGTACGTCGCAACCTAGGTTAGGGCTGGGCTGAAAAAATTGAGAACCTTGCTAGGATAGGACCGGTCCTGGTTGAACACCCGCCTGGCCCATTGAGAGCCCTAGCTGAAACGCTCTCACTAGGGTCGTACTGGCCCGTTAGCCTAGCCCTAAAATCTTAGAACTGAGGCTCAAGAACGGGTTAAGAGGACCAGGCTAGGGCGTCATATCTAAAAGCCTGTTGTGCATAGAGTCGGGTAAGGGCTTAACAAGTTAAAGCTCGTAGCCCGGCACAACCCGGCTCGTTGACAACCCTACCGTAGCTCTACCTTTTTAGAAAAAACTTAGCTCTACCTTTAATTTGTCATCCAGCATTATTTCGGCCCAACCTGATCCGTTCCGAACCGACCCGGCCCACTGCCCTCAACAATGTTTCACTTCATCTTCTACTTTCTTTTTTTTTTTTAATGATAGAATTTCATCTTCTACTTTCGGTGCGCCGAAATTAAAAAATAAAAAAATATAAGCATCCGCCACTTCCATACATAAATATAGATTTCTCTATGTTCTTCGGTCTGAACCGGCGAATCCCGCGGGCCTGCATAAAGCCGGATAATATATATAGATGAAGATATCTCTCTCGACTCCAACCCAAATCCGTGCCAACAAACCTGCCAGCCCTTGCTTTCTCCAATCCATAATTGATCTCTGCTCCAACGGTAAACTCCAACAGGCCATCAACTCCTTAGACCTCCTCGCCCGCCGCGGCATCCGCTTAGAACGCCGCACCCTTGCCTTCCTCTTGCAACAGTGTGCCTCCTCTAAATCATTAGCCCAAGGAAAATTGGTCCACCTCCACCTCAAACTCAGTGGCCGGAAGGACCCCAAAATCTTCTTATCGAATCACCTCATCAACATGTACTTCGAATGCGGGAGCCCTGTTGAAGCACGGAAAGTGTTCGATAAAATGCCACAGAGAAACGTTTTCTCTTGGAACAATTTGCTCGCTGGCTATGCCAAGAGCGGGATGCTCAAGGCTGCGTGGAGTGTGTTTCATAAAATGCCTCGACGTGACGTTGTTTCTTGGAATACTATGGTAATTGGGTTGGCAAAGAATGGGTGGTGTGACAAAGCTGTTGAATTTTATGCTCAATTGCGGCGCTCGTGTCTCGGGTTTAACCAGTTTAGTTTCTCTGGTGTTCTGATTGCATGTGTGAAGCTCCAGGAACTGGGTCTTTCCCAGCAGGTCCATGGGCAGGTTTTAGTTACTGGGTTCACGTCAAATTTGGTCATATCTAGCTCTATTGTTGATGCTTATGCGAAATGTGGGTCAATAGATGACGCTCGTAAATTGTTCGATGAAATGCTGATAAGAGATACACTTGCTTGGACCACCTTGGTTTCGGGATATGCCATGTGTGGTGATCTTGAATCTGCACAGAGTCTGTTTCTTCGAATGCCGGAGAAAAATTCTGTGTCTTGGACAGCCTTGATCAGTGGGTATGTTCGGCATGGTCTGGGAAATTTGGCACTTGATCTCTTCACGGAGATGATGGTAAAAGGTGTTAAACCGGATCAATTCACCTTTAGCAGTAGTTTATCTGCTTGTGCTGGTGTAGCCTCGCTTAAGCATGGGAAACAAATCCATGCCCGGTTGATCAGAACTGGTTTCAGGCCGAATGCAATAGTGATCAGTTCTCTCATTGACATGTATTCGAAATGTGGCAATTTGGAAGTAGCTCAGTGGGTCTTTGCTATTGCGGGTAATAAGAAAGACATCGTGTTGCATAACACAATGATGGCAGCCTTTGCTCAGCATGGTCATGCCAAAGAGGCGATACAATTGTTTGAGGAAATAATGAGATCAGGGACAAAACCAGATGGGGTTACTTTTGTTGTCATTCTCATTGCTTGTAGTCATTCGGGTCTTGTTAAAGAGGGAATTCAATATTTTAAGTCCATGACTCGAGATCATGACATTTTTCCGGGACAAGAGCATTATGCATGTTTGGTTGATCTTTTGGGTCGTGCAGGACGGATCGATGAGGCAATAGATTGGATTGAGAAAATGCCATTTGAGCCTGATGTTAGAGTTTGGAATTCGTTGCTTGGGGCGTGTAGAATTCATGGCAAGATAGAATTGGGAGCCAAAATAGCAGAGCGGCTCATTGATTTGGATCCTATGTGTTCCGCGGCCTATGTATTACTTTCAAATATATATGCTGCCTCTGGTAGGTGGGAATCTATGGAGAAAGTTAGACAATTGATGAATGAAAGGCAGGTGAGAAAACAGCGGGCTATTAGTTGGATTGAAGTTGACGCTAAGGTGCACACCTTCAGTGTGTCAGATCAGTTGCACCCTTCAAAGGAACATATATATGCAACCTTGGAACAATTGGCTTCCCAGATGGAAGTTGATTCTGATGTTACATGATTCTAGGAGAATAAGAAGCTTGGTTATGTTTGCAGCTTTACGACAGGAGCCATACGACTAATACAAACCAATTATAATTTTATCATTTGATGGAGGGAAATATTCCGTCGTAGTCCACAAGGCCTGCAACTTGGGATGCTGAAGGTTCCCACAAATGAGGAAAACCCAACGCCTACTAATATACATTGTTAATGAGAAAAGTTTTTTGACATGATTTGAATTTGAGATCTAAGAACTGGCCCTGATAGGGATGCCGCTGCGATTAATTATAATTCGGGAATTTGTTGTAAGTTTTAGAAAATAACCCTTATAATTTTTGTTCGAATGCCTGAAGATTAGTGGCATAAATTTATTTTTATATGAAAATGTTGTTCAAAGTAGCCACCCCTTTTACTGGCACTGATTGCATGAACTATTTATACTCCAATTAGAAAATTGGGTCATTTGGGGTTTTTTCCCAAATACTGATATTATGCTCAATTGCCCGTGAAAGATTTAGATCTGTTGTCTAGGGGAAATTTGTTTACGTGAAATTCTTCTCATGAAAAAATAATCAGATCCTAATCATAGTCATGGATTAGTCAGGACGATATAATCCATCTAATCTCTAGCGATCTAATCCGTAAGCACTATTACACAAAATCAATCAAACGAAACTACAAGTACTAATTTGAAGGTGAATATTATATTAATTCTAATCCTAATCCCTACAAGGCGATTATAATTATCAAAAATAGAAATAAAACGTTTTAGAAACATTCACAAGAACAAAAGTGGATACCAATCATGCAATTATTATCACATAAATTCAAACTAGAAAAGAAAATAGAACTTTGAATTAAAACTTATCTATGATTTACAAGAGATCCCAAACTTCGGAAACTAGCCACGCATCGTTGGTTTGATCTTTATCATCAGAGTACAACTCTTTGATTTGATCATATAACGATGGTTTACAATTTTCTCAATTTCGCAAACTCTCTATATCCAGAAAACTATTAAACTATGAAAACTAAAACTAGAAAACTATGAATGAAAATATCTAAAAAATTCTCTCTACTTCTAAACCTAGGGTCCTTATTTATATATGCATAATTCCTTAGTACATTGAGAAAAACTAGGAAAGAATTCCTTAAATAACTCTAAACTTAATTAAGAAAGAAAGGATTTTCGGACTTTACAATTACAGAGCTGTCGACCTTGAACCTCGCTGAAATTCCCAATCTCGATTGGCCGAGATTGAATCTCGACCAATCGAGTTTGTCTTTAGAAATCGACAGGTCGAGTTGTAATATCGACCGGTCGGCTTCGTATAAGGCTTTTCTTTTGCCTGTTTGGTAATCTCGATAGATCGAGATGTAATCTTGACCAGTTGAGTTCTTCAATTCTAGACATCTTCTTGAATCTCGATCGATCGAAATTGGATTTCGATTAGTCGAGTTTTGCTGTTTGCTTCAGATTTCTTATTTTCATCTCGATCGGTCGAAATTGACAGTTTATTTATTCTTTTTTTCTTTTTCCTCTCTTTTTGACACTTATTTCTACTTCTTTCCTTTAGTGATCATACGAGGCCTAACAACGTCGAGATTTGTGTTTAAAATATAAAGTTTTAAAAGTTATCACACTCCCAAACCTCAACTTTGCTAGTTCTCAGGTAAAGGCAAACATAAAGAAATTAAAGACAACTATTCTAGGAAAATAAAATGCCACTTTTATGGGAAATACGATTTTATTTTGCATGTGCAACAAACCTTTAAACCCCTAGGTGATCCTTAGGAGAGGAGTTGTCTCTCATGAGAGTTTATAGTGAAGTTACCCCACAAACTTTTAAAATTTTTCACCCATCGACAAAATTAAGTTCTCAAAATCTATTCAAATTAGCCTAATGCTCTAATTTTCAAATAACTTATCAATTCATGCCTAAACGTGTAGTGTGTGCATACTAAAGCTAAGATTCATCGATCTCGAAACTAATCCAAATAATAAATCACTGAATCTCACGTCTTAACTCAATCCTCACCATAGATATACTCTCTTAATAATAACACTCCGAAGATGGGTAAAACTTCACTCACATGTGAGAGATTAATGCAAAGTAAATAAATAAGATCTCATATGATAAAAGAAACACGATGAATAAATGAAAATCTCATAAGAAAGATACTTGTCTATTCTAAGCATGTCACATCACAATACGTAAAAATGATAAAAAAATTACGTTTTGTAATATCAATAGAACCACTGCTCAAACAGTAGTATAATAATCCACTGTCAAAACTAATAGTTTATTATGTTAAGACAGTAATTTATTTCGATTAACCTTGATCCCACACTCAAAAATTAACTGCTTAAAAAAACCACTGCAATGCCTATATAAAAGCTCCCACGATTTTTTTTTTGTGTTCTCTCGATCTCTTTTTCTGTCATCTTCCCTCCCTCGCCAAAAACCCTAACCATCGCCGACCACCCATTGCAAATCGATGAACTGATTCTCAATCTCAGATCGGTGAACTCTAAGCTCTGTGATGGGGACATCAACTTAACTGACCGATGCCACAAGCCAGTTTCATCGGTGATGAAATATTTTGAGTTGGAAAGAATGACAGGGAACGTCGACACCAAGGACTTAGGGTTCAGGCCATACAATGTGTACCGATGGAATAGGCGACTGAAGGGTTAAGGAGCGTTAAGAACTACCGAGGAATGCCCCTAGAGATCAGCTCATGAGGCAAAGACCATCATCAGGCGACATACATCCATAGGTTTTGGATAGACGTCCGAATATAGAGGGTGTCATTGGTTTTTAGGCACGGACATCCGTGGACCTCACGGATATCTGTGATATTGGTGACAGACGTCCGTGAAAATCTCCGCCCTGCTACTTAAGTCATGTGTTTTATCCTTTTTGTTCGAATTTTATTGCTTTTGTGTCTAATTGTAAGTTACCACTTAGGATAATTTCGTACTTTACCATTTTAGGGATTATTCCCTTTGTAGTTACTATAAAGCATACTTTTGTAAGCCATTTTTGGCACTTGATGATTGATTAATAAGAATGCATTATATTTTGGCTTGTGAGAAGTTTGAAGAGTGAGTCTTCTTCCCCGAGAGGGGTTTGATGTGAGGCCAAGGGTGAGATGTCCATATTACTTTGATTTTCTCTTTTACATTTTGTTCTTATTTGATCTCCTACTTTCTCATTGAATCTTTGGTATCATCTTTTCCCCTTTTTAATTGATTTTCTCATTTCTCAACCCTAGATCTAGAGTAACCTTGATGTCCATCCTTATGGATAGGATCCAATCCTAGCCCGTCGATCCATAACCGTTGTTGGACTTGAGTTTGCTCGATTTGAGTCGTTTGTCGTTTCGATTCCAAAGCTCTAATGAGGAACTATCGATTCCATCGTGAGCTACGATTTAACGCCTCAACCTAGACGAAGCGAGAGTTTATCTCTCGAATCGCCTCTTCCGCCATCCTAACGGACCTCGCGCGTCAGATTGAACCCTACGTGAAACAAAGCATGGACACCTAAGCGAAATCCTGAGAAACTCAAAGGTATCGCTTTAATTTATTTTTGATTGCTTAATTAATTAGTTTAATTTCGACAAAATCATCATATCATGGGTATTCACGGATCTCAGGGTCGGTGTCCTGCATCACTCTGATCTCCAGATCTTCTTCTACTCCTTCAAAGCTCTGCAAGATGATTCCATGGAAACCCTAGCTTGCTGGAAATCAATGTTGCTCGATCTTCTGTTTCTCCTTCAAAATCTCTGTAAGACGACTCCAAGGAAACCCTACCTAGCCAGAAATCGAGGTTACTGAATCTTCTTCTTCTCCTTCTTCAAATCTCTGCAAATTTTCACCCAGTTTTGACCTTGATTAGTTTGTTAATGGTGGATTCGAGTGAAATGAAGGGGATTTCAGAGTCAAATTGCGTATTAAAAAGATAGATCTTTGAATATTTTTTATTTGATCCGCAATCTCGATTTCTATCTACCAAATAGTAAAACTGGGATTTCTTGTTTATGAAAACTTTAAACATTATTGAAGCTATTTTTTAAGACCTTTGTCGTTTCATGTGTGTTTTAGGGTATTTTCTGCATTTTTGTAGTGAGACATTTGGTATTTAAGTGCATTTGTATTTGAAGACTCTAGGGTTCTAGATTCTGTTGGTATTTAAATGCATTTGCGTAGAGAAGTTAGGGTTTGAAGTGCATTTATGTTTTGAAAACTCTAGGGTTTCTACTTGTTTTTTTTTTTTGTTTAATGATTTTTAGCCAATCTTCTTTTCATGGGGTCCGATTTGCATTCGGAAAGTTAGGGTTTATTTTGCATGGTTGCTGAGAGAGTTCTAGGTTTTTGAACTCGGTTTTCTAAGATTTTCTTCCTATTTTGTGCTATATTAGACTTTTTTTAAGCTGCACTTTAGTATTTTTTTAAAGCTGCATTTTAGTATTTTTTTAGCTGGTTTTTTGTGTTGAGTTTTTATTATGTACACTGGCCGTGTACTGCAGTTTGTACACGGGCCAATCTCAGCCACTCAATGATAGTAAGCAGATTTCTATCATCTCTGAAATCCGTGTAGGGAAGCGATTGATTATGCAGACGGACTGAGATCCGTACGGTAGTACACTACTTGTGTAGATGATATCACGCCATTTTTTTTCCTCCCTTTTTTTTGCTTGATTTTGTATGGAGTTCATTTGGGCTTCTTCGTCTAATAGATAGATTTTAGGGTTTATACTACATTTGTAGTGAAAATATCTAGGATTTTCCTTTGCATTTGTTAAGGAACTTAAGGTTTTGCAATCAGTTCGTTGATTTTTATGTATTTTTTCCCCCTTTGTAGCTATTTTTAAAGCATTTAGAAACACATTTTAGTATTATTTCGCTGTTCATGCTCATTTCATAGCCGTTTCACTATTCCTGGTTCTATTTTTGTTTTCTCGGGTATTTCAACATGTTTTTTTAGGTATACATGAAGTTCCTTTTTTGTGGTTCTGGTTATATATACTCGGATTATGGGTTCATTATTTTACCTGTTTGTTGTTGATGCAAATTAAGTTCATTTGCCCTACCTAGGGTTTATCATGCACTTAGTAATATAAATTATTGCTTCTTTCATTTGAATTATTCAAGTTGTTTAGGTTTTATTTTATTATTTTATTTTTTTGTTTTTTTTTGTTTCTTTTCTTCAATATTTCCAGTTAAGTTGTAAGTAGGACACCTTTTCAAATCTATGATAGGCTTTCTAAGATGTGAGAGACTACATGCCATATTACTCCATGAAAATCAGTTGATAGTTGATAGTATATTCTGGTCACACTTGTTACCCTCCGATAATAATATCACGTAAATTCAATCTTGAATGTCAACTAGTGACACAAGTGGCTTAGAGTTATTTTTGTAGTATTTTATTGATTTTGTTTGACCAACCATCATAATCTAGATTACGGAGACTCAAAGCACATTGACGTTTGAAACCTGAAGGAAGAGGTCAGTCCTATGCTTGAGAGAAGTTGAGGATGCATGATATAGTTAAGGCAATATTATACAACTTTTACTAGGGAAGTTATTCAATATTATTCTAGCTTATACAAATTAGAGCTGAATTAAGCAAGTGAAACCAAATAACAGATAAAAAGCAAAGGCAGTAATGAACATAAAACAGTAGCAACACTAACGAGGTCTGACCCTTCTCTTGTCTGCTACTTGCAGCCATCAACACCTAAAAGCAAAGCATCAAAACTGCTCTTTCCTTTCTCTCATCGAGCACCTGAGCAACAAGGTATAATCACTCTCTGTATGAACCTCTTAAACTCTATCTTTTCTATGGGTGGCTAGGCAGAGAACCGATTGAGACCTATCAAGCCTTCTTATCCCCACCTTCACACACAATTTGCCTTTTATTGTGTTCTCAACTACAGTCTTATGGTTTTCAAGCTCTCTTGATCATATATCTATATGGGTCTTCTTTGCAAACACAAAGTTGGCTCAAGCGCACAACTTAAAAAAGGACTTGTATTTTGGGGGTTTGTTCCATGTTGAAACACCATTTGAGCCATCTAATTTGAAGGCCATAATCTAGAGATCATTTATAGTAACACTAAGGATTCTGAGTTCAGACCAAATTCAACTATTTTTTTTCTCATGTTCTTGCATTGATCACTTTTGATGCCTAAGAATGATGACAAGTGAATATAGAGAGATTAACCCCCTTTGCTTACCAAGGGAAAAAGAAGAGAGAGAGAGAGAGAGAACTTGAAATCAAACAACTGAGACTTGACATTTGTAGTGAATCTATGTGTTTTAACCATTTGATGCCTAAGTACAGATAGACAAATATAATAGATTTACAGTTCAGTCACGAAACATGTTGATAAGGACTGCCAGTCCTCAATAATATAATATCAGATTCGTGGATGAAACCCACTATACTCCAGACTTACCGCATAAAAACACCACTAGAGCTTCCCGATTATATAATATAAGGGGCATATTTTCTCTCCTCCGAGTTCTAATAGATATTAGGGTTGTAATCCTGCCTTCAAAACTATTTAAATTTCTCTACTATTGATATGAAAACTGCCCTTTCGATAAGTATTTAACAAATAAAGTAATGTAGCAACACATCTTACATCAAATATTTCAAAGAAGATGGCAATAATAATGTCGCAACACGTGTGATGAAGATATCAGCAGCAGCAATAGCAGAATATTCGATGAAGTGCAGCAGGTAGTAGGAACTAATAATAGTAGGGTCAGATTTTTAGCACAGATAATCAGCAGTACATATGTATCATTTTGTCCAATATTATGTTCACATATTGTAGCATTAAGCACTCAACAACAGTAATCAGATAAGTCTAAAACAATAAAAAAGAAAATTATAAGATCAGCAGTCATCACAAATTGTTCAAGCCACAGAGCAGCAGTCTAAAAAGCCTTTAGATCTGGCATCAATGGAGGATCATAACCCTCTAATGATCACCAACTGTGACTCAAAAGCCCCACAGCAGGAAGAGAGTCATAACTCTCGAATTCCCCAAACTTTCTCAAAGGAAACTTCATAAAATTAATCCACATCACATCTCCAAAAATTTTGTAGCTATATTTATATCTAGCTATATATATATATATATATATATATATATATATATAGTAAAAAAGAAACTTCCTATTTCTACTTCTTTCCTAACTAGGACTCCTTTATCTCAGACTCTAATTTGTAGTAAAAAGTAAGCTAGAATTAGTTGGAAGTGAGGAGCTCCATAGCCTCTTAAACTTTAGCATAATTGCCTCAGGTGTGAATACAGTCCCAAGCTGAGGAAGAAGAAAACTGTTTAGACCCATTTAGTTTCTATACAAACTTATCGGTCTCATGGTGCCATGGTGATTCGCAACTAATCAAATTATGGATTTCAAGGCTTGCTACCTCATGAATTGCATCTTAGGTCCATTCTCTGTTACTCATAGATTAGAGATGAGTTTCTCGTGAGATGCAGTGCGAGAAAGAGAGGAAGACAGATCGGAACAAACATATAAATGATGTTACAAGAGTTGTTGGAGGTTCCAAACAGGGCAGGTTGTTGGGGGGGGGGGTGTTTCCCATAGAAGAAGGAACTGTGCAACTGCCCCAACGTTTCTAGTGGGAACCATGGTTCCACATTTCGGAATCGGACTCGCGCAGGAACCGCTGTACCTATAGATTCGGATTCGCTGTTCACAAGTTTCCTAATATTTTTTACGAAAAATATTACACCATGAATATTGGCAGTTTAGACTTCATAAAAAGAACAAGAAAATAGAAATAGGACTCGCAAACCTGATCCAAATATAGATGGGATAAGGCTATGATGATGATGACTAATAGGTCAAATTCTTGCGATTTATCACATGGTTTGTAAGTATACGGTCAGTGAATGCTAATGGTTTTGTGAATCAAGATCTCATGGTTTTAATATTATGATGAATGCTTCAATTAATTAGTTTGTTGTTTTCTCGAGTTTTATCTAATTCTCATTATATTTTTACTTCACATACTTTTTTCTTCATCGTAGTTCAAAAATAATTTTGTTAGTTGCATATGATGGGTTCTCATCATAGTGTTTATGCGGGAGACTCAATTTTTCTTGGATCTGACCTCCCATATATGTGCTTTGTCTGGATTCTTACAAGTGAATAGTGTGAGGCTACCGCGTCATGTTTCTGACAAAAAGTACTTTAGCGGCAGTGCTTATTAATGAGTGAAAAATATCATCTTTCACCTCCTAACCTGACCTTTGATGGACCATTGAGTGATTAATAATATGTTTTGAGTGTTGTTTTATAGTTAGTAATAAATTGCAGTCATAGGACAGAAATCCATCCAAAAATGCCAAGAGAGATATCTGCAAAAAAGAATCACAAACAGATCATTGGAGAGCTGCAACAGTACCTTCATCTGTGTGCATTCAAACCTGCCGTTATAATAGCTGCACATCATTCAGTTGTGTGCATGCTAGATGCGTGCATCCGAGAGCAATACTTTGAATTGTAGTAGCTGCATTTGATGGAGAATGAACCCCTCAAGAGGGTACTGAGTATTGGACAGCTGAATTCCAGCACCCCAAGTTATGCACAAGCTATGGAAGCAAAGAAAAGATCCCGTCGAGTGGTTATTTGAACCTGTCGAGAGGTTCTGAAGTGGAGAAGTGAAGCTGTTGAGAGGTTCCCACAACCTGTCGAGTGCTTGGAACTGAAGAAAAATCCTGTCGAGAAGTATATTGAACCATGTCGAGAGGATCTGAGGCTGAGTTGGAACTTGTCGAGCAGTTAAAAGCATTTTGTCGAGTGAAGAACAAACCTGTCAAAGAGATATATCCACCCTATCGAATTGGAGTTGCAGAACCTGTCGAATGAACTAAAACTGCAGCAAGAACCTCTCAAAAAGTTCTCTGAATCTCTCGAGACACGGTTTCTGAACTTCTATCAGTCGACTGAGTGCAATTCATCTAGTACTTTGCTACACGTGTCTAGAGGCTATTAGATTACTTGAAAGGTACGTTTGGAACTTCCTGAGCACGAATGAGAACCTCCATAACTACTTCATGTGTGCTTGCCCAATTCTAACCAATTCGTGGGAGTTCCTTTGAGGGAATGCAGCCACCTCAACAAGCTAATAATAGATTTGATTCCACTTTACTTTGATTGGTTGATTCCACTTTGCTTTGAGTTGATTCCACTTTCCTTTGAAACAGATTTGAGCCAGAGGGGAAGAGTATAAATAGGGGAGAAGCACAATAGAGAAAGGGGGTCCAAAATTAAGCGTTTGAGCAATTTTCCAATTTCCCTTTCCTGCCAAAATTCTAGCCTTCGTCCCTCTTCTCAATTCTCTTCTTTAGAGAATTGAGAAGAGTTGTGCATTGAGACTAGTCGTGACCTTCTACTATGATCAAATCATATACCGTTAGAAAGTAAAAGTCCTCAGCTTTCCAACGAGCCAAGAATTACCCCAATCAGAGCTGTATGCAAGAAGATATCGCATTCCGAAGCATAGGGGCAAATTTATAATTTCATGGAATTTCCCTTAGGGATTTGGCGAAAGTATTACTTGCGCCAGCTATAAGGTGGGCCCCACCACAGGCAGTCAACTTCCAGACCCTATAGAAACACTGTTTTACTGTACATATGCCTGGCGCACCTACTAGTTGCGCCAGGCTTATGAATAGTAATCCTGTATTTTTGCCTCGAAAATCAAGATTAGGGTTTGACTTGTTGACCATCTTGACCTTTAGGGTGTGTTTTACTAGTTCTGTTGCACCCATTCACTATTTATTTGTAACCCCTTAAGTGGTTTAAAGCCTCACCCTATCATCCACCATTGGAGCTAACCTTCACACCTTTCAAGGCTCCAAAAACCCTAGGAAATCGTAGATGGCTAGATTACCTAATTGCTAATCCAAATTAGCCTCTAAACACCCTGCTAACCTCTCTTTTTCCTATAAATAGAGAGGCAGCCCCCTTTATAAAGGCTTGAAAAAGTTTGCAAAGAGATTAAGGAATCCCTTCTCTCTCTCTCTCTCTCTCTCTCTCTCTCCTCTAGTGCACTCTTTATACACAAATTTCAGAACCTTTAAACCTTCTAAAAACCTTAGCCTTTCACCTAAAAACTTTATTTTAGGTGTGCGCTATCCCCATCCTCCCCTCTCTACCTCTTAGCTATCCACCCTAGGAGTTGGAATCCATCATCAAGCTATCCAAGCCATCAAAAGCTCACCAAAGCAAGCCCACGCAAGGCTCCACAACTGTGCAACAAGGGCCCGAGAGCTCCGACTCTCCCCTCTATTCATCTATCTTCTCGGTTCTTCCTCCATCCTCTCATTTGTACCATTATGCTACCAAATTTTCGGTAGAAGCGGAGGGGCACAAATAAGATTTTAAGGCTCTTTGGGCAAGAGGAAGACTTTTTTATTTCTTTTATATTATTTTTATTTTGGCCTTAAGTAAAGACCGCATTGAGTGGGTTGATTGGGTGCCTAACACCTTCCCAATCGATAACCAAAGTCCCTACCCAAGAGCCTTTAGCGTAGTCCGAATTCAGAGTCAATTTTTGGCACTTCGGTGCTCATTAAATTTGATTTGGGTTTCTCGGGACACCAAAAGCTTTAGGTGGTGACTCTAAATTTTTATTACGAGTGCACGTCGTGCAGTGGGATCGTAAATAATCTACGGTTGCACAGATGGCGACTCTGCTGAGGAATAGCTAGTAGAGCTTCCCCTTGAATTTGGCCTCTTTATTTTTGATTTACTAACCTTTTATTATTATTTTTTATACTTTTTTTTACTCACCCCTCCGATTACGTCATTTTTTTCACCCCTACTTTTACGTCCTTTACGAGCCTTAGCCGATTGGCGGGCCTACTTGCGCACCACGTTCAATCTCTTTACGTTTCCGTCATTTTAAGCACCTTAGCCGATCGACGGGTCTACTTATACATTGTCATTTAATTTTCTTTACTTTTACGTAATTTTAAGTGTCTTAACCATTTGGTGGGCCTACTTGTGCCTTTAATTCTGTAATCATATTACAAGCAGTAGATGTCGGCCCGTAGAGGCGGCACGGGATCCTCACCCCCAGTGTTTGAACTTAAGAAAACTTCCGTAAAAGTGAAAAGTAAAATTGAACCAACAAAGGGGAGATTTAAATTGATTTTTTTGCGGGATAAATTTTTCGGGTTGGGTTATTTAGGCACACATACAACCTCCTGAATCTTAGTATGGCGGTAGCCCCTACTGGTGATGATCCGGAAAAGTCCCAGCCCACCTAGTACCTAAGAAAAGTGCTTGCACTTGAGGTATATCGGGTGGGTAACCTTCTCTTTACCAAGCCTAAAACTCGAGGAAAAAGTGAGTGTTAGCGGACCCACATCGGCCTTGTAACCCTTAGGATCGATGAGGAAAGAGACGGATCATATAAACAGTTAGCCCCAGGAAGCATAGCTTCTAGAAAAATCAAGTTAGAAGACTCATTTCGGGCTGAGAGTGCTGCTGTCAAACTATCTCTCTATTTGCCTAGCGCCACTATTACATGCGCCAATGCAAAATTCCCCAGATATACACTGGCACATGTATTAGTTGCGCCAGCTTTATCCTGGGCAATTTTGCTCTAGCGCACCTAATAGTTGCGCTAAGTTTGGTTTAGACAGTAACAGCTCGAATTTGTGGCCTGCTTCACATCCCGGACTCCCCAATTAGTGTCTTTAGTGCCTCTGTTTGGGCCTTGTAACCTTCGACACCCAATACGCCCTCGCTGGTCAAGAGAAGGTGACTTCTTTTTGACTCGTTTCGAGGGATCGGGTTGTTTACATTGGCCTCCGTGCCTTCAATAGATTAAGAGGTTTCCCTTTGATTCTTCCAAAGTGCTTCGGAGCCTTTGCCGCAGGACCTATTTAGGGTACGAGAGCCACCCGAAAAGGGAATTCAAAAAGGCCCCAGAATCCTTAAATTCTTTTCACTTATAAAAATTAAAAAAATCAAATAAATCAAAAACCCAAAAATAGAGTCTTGATTGGTGCCGGCACAATGACATTATCGTACCCTCCGTCATCTTGTAGGGGAAGAAGGAGGAAGCTTTACGGGCCCCATCCGAGGCATCCGTACTCGATCAGATATCGAGCTATGTCGTGGGCTGTGGACCCGGCGTATGCCGATCCTGACTCATCCTCGCCACATTCTCCAACTCATTCCCATACGGAAGAGGCTTTCACTTCCGTCCCCCTCACCCAATCAACCCTCACCATCATCGGCCCGTTCGGTGCCCCTATTTTCCCTTCCACCACTTCCCAAAATATAAAAAATTCAACTCCCCATTCCCCCTTATTTTCCCAAGCTATGCCTTCATCCATGACCATTCCCAACCCATCCCATTTTCCATGTACACCCATTCAAAACCCGGCCCCATCCTCTACTTTCATACCCTATTTTTCATCCGCTCGACGCATACCCAATCCAACAGATCTATCCATGCCGCATCCAATCCCCCACACATCCCTCCATTCACCCAAGTCATGCCCATTTTTACTAGGGCTATGACCAGCTTTCCTCTCTCATCCTCCACATTTATACCCCATACATCTTCCCCATACATGCCTAATCCAACCACCAATGCCCCACCTCATTTTTCCAACCCACCTCATATCCCACCACTTACTCGGGTCATGCCTGATTTTACAGGGGCCATGTCTAATTTTTCCTCTTCATCCACCCCATCCATGCCCCTCCAACCCTTAAATAACCCATCTCCATCTGATCCCCCTTCCATGGCCATGATGGAGGAGATGTTCTAAACTTACAATAGGTGGAAAGCTTCCCAACACATCCCTTCTCATCCATACCACATATCCATCTGAGACCCTATCATGCCTCCATGCCTCATTCCCCCATGACCCCCATCAACCCCCCATCATCCACACCATCCAAACCCCCACTACTCACATACCCCAAGGCCCAATGGCTCAAACCCCCATTACCCACATACCCCAAGGCCCAATGGCCCAAAACCCCATGACCCATACCCATCAAGGGCCGATGGCCCAAACCCATCAAGAGCCCATGGCCTAGACCCACCAAGGGCCCATGACCCAGATCCATTAAGAGCCCATGGCCTAGGCCTAACAAGGGCCCATGACCCATACCCATCAAGGGCCCATGGCCCAAACCCACCAATGACCCATGGCCCAGACCCATCATGACCAAGGCTTTATGGTTCAACCTCCCCAAGGACCCATGGGCTAGACCTTTATAGCCCAACCCTCCCAAGGCTTCATGGCCCAAATCCAAGCCCAGTAAGGCCCTAACCTTGGAGCCTCACACCCATACCCTTCACAATTCCTCCAAAATTTCACTCACCCACAACCCTCATACCAAGCTCAAACCCATGCCTTACATCAACCCCAATTCACCCATATCCCAACATCCCAAAGTCAGTTCTAAACATTTCCCCATACCCAATGGCCTCATCAGACCCCACCCCAAAATCTGACTTCCACTCATCCCATCACCCAACAAACCATCCCTCACATGCAATGGACCCACCCACCCCCCATATAGACCATTCCCATCTAGTCCATACAACACTAGCAAGAGAATCTCGCCCTCATTGCACCCTATGTAGATCAGCAATATGAAGATGACGAGATTAGGAATAGTAGTGCTTATGTCAGGGCATTGACCAACATTAATCCCCTTCCTTTAATTACCCACCCCTTGGTAGCACAGAGTGAGTCCCGACCGACTGCTGAGAAAGAGGCCCCCATGTCCAAGGAGTCAGAGCAGTTGAAAGAACAATTAGACAAAATTCAGAAGCAGTTGTTGAAGATGGGTGGTGCTGAAATCCATGCCACAGACTTCTCGGATTTGTGTATATTCGCCGAGGTCCCCTTGCCCCCAAAATTTAAAATGTCGGCTTTTGACAAATATAATGGCACCGGCAATCCCATAGCACACCTCAAGTCGTATTGTGGGGACATGTGCCACTATAGAGGGGATGAAAGACTATTGATAAAGGTCTTTCAGAAGATATTGATTGGTCTGGCCTTAAGATGGTTCAAATCCTTAGAACCATCTATGATAAAGACCTGGAAGGACTTGACGTACTTGTTCCAAGAATAATATGTCTACAATATAGACATTGAACCGTACAAGTAAGACCTGGTCTGTTTGAAGCAGAATCCAAATGAGACCTTTAGCGATTATTTAGGGCGTTGGAGAGCACTGACAGCTTAGGTTAGAAATAGGATGCCTGAGGATGAGCAAATAGAAATGATTTCCAAAAATACTTTGCCAGTGATCTCGGACTTTCTAGTGTACCAATAGCAGTTCAGCTTAGCTAATTTGGTAAGGAACGCAAATCGCTATGAAGACGCTATCAGGGAAGGTCGCTTGAGAAAAAATGTACCTAGTGGAGACAATGGAGTTAGAAGGTTCTCAGAGCAGAGGAAAGAGAAGAGAGTAGGGGCCGATGTCCAGAACATTGCCAACACCAGGCCCAATAATAATATAACCCCGTTCCAATTTCAGGTAGTCCAACTAGCACCTATCAGAACTAAGTAGATCCAGAGAACAGGGAATGGACAAGGAATGCAAATGACTCCAGAGCATAGGAGAGCCCGCTACGATCGACTGTTTACACATCTAGGGTAATCATTAAGTGTACTTTTGCCTTTGCTAATAGAAAAGGGACTAGTTATCGCCCTCCAATCGCGACCTCCTCTTAATCCAATCCCGAAGAATTATGATCCTAACACTCACTGTAATTTTCATCAGGGTCCGGGTCACCCAACTGATCGCTGCTTCCCATTGAAGCACGTGATACAAGACTTAATTAATGTCGAGAAAATCATTCCACCTGCACCTTCTCAAGTGAACTAGCACGCAAATATACATCAGGTGCCATTACCCCCACACCCTACCGAAGGATCAGGTCTCAGACCCACCATCGGGATGATAGAGGAGTGTGAGGAAGAGGAATTTTATTCGTCGGGTTACACCAGTGATCGGGAGAGTTATGTGGCACCATTGCAAAGAAGTTGTGAAGAAAGGAGTATCAAGGTGATTAAACCTTTGAATTTATCAGACTATTTCCCCAACCCAGCACCACAAGTTGAGCCCTTAGACCTTAGGGCTTATTTCCTATCACCCACACTCATCAATTATGTGCACATTAATACGTATCAACCATATACTGCCACCCCCATCAACTACCCGATAGCCCATCATCCCCCACCATCACCTATCAACTATTAATGGCCCACTCCTACCCCATTACCCCCGGTGCAACCACTCGCAAATCTCATCACCCCAACCTGGCCCAATTTTGCCACCCAACCATCCATCACTGAGGTGAACCAAGTGTTACCCACCCCACTGAAGCCATTAGTGCAAGTGCATCCATTACCGGTAGCTACACCATTTCAGATTTTAGGACCAACCTACAATCCTCATCAGGTCCCGTTGAGTTATGAGCAGACAGATGCCAATGACAACAACAGTAGAGAAGGAGCAGTAGACTTTGTCATAAGATCCGAGAAGATATCTAAGCAGCCGGAAGCACCACCAGCAGCACAAGCCCAAATAGAGGGAAAGAAAGATAGTGCCATTAATCATTTTGAAAAAATGAGGTGAGAACATATACTGGAGACTCAGTAAAGAAGGATGCTAGCTCACATCACTGTTTGGGATTTACTGATGACGTCCCCACTCCACTTTCAAGCTTTAATGGGGGCATTAAAGAATATGCACATTTCACTTCAGGTGAACCCAGATGAAGTCGGGCAGATAATTGGTCAAGTGATGGTTCCAAATACCATTTCCTTTTCAGATGCTGATTTACGGATGAGGGGAGTAGTCACTCAAAATCCCTCAATATTACTGTGGAATCCAAAAATATGATAATCCCTTTGGTGTTAATTGACAATAGGTCTATCCTAAATATATGCCCACTGAGAACTGCCACAAAGATTGGAGTGGATCCGTGCATGCTGAGACCCATGAGAACCAGTGCCTGAGGTTTTGATAATACGAGAAGAGAGATAATGGGAGAAGTTGAGCTTGAGCTATTGATTGGGCCAATGACCTTCTCCATATTATTTTAAGTAATGGATATCAATTCTTCATTCAATATATTATTAGGACGCCTATGGTTGCATGAGGTCAGAGGGATACCATCAACACTGCATCAAAAGCTCAAGTTTACGTCCGGGCATAAGATTATCACTATCATTGGTGAGGGGTATGATGAGAAGCCAAAGGTGCTAGATGTGCTGCACATAGCTGAGGATGTCGACCTCCACAATTTTGAGTACAAAGTATCAATAATACTCCTAGAATCCATCGAGGGTATCACATCATTCCAAAAACTGAAGGTGGAATGGTAGCGGCATTGGCCATGCTCCAAAAGTGGGGCTATCAAAGAGGAAAGGGGCTGGGACCTCGACTGCAAGGAAGAAGAGAGCTCGTCACAGCCAAGGGGGGCCAAAAAGTTAGATTTGGGCTAGGTTACAAGCCCACGGAAGAAGAGGTGCGAGAGGCTAAGGAAAAAGTCCGCGCAACGGCAGTTGCAAGAGCTAGAGGGATACACTTAAAAGAGAAACCTCACCCCAAGCCTCACATCAGGGATTCATTCATGAGTGCTGGGGTCAAGAAAATCGATTGGAATGGGGCAACTCAAGTAACCCCACATCAACCTGTAGCATCGGCTCACCCCACCAATCCTCAAATCATCCCGCCTGGCTTGGAAATATATTTAGCTGCTCTATCCCTATTTGAGGAGCAACCCTTCACACCTGCACAATCTCCCCCTATAGTAAATCACCACAGAACTCTACTGACATTTGAGGATAGAATCTCAGAAGAATCCGAGATCAATATGATGGGAGCTGACTCCAATGAGCCATATAGTCAACACCCTTCATCCGAAAAGGTAAAGGAGCGACCTCTCAGGTAAGCAATTGGGCGTCTGTGCTCCAAACTCTGGAGGCGGGGAGTGGCCTAAACTTTGGCATCCATTTCTTAAAAAAAAACAACCTGTAAAAAATTAGATAAGCCCTTGGCAGGCAATACCTTGTATATACACAGACTCGTGCTGCCAACGGTCCGTCTCCGAAGAAAATAAAAATTCTAAAAATATTGAAAAAATATAAAATCTAAAAATATTGTCATTTAAAATTCTAAATGAAATCCCACAAAAAGATGCCTTAATCAAAATGCCCGTCCCACGTAAAATCGACTCCTTCCCTGTAGAAATACAAGAAGAGGTAGGAGTTATGAGTCTGGAAGAGGATATCCCTTTGGAGGAGCTCCCCAATGAGCTCCTTGACCAATTTGCCAACTTTGAGCATGACCCTACCCCCATTGTCAAAGAAACACAAGATATCAATCTAGGGTCTGAGGAGATTCCCCGAATTACCAAAATCAGAACGTTGCTGTCTCTTGAAGAAAGAAAAAGCATGATCGATTTCCTTCAGTCATACCAAGACATTTTTGTCTGGTCATATGAGGACATGCCTGGTCTAGACACCGATTTGGTCAGACATGAATTGCCGCTTTACCCTGATATGAAGCCAGTTAAGCAGAAGCTGAGACGTCTCCGACCCGAGTGGATGTTGAAAGTCAAAATGAGGTCATTAAGCAGTATGACATGGGGTTTCTGATGGTATCCAAATACCCGCATGGCTAGCCATTATTGTGCCTGTGCCGAAGAAGGACGAAAAAGTCCGCATGTGTATCGATTTTCGTAATTTGAACAAAGCAAGCCCGAAGGATGATTTTCCATTGCCGCACATCGACATCTTGGTCGATAACACTGCTAAGCATGCGATGCTATCTTTTATGGATGAATTTTTAGGATACAATTAGATTAAGATGGCAGAGGCAGATCGAGAGAAGATGGCATTTATCACTTCGTGGGGAACCTTTTGCTACTGAGTCATGCCATTTGGGCTGAAGAATACTGGGGCAACGTACCAGAGAGCTATGATTGCACTGTTTCACGATATGATGTATCGAGAAATTGAGGTGTATATCGATGACATGATAGCCAAGTCACCAGAGCAAAGCTATCACTTAGTAAACCTCCAGAAGCTGTTTGAGAGTCTGAGAAAGTACAGGTTGCATCTGAATCCACAGAAATGACCATTTAGCACTATGTCCAGAAAATTACTAGGATTCATCGTCAGCAGGAGAGGGATCGAAGTCGACCCAGTCAAAGTTAAAGCTATCACGAAAATATCACCGCCGTCTATGGAGAAAGAGGTTAGAGGGTTCTTGGGCAGGATACAGTATATCAGTCGGTTCATTGCACAACTCATGCTTATCTGCATGCCGATCTTCAAGCTACTTTGAAAGAACTCACCCATTAAGTGGATCGATGATTGTAAGGCAGCGTTTGATAAAATCAAAAGCTACCTCCTTAACCCACCTGTGTTGGTACCACCTGAACCGGGGAGACCACTCTTGATGTATCTCTCCACGACGGAAGTCTTGATGGGATGTGTCTTAGGGCAGCATGATGAGACAGGAAGAAGAGAGTAGGCCATCTATTATCTGAGTAAGAAGTTCACTGATTACGAGACATGCTATTCTCATCTAGAGAAGCATGCCTGGCTCTTGTATGGGCTACTCAGAGGCTCCACCATTACTTGCTATCCCAAGCCGTTCTACTCCTAGCTCGAATGGACTCGTTGAAATACATGTTTGAGAAGCCGACTCTCACTGGGCGGACTACACATTGACAGCTTTTATTATCCGAGTTTGACATCATGTACATTACTCAGAGGTCAATCAAGGGACAGGCACTTGCCGATCATCTGGTCGACAATCCTTTGCTAGACTATGAACCCTTGAGAACCGAGTTTGCTGATGAAGACATCCTATTCATGATGGAAGACAATACAGAAGAAGCAGAGGAATCATGGGTAATGCACTTCGACGGGGCAACAAATACCGAAGGTCAGGGAGTTGGCGCCATTCTGATTTCACCGAAAGGGTTGCATGTACTAGTTTCTATCAAGCTCAACTTCCCATGCACAAATAACATGGCCGATTATGAAGCCTGTGCAGCAGGACTACAGGCAGCTCTCGATCTGAATGTAACTCACCTCCGAGTATTCAACGATTCTCGGTACGACTTGGGTATCGGTTGAAGACCTCTTGATTTGATTTTTTTAAAAAAATTCTATATTGGGTGATAGTGTTCCGTATCAGCTGATACATATCGGCCTCCTCTATGGACTTATACATTGTCAGTCGGCCTTTCTAATTTTCCATTGTTTGGTTTTATTGGTATTTATTGAATTGCTGAGGGGCTTAAATTTGTTTGCAGCAACTGTAATTAGAGATGAGGTTGGACTATCTCAAGATAAGGCTGAGAAGGAAGTCCTTGGCAATGCTAGAAAGGTAGTGCTTACTAAGGATGCAACAACCATTGTTGGTGATGGAAGCACTTAGGAAGAACTAAGCAAGCGAGTTGCACAGATCAGAAACCTTATTGAGGTGTGACTTAATCCCTTGTTTTGTTTTTGTTGTGCATGACTATCATCCAAAATCTAAATAGCGGATATATGGTTTTGTAGGCTACTAAGCAGTATTATGAAAGAGAGAAGCTTAATGAAAGAATAGCAAAACTCTTTGGTGGAGTTGCTGCTATTCAGGTAATTTCTTGGATTATTTTCTTTACCTCATGCTAGGATATGGGCCAATTACCTTTATGTGGGAAATGTCAACCTGTTTTCCAACAATCTTAATTGCCTTTGACAGGTTGGAGCTCAAACAAAAACAGAGCTAAAAGAGAAAATTGGGAGTAGAAGATGCTCTTAATTCAACAAAGGTATTTTTTTAATCGTACAAGAAAGATAAATCAATTTCAAGCTAGTTACATTTAATATGAAGTTAAACTTTAAATGTGTCAATTTAATGAGAATCTGGTTCCAAGTTGACTAGCGACTTATTTGAAGTATTCTATCAAGCGAATCACATTTTTTCTGCAAATATGATTCAATTATTTTTTTTATTATTTAGTAAGAGATGAAAATAGGTTGTTATGTTTTCTTGGACCGAGCTCCTTGCTCGGCTCCCTTGATCCACAGTATTTTTTATTACATTACTGTTAATATAGCACTTTTACCGATCAAAAAGTTGATATTCTTGGTTATTGCAATGATCTTAGGCAGCTGTTGAGGAAGGAATTATTGTCGGTGGGGGACTGGTGGCACAAGTCGACACCATAAAGGACACTCTTGATAAAAAGGAACAAAAGGTGAGATTGTGTTACAAATCGTAATTGTGTTGTAGTTTATGGCCTTGATTTATCTATATTTGCATGCTTTGTGATCTACGGGTCTTCTTGCCGTTAATGGTTCGCAGGTTGGAACAGATATCGTTAAAAGGGCTTTGAGCTATCCGTTGAAGCTGATTGCTAAAAATGCTGGTGTCAATGGCAGTGTTGTCACCGAGAAGGTATGTGTGCATGTCTAATTGATCTCACTAAGGACTTTGGTCTAGTCATGGTTAGGATATAAGTTTTACCCACCAATCTTTGATATTTTCTGAAATCATCGAGTGGCTCACCTTCTTCAATACTAATCCTATAGTTCTGGTCCATAGATGTATCAATGGGCTTACGAAAAGACCACTAATTGATCAACCTTGGATAAAATTGTGGACCTCTTTGGGTGGTGTTTGATCTCGCTCAAGTGTTCACCATCTTTGATGGAGCAGTTGAGACCTTAGGTCCTTTGAGGTTTTGATTGGGATTCTGTCGGTCTTCTCCCTACCATATAGTATTTTCAGTTTTAATTTTCTTCTCCTGGTCGGTTCTGTTTACTGTACTTGTATTTTTTCTTTTTCTTTTACTTTCGAGCTCCTCGCTCGGCCTTTTGATCTGCTGTAATTTTTTTTCTCATCAATGATATTATAGCTCTTTACCAATAAAAAAATACGTGGTCAACATACCAAACCCAATTACTCACTCACAATTTGCTGACAACACAATATTTTGTAGTGCTTCTAGAGATAATCTCCTTAATTTAAGATGGATTATAGGATGTTATGAGGAGTGTACCAGTCAAAAAATAAATATGGCAAAGTCTATAATTGTTGCTGCCTTTCTCATTCTGCCATATCTAATTATGCAGCTACCTTTATCTTTTATAGTATGATGCATTTGATATTGTTTTTATAACCACAAACGAATTTACAAATGCAGATATTTTGGAAGCAACTTATCGTGTTGTTGCAAAGAGGTTGCATGAAGATTGGATGAGTGATCTTGCAATCCCTGTTGTTACCGGCTTCCTTGGAAAGGTCTTTTACAATTGAACTGGTTTCTCACGGAAACGGAAATGATTTGACTTTATAGTTAATATATACAGCTGAAATTGAACTTCTTTTAGTACAATATCAAATCTTTGAATTTGATCTTCTAACTGCAGGGTTGGAAATCTTATGCAGTAACTACCTTGGGTAGGGGTGGTAGTGACTTGATAGCTACGACTATTGGTAAAGCCTTGGGCTTTCGAGAGATTCCGGTCAAATTTAAAATCAAGTACATGCAAAGTCCCAGTTCACATAATCATTGTGCTAATGTGGAAATTACTAGCATCCCTCTTTTTCTAGTTACATTAATTCCATGTGAGCTTTTTCAGTATTAAGCTGTCCAAACAGAGTTTCATTTCTTCACCTTTTTATTAATCTATTATTGATGATGCTTTCTTTACTCTTTTTTTTTTTTTTTCTGATAACCTGGGTATCCTGGCACGCCTCTTAGAGCACCCGCCTAATCCCAGGGGCACACTGATATTGTGTTCAGCAACAAATAAAAGGTGTAACACAGTTTTCTTTTTAATTCAAAACATGTATGGAAGGATGTGGATGGTGTTTTGACGTACGATCCTAATATTTATCCATGTGCACAGTCTGTGCCATTTTTGACATTTGATGAAGCAGTAGAACTTGCCTATTTTGGTGCTCAGGTATGTTCAACAGAAAGTTTGTGAGAACCTCTTTTTCTTTTTTGATAGGTTAGCTGAAATTAACTTGTGACCTCAAGGTTGTGCCAATGTGCACGACCTTCTAGTTGAGAACCTTCCATTCGTGAGGTCCTCTTCTCAATATATTTGGGACTAGAACAATAGTAAAAAATGATAGGGTCATAAGTCTCATTGATTATAATTATGACAAATAAAAAATGTCATTATTGAATACCCTTATGGCATGAAATAAAAAAGTGCGAAAAAAATGTGATAAGGAATTAGATAAAAGTCTCTTAAACCTCTTGCCTTTCTAGTTCGGTAGTAATGACAAAATGTTCAACTTGTTTTTGAGCCCCTCTAGTGCTCTATAGAGAAAGCCTTGAGGTTTATCTAGTTTAGTTGAAGATATAAGCATTTAAATCAAATTCCTTCACATAGAGAACTTTTTTGACGTGCAAAATGACAAGCGATCTCTATGTTTATGTTGTGAAGTAGACAATTTATCTGTCTAATCTTTCTTTTTTTATCTTGTGAACAAAGGTCATCTTGGAAAATAGTATGCAATGATTAGTTTTCAATTTTTATTATTTGATTAATGATGTTCTTAGTTTAATGATGCTCTCCTTTTGATTTCAGGCAAAACTTTTCGATTTGAAGCTCACCTCAAACAGATCATTAGGGGTCGGAGACACTTGGCAGGAGATGCGAAGCAAATTTAATTTTTTTATTTTTTTATTTTGAAAATGGGCCATGGGGTCCTTGGATTCTTAATTCTCTTTCTTTTCTTCTTCTTTTTGTTTGAATAAAAGGATTTGGGCATGTAGAGTTTAAAATATTTGACTGATTTGAAAGGTTGGATCATAGGTTGAGATGCAATTTTTTGTTTGAATAAAAGAATTGGGCATCTATTTTTTTTATTAATGACATTGAATGATTTGTATTTGAGTTGAATAGATGTGTTTAAATATGAGATTAATAGTTTTTTTTCTTTATATAATTTTTTTTAAAGCATTAAAAAAAGTATTAAAAAATTTACATTAAAAAAAGGTATTAAAAAAATTGTGCTAAAAAAAAGCATTAAAAATACTATTTTAAAAAAAATTGCATAAAAAATCGTCAACGTAATTTAAAAAAAAAAAAAAAGTATTTTTTAAAAGAAAATTTGCATAAAAAAACCATTATCAAAAGCAGTTATTTTTTCTATGACTGCTAAGAGCAATCGTTGTTGAAGTTCATAAACCACTGTCTTGTATAGTGGTAAAAAAAAATTACTATTTTTTTTACAACTGTTTAGGGCATTGGTTTTTTGAAAAAACCACTGTTTAAGGCAGTGATTTTTTTGGCTTTTTCACGTAGTGTCAAGTACCATAAATGCAATGCATTCACTCTCCATAAGGCAATTATCAAGACAAAATTAGATCATGAAGGTCTTTTCTTGGGTTGTAATGGAGCTTAGGTAAAGGGTATGTAAGAAAGGAAGTTAAGATTCAAAACTTATGAGAAATTGAGAAAATAACTAACTTTTGATTTTTCTTTTTCTCGATCTTTTCTCTTTTATAATTTCTCTATTTTTTTTTTCAATATTTTTCTGTTCTTTTTCTCACACCTTTTCTTCTTTTGATTTTCATTCTCTTGAGATACCTCATTTTTTATTTCTTTTTTAGATTTTCTTTTCATTTCTCCCAACACCACACTCAATACCTCTGCACTTACTCTCTTTTCATTCATTCTCATCCCTCGTTCCTAATGTCTCAAAAATAAGAAGGGTAAAGTTATATTTCAGAAATGGTGTAAAGATAAAGGTTAACGTGACTTATCAAAAAATATATAAAGACAAATGTTTCAATAGGCTAAAAAGGGGAACTAGAAAGATAAAATTTATATAAGGTGGAACATTTTAAGCACAAATGAGCTAGTGATGACCTTCAATCATGTCTTCTAATGATGGTAAACTTACCTATTTGTCTATTCACCCATTGGACTCTACGATGTTGAAGATTGTCCATTGAGGATTCGACAAAGTAGATTTAGAGTCACATCATGTTTTTTCCTTGGACATGAATGTGAATACAACACAGAGTAACATGGAAATGTTGGGGGAAGGCTTCCTAGGAAGCTCAAAAGAATTGGTTCTTCTGATGTTGAGCCTAAGAGAATCCATTCTTGTTAGTAATATATTGTGTTGTTTACAAGAAGCTGAACAAAATCTGCCAAAAGAAGACAAAAAACTTCAAAAACTTGAGAAAAAAATATACTCTACTTTGGCATTTCATCACCTACCATTGATAAATCCATCTCTTGTTACTAGTACTACTGTTCCTATAATTACCTTCATGTTGTTCATCCCTGAATTCTATGCCACAATGGTCATGTGGTGTTCATCATCATAAGCAATTTTAGATTTGGCAATTATCAATTATTCGTTGGAGTGTCAGTTCAGTTTAAATATATTAAGGAAAGATTGGAGGAAAAAGTCGGGGATTATAAAAGAATAATAATAAATTATAAAAAACACATGTTAACCTATTTCATGTTCATAATGACATGTTAACCTATTTCATGTTAAATAAAAAAATAAGTAGATTATGTAATCCACATGCAATAAAAATTTTCAATCATAAAAAAATAATATCAAATATGATTAAAGCATGTATCACAATGATAAAAATTCAAACATGTGCTGAATTTGGGTGTGCACATGTGCCCCTGGGATTAGGCGGGTGCTCTAAGAGGCCCGGATATCCAGGTTATAAAAAAAAAATGATAAAAATTCAAAAAAATTTGTAAAAATTTGAGAAAAATTCAGAGTTGATGAATCAAGTGAATATTTTGCAAAAAGTTTAGCAGACCACCAATTCAGAGAATTTTATGATTCTTATCTGTGCAAATCATTCTAATCATGGTAGATATTTTTCTTGGATTAGGGATTTTGCTTAGATTGAAGTTGGGCTTGTTTCTAAATGAGTTTTGTTGGGATGCACTACAAAAAATATGACTATTTGCGGCAGCCAAAAACTGCCGCTATTAATTAAAAAATTGCCGCTAATACCCTCAGCGGCAGTTGTAAAAACTGCCGCTAAGGAAAAACTGACGCTAAGTTGTCAATAGTAGTGACAATTAGAAAACTGTTGCTACCATATTTTTTAATGTTGTTTTTTTTGCTCTAGACATTATATTCCCCAGTAGTAGTATTAGACTGGCATGCATCAGATGGACATCAGCGCGCATCAGATTTTTTTAATGCTGTTTTTTTAATCCTACTATCATGACCATCAGCGTGCATCAGATGGCCTTGATTTACATCTCTAAGTACTTACCCATATCAACAACATGCAATACAAGCAGAGCCAGATTCCATGAAATCGCATAGAAAACTTCATTATAAAATTAATAAAATTCAACTCAAAATAGATTCAACATTATATAACATTATGGTCAAATTTTTGAATGAAATTGAACCACATAACCAAACCAAACCAACATGTAGTTCAACTTCCGGCCTACAAAATTCTCAAACATCCAAAAGCTCCAAATCAGTTGCAAAGGGTGTCCAGCCATGACTAAATAGGTACTTAGGATCATAAAACTTTCTAAGATGCCTCATCCCTCTGTCGCATAGGATTGTGATAATTGTGTGGTCGGGCCCTAATGACTTTGCCAATCTTGCAAATGTGTGCTTGGAAAATCGGGCCTAGATCCTTATAATTATTAACACAAAACTCAAATGTGTGCTTGAAAAACATGATTTAACTTTTAAAAAACTTAATAAAAAGAATATATGGTAAGGTTTTTGAGTAGTCAAATGAATTTGAACTCAATTTGGACATGCCCACTCATTGAGTCCGATTCGAAGTTTGTGTTCTTGAACCTGGAAACAAATAGATAAAAGAAACACATAGAAAAATGAATCATATGAAATAATTTGAAGCATTCAGCCAAGCTGCTTTACAACGAGATGTTTAGATATAGTTGACCAAATTTCCAAAAAGATAAACAGAGAAAAAATCTGAGTGACACTGACTTTAGGAGCCTTGAAATATGAGGAAATCAACTTTTGGCTATACCATGGCTACAAAGTGCATCATGGCGTGAACTTTTAAGCCACAAAATCTTGCAAAAAAGATCAATTTAGTAGATTTGCAGCGACCCTAATATCTGTGAAAGTCAGATTTTGACAACATTGATTGGGTGAAAGGCTTTTTCATGACACCAACAATCATATTGCTTGCTTTCGCTGTCAACAGCAACTAGCAAATTCCAAATTTTTTTTGTTCAGAGATGAATGTAAAACAAAAACAAATAAGAAACAGAACCGATACCAAGTCGACTCGGGTACGATTTGCACGAATTCGATACGACTCAACCGAGTCAACTTCCAAAGGCATACCAGCCACACGCAGTCGTACGCATACTTGTGGACTTGGCCCTAGCTCAGTGGAGGAGTTGGATCTCGAGCTTAGGCTCGGAGATCGGCCAAAGGTGAAGTAAAATTGAAGAACCCATGTGCTTGAATGAACATATTACTCATCTTTTTATTCATTTTTTTCCTTCTTCTTTGCTTTTACATTATGGCTTAGGCCTCTCTCCTTGAGAAGATTTCTTAGTCTGTCATGGCCTTTTTGATTTCATGTCATCACTGTTAACATAGTGGCCATCACATAATAGAATGGAAAGATCATCCTTCATGAACATAAGATGTTGCACTTTGATCAACATTCCAGTTAATTACCTTTCTAATAACATATAATTTTCTTACTGTTTATGCTTATGAAAATAAAATATGAGATTTCTACCTTGACCAAGATTATATATAATTTCTGTGACTTAGATCTGAAAAAGAGGATACTTCTCTAATCAATCCATTGCTATTCTCAAAGAGAAAAGCAATACCGTATGCAATTACACCAACAAAAACAGGTAAAATATAATTTTATTTGAGAATTTTCTTAGTTAAAGTTGATCACATTACATTAACATAGAATTCTCACATCTCTAGTTTCAGTGAAGCAAGAGGGTGGGAGACTGACTTATTAAAGAGCATGGGTGTAAATATCAAAGCCATTGTAGTATAGTACAAGTTTCAATTATCTTATTGGGAGATGACATAGATGCCATTAATACCTAATAATTATCTCTTTTGCAAACCCTAGAGAACTTCTTGTGTCTCCTTCCTTTGTCTCATTAGAGAGAGAGAGAGAGAATCTTAGATTAGTTATATTATGTGGGATTTAAGAGGGTGAAAAAATGACTGAAGTGCATGGAATATGGTGATGAATTATCCCACTCTTTAGCTACCTCACTGACATTCTAGCAGTAGAAAATATGCTAAACTAAAGTAAAGTAAAGAGCATATGGGGTTTGAAGAGTATGATGAGCTACAACACAACATGGATTCCCTTTTCTCTGTAGTTTAGCATGACCAGATCTGCCACATGGGTCTAATTCCAAAACCAGAATCTTTATATATATCCATCTCCTCATACCTCCAAATTCACCACCAAATCCGCGAATTCATTTGATTTTAGTATTAAGGGGTGAAAAACACTTTCTACCCTTTTCTGGGAAAATGAAATGTTTTCCTAAGGAAAGTGCCGACATCAAACATATGAAACCCATTTTTCTCATGATTAACTTTCACAACATAGGGATTCCACATGTGCCCTTGAGGCTATTATAACCTTTATATGCACAAAATAAAAATAATGACATAATATTACTAGCAGCTCTAAGATAAAATACCTGGACTACTTTGCCAATTTCACAAACTTTGCTACAAGTAATCCACTAGTTTGGGACGTTGAAGGATCAAACCGGAGAGTCCTTGGAATCTTCCCACTCCTAATAGGCCAATTTTTGGCAGCATCTACCTCTTGTAACTCTGCAAGAACAAGAAAGATAACTATATGACTCTCCATAACAATAAAAACGATTTATGGTAGTCAGGCAGCTTATTAAATTAGAAATTTATAGCGTGTATGCATCTTGTTTGAAGATGTATAAGAGGAATAGTGCACAATGTGCAAAGTATAGGCAGGAAAACTGTGTTGTTTGATTGACAAGTATGACTTAATTGCAGGGACATTTTTATATGGTGGTTGTAAAACGTGCATTGTTTTGTGACACCGGAGTGACAAGAATACAAAGTACATGTGGCAGAAATGTATATGCTATGGTGGGATGTGTGGAGTAGGAAGGAAGAATCCAATTATAGTGTATGCAATAAGAAATTTTGGGGTAGCCCCCTATAAAGAAAAAAATCAAGGAATGTCAATTGAGATGTGTTGAGCATGTACATCAGAGACCTGAAACAAACACTTGTAGATTGTTATGACAGAAGCACAAGAATCTAGTAAAAAGAAAACCAATAAGTCTTAGATTTGAACCTCAAGGCGTGATGTTTAGGTACCACTTGAAGCCACACTAGGGATTTTATCTCGTGTTGACCAAAGGAGGCATTTGCCGAAGAAAAATCATAAGACTGGTTGCACAAAACTTCAATACCACAAACAAGAAAAAAAAAGCAACGCAAAGCAAAGAGACTAAGTACATCAATCAACTTGGATCACGTATGCACACACACACACACACAATTACATATTCATGCTCAATTTTTAGAAACTCAAACTTGGCTTTGCAATCAGTCTTTAGATCTCCAAGTTCAATTTAATATAAAGTCCACTGGAACAATCAAATGATTCACCAAGTCAGAAATTTCTTTCAAAACTCGAGGTTAGGACCTTTTAACACATTTCTTTTTCTTTTTTTTTGAAAGTTGTATTATTGAGTAAAAGAGCTAAACATATGCTTCCGACAACAAAAAAGTCAACATTACTAGTAGTTCAAAGGGAAGTTTTTTACCAATGCATAGCAAATCAAGTTTCTAAGCAATACTGATAATTATAAAAGAAAAAGAAAAATAAATCTTAGTTGACAGCACATATGCATTTCTCAGTATAAGCAACAATTGCAGTTACTGCTATAAACTCTGAGGCCCATTGTACAATGAACTCACAAATACATATCAGTATCTACCTGAGTTTTGATACCATGATTATACTCATCATTGGCTATTCTAGCAATGCACCAGGACAAAATTGAAAAATACATATTACAAATTAATAAAGCATTCGTATCCAACTATCCATAGCAAACCTTCAATAGGCATCATAATTAATGAAATTGAAGGAGCTAGCGCATGCCCTATGTATTTTTTGTTTGTTTTCCATCAAACATGGAGTCCAAGAAAAGTCAGCATTAAAACTCTATTTGAACTTAGAAGCTATGAATATCTAAGAGAAGATTGAAACTTATAATAAAAAAGCGTACTTTTAAATTTTCCACCGAATCTTTGAGTTCATCTACACTGAAAACCAATTAATTGCTTTGAATTAGACGGTGGAGATCATTGTCCATCCCAATCTTTCACACGATGGATCATGAGAGATCATGGGAGTACCATCAAACGGGCAGTTTTTTATTTGACGATGCACACATCTTTAAAAAGTGACTTTAACATCATGTGAAACCCATCACGCCCAAATCTGATTTGAAGGTCACTTTTTGGGATGTGTGCCAGGTGAAATAAAAATTTGACCGTTTGATGGTACGTCCATGATCTCAAGCTCCATCAGATTGACTAAACTGGAGACTTTTGGAAACAAAAATATGTTTTTAAAAAAATTTAAATAAAAGTATTCAATAGGAGAAAATTCTTTGAGGCATTTCATCAAACCAGTAAGATGCATATATATATATATATATATATATATATATATATATATATCCCTGAAATGCACTTTCAGTTGTGCATACACACAACTTTAGAGCCCTAAAATAAAAAACAATCATCCAAAGATCAAAATCAAAATTAATACTGTTGTCAGTAACTTGCTTCAACAATACTAATCAAAATAAAAAATGCTATAATAGTTTATCTTCCAATATGAGTTTCTAGCAAACGATTCGAATTACGATACCAGCATTTTGTACTACTTACCTAAAAAAAAAATGTACTAATATACACAGTAGATTTATCAACGATGATATTGTTCGATACAAATTTTCTATGGGATGATTCGATCGCCGATACCAACAATTTGTACAAGTTTACAGAGTAGATCTATGAACGATGAACTCAAAAACACAAATCTAAATATCGAGCTTTATATTTAAAAAAAAAAAAAATGAAATCAGAAATGAATAGATCTGAAAGATTTTAGAGCAATAGATCACCGATTCAACAACAAATAATTAAGGTTTCATAGACCTTACCTTTGAAACTGAAGAATCCTCCACGGATCAATGATATAGATCGAAAACCAAATGACAAACATGAAGCGAGTGGTGATCACAGAGCGAGGGCTCCAAAACTCGATTTCCATCCGCCAAATGGTGAAACGATGGCTCCAAAACTCGATCTCGATGAAAAGAAAACCTTCAATGCCGATCTCTGCTTCAATGGCGTCGTCTCCAACCTTCAACATAGATCTCCGCTTCAATGGTGCCGTCTCTAACCTTCAACACAGATCTCCTTTCAATTCTACAATTTAAATCTCTAGCTAGGGTTTGGAAGAGGAAGATGGAGTCTAGGGTTTGAAGAGGGAGATGGAGCGTGAGGGAAATGGAGCGAGAGAGAGGGGATTGATTTAGGGAAGAGTGGGAGAGAGGGAAAATGAAATAAATGGGTTTGCTTAACTTTAGCGGGTTAATGTTTTATTTTACCCGAGTTGTATCGGCTTCGGCGGTTTAGATAAATGGGCGCCAATATTTCCATCGGAGAGCCGCCACTAAAACCCTCATTTTTTGTAGTGATGGTTTGATCAGAGATCTGGATTTTGAGATTCTTGTGAGTTTGTTTCAGCTCATAGCAGGTATGACAAAAAGAAAACTTAAATTAGCACTAAAATAGCATTTGTTGAATTGGTGAATTTATTTTTGCAACTAATATTTTCCAATTCGGGTTTTAAGGCACCTATTTCCCTTTAAAATGTCCTATGGAAGCTCTCTTAGTGGTGAATTTTAATTTGGATAGGCATTCAAGTCTTCATTGTAAGCATCCTTTCTGTACTATCAATTCCCCACGGCTCCGTGGTAATCGAAAAGGGCTTCAAAGAAGCTCCCCACTCTCATATCCCTAAACTTTTTAAGGAGATTAGAGAGGTGAGAGTGGAGTTGGCTTATGAGTTTTGGGGCATTGTTTTGTCTGTAGTGTTTGTTGATTGTTCTAAAAAGGTTTGTTAGAAAAAAGTAATTTAAGAAAGCATAGCAGTTGTTCCTATTGACACAGTGATGAGGAATTGCTAAATTGAGGGGTGTTTATTTTTTAATATTTTTTAGGGTGGTGTTACTACCACACCACTTTATGTTATAGCCATCTCACTTAAACAAAGGAAGCGTCTGCTGACTGTTTTAAATCAGACGACGAAGGTCATTTTGCTTCCCAATATTGAACACGATAGATCCTGAGATCATGGTCCTACTATCAGATAGTCGGATGCTAATTCCACGTGGCACACATTTGAAAAAGTGAGCATAAACCACGTTTATACACTATGATTACTACACTTTTTCGGATATTTTCCACAATGGAAAGCCCATGATCTCAAGATCAATTATTTGGAAAAGACCTATAATATGTGCATTATATATAGCTTACTCGATAGATCAACATAAAAGCCTATCAATGAGAGAATCTTTAGGTTTAAAAAACGTAAGAGGAGGTAGTAAAGTTGATTCAGATTCCAAAGTGGCTTCCATGTGAAGAGAGGAGAGAGGAGAGAGGGTTGGTAATGTACTTGCAATTGCATGTGAAAAGGTACACTGAAAGGAGAGCTTTATCTGCTTCTTCAACTTTTTATTCCTCCCAAGCACTCTAAAAAATGTGGTTCATGCTCACTTTTTTCAAATGTGTGCCATGTGGAATCAACATTTGACTGTCTGATAGTAGTCCTAACGGGGACGCCAACATCGAGGTCCTAGGTTTTGGGCCACACAAGGTATACCGACAGAAGAAGAAGCAGTAGAGGAGTCATGTAGCGCTAGCATCTACCGAGGAAAGGCTTTGAAGAGCAGCAAAGAGGGTCACTACCTATGTTCGCTCGAGCGAGAATCATTCTTGCTCGAGTGAGAATGCTTCAGAAAAATAGGCAAACACTTGGCTTGTTGTCGCTCGAGCAGGATTCACTACAAAAATTAGACTATTAGTGGTAGTTTTTGGTAGCAAAAAACTGCCGCTATTAACAAAAAAACTTGTTGTTTCAGTAACGACAGGACTAGTAGCGACAATTTTTTTGTTAATAGCGATGGTTTTTGGCTGCCACTGAAACTCCTTATTTTTGTAGTGAGTGCACTTGGTAGCATGACCAAAATTTTTGGCCAAAATTTGCTCAACCAACAGTTGGTTATCGCTCTAGCGACCCCTGGTTATCGCTTGAGCGATCCATTGTAAAGATCCCAGCTCGAGTGAGAACCAAACCCACTTGAGCGAGTCAAATGACGAAAGTTGTCCTTTTTACCATTTTTTTAAAGTTTCTTTTTGTGTCTAATGTAAGTTACCTTTTAGAGTAACATGATACTTTTCTACTTTAGGGTTATTCCCAATTGTAATTACTACAAAGCATTTTGTTGTAAGCCATTTTTGACACTTGTTGATGAATTAATGAGCATGCCTTGCATTGAGCTTGAGATGAGCTTTGAAGAGTGAGTCTTCTTCCTCATGTGGGTTTGGTGTGAGGCCAAGGGTGTTATGCCCATGTTATCTTTGATCTTTTCCTTATCTCTTTTCCTATTTTCTTGCTAATCTCTTGCATCCAATTTTTCCTTTTATTTGATTGTTCAAAATCTCAAACCCTAAATCTAGAGTAACCTTGATGCCCATCATTGTGGATTGATTCTGATCATAACTTGTCAATCCAGGACTATTGTTGGGTTTGAGATTGTCCGATCTGTGCCGTTGATCGATTCAATTCAAAAGCCCTAGCGAGGAGCTACTGATTCCACCTTGAATTATGATCGAACACCCCAACCTAGAGGATGCTAGAGTTATATCTCTAGGATCACACATTCTATAAATCCTAATGAATCTTGCATGTCGGATTAGACCCTACGTGAATCAAGTATGGTCACTTAAGCGGAATCCCACGAAACCCAAGGTATTACTTTAATTTATTCGATTAATTAGTTTAATTTTGACGGAATCCCATGAAACCCAAGTTTCATTGTTCGATTAATTAGTTTAATTTCGACAAATTAGCAAATTATGAGCATTCACGTATTTTAGGGTCATTTTTCGCATAAGTTTTGGTATCAAAGCCTAGGTTCTAGGTTAGGGAATTTGTGTGCACATCTCGTGCTTGATAAAATTTACTCATTCACTTGTGGTTCATAGTTGCTTGTTATTTTAGAACCTGTGCTAGTGAGCCGTGGTCACCTTGGAGATGAACGTGCTTGCCGATGCCCTTAAGGGCATCCAAGCCATGATGATCACAATGAATGAACTGATGAATGCTATGAAGGAAGGCCAAATGACCATGGGTGCCTCTAATGGTAGGCTTCTCGGCCGCTTAGATCAGTTAGAAGGAGTTGATGAGCAACAAGACTGACGCCATGAGTGTAACGGTCAACATTTTGAGCGCCGTGGTCGACCCGATGACCGAAATTGGAACCATTGGGAAGTAGTTCATCGCAGAGATGACTACGATCCAGATGAGAAACTCCAAAAAAATGTTTGAGTTGAGTTTCTGACCTTCGATGGAAGAATGAACCCTAAAGTCTTTCTCGATTGGGTCTCCTATATGGATCATCATTTTGAGTAGTATGGCATGAGCGATGAGTGATGTGTTAGTCGGTCAAGCTCGATTCTTTTGGGTCAAGGTCGAGCACATGTGAGCGAATGAGTGTCATGCTCCCATTACCCATTGGGAGGACATGAAGGAGTGACTTACCGAAAAGCACGTTCCTTTATCATACTACCATAGCCTACTTGATCAATGATTAAATTTACGCCAAGGTAGTATGCTCGTGAATGAAAACATTGACAAATTTGAGGAGTTCATGATGAGAGCTAATGTGTCGGAAGATCCTCAAGTCACTCTCTAGATTTTGCACCGAGTTGCGAATAAAGTTGCAAAGTGAGTTGATCTCCCACCCTGTTGACACTCTTGAAGAGTGTTATGTCGTTGTATAAGACCTTGAACGATATTTGAAAATGACGGTGGTGAGATGATTTGAACCACATGCCGGTGGCCATTGAACCACTCCTACAAATGTAAGGTTTGAAAAAGGGAAAGGTGTGGTGGGTGAGTCAGCAAGGGGTGGTTCTCAAACCAAGTGTTATTAGTGCCATGGGTTGGGCCACTTTGCCACCCAATGTTCTACGAGAGACCCCTAAAGAAATCTCTTGGTTTAAGAAGGGAGATGAAGGTGTTAAAGAATAAGCGTATGAGCCGGACGTTACACCTTGTGACGAGGAAGGTGAAGACGGTGACAGTACACTAGTGTGCACCAAGGATTGTTTGGTTGTGAGGTGTGCTCTAACACAACCTCAACATGATGATAGGGACGATTCGCATAGGGATAATATTTCTACACTTTTTCCAAGTGTGGTGAGAAGAGTTGTAGGGTTATCGTGGATAGCGGGAGTTGCACCAATGTGGTGTCAACACACACCATTGCCCATTTAGGGCTTACACATGAAACCCACCTAAGACCATACAGAGTCGCATGAGTCATGCCTTTCTATTCCTGTGTCCCAAAGGTGTCATGTACCGATACAATTAGCCTCGCATTCGGACACCTTGTAGTGTGATATGGTGCTGATGGATGTAGGCCACATCATATTGGGAAGGCCATAGCTCTATGACATGGATGTGACCCTCCTTGGGTGATCAACCTTCAAAACTATATATTTTAGACCCGAATCTTGGCGTTGTTATGCCCCATTTAACTACTAATGTTTGCATTTAGTGTTAGATATGTTACAACAGGTTTGAAGACCAAAAGTGGTTAAAAAAACAAAATAAAGAAAGACCCGAAGCTATGCCAAAGAATTGAGCTAAAAACAGAATAAAGAAGCCCAAAAGAATCAAATTTGACCAGTCAGGATCCCATTTGGACCGATCGAGATGCAGTAGCAGAGGAAAAAAAGAAGAAGCAAAAGAAACAACAGTTTTGACCGATCGAGATGCCCAAGGCGATTAGTCAAATGGACATAAGCTTCAGAACCCTAGAATGGATCGGTCGTGAGTTGAACTCGACTGGTCGAGAAGAGTAAAGCTTTAGAAGATGTAAAGTGGACCGTGTTGGTCATTATAGACTCTGTTTGCAAAGGTGGGCGGGAAGTAATGAAAGCAATAAATAGAAGGGGTGCTTTTAAATGCACTTGCAGATATTGTTAGTTGCAACCAAATTTAAATGCACATGTTGTAATTGCCATCTACAGATTTATCGACGCTGTAGAACGCCATTGGTTGATCGCGAGGATGAGCGGGGGTTTGTGGGTTGGACTGCTATACTAAACATCAGCCTACCGACTTTAGCAGCTATGGTTGCCTTAAGTTTTAACTAGTTCGATTTCCTAATCCTAATTGGGTCTGTCTAAGAAAGAGAGTTGTGACTCGTTATGCTTAGGAGGATTGGCCTCATTCTTGGGTACCCTCCGTTAGTTTCCTTGGGCAAATCAGTTGGGGTAATGGCAATTTTATAAATATTTGGAAAGGTTGGGGACCTAATTGGCACTAGGTTGGAATTTCGGTAGGGGTTTTCTAGGGGTTGGATCTAAGGCTAAGCTTTTCTCCCTTTTGTACTCCTTCGAGAATCGGAGAAAGTGGGCTAGCCTCACCATGCTCAATTACCCTTAAGGTTTCTAGAGAAGAGTCTGTAGTTCTAAGAGCCAGAGACTTAGAGTCCAACTCTACTCTTTTTTTTGAAAACTCAAAGCGAACCTCGAGTTTTCCAAAAGGAATAAGCAAAGATCAATTGCATGGCATTCAGAAGGGGAGGGCAAGGGTCCTATTTATAGTATACGACCAATTATGAGCCATGGAACTGGTGCATAATTTCAAATTATACGTTGGGAACCCAGCGCATAATCCGAAATATATGCAGTAAACACGACACATAACGAATTATGCGATGTGGTTCTAGGACATAATTCACGTAGCAAACCGGTTGCCTCGGTCAAGTAATTGGGTGATCGGGGGGGTCTCCAAGGTAGAGTCCAAGTAGGAATTCCAACAATTATGCACTATTATCATGGCATAATCGAGATAGTTGAGAAGGTTAAAGAATCGAAACCCAGTCCAAATTGAACTAATTATGCACTAGGGTTCTAGCACATAATCAAATTATGCGCTATTCCAGCGTATAATTCGAGGGAGTTCGGTTACTAAGAGGGCGAATCCTGGTGGGTCACTCGCGCGATTGTGCACACGGGATCATGAGTATAATCAATTATATTCTGTGGGGACAATGCATAATTCTCGAAAACACTGGGCCGGGGTCGGGCCCGAGTTGTGCACTAAAAGTCCAATAGTTGATTCAATTATACGCTAGAGACCCAACGTATAATTCCCAAACTATTATGTTTTAAGATTTTTGCAGAGGGCTGGCCTTTCTAGAAATCGTGGGGAAGGTAAATGGTTAACCGAACATTTTTGTGTACTCCGATTGGGCGAAAATGGGGTGTCTATAGATGCCCCTCTTTGACCCATTCATGTGGAGCAAGAGTGCATCGAAGAAGTAGACACCCTGTTTAAACGGTGCCCTCTTGTTTCCTAAAGAAATCAGAAGTGTGAGCTGGGGAGCTGACATGACTGCTTGGCTTTCTTATCTGTAGGCAGAAGCTAAATAAAAGGGGATTAAGATGTCTTTAGGTAGCAATCGAGAGGTGTTTCCCTAACCGTGGATGCATATCACAACCTATCGCATATCGCGATCAGACGGGGGGATTATATGCAAATGAAAGTATGGGTGGCGCAAGGAATGTCAAGATACAAGATAATTGATGATGTAATAGGGTGGCGAAGGTTTCACAGATCATGTCAGACCAGGCGTGTCATTTCTCACACCAATGACGCATCAGGGATCCCTTTCCAGTAATCATTTGTATTCCTCAAAGTTGAGTATACTCAGCGTTCAGGCTCCCAGGGGAAAAAACGGATTGGGGTGGTGAGAGAGAGACAGTTTGATAGAATTGGGATTTTGAAAAGTTGATTTTCTTTAAAAACTTAAGATCAATTCGACAAAAGCTTCAGAAAATGTGATTCTCGAGACGTCGCTGAGCAGATCCATCGGTGCGGGATTTGGGGACCCGACCTTTGTTTGGTTGTCAAGACGGCACTCGATATGCCGGATACTCCTTCTAACCTCTTATGCACACTGATGATTGTCTCTTATGGGAGGACTATAGTAGTTCGTGAATCAGGAGAGTTGGGTTTTGAAAATATTTGGTACTTAATATTAGTTAACTATATTTTTATGAGAATATTGAGTGGTAAGGAGTAATACTTAGCTGATTTATTGCCGGTGAAAAAATCTTCTTTGCAAGATGACCGGGTTCGTGTTTTTTTATTTTTTTTAGTAGTTGCGGTGGGACATTGGGAGAAGGTTTCTTTTTTTTGTTGTCACTGTTTGGTGGGACCTAAGTGTGTTCACAGTGGGATGAAAATAAAAATGATTTTTCTTTTGGTCTGGGGTTACATGGTGGAACGGTGAGATTTCTATATTATTTTGTGCTTTGTTTATGTCTTGTGTCTTGTATTATACGGTGGGATTTTTAGGGGTAATTTATTTTGTTTTTAGTTTGTGTTTTATTACCTATTATTTTTTGTATTTTTGTGAGGTCACGGTTGGGGCTCTTAGTGATATTTCTGTTATGCGGTGCGATTTGTGTCTTCGCGTTTGGGGTCGCGAGGTGGGATATGGGTAAGAGTGATTTCATTTTCGTGTTTGGTTTATTTTTGGTTACTATTTTGTCTTATGAGTCATTGGTGGGGTTTACCATGTGATTTTATTTGTAGTATATATATATTCTGCTTTGGTTTGTTTGTATTGGTTATTTCGTTATATATATATTTTTTATTTTTTTTTTTTTGTGCTAGGTTTTTGGTTAGATTACTATTATTTTAATTCAAGCATTGGTTGTTAATGTCTGTTAGTGTGAGGTTTGTTATGTGTGTATGCTCACGCTATTGTCTTATTATTATAATTTTTTTGTTTGTTTTTTGTGTTTCTTTGCTTTATATGTCTAAGTATCATATTCGTGATGTTTTTGTGCTTAGATATCATGTGTCTGTCGTGTTTATGTTTAGACGTGTGTATTCATGTTACTTTCGTGTTTTTATCATGTTTTTGGCATTTAGGAAATTATTCGCTACATGTGTGGTGTATAATTCAATTATATGCTATGCGAACAACGTATAATCGAAGCGTCAGCCGGGCACTGTGTATACATGACCGGGTGTCGATTGGGATTATGCGCTATGGATACAACATATAATCTAGATTATGCGCTATGTAGAAAGCGCATAAACCAAATGTCACTTGTTCTCGGTAACGGGGGATCGATTATATGCTGTAGTGACAACGCATAATCAAGAATGTGCACAGGTGGATGAGCGTATAATCGGATCATACACAGAGTTCTCTGTGTATAATCGGTCGGGTGTCTATATGTGTCTGAGACTTCTTCATTTCTTCTCATTCCTTCTTTCTTTTTTCTTTCGGTTATGAGATTTCAAGTTTTGAGTGTTTCGATTTTCGTATTTTCATGATATCTTGCGATCCAACGATTCATTTTCGATGTCGTTTCTTTCATTCTTATTCATTTCTTGAGTTCTTCATCCTGAGATGGCTTCTGATGATGGCTCGAGGTTCCTTGAGGAGATAGGGCATGTGTTAAGCAAGGCGAGCGCTGGTGAGGTGACTTGTCTGATTGAAGATGTCGCTGTGGTCGAGGAAGTTGGTCTGATGGATGGCGTACACTCGTCCCAGTTGTTAGAATGTTGTACTCTCAACCTTGAAGATTCAAAGAGTCCAACTCTGGCGGTAGAGGAGGTGGAAATGAGACTTGTGCATCTCACCACACTTTTCAATTGGACGGGCCGCCGAATGCTTTACAAATGGATGGAAGGGTTTCTATGAGGCATCGGTGGGCCATTCATCATTGTCCCTTGTCTTTGAGGGGTCTGACTTGTCTTCCTGTTGTTTGAGATGTCTTGCGCATTTTTTGGTTGTATGTTCAAGGGGTATGCCTCTAGTGACACTTGTACAAAATTTCATATTTATATATAGATGACTTTTGTGTTATCGTGTTCTTTTCTCTTTCTTTTTTGTTTGGGGATGAAGGGTGACGATGTGTTAGTGTTAGGAAACTTTGGGACCTAATAAGTATATTATTGTTCTTTTATCTTGGGTGTTTTGATATGTTCATAATTATACGTTGTACAGTGGTGTATAATTCAATTATGTGTCGCGACTATGGTGCATAATCGAAGCGTCAGTCGGGTACAGTACATACCTAACCGAGAGACCGTTGGGATTATGCATTGCGACTGCAGTGCATAATCCGAATTATGCATTATACAACCCATAATTCAAATGTCGCTTCTTCCGCGTGACGAGGACTGATTATGCACCTAGAGAGCCGCGCATAATTCAGAATGTGCACATTTGTCAAAAATGCGCATAATCCGATTATGCGTTGTCAATCCGGTGCATAATCGAGTTAGAGTTTATAAATACCTGAAATTTTCTCATTTGGCTCATTCTGTTTATGATTTTCATTGATTTTTGAGTTCTGAAATTCGTTGCTTTCTGTGTGCCTTGAGTTTCGTGTTCTTGCGATATCTCGCAATCCGTCCGTCCGTTTCAAGCGCAGTTTCTTGCGTTTTCTTTCTTTCTTCGAGTTTTGTTATCTGAGATGGCTTACGAGGGCAGCCACAGAGCTTCCTAGTGCCTAACCCCTGGAGACTTGGGGTGGTTTGCTTCCTTCTCTGAGGACTTGGAGCATGCGTTAGGATTCGCGGGGGGCGATGAGGAGATTGCTATGATCGAGGGCTCCTGTGACTCGGGAGGCATATCCAGAGGCTGCTTTGGAGGGTGCTGCTGCTGGCGCTGGCACCACTACTAGCACTGGCACCACTACTACTGCTCCACCTTGGGCTCCACACCCGATGCACATCCCCCTAGAGGAGGCCCTTGCAAGCGGGGAGGTAGGTGCTCTAAACAAGAGTCTCATTTATTTTCTTAGACATTTAGGTTATAACTTTGAATCATTTAGGATATGAAACCCTATTTAATTTTTGCAGAACTCGCATTTAGTAATAGTTTGTGTGCCGCATTCATGCATCATGTTTGTATAGTGTTAGGTCACGTTTATTTATTGTTTCACGTTATCTTTCTCATATTTTTCATGTTATCGCTACAAAAATAAGACTATTAGCAGTAGCCAAAACTACCGATATTAACAAAAAAGTTGCCGCTACTACCCTCGTTGCTAATAGTCTTATGAGCCTTTAATAGTTTTTTTGTTAATAGCGGCAGTTTTTGGCCGCCGCTAATAATCTTATTTTTTGTAGTGTATAGCTCTATTCATATGTTATGTTTCCTGTTGTCATTGGTTATCGTAGATTTTATTTTCGTGATTATTATCACTCGTCGTATTGTTTTTGTTCGTTATTGTTATGTTTACTTACTTTCCGTGTGTTTTGTGTTATTGTTGTCATGTGGATTCTATGTTATTGTATTTTATTCATATTGCTTGTATTATTATTATTATAATTATTTCTACTAGTATGATTATTATTTTCATTATTATCTTTATTATTATTATAGTTTATTATTGGTATTTATTTTTATATTATCTTTTTCGCTATTATTATTATTTTTTGTGATTTTATTATTATCATTATGTTCTTTATTATTATTATTATTATTGTCATGAAAAGGGAAAATTATTTTTTTGTCATTTGTATTTGCTTAGTGTTATTGTTTTTGTTGCTTATTACTATTATTATTCTTTAGTTCAAGTTTTGCCTGCTATTATTATTACTTTTGGGAGGATATTTTAATTTTAGGTTTGTCTTATTGTTTTTGTATTACATGTTGTTAGGAGCCTCCCACTCTATCGATTAGCTTGGCATGGCTGGAGTCGAGGGTGTGGTATGTGGCGCTCCCTCCTTTCCAGCAGGAGAGGTTGGCCCAGTTCAGTTTTGGGTCTGTCTTGGACTTCGAGCTGTTCTGGCTTGATCTAGGCTTTGTCGGTGCTCTCATCGAGTGATGGAGGGATGAGCAGTAGGCTCTGCTCTTCCATGTTGACCTAATGCTTCCCACCACAAAGGAGTGTGGATAAAAATCATCAGATTCGAGGGCGTTATAGTGACGGGTTAGATGCTGCTCAACTATCAGGAGGCATGTATTGCGATGTTTGGTCGCTAGTACCCCTTCATATCTTGGTCGGGGATAGGGATGATCCGGACCACGTGGTTCCTGGATGAGTTCGACGGGGGGTTCATCCAGTAGAAGTGCCATAGTGAGACATCGGTGGAGTATGCGACGCGTCGGCAGGCCGTGGAGGCTTGCCAGTTGGCGGTGGTGGTGGGAGCAGCAGCTGATAAGGACATCAGGGCCTTCCTAATGCAATTTTTTGGGGGCATTATGTTTTCTTCTTCAATGAGGGAGCCAGTGAGTGGTCTGTTGCTTACCCCCCTTGGGAACTTCGACCAGGTTGGTGCCTACACATGGGGCACAACGACTCTTGCTCACTTAAACAACAAGTGTTTCGGAGAGGGACGGGAGCCCGTACTATTGGTGGCTTCATCTCATTTTTGTAGGTGGGTTGAGTCAAGTTAAGTTTTGTTTTATTTATTTGTCATATCCTTTTTCATTCGATTGATAGAGTGTTTGTTTTGTTTTGTTTCTTTTCTTCTCTCTTTTTTGTAGATATGGGTGTATGATCACTTCGTATTTCTGCGCCCACGGTTCCTTGCGGGGACCGTGCATCTATTCCCTCGTATGAGGGCCTGAAGGGTGGCCATTGGGAGCCGCAAGAGGGCGACGGACCTCAATGTTGCCCAACTCTTTGAGGATATGCATGTCGGCCAGGTGATGTTTTGTTATGTTTCTCCGTTTTGTTATATATTTATAATTTTATATTTTTTTAGTCACGTCTTAGATTACTGACAAGTTTATTTTGCAGGTCATCTAAAGACCTTATGTGGCCAATGAGGATGTGACCAGGCCGTCATTCGATCTGGTCAGCAGTACTTTCAGAGGGACATATGGGTCCTTTTTTTTGAGAAGGTGATCCGGATTCATGTGTCCTGGGTCGTCCACTAGTTAGGGCTCCGTTAGGAAGTCCCCCCCAGGGCTTCTCGCTCGTGTCAAGAAGAAGATACTGGTCCCTCTAGTCGAAACTTTAGTGATATGTTAGTAGTTCAACTCTGAGATTTTGAGGTCGGAGGGACCCCAATCAAGGGCGTGAGTGACGACATGGATGCTTGAGAGTTTCAGGTATGATTTTTCCATCTTGGTGATGGTTGTCTCTTTAGGCGGGCCCCCTTTAGGGGAGCCGCCTATTTAGCATTGGTGAACCAGAGGCTGCCTTTGCTCTTAAGGAGCGATTAGCCGAGATGGAGAGAGGTCAACTGAGGCCGGGTGTTCGTGCCATGTTGGACATGCTCCAAAGGTATCTGGGGGTGATGGGTTTCTCGGGCAGCCCTGACGAGGCCCTACTAGCTTCCCTGGTTGGCATTATAGCCGACGCTAGGGAGGCTGAGCATGTGGCAGCAGCCCAGCTTGTAGCCACTCGCCGAGACCTGGTGAGTATCATTTATGATTACGTGTTTTCATTGTTTTTGTTGTGTATGTTTTTATTGACATGTTTTTGGGTTTCTATTGAGTAGGATGCTTCGATAGTCGAGTTTGACTGACTGACTCAAAACGTTCCTTTTCTGGAGTGTGAGTGGTCGGGTCACGGTGAGATGCAGGCTAGCTTGGCCTTAGAGATCGATAGGCCAGTAGGTACCTGATTCCGAGTCTTCCGTACCATTTTCAATTCTCTTTGGTAGTTCGTGTTTTTTATGGGTCTTTGATTGAATTTGCATTTGCCGAGAGTGGAGCTTGCAACTACCAGCACTCCTGCTACAGCCTTTGATTCGTCTTCTGCGGCTTCCTCCCGCAGGGAGGACTCAGAGATAGCTCGGATCCATGCCGAGCTATAGCATTGGGTGAGTCTTATGTTTTAGTTTTTGTTGTTCATATTCGTATTTGTTATCGTTTGCTTATCTTTTTTGATGTTGTGTTTGAATTGTTTTTAGCGGAAGATTACTGAGGATCGGCAAACCGCCGAGGCCGTAGCTGCTTCTCTACATCTAGAGAGTTAGGTATGATGGGTTTTTGTGTTGTGTGTTTGTCATGTTATCATATGTTTTCTTTTATCTGGCAATTTCTTCATATTATTTCCTGTTTGTTTTGTTAGCGTGCATGTTGTTCCTGACTTGGCTCCTGAGGCTGCTCCTCGAGATCCCTACGACATTTCTAGTCCACCCTTCCAGGTACAACATGCAGTATTTTTTATTTTCATCTGTCTTTGTATCTCTGATGCACATTGATTTGGTCTTGTAATAGCCCACTACCGAGGTACCTCCTCCTACACTGCTAGCTGATCCGATGATAGTGCAGACGATAGAGCGCCTACTTCGGGAGCGAGAAGATCTAGTGCATTTCCTTTGCCTTCGTTCTTACATGTCTTTGATATATCATGGATGTACATCTTTTAGACTAGTTACATACTTTTGTGCAGGTCCGTTGGTTGGGGGAGTCCTGTCTAATGATTGAGCATGCTCGCGCCAGTCAGGAGGTTCGTCCAGCTTTCTCTGATCATTCCGAGCACTCTATTTATGATGTGATGCTAGAGCTTGGTATAGAGCAGAGAACACGTATGGTGGAGATGGAGGGTGCCTGAGCCTTAGTTCATGCTGAGATGTAGGTGACGATCAAACTCTTGTAGCACTAGCTGGCGAGAGTGAGTGGTGGAGTTCGGAATGTATTCGGTCGTCTTGCTGGGGAGGAGTAGAAGGCTGCTGGGTCCTTGGCTGACCTTCTTCGCATGACTCGTGAGTGTATGAGGGCTTATGTTCATCACGATGTGGCCGTTCACTTTTGATCCTTTGTGTTCACGGTCTTGGCGGTCAACTAATCAGGAGAGTGAGGGGGGTTTTATTGCCAGACCTTCTTCATCCAGGAGGCCTTCAATTTCTCTCCAGCCTTTAGTTGAGGCTACAGTGGATCAAACACCAGATCCACAGGTCGAGGAGAGAGTAGTGACCGCTGTCTAGCCCAGAGGCAGCGGGCGGAGTAGCTTTTTAGTTTTTCCTTTTTTATTGTATATTTAGGGAGTATGCCCCAGGTGACATATGTACAAACTCTTTTTGATATACACAGATGCTATTTATTGTCTCTTTTCTTTCCTTTATCTTTTTGTTTCATCTGCTTTCTTAGATATCGTTAACTGTTATTGGGGCTTGGATGCTCTTGAGTTGGCCTAATAGCAATTGAAGGTTATTTTTATTTGCACAGAGAAACAAAATTATTAGTAATTTTTATTTCCACCTTGCTAATTGTCAAGGGGGGTGGTATCTCAAACCGAAGTTTGGTAACAAATAAAATATGGATTTATTTTTAGTACTATATTTACATGGTGGGATTTTTAAAAGAATAAAGCAACAAGGAAATCAAATCGTTGAAATAAAATCTGAAAATACTAATAAAAAATATGCCCCAGTGTATGAGTTTGATGGTATTGGCAGTGTGATGTCTTCTGTAGTCTTCCTAGATTGAGTTGATGATCTTGTTGTTCCGCATTTGAAATACTCTTCGAATGGATCGAAGCTCCTTTATCTGGTGGCAATGGTGACTTTGTGATCTTCATAACTCTTTTCCGAAATAAATAAAAATGCCTCAAGGTCAAGTCGCAATGGTACTTTCTTGGGCTTTCAGATATCTAGAATTAGTCTAGGGCTATACGGGGGTTATGAATGTACTTGGGGATTTAGTAATGAAGAAAAAAGCTTTTCTTTTTTTGTAACATTACTGTATTAGGTGGGATTTTTAGTTATTTGACTTATTTTAGCTGCATGCCAATTTTGCCTTTTGACAGTGATCATCATGTATCATAGTTTCGATAAGGGTAAGAGGGGGGTGATCGGTAGTAAGTGATTTCATCATTCATCATTCATGAGCTTTCGGTTTTATTTCTGAAAAAATCTTAAAAAGTTTTGACTCATCATCCAAAAATTAAAAAAAAAGGTGAAAAAGGGGGTACGGCTCAATGATGTGGGGACCACTTCCTACTTGACAACTTTTAAGAAGTATAATCAATGACCCTTTTATCGGGGAGTGTAGTATAGTGCCATAGTTGAGCTCTTCGTCATGTTTTGGTGTCATTAAAATCTCAAATTCTTCGATTAACAGGAGTTTGTCCTCCTCCCACCATCCTACGGCGATATCTAGTAGTGTTAAAATACAAGGGATGCCCTCACAGTTTTGCTTATGCTTCCTTGGGGTCATTGACTTGTTCATCTGTCGCATGCTCTCGCTCAGTTATGTTTCTTTTTCTCTCTTTTTTTTGTCTCTATTTTTTTTTAAGCGTGTATATATATTGTTTGAAACAACCTGCTAACATGAGAATTGTGAGTTTTGATTGAGCCTGACATATTCATTTTTATGCTCTAACATCAACTCCAATGGTAGGATAGGGAGTGGGAATCCAGTGTTTTCTATATTTTAAAAGAGGTTTCATAATCCGCTAATCCTTTCAATCACATTGCCCGAGTAAGAAGGTGGGCGATGAATTAGAAGATTTTGAAAGATAATTTCAAAAATAATGACGTACGACCAAGGAAGGACTAGTGATGACTACAAGGGTGATAAATATAAATATGCGTATCTAGCTAGGGAACACGATGATTACTGTGTTTAGGGGTAGTATTTTCTTAGGTACATGACATTCCATGGGTTAGGAAGTTCCTCCCCATCTTGGTTCACTAATTTGTACACATTTTCGGGGTACACAGCTGCTATTACATATGATCCTTCTCAATTCGGTTTTAGTTTCTCCTTAAGGTGCGGTTGTAGAGATGCAATGATTTTCTTCAAGACTAAGTCTCTAATTTTGAAAGTTCACTAGAGGATCTTCTTATCGTAATCCCTGACCACTCTCCACTGGTACACTTGTGCATGATCAGCTGCCCTTAACGTGTCTCATCAAGTTGCTCCAGCTGGGTTAGCAGAGCGACTCTCCTCTCATCTATAGATAGCTGATCATCAAGTTGCATGCGTAGAGAAGGCACTTGTATTTCATACGGTAAGGCTGCTTTCACCTCGTACGTAAGGAGATAAGGATATTTGGCCAGTGGCTATCCTAATGGAAATCTTATAGGCCCAGAGTGGCTCTATTAATCGATCAGGCTAGTCGGCACCATTGCTTGTTTCTACTATTCGTTTCAATATTCAAATCAGAGTCTTGTTCGTAGCTTCGGCTTGCCCATTCCTTTGAGGGTAAAAGGGGGACGAGTGTTGTAAGTCAATTCTGTATTTCTTGGACAACCTTTTGGTCTTCTCAGAAATGAACTATGAACCGTTATTAGTGACGATCATTCTGGGAACTCCAAACCTTGTGATGATATTCCGAATGATGAACTTCACCAGTGTCGAGGTGGTGATGTTGACATATGATTCAGCCTCTGTCCACTTGGTGTAGTATTCAGTGGCTGTGAGGATGAAGGCCTCTTTATGGGTTTATGGGTGTTCCCAACTGTATCTATGAATGGCCTAATTATATCAAAGGCCCACATGGTGAATGGCCATGGTGAGACCATGAGATTGAGCACGACGGATGGTGCCTTGATGAGTGCGGCATGTAACTAGCATTGCATACGACTTTGAACATAGACGTGGCAATCCCTCATCATTGTTGGCTAGTAATAGCCTTATCATATGATTCTCTAAAAGTTTTTTACTATCGACATGAGTGTTGCAAGCACTCCTGTGTGCTTTATAGATGATGAATTGTCCCTCGACTTCTGTGACACAACGCAATAACACTCCCTAACGAAGGCTTCCTTGTATAGTATTTCTACCAAGATACAAAATCTGGCACATCGATTCCTTATGGTTTTCCGTTCGATTTTTTATGTGTAGGGAGGGATGTGTTGGTGCTTCAGGAAATTCCAGATGTCATAATACCATGGCTATCCTCCGTCCTTGGGGGATTGCTGGAATCTGAAGGTAGCAACGATAACCTCTTTCTTTGCAGGACTTTCTGTGGTAGATTCGTCTTCATATTCGATAGTTTTCAGGAGAACCGATAGTTCTGGCTTAACTTTCCATGCTACTTTGTGTGCAGGCACGCTGAGCTTCTCAGCGATGAAAAAGTTTGTGCTTTGTGCGACCAACATTTGTACAACCGAGGCTAAGGTGGCTAAATAGTCTGCCAGCTCGTTCTCTAGCCTTAGAATGTGGGTGAAAGAGATCCTCTCAAACTTCTTCATTAGAAATTGCACCATTTCTAAGTAAGCCAGTAGCCTTCTTTCTTTCATCTTTCATTCTCTGATCACCTATGATATCACAAGCTTGGAATCACCAATAGTTTTCAACTGTTTGATCACTAGTTGCAATGCGGCTCGTAGTTCGATGATGAATGCTTCATATTCAGCGGCACTGTTAGTGATTGGGAAATCAAGTTGAAATGCCTTCAGTATGACGAACCCTGCTGGGCTTAGTAGGACTATCCTAATGCCATTTCCTTTATGATTAAGAGTCCCGTCGAAGTGTAGTGTCCATGATGTCTTGTCGAGTTCTTCTTTTTGAATTGAGAGTAGGTCTTGATTGGGGAAGTCGGTGTGTACTGGTTCGTTACCCGGGAGTTGAAGATTAGTGAGATAGTCGGCAATTTTTTGGCCTTTGACTATCTTTTGAGTGACATAGGTGATGTAAAACTCTTGTAGTTGCATGTCGCATCGAGCGATTTTTCCAGATGTTGTAGACTTTTCAAGTATGTACTTCAGGGGTCCATGCAGACTAGTACCATTATCTTGTGCGCCCCAAAGTAATGCCGTAATTTGTGGAAGCCCACACCAATGTGAGGCAAGTATTCTCCATTGCAGTGTACTTTTATTCGTATTCGACCATCGTCCTGCTGAGGTAGTAGATGGCCCTTTCTTTCTTCCCATATTCGTCGTGTTGTCCCAGGATTACCCCCATTGCTTTGTCATTGGTTGAGATGTATAACATCAAGGACTTATCAGAGATTGGTGGCAATAATATTGGAGGGTTGAGAAGGTACTTCTTGATATTGTCGAATGGTTGCTGGCATTGGTCATCCCATATGTACTCGGTTCCTCCTCTTAGTAGTCTGTAGAAAGGATCACATCTGTCTGAGTGCTGGGAGATGAACCTCTTAATGAGCTGTAATCTTCCTATCATGCTGCGTAATTCTTTGATGTTATCGGGAGGTGACATTTCGAGTATTGCTTTGACTTTTACTTGATCAACTTCGATACCTCGCTTGCTGACCATGAAGCCTAGTAGTTTATGAGAGGTCACCTCGAATACACACTTCTTCGGATTCATCTTTAGCTAGTACTTTTAGGATCGCTCTAGTATTAGTCGGAGTGCCTCTGTATGGCCTGCCCGAGTGTGTGACTTCACTAATATATCATCGACGTAGGCCTGACACATTTGTGCATCATGTTGTGGAAGATAGCCATCGTGGCGCATTGGTAAGTGGCACCTACATTTTTTAGGCCGAATGGCATGACGACGTAACAATATGTCTCCCATGGTGTGGTAAAAGAGGTATTCTCTTGGTCGGGTTCTGCTAATCAAATTTGATTGTATCTCGAGAAACCATCCATGAAGGATAGCATCTCATGTCCTATAGTGTTGTCGACCAGAGTGTCAATGTGAGGAAGCGGGATGTCATCCTTTAGACACGCTTGGTTAAGGTCCGAAAATCAATGGAAATCCATATTCTATTGTCTTTCTTAGCAATTGGCACTATGTTGGTGACTCATTTGGGATAAATAATGACTCTGATAAATTTGGCTTTGTGTTACTTGTTGACCTCTTCTTTGACTTGTAGTGCTGTTTGAGGGTGCATCCTTCTTAGTTTCTGCTTGACGGGTTTAGTGTCGGGTTTCAAGATTAAGCGATGTTCTACCAAGCTTGAGTCCAAACCAGTCATATCTTTGTAGGACCATGCAAAGGAATCAAGGTGCACTTGGAGGACTTAGATTATTTGTTGTCGTTCTTTGAGGCTAAGTGTCACACTGATCAACAGCTTCTTGGGTTTTTCTTCGGTGAAGAAGTTGATTTCTTCGGCAGGCTTTGCGATAACTTGGGTTAGCTCGTTGAAGAGATTGATGATTCGCTGGAATTCTTGTGTTTCCTTGATAATTTGTCCTTCTCCATCATCAGTAAGTTCATATACTGCAATATTCTCACATTGGGGTGTTAGTTTTTTGTAAGGTAACCCTTCATTAGTGTAGTCGATGATCGTGACATCTTTGATAACGTGAAGTTCGAGGCTATTCATCCTCCTTTCATAATCAAAGAGTACCTTGTCTGGTATGATTACCGGGTTGTATTTTTGTCGAGATGCTCTATGCTTTCGTGAGGGGATGACAATAAGGTTGTGTCGACAGAGATCAAGAAGCGACACTGTTGCGTCAAAAGTAGTGACACGACTTAGCCCAGGTTTATCATTAGTTATTACTTCCTTGATTCCGACAACATGACCGTTACTCATAGTCTTAAGAGAAAAGTTTCTCTAATTTATGAGTGGGTCAAATGATATGTCAGGGATGAAGGGCTCCCTCTCTTTTTCAAAATTTGCAGATTTTTGTGGGTTTGAGAATTTTCAATTTTTTGGCATTTCAGGATTTTCAATTTTTTTGATTTTTGAGTTTATGTAGGATATAGGGTCGACTTCTTGGGGAGGAGTCGACAGGGATGGTTCTCTTAGCTGAGAAGGAACGATGGTTGTCAGAGCCGTTCGTGCGAACCTTCTGATCGAATGGATCTGTTTGGAATTTAGTGTTGTTTTTTGGAGCTTCATCTGGCATAATCTTTTGGATGAGCGACGAAGGCAGAGGATCGCATGACGAACCAACCTCTTCTATCATATGTATTATCTCATTTTTAGATTCACTTTGATTTTTGAAAAGGGCTTGGAGATGAAGGTTTTTCGGCTCTTCTTCTCCAGTTTTGACTAGGTTTGACTGAACGTCTTGGAAAGTTGCCAATTGTTACTCTGGAGGTTTGTGATACCTCAGTATGAAGACGCATGCCCTACAACGAGGCTTGTCCGGATGTGTGATGAATGGGTCTCCCCATGGGCATTCCCATTCTGGTAGAGAAACTACGGGATGGTAGAAATACTCTTCTTCCCCAAGTAGCTCTCGGAGGTTGGAGTCGTCATTAGAACTTGAGTCCTCTTGTTAGTAACCCCTGGGCTCATCTTCTTCCTGGAATAGCATTTGTAGATCTGTCCTGAGTCGTTCTTCTAGCTCAAGTGCGGGAAGGTCCAGCCAGTAGTCTTCGTCATCACTGGGAGGCAGTTGCCATTCTTCTTCCAATGATCTCCAGAAGATCTGAGTTTGTGGTGATCCCGGAGACCAAGGGGTATTTGACTCTAGTTCTTCCTCAATTTCTATGATGACAATATAGAAGTCCTCTTCATCTATAGATTCCCAGTCTTCTATGAGCGACTCGTTCTCTGGGTGACATATATTAAATATTCCAGTCGTCTATGTCCGGAAGTTCTTCAATTTTGACAAATGGGCTGATCCCATCGAGGGCTTCATTAGTATCCTCTTGTTGGTTTAGATTCATAAGGTTGGCGAAAGCTTCCGCCATCTGTTCGACTTCCAGTAGTAGTGGTTTAGTGAGTCTTTATTGTTCTCGACACATTGGCCTTCTCGGTAGCCCCATATACAAAATGATCGTATAATGACCACTTGGGTGAGGTAATTTGGATATCGATCTATTTTCCATCTGAGCGATAGCTTACGCCGGTGAGCTTGTGGACCTTGGTAGGTAATATGGGTCCTATCCGCCCTTATTTATTTTTACCGAGTCCTGTGTGTGAGATTTACCCTAATTGATACATCAGATCCCATCCCTTTGTTGTGGTTGGAACTATATCATACATTCGTGATAGGTCGAAATCAGTTGCCCTCTTTGTTACCTTCCACTTGTACTGGAAAAGACCAAGGGTGGTCGATCTTTGCTATCGACATACTTTAGGGAGTCTCTGTTTTTCTAATACAGCCGATTGATAATATTGAATCTTGTGTCATTGGGATACTTGTAGTGTGGACATTTTCCATGCTTCCGTAGGGAGCATCCGCATATACCCTGATTATGGTGTCTTCGTAGGGGAAATTAACGCACTGATGGTAAGTTGATGCCACAACTTTCATTGATTCTAACCATCTTCTTCCCAAGATCAAATTATAAGTGCTTGATGAATCTGATACATGGAAGGTGGTATCCATCGTCACCGGCCCAAGGCAAACTTGGAGCTTAATGGCCCCTTTGACAAAGTGTCGAGTACCATCATAAGGGATTAGGGACAAGGAAGACGGTTGTATATCATGTTCTGTATATTGAAGGGTTTTAAGGGTTGTCAATGGACAAATATTCAAACTTGCTCCTTCACTTAGTGATGCTAGACCCCAATTTGCTACTAATGAGATGCTAATGTACAGATATTTAGAACAGTAAACAGAATAGAGCCAAAGTGTTAATCTTTGCCAAAATGAACTCAAAAAGCAGTAAAAAGACGATCGCACGTGAAAACTGTCAAAGCTGAAGAATAAAGAAGAATCGTATTTACGATTCTATTATAAAAGAAGCTAGAGACTGGAGAAAGTGTAACTGATTATGATTGATCGAAAGAGCAAGAATCATATCAAATAAAGAAGAGAAATCGTATTCACAATTTTGTATTATGAAGCTCATGCTACAGTTGAAGATCACGTGAGAATTGCACCGCCATGCACATAATAGAAAGAACTCTTAAATTAGAAGTCTTGTACACTACGAATCTGATAAGATTGGTGAAAGAATTTTGAAGATCTCTACTGCTGGAATTTCGAAAGAAGAGTCATGCATACATCTACTATTTTAAGCAAGAAAGATTAGGATTAGGAAATTTAGTTTTATTAGGAATCTTTTGTTTACTTTATTTAGAATTTGAATAATGTAACGGACCCCTTATGATCTATAAATAAGAGGGCTCGACACCCAAAATAACCATCCAAGGTTCTTGAAATCAATTGATGACTGAGGTTGGGAACTGGAATATCAACCTTAGAGTAGATTTTTATTGCTTTCTAGAGTAGAGTATCCGTAGCTTCTCAAGAGCAATTAATGTCTGCAATTGGGAGATGAAAGATCAATTTTATTGCTTTCTAGCTTAGATTTATTTTTATTGCATTTCTCTTGCTTTGTAAACATCTGATAGTTCTTGATTTTAATTGACGACTAAGATTGAGAATTTGAAAAATTAGTGTAATGGTATTTTATTTTTCATCTATAGTTTTCTAGTGTTTGATTGATGCCCAAATTCTGGAAAGTTGCATATTAGTATAGATCTATATTGAAAGAATTTTAGATTTGATTTACGCCCAAATTCTGAGAGACTTATATATAGTGTAACGATATTTTAATTTTCGTAGATATCCAAAAACTGAAGGAGTCTGATTGATGGCCAAGATCTAGAAGTTGGAGGATTTATATTTATTTTCTTACACTTTAGTTTAATTGAAAACCATTCTTTATTCTTTAAAGGCAAATAAAAGTTTTTAGATTTCAATCTTCCTCGTGGGAACGATTCAATCACTAGTGCTATAAGTTCCATTGTGCACTTGCAATAGGTTAAGACAGCATAATAATTTTAAAATAAGTGCTAACAAGTTTTTGGCATCACTGTCGGGGAAGCGAAAAAATCTTAAAAATAGATATTTGTCTTTCAAAACCTTTTTTCTTTCCTATTTTTGTTTTCTTTTGTCGCTTCTTTATCTTTTGCAGGTTTATTCGGAGCAGCGAATCGAAAGTTTCAAAACTTCTTATGACAATAGAAGCTAGAGGCTTAGATTTGTTTTCTCTCCATACTTTCTAATATAAAAATCAAATAAAATTAAAAGCACAAAAATATATATTTTTCTGGTGTATGCATCACACTTGATCTTGAAATTTTAAACTTTTTGAGTGTGATCCAGAAATTGAAAGGACTCTCTTGCATAACTTAGTATCTAGCCGACCTTCTGTAAGAGAATCCTGAACAATGGCTGATGATCACCCTATTTAGGCATATTTTAGCCCAGCCACTCTAACTGCACCTTCTTGTATGGTTGTGCCGGAGGTAGTGTTTGGTCAAAACTACGAGATCAAGCTTAATAAACTTCAAGCTTTACCTACTTTCTATGGGCTTGATCGAGAGGATCCCTATCAATACCTAAGGGATTTTATAAAACATTGCATTATGTTACAACTATCAGCAAATAATGATGAGGCCGTTAAATTACGATTGTTTCCCTTTTCTCTCAAGGATAGAGCGAAAGTATGGCTGATCTCATTGCCCGCTAGAAGTATTACCACTTGGGAAGGACCGCAATCCAAGTTCTTGGGCAAGTATTTTTCGATTGGTAAGACTAATCAAATTCGCCAAGTAATTCAAGACTTCAGGCAATTGCCTGGAGAATTATTTCATGAGAGCTAGGAACGCATGATAATTTTATTGAGAAAATGTTGCTATCATGAAGTGCTGAATTCATCTATTTTGCAAAGTTTCTATCAAGGGTTGACTAAAACCAGCTAGTCTACGGTTGATGTCGTAAGTGGATGAGCCTTCATGGCCTAGAATGGACAACAACCCTAAAATTTGTTTGAGAAACTGGTTGGCAATTCCAAGCAGAAATAGACTCTGCTTAGATCTGATCTGGATGTGATTCGCCACACCCCTCTTGCTAGGGGTTGTCTTTACAATGTCAGTAAGGACAAAGTAAAGGAGGATGACATTGACACCAAGGTTGCAGCCTTGGCATAGAAACCTGCAACATTAATGACTGCCAAACCTAGCACCCAGAAAAGACCTACCGTAGTTGTGCAATTTACCAGAGCATAACCCATACTATAGCCGAGTTCCCAAATGCGCCATTATACTTGGATGCAGTGGAAAAAGAACAAGTTATAGCATTTCAAAGGGGAGATTATGAGAATTCATACAACCCGTCATGGAGGAACCACCCAGGATTTAATTATGGTTCTAGAAGTGGGGTAAAACTAACACCATCTATTGCACAACCATAATATCCCCCTGCACAAATTTTCCACCCAAGACCACAAGTGCCTACTGTGCAGCCACAGTTTGAACCACAGAGAAGTGTACCCGATGCTACGGTTGTTCAGATCCTTCAGGATTTGCAATAATAATCACATCAACATTCAAGAGACTTATCACAACTTGCTTAGTTCTCTCAAGTGCTACACTCGCATACCCAGTCCATCACGAATCTATACAACTGTGGGATTTTTGACGATCTCGTCGTAACGATGCACTCGCTAACAAAAATATAGAGTCGACACCCATAGCTTTTGGTGTCCCGAGAAACCTACGTCATTTTTATTAGCACCAAAGTGTCACAAATATGACTCTGAATCCGGTCCACACCAAAGGTTCTTGGGTAGGGGCTTCGGTTATCGATTGGGAAGGTGTTAGGTACCCAATCAACCCGCTTAATGCAGTCTCTACTTATGACCAAAATAAAAACAATATAAAAGAAAAGAAAAAGGATTCCTCTTGCCCAAAGGGGCTTAAAATCCTATTTGTGCCCCTCTGTTCCTACCAAAAATTCGGTGGCGTAACGACACAAATGGGAGGATGGGGGAATAACCGAGAAGGTAGAGGAATAGAGGGGAGAGCCGGAGCTCTCGGGCCCTTGTTGTACCATTGAGGAGCCTTGCGTAGGCTTGCTTTGATGAGCTTTTGAAGGCTTGAATGATGAAAAATAGGGTTCTAACTCTTATGGTTTGATAGCTAAGAGGTAGAGAGAGGAGTCTAGGGGATAGCACACACCAAGACTAAGGGTTTTGGATGCAAGATTAAGCTTGAAATAAGGTTGGGAGATTCTTGAATTTTATGTGAAAATGAGGCACAGAAGGGAGGAAGAACTTCTAACTTTGAGCTCTTGCTCTCTAAAGCAAATTTCTCAACCTCTTAACCGAAGGGGAGGGGGGCTCTATTTATAGGAAACGGATAGGTTATGAGGCTATTTAGGTGCTAATTGGGGGTTAGCAATTAGGTAATCTTTAATCTAAGGTTTCCTAGGATTTTGAGAGCTTGAAAAGGTGTGAAACTAATAGTTGCGCCAAGGGTGATTTTAATGGTGAATGATAGGTTGGTGTTTCAAATTACTTAAGGGTTGCAAATAGGTACTAAAAGGGTGCCACAGGACTATCAAAACATACCCCAAAGACCCAGGTGGTCAACAGGTCAAACCCCATTCCAAAAATTTGAGGCAAAGTTGCACAGTCACTATTCAAATATCTGGCGCAACTATCATATATCTGGCGCAACTAATAGTTGCGCCAAGCATATGTACAGTAAAATAGTGCACATGAGGGGGTTTTTAGGAAATTGCAAGCCTGCGGGGGACCCACTTAAGTGTGGTGCAACTATTAATTGTGCCAAGCCATTTTCGAGCACAAAATGGCTTGGCGCAACTATTAGTTGCGCTAAGCCAAAATCTTGCAAAACTGCTTGGTTTTCAAATCGCCATAGCGTTTACTATATAACTCTAATTGAGGCAAATTTTGGCTTGTTGGAAAGCTAGGGAAGTCCTCTTTCCAATGGTATATAGTAGAAGACCTCAGCTAGTCCTAGTACACCACTCTTCATTCATTACTCGAGAAGGTTAGGTTTAGGGTTCGGAAGGGGTTCTAAGGGCCGGGATTAGTTTTTAAAGGCTCGGGATAAATTTTGAGGGATTTGGGATGATTCCTAGGATTTAGAAAGGTATCTAAGGGTACCATACATGCCATCAAAAGCTCGAAAGTGCGCCTCCCTCGAAATGTATCTCGATCGGGCCTTAGGCCATATTTGGGTGTCTACAGAATCTCCTCTTTGGTATCTGATCACTAATGATTGAATGCTTAAGAAAAGAGACATCTGAAGAGGCCCAAGGCATTACTGATGGGTCAACTACATTTAGAATGAACTTCAAACATCAGATGAGTAACATGGTGAGGAAGTGAAAGCCTTGTATGTCAGGAAAAACGGTCGTTTCTCAAGGTAATCGGTCCCCCAACACTTAGCGACATTACTGGGTATAACCGAGGTGGGATGAGTTATGAATGCCCTATAGCCAGGAAAAACATTCACTTCTAGGGATGATTTTGAAGGTATTTGATGTTTAAAATTCATTCTAAATACAACAGCTTCACAAGAAAGAGGGGTGATCGACCCACACTTAAGGATCAGTGCTAGGCAAAACTACACAAGGCTCCACAGTTTGTGTCCAATCAGGTGAGGCATTGACCGCCTCATTTGACTAGTCACAGTGCCCCTGCTCAAAGCAGGGTTCGAGGTCTTTGGGCGAACCCATTGATCCCGAAGTTTATTTAGTATGACTACTCGAGCGGAGTGAACAGAGGTCGCAATGCTTTTTGGGAGTACGTGCTGTCTTTTCCAATGTGCCCCGGATCATCATGACGTAGAGCATCTAACCTTAAATAAGACCAAATAGATCTGGCCAAAGTCAGGTGCCTACCAAAGGAGACATCTGATCCCGATCTCTGCTGACAATGATCTTACAAATCAATTAACTATGCATAAATGCACCCATTAGGGGCGATAAGCAACAAAGGCGATGGAAGTCTTGACCCAGATCCCATCTGGGTACAATTTATGAGAACAAATGACCATCCTACGGATACCCAAATGCAAGGTGTACATTTTACAGGGATACAACGCCAATAAAGGTTTTAAGCTTGAGAAAATAAAGGAAAATGAACCCTTCTGCATGCGTGTTTACACATAGTTTGGTCGATATGTACTTCCATTTTCAACAGGTTGGTTTCAACCAATGACTAACCTTTTTCATAACAGAGTTACCCGGACCTCAAACCCCGTAGGGTGCATGCCTAGACTGGGGACCAAGAGTCCACATATCCGAAAGGTTCTTGAAAAATCTGAAGCTTAGACTCTCACGTTCATATGAATCAAATACATAGTGCTTAGCTCAAAGATTTAACAGTGGAATCATCCTGATCAAAACATTGACCTTCTGATCATGATTGACACCATTGCTCATACTTTGAAGTAGGATCCCAAGATCCAAGGTGAACCTTCAGACTTAGGACATTAATTTAGCATAGCTACGTTATCGATAAAATATTGACATTTTACCGCATCAAAAATATGCAAGTGCGTAGCTGTGTGTGCTATGAAAACACAGATTTATTCCTTCTTCTCTTTTTTCAATGATTGCTTTTTCCATATTTAAAAAATAAAATAAAATAAGCATTATTTGGACCTCAAACCTTGGGAGGCACACGCCAAGACAATGCATACCAAGAGCTCATGCCTCTGAAACAGTTTACGACGAAACTGAAGCCAATGTACTCAAGTCCATGTGATATCGAAAGGATCAGGTCAGAATAGGGTATCCATAGAAGGACACTCAATCTTGTTATATATTGCCACATTAGGGGCAATAAATAACAAGGCGATGGAAGTCCCAACCTAGATCCCGTTCGGGTATAATTTATAGGAACAAACGACCATCGAACGAATACCCAGACGCATGGCATACACTTTACAGGGATACCGTGCAGGTTTTAAGTCTGCGCCCTAAAATGGGCCCTTTTGCATGCATATTTGCACATAATTGTCTGACGTAGTTTCGTATCTGATAGGTTGGAAACAATCCAACAATAGATCTTTTCAAGGACGGAGTTATCCGGACCTTAAACCCCGTAGGGCGCTCGTCCGAAGAGCTAGTGCCTCCGAAAATATCACGTGACAAACTTGAAGTTCAAGGCACTCAAGTTCACCCGAAACCAAAAGATGGAGCGATCAGGGCAAAGATTTAATGGTGGAATCAATCTGGTCAAAACATTGACTATTTGACCAAGATTGATACTGTTCTCCTACTTTGAAGTAGGATCCATGGATCCAAGGTGAACCTTAGACCTATGACATTAGTTTTGCACAACTGCGTTACTAATAAAATATTGATATTTTACCGTATTGAAAACACGCATGTGTGTATCTATGCATGAAAAGTTCACAGATTTTTTTTTTTCTTTTTCAAAATGATTTTCATTCTCCCTTTTTTTTTAATGGACCTGACGTTGGTGGCAGGATGCTTCATCTGATTTGTTCATCGTGAGAAGTTGCCTGCTTCGAGGCTTTGGACCGTTTGATATTCCAACACATCCTTGAGAAAATGTTAGTCCCTTTTTTGTTTATATAAGTAACAATAAGCATCCTAATTAATAGAAGGAGAAACAAACTTTTACCTATATTTTTTCATTTTCAAAATTTATATATATTTTTTGGGATTTTTATTTTCAGAGATTTTTTTTGTTCTTTTTCTTTATTTTTGAGATGGAAGTACGATGCTGTAACTATACACATGGGAAAGAGTAGAAATATATACACTCACATTTTTTTTGTATTTGAATTTTTCTTGATTTTTTAATTCTTTTTTGGCTTTTCTCTTTTTTTTTTTTGATGATGCCTTATCAGTGAGGTGAAGTCACGGGTCCCACTTTGGGCATAGTCGAACCCCCTTTTAAATAGTTGGGTCTAAGGGAGTTTCAGCAGCCTTACCAAGATTGGAACATCAATCCCTTTGGGCTGAGTTAAACCTTTCTCCTTACCTCGGGTCATATGTTTGACGAAGCTGTTCACAAGGATAATTCTGGTCGGGGCCTGATTTGAACTAGTATGAGTGGCCCAGAAAAGGGGATCAGGGAGAGTAACTAAGAGGGCTCCTCAAACATTAATTTTATCAACCCATTCTAACAATTAATTTTCTTTTAAAACTCTTTTACTGACAACTCCCAAGGTGGGTTTGTCATGGCCATTTTTGCCCTCTTTTTACCCGTGGTGCCCTTTCGAGTTTTCACTTGGTCCACACAAACTCATAGTTTCACCATGTCCATGGGTTTAGCTCTCTTACCCCAAGCGCCCTTTCGAGTTTTCACTTGGTCTACACAAACTCATAGTTTTTTATCTGTAGTGCCCTTTTGGGTTTTCACTACATCCATCTTGCTTTGAGCTTGTATTTTTATTTTATTTTTTTCCTTTTACATTATTTTTTCAAAAGCCACGACATAGATGTCGATTCCATCATAACTGGTTGGATGGGGCTCTAGTGTTGTCTCACAATTCGGCTCTTGTTGACTTAACAGATGCTATGACTGCTTGTGAACTTGAAAAGAGGGCTTTCTTCAGGGTGTAGCTTGGCCATGGGTCAGGTTAGGATTTGAAGGTATGCTTGGCTAAATAGGGTTTTCTTGATATGGCTTCAGTTTTTCTCGACATTCTTCTTCCTTGAGGGATTTTATTGTACATGCCCCACGATTATATTTTTTCTTTTGTCTTTATCTTATTTCAGGCAATCTCTTTTTGAGGTTTTACTTTTCCGATTTTTTAAGATTTTGATGGTAACTTACTTCCTCTTTTTTTTTTATAGGTACACACTTTTTCTTTTCCAGGGAAGTGGTTCATTGAAAGAAAGTCCTAGGCTCAAAATGGGGTGCCAAAGGATATCATCTTTTTTAGGGATGCTTTTTGGCTACTGTATTTGGAATGATGGTCTCTTTTGAGTGATTCTTAAGCAGTTATGTATCTATTTCACGAACACTTACCTTATCGTGATAGACTAAGTGTAGAACTGTCGGACGTATCCAACGTTGATGGGCTCAGAAAGATGATCTCCGTCCATGGTGGCGAGGTAGATGGTGTATCCCAGTAGCACTTCTCGGACGACGCAAGGTCCTTCCCAGTTCGGCTCGAATTTTCCTCTCGGATCGGCGTGGAGGGATGGGAAGATCTTCTTCAACATAGATCTTGATCATGGATACATTTATTGTAAGTGTATGCGATTCACCCCTGGTAAACTTGAGTGTGACATAAGGCTAGGAGTCTCTTCTCATCCAATAAGTTCAATTGGTCAAAGCGGGATCTCTCTTTCTCTGCTTCGGGTAAGCCTGATTCCATGAGAATTCGAAGTGAGGATACTTCAACCTCTACCAGTAGGACGATGTTAGTTCCATACACAAGGGAGAATGGTGTTGCCCCTGTAGTAGTACGGATCGACATTCTATAGGCTCATAAAGCAAATGACAACATTTCACTCCAATCTCAGTAAGTGACAACCATCTTCTCTGGGATGCGGATGACCATCTTGTTAGCAGCTTCTATGGCTCCATTAGTTTAAGGCCGAGAGGGGGATGAGCTATAGTGCATGATCTTGTATTGATCACAGAAGGCTCGGATATATTTATTCACAAAGTTTGTGCTGTTGTCCGTGATGATATCCTTGGGTACTCCAAATTGGTACACAATATTATTTTTGAGAAATTTCTCGATGTGACTGGCCGTGATGCTGGCAGATGACGCCGCTTCTATCGACTTGGTGAAGTATTCAATGGCGATGATGATGAACCGATGTCCATTGATGCTTTTGGCTTAATCATTCTGATGACATCAAGGCCCCAAGTAGCAAATGGCCAAGGAGTGGTCATGCAATGTAGATCGATGGCAGGAGCATGTATCAGACTAGAGTGTTCTTGATACTTGTAGCATTTCTGAACATATTTGCAGCAATCTGATTCCATAGTTGTCCAAAAGTATCCCTGCTGTAGAATTTTCTTATTGAGCATGTGACCGCTGACGTGGGGATCGCATACTCCTTCATGGATCTCGCTAATGATGTTGATTGTTGATGAGTAGCGAAATATGATGATATTTCACTCCTAAATACCTACATTTAACTATTTAATGAAGGCTATCTGATAGGAATTACTAGATTTGATGTATTTCAGGTAAATATAATCCAAGTGCGTAAAACATCCCAAGAATCTCGAAAATAATATCAAAACACCGCAACTTTGGGTCATCGGGAACTTGGTGGTACTTACAGCTCAATTTGGACCTTCAAGACGTTAGATTCAAAAAATTGCTAAAACACAAATGTTGTAGAGCTCGTCGTCAGCTTTCCAACGCCACAAGAATTGCCTCAATCTGACTTTAGGACAGAATGTTATGGCCACAATACCGAGGCAGTGTCTGATGCAAAGTTGGGCGGCGGAAATTGCTTTATCCCTTAGATGTCAATCGATTGACAGGAGAAGACAACTTTGTCCCTACTTAAGAGTCAATCGATTGAGGTATTAGGGATAGGGTTTGTTCGACCATATAAAAAGGAAGCTACGAGTTTTGAAGGGGGGATTATTAGTTTTAGAAGAGTTTTTATTTTTTAGAATAGACGTAGAGAGATAGAGAGTTTTTTATTCTCTTTTATTTTTGAGAGGTTTGTTCCCTTTAACTTTTCAGTATTCATTTCTCCAATTTATTATTTTTATCCTGTTGATTCATGTTTTAAATTTAAAGATTAGTAGAGAGCATTTCTAATTTCTTTTCTGAAGATCATCGTGGATCAAAGAATTTTCATTGAAGGTTGAGGTATTTTTGATTGATTAGATTAATGTTATTTTACATTTCTTATTTATTTAAGTCATTTAATTACAACATGTGTGACTAATTTCTTAGGGATGGGGATCTAATGATTCCCATCCGAGGGATGTACTTCTAATAATATAAATCTAGGATTAAAATATGAGATCTTATTTTATGGTTGCTATGTTATCACGAACGGATGAAATATCTGCCATTAACTGAGATCGAGTGTGCCAAGTCATGCCCTGGATCTCAGATCTGTGACGGTGATTTTACCCCAATCATTGTTATATGGTCTTTTTGCTTTCATCGTGTGGATCTACTTACGATTATGATCTGAGATCGAGTGTGCCGAGCCATGCCCTGGATCTTGGATATGTAATGGTAATTTTATCTTAATTATTCCCTAATCTGAAATTAAGTGTGCCGAGCCATGCCCTTGATCTCAGATCTATGGTGGTATTCTTATTGGAATTTTCACCCACTTTAGGGATGATTTTTATTTGCATCTGAGATCAAGTGTGCCGAGCCATGCCCTTGATCCCAGATATATATATGGAAATCATCTATGAAATTAAGTCCTGATTGCAGGGATGCAACGTGGAACCTATTTGGGTTTTTGACCATTTATCTTCCATAAAAGATGTTTTTCTTCAATGATATATCTCATAGTTTAATCCTTATATTTGTATTAAGGAAAGAACAAACCAAAGATGGGAGGATTTAGCATCTTCATCTTTACCTTGATTTTTGAATTATCAATTAAGTTTTAGTTTCTAGTCAGTAATTATCATCTCATAAAACCACCTTAATTATAATATTGGTAGGGCACTGTTAAATCTTGGTAGATTTCTAGAATTACTATTTCATCTTTTTAGATTTTCTAAAATAGTCCTTGTGGGAACGATCTCGTACTCCGCACCCACTATCTACAATCTGATTCGTGCGCTTGCGAGTAAAACATTACAATTAAAATTCACATCAATTGCTTCACTTTCTGTAAGGCACCTGAGCAAGATGTTATTATACGATCGCTTGCAAAGGCATTCCCCACAAATGACGTAGCTTGTTGCTAGACGTTGAATGGTTCATCAGTCCGTCTTGGACGTACCCTCAGAGAAAGTTAATGTCTCTAGGAAATTCTTGATATCTGAGAACCAAGGTGGCTCATCATCAGGCTTAGTAGGTTCCTCAATTTGGAGGTAGAAGGCTGGTCATTCCTTTGCTCGATCATGATCGGCTTCATCTCAGCACCATACAGGATTTCTATCATTGACGCCAGAGTGGCTAATACGTCGGTAAAGCAATTTCTTATCTGGGGGACATATGAGAATGTCATGTCCTCGAAACAAACTATCAGATCCTCGAGGTGCTCATGGTAAGGGATCAGTTTCTCGTCTTTCATTTTCCAGTCACCGTTCGTTTGGCATATGATTAACTGCGAATCGCTAAACACTCGAAGGTGAGTTACATGTAGATTGAGATCCGCCAGCAAACCAGCGACACAAGCTTCGTATTCAATGATGCTGTTAGTGAAAGGGAAGTTGAGCTTGATAGAGATGGGTACGTGGGATCCTTTTGGTAAAATCAGAATGGCGCCAACTCCTTGACCTCGACATTTGCTGCCCTGTCAAAGTGCATTACCCATGATTCTTCTGTTTCTTCAGTATCATCTTCCGTCATGAATAGGATGTCCTCATTGGGGAACTCAGTTCTCAAAGGCTCATAATCTTACAAAGGATTGTCGGCAAGATGATCGGCGAGTACTTGCCCCTTAATCGACTTCTGAGTGACGTAGGTGATGTCGAACTCAGATAATAAAAGCTGCCATCGTGCGGTTCATCCAGTGAGAGTCGGCTTCTTGAACAGGTATTTCAATGGGTCCATTCGGGCCAAAAGTAGTACGGCTTGGGATAGCAAGTAATGGCGGAGCCTCTGAGTACCTCATATAAGAGCTAGGCATGGTTTCTCTAGATGAGAATAGCGCATCTCATAATCAGTAAACTTCTTGCTCATATAGTAAATGACCTGCTCTCTTCTTCCCGTCTTGTCATGCTACCCTAAGACACATCCCATCGAGACTTCCGTCGTGGAGAGATACATCAAGAGTGGTCTCCCCGGCTCGAGTGGTACCAAAACAGGTGGGTTAAGGAGGTAACTTTTAATTTTGTTGAACGCCGCCGGACAATCGTCGTTTCATTCAACGGGCGAGTTCTTCCTTAGTATCTTGAAGATCGGCTTGTAGATTGGAGGTAGCTGTGCAATGAACTGACTAATATATTGTATTCTGCCCAAGAACCCTCTAACTTCCTTCTTAGTAGACAGTGGTGGCATTTCAGTGATGGCTTTAACTTTGACTGGGTCGACCTCGATCCCTCTCTTGCTAACGATGAATCCCAATAGTTTCCCAGACATAGCACCAAACGCACACTTTTATGGATTCAGACGTAACCTGTACTTTCTTAAACTCTCAAACAATTTTTGGAGGTTTACCAATTGATCGCCTCGCTCCGGTGACTTGGCTATCATATCATCGACATACACTTCAATTTCTCGGTGCATCATGTCATGAAACAGTGCGGTCATAGCTCTCTGATACGTTGCACCGACATTCTTCAGCCTAAACGGCATGATTCTATAGCAAAGGGTTCCCCAAGGAGTGATGAATGCAGTCTTCTCTCGATTTACCTTTGCTATCTTTATCTGATTGTATCCTAAGAATTCATCCATAAAAGAAAGCATCCCGTGCTTAGCAGTGTTATCGACCAAGATGTCGATGTGCGGCAATGGGAAATCGTCCTTCGGGCTCGCCTTGTTCAAGTTTCTAAAATCAATGCACATGCGGACCTTTCCATCCTTTTTCGGCACATGCACAATATTGGCTAGCCACTGCGGATACTTAGATAACATTAGAAACCTTGCATCATACTGCTTGATGACTTCATCCTTGACTTTCAACATCCACTCGGGTCGGAGACGTCTCAGCTTCTACTTAATCGGCTTCATATCAGGGTAGAGAGGCAACTCATGCTCAACCAAATTGGTGTCCAGACCAGGCATGTCCTCGAATGACCAGGCAAAAATATCTTGGTATGACCGAAGGAAATCGATCATGCATTTTCTTTCTTCGAGAGATAGCGACGTTTCGATTTTGGTAATTCAGGGAATCTCCTTAGTCCCTAGATTAACGTCCTCAGTTTCCTCGACAATGGGGGTAGGGCCATGCTCAAATTCGGCAAACCGGTCAAGGAGCTCATTGGGGAGCTCCTCCAAGGGGATATCCTCATCCAGACTCGTAACTCCTACCTCTTCTTGTATTTCTATCGGAAAGGGGTCGATTTTATGTGGGACGAGCATTTCGATTATGGCATCTTTTTGTGAGATTTTATCTGGAATTTTAAATGATAATATTTTTGGACTTTATATTTTTTAAATGTTTTTGAGGTTTTGTATTTTTTCAATGTTTTTGAGGTATTATATTTCTTCGAAAACAGACCCTTGGTAGCGTGAGTCTATGTATATACAAGGTATTGCCTGCCAAGGGCTTATCTTACTTTTTATAGGTTATTTTTTCTTAGAAAACGTGTGCTAAATATTAGGCCACTCCCCGCTTCCAGGGCAAATATGCCCAGTTGCGTACCTGAGAGACCGCTCCTTTACCTATTTGGATGGAGGGTGCTGACTGATACGACTCTTCGGAGTCAGCCTCCATCATGTTGATCCCCATTTCGTCTGAGATGATGTCCTTAAATGTCAATACCATTTTGTGGTGATTTACCATAGGGGGAGTTTGTTCAGGTACTGGCCATCATTCTTTAAAGAGGGATGGCGCGGCCAAATCTATCTCTAGGCTAGGAAGGGTAATGTGGGGATTGGTGGGGTGAACTGGTGTTGTAGGCTTGTGTGGGGTTAATCGAGAGTCCCCATTCTGGTCAATTTTCACAACCCCGACACTCACAAATGAATTTCTGATATGAGGCTTGGGTCGAGGTTTCTCCTCTATGTGGATCCCCTGGCTTTTGCAGCTGCCGTGGCATGGGCTTTTTCCTTAGCCTCTCTTACTTCTTTTGCGGGCTTGTAACCTAGCCCAAACCTGACTTTCTGACCGCCATTAGCTGTGACGGGCTCCTTCTTTCCTTGTAATCTAGGCCCAAGACCTCTTCTTTTCTAATAGCCCCACTTTTGGAGCATAGCCACTGTCTCTATCATTCTCCCTCTAGTTCTTTTAATGATGCCCTCGATGGGCTCCAAGAGTATTGTAGACACCTCGTATTCGAAACTGTGGAGGTCGACGTCCTCAACGGTGTGCAGCACATTGGGATTTTCAACGCTGTTGCTGGCCTTCTCTTTCTCACTGTGCCCCTCACTGATGATTGTGATGATCTTATGCCCTGATGCAAATTTGAGTTTCTGGTGCATTGTGGAGGGTATCACTCCAACCTCATGTAGCCACGAGCGCCCCAGTAGCAAATTAAATGAGGATTTGATGTCCATTACTTGAAATAATATGGAGAAGGTCATTGGCCCAATTAATAGCTCAAGATCAACTTCTCCCATTATCTCTCTCCTGGTATTGTCAAAACCTCGGGAACTGGTTCTCGTGGGTCTCAGCATGCAAGGATCTACCTCAATCTTGGTGGCAGTTCTCAACGAGCATATGTTCAATGCAGACCCATTATCGATCAAAACAAGGGGGATAATCATATTTTCGGACTCAATGGTTATATTCAAGGACTTTGAGTGACTACCTCCTTCCTCAGGTAAATTGACATCAGAAAATGAAATGGAATTTGGAGCCATCACTTGATCAATTATTTGCCCGACTTCATCTGGGCTAACTTGAAGTGAGACATGCACATTTTTTAATGCCCCATTAAAGCTTGGAAATAAAGCGGGGACATCATCAACAAATCTCATACAATAATATGGGCAAGCATTCTTCTCAGCTGAGTCTTCAGTATATGTTCTCGACTCATTTTCTTAAAGGGATTCACAGAGCTATCTTTCTTTCCCTCTGGTTGGGCTTGTACTGCTGCTGGTGCTTCTGGCTGCTTCGAGATCTCTCCGAATCTCATGTTGAAGTCCACTGCCCCTTCTTTGTTGCTGCCAGCATTGACATCTGTTTGCTCATAACTCAATGGGACCTGATGAGGATTTTAGGTTGGTCTCAGAATTTGAAATGGCATGGCTATTGGTATCAGATGCTCTTGTACTGTGGGCTTTGGAGGTGTGGGTAACACTTGATTTACCTCGGTGATAGCTGGTTGGGTGGAAAAATTAGGCCAGACGGGGGTGGTGAAGCTTGTGAGTGGTGGTGCCGGGGGAAAAGCGGCAGGGGTAGGCCATTGGTAGCTGATGGGTGCCGGTGGGGATTCGGGGTAGGGGTAGGCCATTGGTATCTGATGGGTGTTGGTGGGGGATTGGGGGTATGATGGGCTACTGGGTAATTGACGGGGGTGGTGGTGTATGATTGATATGCATTTATGTGCACATAATTGACGGGTGCGGGTGATAGAAAGTAAGCGCTTAAATCCAAGGGTTCAATTTGTGGAGTCGAGTCGGGGAAATAATTTGACAAATTCAGAAGTTCAATCACCCGAATATTCCTTTCTTCAATATTTCTCGGCAATGGTGCCACATAGCTCTCCCGATCACTGATGTAGTCTGATGGGTCAAACTCAAGTTCCTCCTCATATTCCTCTACCATCCCGATGGTGGGTCTGAGACCTGCTCCACCGGTAGGATGTGGGGGCAATGGCACCTGGTGGATATTTGCATGTTGGTTCACTTGCGAAGGTGCCAGTGGAATGATTTTTCTGGCATCAATCAAATCTTAGATTGTGTGCTTCAATGGGAAGCAACAGTCAGTCGGGTGACCCGGGCCTTGATAAAAATTGCAATGGGTATTCAGGTCATAGTTCTTTGGGATCGGGTGGAGAGGAGGTTGCGATTGATGAATAGTAACTAATCCCTTTTCTATTAATAAAGGCAAAAGTATACTTAATGATTGCCCCAAGGGTGTAAACACTCGATCATAGCGGGCTCTTCTTTGCTCTGGAGTCGTTTGCATTCCTTGACCATTTCCTGTTCTCTGTATCTGCTCAGTTCTGATCGGTGCTGGCTGGGCCACTTGGAATTGGAACGGGGTTACATTATTGTTGGGTCTGGCATTGGCAATGTTTTAGACATCGGCCCTGATTCTCTTATCATTCCTTTGTTCCAAAAACCTTCTAACCCCACTGCTCCACTTAGTATATTTTTGTTCAGGCGCCCCTCCTTGATAGCATCTTCACAGTGGTTGGCATTCCTCACTAGATCAACAAAACTGGACTACTGCTGGTACACCAAAAAGTCTGAGATCACTGGTAGAGTATTCTTGAAAAGTATTCCGCTTTGCTCATCATCAGGTATCCTGTTTTTAACCTGAGCTGCCAGTGCTCTCCACCGCCCCAGGTAGTTGCTGAAGGTCTCATTTGGGTTTTATTTTAATCGGGCCAAGTCAGACTTACGCAGTTCGATGTTAATATTATAGACATTTTATTTCTGGAATAAGTGCGTTAAGTTTTTCCACGTTTTCATCATAGATGGTTCCAAAATATGTGAACCACCTCAGGGCCGGACTAGTCAAACTCTTTTGGAAGACCTTTATCAACAATCTTTCGTCCCCTCCATATTGGCATATGTCCCCATAGTAAGACTTGAGGTGTGTAATAGGATTTTCGATGCCATTGTATTTGTCAAAAGCCGACATTTTAAATTTGGGAAGCAAGGGGACCTCAGCAAACATGCACAAGTCCGTGAAGTCTGTGGCGTGGATTTCAGCACCACCCATCTTCAATAACTGCTTCTGGATCTTGTCTAATTGTTCCCTTAATTGTTCTGATTCTTTGGACATGGGGGCTGTCTTCTCAATTATAAGTCTGGAATCACTCTGGGCTGCCAGGGGTGGGGTAATTACAGGTGGAGGATTAACATTGGTCAATGCCCCGACATAGGCCCCACTATTTTTTATCTCACCCTCCTCATACAACTGGTCTACATAGGGTGCAGTGAGGACAAGATTTTCTTGTTGATGCAGGGACCAGATGGGGTTGGATTAGATGTGGGTCGGATGGGACCCTTGAATGTAAGGGAAGTGTTATGGGGTGATGGGGTGAGTGGTAGTTTGGTTTTGGGGCGGGGCTTGATGGGGCCATTGTACATGGGGGAAGGTTTGGAGGTGGCCTTGGGGTGTGGGGCTATGGGTAAATTTGGGGTTGATATAAGGCATAGGTTTGATCGGGGTATGAGGGTTGTGAATGGGTGAAATTTTGGAGAAATTGTGAAGGGTATGGGTGTGAGGTTCCAAGGTTAGGCTGGGCTTGGGTTTGGGCCATGAAGCCTTGGGAGGGTTGGGCCACAAAGCCTTGGTCATGATAGGTTTGGGCCATGGGCCATTGATGGGTTTGGGCCATGGGCCCTTGGAGGGTCGGGCCATGGGCCCTTGGTGGGTCTGACCCATTGGGGTTTGATGGGTCTGGGCCATGGGCCCTTGATGGATCTAGCCCATTGGGCCTTGATGGGTTGGCCCTTGGTGGGTATTGCCCATTGGCCCTTGATGGGTCTAAGCCATGGGCCCTTGATGGGTCTATCCCATTGGGCCTTGATGGGTCTGGCCCATTGGGATTTGATGGATTTGGGCTATGGGCCCTTGATAGGTATGGGTTATGGGGTTTGGGGCCATGGGGCCTTCGGACATGTGGGGACTAAAGGTTTGGTCCATTGGGCCTTGAGGCATGTGGGTAATGGGAGATTGAATGGTGTGGATGATGGGGGATTGATGGGAGTCATGGGGGAGTGAGGCATGGAAACTTGATAGAGTCTCAGATGGATTCATGGGTGTGTGGTATGGATGAGTGAAGATGTGTTGGGAGGCCTTCCACCTATTGTAGGCTTGGACCATCTCTTCCATCGTGGCCACAGAAGGAGGATCGGATGGGGATGGGTTGTTTGAGGCTAAGAGGGGTATGGATGGAGTGGATGTGGAGGGTAAATTGGGCATGACCCCGATAAAATCGGGCATGACCCGGGTAAGGGATGGGATATGGGATGGTTTGGAGGAATGAGATGGGGCATTGGAAAAGGGGGGTTGGTTGGGTATGTATGGGGATGATGAAGGGTAAAGTGTGGGTGTTTGGGAAAAACCAGGCATGGCCCTGATAAAAATAGGCATGACCTAGGTAGATGGGGGGATGTGTGGGGGGTTGGATAAGGTAGAAGTGGTATATGTGAATGAGGGTGGATCAGGTCTATAGGGGGAAGATGGGAAATGGGGTATGGATGTGGATGGGAACAATCGGGTTGGGCTTAGAATGGATGTGGGTGGAAGATGGGGTTGATTTGGCACGGATGTGGATGGAAAGTGGGATGGGTTTGGCATGGCTATGGGAGGAAAAATGGGCATGGTTTGGGCAAAAGATGGGGAATTGGGGGGTGGATTTTGGATAACTTGGGAAGTGGTGGATGGAAAAATAGGGGCGCCAAAGGGGCCGAAAATTGCGAAGGGCGATTGGGTGAGGGGGGTTGAATTGAAGGCTTCTTCGGTGTGGGAATGGGTTGGAGAATGTGGTGGGGATGAATCGGGATCGGCGTATGCCGGGTCCACTACCCACGACATCGTTTGTTGGAGGGTTGGGTACAGGTGCCTTGGATAAAGCCCAAAAAATTTCCTCCTCCTTCCCCTACGGGATGATGGAGGGTGAGATGATGCCGTTATGCCGACACCACAAAGACTCTAGTTTGTGGATTTTTTATTTTTTATTTTTTTTTTATTTTTATGAGTGAAAACAATGGTTCCAAAGCCTTCAATGTTTCCTTCTCAGGCGGCTTTCGTGCCCTAAATAGGACCCGTGGCGACGATTCCGAAGCACTTCGAAAGAATCAAAGGAAGACCTTTGATCTATTAAAGGCATAGAAATCGATGCGGACAATTCGATCCCCCAAAATGAGTCAAGGAGAAGCCACCTTCTTTTGATCGGTGGGGGCATATTGGGTGTCGGAGATGGCGGGGCCCAAACAGAGGCACTAAGACACTAATTGGGAGACTTGGGATATGGAAAAGGCCACAGATTCGGACTGGGGCTGCTCAGAATCAGCCTAGCGCAACTATTAGTGGCGCTAGAGCAAAAGGTCCAAATTTAAAGCTGGTGCAACTAATAGTTGTGCCAGTGTACTGTTGGGGCATTTTGCATTGGCGCAAGTAATAGTTGTGCTAGAGAAATATGGCTCTCCAGTTTGTTTGACAGCAGCAAACTCAGTCCAAAATTAGTCTCCAAACTGGCTTTTGTGGAAGCTGGGCTTTCGGGGACTGATTTTTTAGTGAAACGTTCTCTCCTCACCGAACCTAAAGGTTTGAGTCCGGTATAACTCGCTAGCACGCTACTCAAAGGGTTTTAAGCTTGTAGGAATAGGTGATCCATCTAATATACCTTCGATGCAAGCGCCTTCTCAGATACTAGGTGGGCTAAGACTTTTTTGGATCATCACCACTAGGGGCGGCTGCCATACTAAGACTCGGGTGGTTGTATGTGTGCCTAATAACCCAACCCTTTAAAATCTTCCCCACAAAAAAAAAAATTGATTAAGTCTCCTTTCTTGGTTCAATTTTAATAATTTTGCAAATTAAAACTTTTTGTGGAAGTTTTCTTAAGTCTAAAAATCGGGGGAGATGATCCCGTGCCGCCACTACGGGTCGGCATCCACTATTAGGATATGATTGCACAAGTAGGCCCGCCAATCAGCTAAGGCACTCTAAATGATGGAAAAGTAAAGAAAAGTAAATGACAATGCACAAGTAGCCCCGTTGATCGGCTAAGGCGCTAAAATAATGAAAAAATAAAGAAAGTGAAAGCAATGCGCAAGTAGGCCCGCCAATCGGCTAAGGCTCGTAAATGACGTAAAAGTAGGGGTAATTAAAATGATTTAATAGGAGGGGTGAGTAAAAATAAAATAAAATAAAGAATAGCAATAAAAGGTTAGTAAAATCCAAAATAAAAAGGCCAAGTTCAAGGGGAAGCTCCCCAGCAGAGTCGCCATCTGTGCAATCGTGGGATTTTTGACGATCCCGTCGCGACGATGCGCTCGCTAACAAAAATATTGAGTCGCCACTCGGAGCTTTTGGTATCTCGAGAAATCTAGATCATTTTTATAAGCACCAAAGTGTCACAAATATGACTCTAAATTCGGTCCACACCAAAGGTTCTTGGGTAGGGGCTTCGGTTATCGATTGGGAAGGTGTTAGACACCTAATCAACCCCTTAATGCAGTCTCTACTTATGGCTAAAACAAAAATAATATAAAAAAAAAAGAAAAAGGCTTTCTCTTGCTCAAAGGGGCTTAAAATCCTATTTGTGCCCCTCCGTTCCTACCGAAAATTTGATAGCGTAACGACATAAATGGGAGGATGGAGGAATGATCGAGAAGGTAGAGGAATAGAGTGGAGAGCCAGAGCTCTCGGGCCCTTTTTGCACCATTGAGGAGCCTTGTGTAGGCTTGCTTTGATGAGCTTTTGAAGGCTTGAATGGTGGAAAATAGGGTTTTAACTCTTATGGCTTGCTAGCTAAGAGGTAGAGAGAGGAGTCTAAGGGGTAGCACATACCTAGACTAAGGGTTTTGGATGCAAGATTAAGCTTGAAATAAGGTTGGGAGATTCTAGAATTTTATGTGAAAATGGGGCACAAAAGAGAGGAAGAACTTCTCACTTTGAGCTCTTTCTCACTTAAGCAAATTTCTCAACCTCTTAACCCAAGGGGAGGGGGGACTCTATTTATAGGAAAGGGTAGGTTATGAGGTTACCTAGGTGCTAATTGGGGGTTAGCAATTAGGTAATCTCTAATCTAAGGTTTCTTAGGATTTTGAGAGGTTGGAAAGGTGTGAAGGTGGTTTTAATGGTGGATGATAGGTTGGTGTTTCAAATCACTTAAGGGTTTCAAAACACACCCCAAAGATGCAGGTGGTCAACAGGTCAAACCCCATGCCCAAATTTGAGGTAAAGTTGCACAGTCACTGTTCATATGCCTGGCGCAACTAATAGTTACGCCAAGTATATGTACAGTAAAATAGTGCAGGTGAGAGGGTTTTTGGGAAGTTGCAAGCCTGTAGGGGACCCACTTAAGGGTGGTGTAAATATTAGTTGCGCCAAGCCAAAATCCTATAAAACTGCTCAATTTTCAAATTGCCATAACCTTTGCTATATAACTCCGATTGAGGCAATTTTTAGCTTGTTGGAAAGCTAGGTAAGTCCTCTTTCCAATGGTATATGACTTGATAGTAGTAGAAGACTTTACCTAGTCCTGGTGTACCACTCTTCATCCATTGCTCGGGAAGGTTAGGTTTAGGGTTCGGAAGGGGTTCTAAGGGTCGAGATTGGTTTTTAAAGGTTCGAGATAAATTCGAAGGGATTTGGGATAATTCATGAGGGTTTGGGAAGGTATCTAAGGGTACCATGCATGCCATCAAAAGCTCGGAAGTGCGTCTCTCTCGAAATGTATCTCGATCGGGCCTTGGGCCAAATTTGGGTGTCTACAGAGGCAAGATTGGTCAATTAGCCTCGCAAATGACAAAGAGAGAAAGTGGCCAACTGCCAGTGCAGCCAATTAGCAACCCAAGAGGACAAGTGTTTATGGGAGAGACATCCACTCCCACTAATCCAAATTGAGTTCCTCTAGGATCCGTCGAGCTACCAACTTATCCATAGAAATTTTTTTTAAATTTGGTAAATTTGTAGGAAATTTTGTTCAAGAAGTATCTTATTACTCAAGTTGTGGTAAAACACGACCCATCGTAACGTATTCTCTTATGTACTATTTATATTACGAGTAATCATATGGAATTACGAGAGCTCGTAACCTTTTTGTTACTTATTAGATCTGACAGGTGAAGCGTAGTGATCACGATTTGACTTGTACGAGAGTTCAACCATTTGAAAGCTAAAAAGTTAGAATCGTAACCTGTGATTCTAGGTTATGCATGAGCGTGGTTGTTGGTGTGTGCTTTTTCTGAGTTCCTTCGGTCCCCAGAAAGAGTGGCCCAATTCGGTCCAAGTAGACTCTGGAAAAGGTGATGAATGGTAAGTTAAAAGATATTAAATTATAAAGATAAAAGGTAAATTCTAAGAGAAAAATACCTAGTTCATTGAGATCGCTAGTTGCAGATGTTTATCGACACTGCAACACGTCATTGATCACGCCTTTCGGGGTGTGGGTTCAACTTCTTTACTGAATCCTCGGCCGACCAATGTCAACAGCACTGGGTCACCCAAGAGTTTAGTTTATATAGCTTTCCTTTTCCTACTCTAAGTCTAATTGCTTTAGTTTTCCTAGTCCTACTAGGAGTCTAATTAATCTAATCTTCTAATTATATTAGAAGTTTAATTAATCTCAATAGGCGAACCCTATTAGGAGTCTGACTAACTTAAGTATCCTAATCTTATTAGAAGTCCAATTGATATTAGTCTCCTAATTATGCTAGGAATCTAATTAATCTAAATATCCTAATTTTATTAAAAGTCTAATTAACTTAAGTGTCTTAATTCTGTTAGAAGTCTAATTATTTTAAATATCTTACTTCTATTAGAAGTCTAATTATTTTTAGTATCCTATTTCTACTAGAAATCTGATTATTTTAAGTATCCTACTTCTACTAGAAGTCTAAAAAAGGAGGGTTTGGCCTGCTATGCTAAGGAGGATCAGCTCCGTTCTCAGGTACCCAATGTAAGCTCCCATGGGTAAATTGGTTGGCTAAGGGTTGTTTTAAAAGTAATATAGATTGAAAAGCTGATTTGGAATTGAAAAGTTAAGATTTTGAAGATTGAAATTAAGGGATTTTTGAAGATCCAGATTAAAGCTGAAAAATTATGAATTAGAAGAGACTAAAAACTAGAATTTGAAAATAAAGGCTACAATCTAGAATAATTAAGGACTAAGAACTGGTTCTAGAGATAAGTGACTAGAACTAGAATTCAGAGGCTAAAATTAAGAACTGGTTCTAAGAATTAAGACCTAGAACCAAAGATAAAGAAAACTATTTTTGAAAATTTAGGGATTTAACTTAAGATCAATTCTGTGGCAAAATGGTAGAAAATATGGATTCTGAGATATCGCTAAGCAGATCCACCGGAACGGGATTTGTGGACTCGATCGTTTATGTGGTTGTGATGACAACACTTGGTATGCCAAATACTCCGTCTAACCCTCTCGGCGTATACCGATGATTGTCTCTTATGGGATGACTACTATGATTCGAGAGTCGAGAGAGATGGGGTTTAAAAATTTTTGACTTAATATTAGCTAATTATACTCTGCAGAGAATATCGAGTAGAAAGGGGAGTTTTACTTACCTGATTCATTACCGGCGGGAGGCCTTTATGTTGCTCATGATGGGACTCGCTGGCTGTTGTGGTGGTGTCACGATGGGGCTTTCGAGAGTTTCCTCTCCTTTATTTCTGCTGTAGCAGGGCCTGATGGTTGTCGGTGTGATGGGAAATCTGGATCGCCTAATGAGATGTTTGGGATGGGATTTAATATTTGATTAGACTTCTAGAGGGAGGTTTGGCTCATTGCGATGGGACATTGGTTGAACCTTTCCTTCTGGTTGTGTGCCGCGGCAGGTTGTGATGAAATTTCGGGGAAGTGTAATCAGTGGTGGGATATTGGTGGCTATGCGATGGGAAAGCTATGTTTATTTCTTTCTTTGGAAAATCTTGAGTTATATGACGAGATCATATTATAGTTGTATCATGACGGGACATGTTTATGAGTGTGTGATGGGGTGTTGGTTGATGATTCTTTGGCTGTTTGATGTCGCGATGGGACAATGATGGTGTCTTTCTTTGGCAGGTGATATCTTGAGATCGTGACGGGACTTGCCTTTGGCCTTGGTGATATGGTGGGGTTTTAGCATCACGATGGGACATGAGGGCATGGTTGATTTATGCCGATGAGCTTAGGTGTTGGTATAGCGTTGGATATGTGCATCCTGTCGCGATAGGATGTGGGTTATTGTGGGGATGTGTGATGGGATATCAACGGTTCTCTCTCTAGTCGACGTGTGAGGTTACGCGTTGGGACAAGGGAGAGTGATTCGAATCACGGTGGGACATTATTTGTCGTAGCATCTCAGGGGGTGATTTGGTTGTGATGAGACTATGGGGAGATGTCCTCACTCCGAATCGGTTGTGATGGGTCAAGATGATTATGTATGTGTCCTACTACGATAGTACATGTTGTCTTGCGTATTTTTTTTGTTAGGGTTTTTGTTGAAGGCATATGTTTATTTCGTCCGAAGTACGTGCCATGTTTGAGAAGCGAATTATGGCTGACAAATTGTGCGCTCTGGGCTGGGCGCTTAATTCAATTACGTGCCTGGAAGGGAGTGCATGATTGGGAGGTTCAAGGGGTCAATTACGTGTCAGAGAGTGCACATGGCGTCTAATTATGCGCTCTGATCAGTGCGCGTGATTGAAGCATCACCAAGTCACTGTGCGAGTGACCTTTGGAATTCCGTGTATCAGTGTAAGCGTGTAATTCAATTATGTGTGACCCTTCAGCGCGAGATCGGTTTGGTGAGATTTTTGCGGTGACGAAAGATGAATCGCGTGCTTGTAGTGTGGCATTCAATTCAGAATACAAGCGGTCGTGTATGCACTTAATTGGATTGCGTGCCGTATTTCAGGTGCTTAATTCAACGAGCATCTATATATGCTCGAGTTTTCTTTGTTTTTCTTCATTCTTTTTTGTTTCATTCTGTTTTTAATTCAACCTTAGTTCAAAGTATCCCGATTTTTGTGTTTTAGTGATATCATATGATCCGACCGTCTGATTGTGATGTCACTTCTTCTGATGTTCATTGTTTCGTGCATTCTTCGTCCTGAAGTTGTCTCAGATGGTGGTGTAATTAGAGTTATCACTGTGGCTTGGGGATGTTGGGATTGTGGTGTGATGTACATCCTTCATTATTATTAGGAGGTGAAGATGGTCGGAGGGAAGTTCACTAAATGGATGGAAAGGGTGTTACCCAACCAATCCTCCCCTCACATTTTTGTTGCTTCTGATTGGACGTTTCGCGCATTGTGCTTTAGGTTTGTGTCTGTTTTAGGTTTCATGTTTGTTTTTAGTTGTGTGTTCAGGTTCTAGGTCTTCGTTTTGGGTTGTATGTTCAAGAGGTATGCCTCCGGTGATACCTGTAAAATTTCTGTCATAAATAAAGCAGGTTTTTTTTTTTGTTTATTATGTTCGTTTTATTAATATTTATTCATATTTATTGTTGTATATTTTTTGTTTGTCTTGTTTTGGATTTTTTTGGTCCCAAGGTAGAAAAGTAAGGAACAACCTGAAAATTTAAAAAAAAAAAAATGCCCCAGTTTGGGGTGTCGATCTCGTGACCTGAGCATCGCTACCAAGGTGCTAGCTCTCTTTAAAAAATGCCCCAGTGTCAAGTGATAGTGGGACTTTTATCGGCCTCACAGATGTTCTAGAGTGTATTTGTAATGGTCTCATGTTGAGGAGTAGTTTGATTATTTCGGCCACATGCCAAGCTCGATTTTGTAAGTGTTGAACGATCATCATGTATCGTATCTTTTTAGCGAGGTTTGGATGAATGATAGGTAATGTATGATCACATCACTTGCCATTCGAGAATTTTCAGTTTTATTCGGAAGAGATTTTGGAAATCATTTGACTCATCGTCTGAAAGAGAAATAATGGGGTGAAGAAGAGGTAAGGTTTATTGGTCTAAGGGTAGCTTATTATTTAACAACTTTTGAAATAGTAGTCAACTACTTTCTTCTCAGGTGGATAATGCGGTGCCATAAGTCAGCTCTCTGTCATGGTCGAGGACCATCAAATCATCAAATTCTATGGTTAGCAGGGGTTTTGTCCTCCTCCCACCACCGTACGACGATATCTAATAGTGTGAAGATGTCAGGGATGCCCTCGCGACTTGCTTATACTTTCCTAATAAGATTATCAGGAATGCTCTCACAATTTGCTTATGCTTCCATGAATTCACTGATTGTTCATTCGTCGTATTACTCTTGCTTAGTTGTTCTACTTTTCTGTATATTTTTTTGAAACAACCTGCTAACGCAAGAATTATGAAGTGTGATGAAACCTTGCATTTTTCATTTTTTCTGCTCTAACATTGACTCCAATGGTGGGGAAAAGGGGTGAGAATCAGATGTTACTTATACTTTTGGAAGAGGTCATGTGTTCCACTAGTCCTTTTGATTAGCTTGCCCAAATGAGAAGGCGGGCAATGAGTCGAAAGCCTTTAAGGATATCATGGGAAATGAAGGCGTACGACCAATGAATGCATCTTGATGACTACGGGGGTGGTAGATATAGGTATTCGACTATGGGATACGACGATCGTGATGCTAAGGGTAGTATTTCCTGAGGTATATGGCATTTCACGAATTAGGGAGTTCTTTCCCATCCTGGTTCACCAGCTTGTATGCATTCTCTTGGTATGCGGCTACTATAACATATGGACCCTCCCAGTTTGGTTTCAATTTTCCTTTTGGATGACCGTACTTGGAAGGCATAATTTTTTTCAAGACTAATTCTCCAATTTTGAAAGTTTGCTCGAGGACTTTCTTATTGTAGGCTCTAGTCATCCTCCTCTCGTATACTTGAGCATGATTGGCTGCCCTTAGATGTGTCTCATTGAGTTGTTCTAGCTCAGCGAGCAGGACAACTCTCCTTTCATCTAAGGATAGCTCATCATGGAGTTGGATCTTTAGGTATGGTATTTGTATTCATAAGGCATGACTGCTTCCATCCCATATGTGAGGAAGTAAGGAGTTTGGTTGGTCGTGCGAATAAAAGTCCTATAGGCCCAGAGTGCTTCTGGTAATCGTTCAGGCCAGTCAACTCCATTGCTCGTCTCCACTGTTCATTTTAAAATCCAGATTAGAGTTTTGTTGGTAGCCTCTGCTTGTCCATTTCCCTAGGGGTAAAATGGTGACAAGTGATGCAGGTCAATGCCGAATCTTTTGCATAGTCTCTTCGTCTTCCTTGTGATGAACTGCGGTCCATTGTCAGTGATGAACATCCTGGGTACTCCAAATGGGTAATGATATTTCGAATAATAAACTTCACGAGCGTTGAAGCAGTAATTCTGACATAAGCCTCGGTTTCTGCCCATTTGGTGTAATATTCAATCACTGTGAGATGAATGCGTGCTTGTGAGTATTCCCGACTGTATCCGTGAAGGGTCCGATGATATCGAAGGCCCACATCGAGAATGGCCATGGTGAGGATATGGGATTCAATGCAACAGATGGGGATTTTATGAGTGTGGCATGTTCTTGGCATTGTTTATAGCATTGGACGTAGAGATGGAAATTCCATGTCATCGTTGGCCAGTAGTAGCCTTGTCGTATGATCTGATCTGTGAGTTTCTATCTATCGGTGTGGACACCACTGGTATCAGTGTGGACGCCACAGGTACTGGCATGTGCCTCTCGGATGACATATTGTCCTTTGGCTATCGTGACACACCACGATAGTACTCCTTTGGTGAAGGCTTCTTTGTATAATGTCTCGCCCAGGATATAGAATCTTGTGCATCAATTCCTTATGGTCTTTTATTTGATCTTTGTAGCATAAGGAGGGACATGGCGATGCTTCAGGAAGTTTCATATATCGAAGTACCATGGTTGTCCGTCATCAATGGGTGATTTCTCGAATCTGAAGGTTGCGACTGTTTGTGCACATTTTTTCTGGGTTCCTCTTGGTCCCCGTTGAATCAGTGGCTCCAATTCTGTCCAAGTGGACTCTAACGATGCGGCATTTGGAATGGTGGAGGTAAAATAAAAGGGGGGTTTTTTCTAGGAAGGTTCCTAGTTTGTTGCGATCGCTAGCTACAGATATTTAACGACATTGCAACACGTCAATGATCACGCTTTAGAGCAGGTGTGGGTTACTTCTTTATTGAATCATCCGCCTGCGAACGTCAGTAGCTATGTCTCTTCTTATAATTTAGATAGTTTAATTTTCCTTTCCTTTCCCTATTATTATTGTAGTTCTAATCAGTTTAGACTTCCCAATTTTATTGTGAGTTTAACTGTGTGGGTTTTTTATAGTTGATTTAATCTAGTATTCTAATTCTATCAGGAGTCTAATTAATTGTTTCCTAATCTTATTAAAGTTCCAATTAATTTAGTGTCCTAATACTACTAAAAGTCCAATTGATATCAGTCACCTAATTGTACTAGGAATGCAGGTATATTAATTTTTAATGAAACTCTAATTAAATCAAGCATGCTAATTATACTGGAATTCTAAGTAAAGCATGTATGCTACTTGTATTGCAAATCTAATCAAACCAAGTATACTAATTGTATTGAAAAATGGATATAATAATTGACTGAAATTCTAACTAGAGCAATTATAATAGTCCTACCAGAATTCTAATTCAAATAGGGAACTAATTCTACTAAAACTCTAATTAAAATAAAGAGAGTAATTTTACTTGAATTATTATTAGAGCGAGAAATTAATTATCCTAAGATTCTAATTAAAGCAATGAATTATCTATGCTAAAATCCAATTAAAATAAGGGAACTGATTTTTTCTAGAATTATAATCAAAGAAATGAATTCTAAGGATTTAATAAAAATAAACCATGTAAATAATTATACTAAAATTCTGAGAAGAAATTATGGAACTGATTTTCTAATCCTAATTAAAGCAACTAAATAATTCTAAAAAAATGGGTTTTGGGCCCACTATGCTAAGGAGGATCGACCTCATTCTCGAGTACCCTCCGTAAGCTCCCTTAGGCAAATCGGGTGGCTGAGATTAAAGATAAATTGGATTTCGGATTATAATATTATTTTTGGATTTTCAGAGTCGATTTTGAGGTAATAATTATGAATTAAATTGAGAAACTAGAATTATAGAAAACTAAATTAATATTTAGGATTTTTAAAAGTATTAAACTAAGGAATTAAAATTATAATGTAAAAATCTAGGACTGAATTCGGGTCCGAAATCAGAAAAATCAGACCGTATGATTAAGGACTGGTTCTATAAACTAAGAACTAGAACCAGAGATTAATGATAGGATTGGAAATTAAGATTTTAGAACGGAATTAAAGCCTAGGGTCGATAAATTAGACCGTTAGATTAAGGACTGGTTCAAAAAATGGAGAACTAAAACCAGATATAAAAGATTACGATCTAGAAAGGGTACTACGGTCTAAAATTTTGAACTAATATTAATAATTAAAACTAAGGTAAATCCTAAGTCTAAAACTAAGATTTTTACCTAGGACCAAGGCTGCAGAGAGAAAGCTCGAAGATTTTAAGCTTGAATCTCGAAATTATGGCTAGGTTGCTCTATGTATTCGTTCTCGGAATTCTCTGGCTTCAAAATCCCAAAAAAATCCGTTCTCTCTCGAAAATTGCCAACCTCCTCGGACAAATTAAGAAAAAAATCTTTTATAAGTTTTTCTCCAATTAAACGCCCTGTTTCAGGCATTTAACTGAATTATGTGCCGGTCTGCCGGTGCTTAATCGCTTTGAGTCGGTCACCGACTTAGTGAGTGATCGGCTGACTTGCTTAGTGAGTTTTCTAGTTCTAACAATGTTTGGACTAATTGTGCGCCCATTATAGAGTGTGCAATCCAATTAAGCGCCTTTTTCGAAGCATTTAATTGAGAAAACTTGGGGGTCAAGGACTGTAAGACTAGGTCCAGCGTAGGCCAATTGCGTGCTGGTGGTGGGGTGCTCAATCTGATCGCGCGTTTCATATGAAGTGTGTGATCGAGTCTCAGAGTGGTCTGGACTAGAAGGGGGACTGATTGTGCGTTTGTGGTTTGGCATGCAATCGAATTGTGCACGTGGTTGTAGGCATGTAATTCAGGGTTGTTCGGGTTTGGGTCGAGTCTAAAATGCCAGACTATTTTTTTAGCCTGTATTTTAACTATATACTATTGTTTCAATATATAGTCTCCCTACGTTGGGATCTGAGCTACAGAGCTATTATTTTAGCCTGTGTTCAGCCATGTATTATTACTTTAGTGTATGGTCCCCGCGTTAGGGTTATAGGGCCTGAGCCACAGAGCTATTGTTTCAGCCTATGTCCAGCCATATATTATTATTTCAGCATATGGTCCCAATATGAGGGCAAAAGGGTTTGAAATGTAAGACTATAATTTCAGTCAGCATTCCGACTATATACTATAATTTCAGTCAGCATTCCGACTATATACTATTATTTCAGTATATAGTCTCCCTACGTCGGGACTTGAGCCACAGAGCTATTATTTCAGCCTATGTTCAGCCATGCCCTATTGTTTTAGTGCATAGTTCCCACGTTAGGGTCATGGGACCTGAGCCACAGAGCTATTATTTCAGCCTGTGTTCAGCCATATACTATTATTTCAGCATATGGTCCCGTATTAGGGTTGTGAAACTGCTAGAGAAGGTAAGTCCTTTTCGAAAAGTCATGGGTGAGGTCAAAGGTTGACCAAATAGATTTATATATTCTGAGGGCAAAATGGGGGTGTCTACAGATGTCCCTCCTCGACGTGCTCTTGCAAAGTAAGAACGCGTCGAAGAAGTAGACACCCCCCATTCGAGGTGTCTTCTTGTTTCTCTTGAAAAATCACAAATATGAATTGGGGATGCTGTTGGCGGATTTCTGAGTGTGTGCTTGCTTTATTGGTTGTGGAAAAAGAAATTTAAAAATCAAAGAAAGAGTAAAATAGGGGATGAAATCAGCACAACTAAGAAATCCTAGACCTACAAGATACAGGGTCCATTGTGGCAAGTTTTAATAAATAAGAGTTTGTCCCACAGGGAAAGGTGATCTTCAGCTCCAAGCGAGCCATATCTAGTAGTCCCTCCAGATCTTACTACAGATCTGGCAGTCCTAAAAAGGAGGGGAGTTTAAGGTCACTTATTCTAGGTATTCTAAGGTAACCTAATGTCTAAACTACAGAAAGGGTTGAGAGGATGGATGGAGTGTAAAAAAAATAAATATAAAAGGGTGAGAAGTATGTTATTGAGCCTAGATCAGAGGAGCTTTGTAACTCAGATTCAGATCTAATGTTATAGAAATCCTGTCCAATGGCTACGTTATCACCACTGAGGAGAAAGGATGCAACCCATCTCTCTGCAATGATTCAATCCCTTAAGATTATAACATGTCCACTCAAATGGTCACAGACTATCCCATAGGGGAACCACAATCCAGGGATGGGTCAAAACAAGTTAATCATTGTAGGCACTATTTCATCCAGGCTACCAGTTCAAGAATCCATAGGGAACCTCGACCTCTAAAACTCTATGTGTGAGGCTAAGGCAGTATAGGACCATGATAGCCCAGACACATAGAACCGACAAGAGATTGAGTACAACCTTTGATCTAGCTGTCCATTACTTGAGTGGGGCTATAATGGTCCAGTCACAAGCCTACAATCTCTATAACCAGATCAGATCCAGCATCTGATAGCGGATCTATACAAATATAGGGGAGTCTGCCTCTGTATAATCTCCCACCAGGCTTCTACAAGCACAGGTGTAAAGAAGAAAGATCTATCTTAGATCGGTGGATTAGAATCACCTTAAGGCTATAACCTGTCCACTTGAATGGTCACAGACTATCCCAAAGGCTATCCTCCTCACGGAGCCCAAGACAAAACAAGAATATCGCTGCCACCACCATGGTCACAAGGCTACCAGCTCAAGCTCCCATGGGGATTTCAGATCTAGTGGGTCATGTGGTGGGGCTAAGGCTGTATAACCATGATAGCCCAGACACACAGGTCACTTGGATCTGAGTGGCCCTTAGAATCAATCCTCCATTGCTTTGAATCACAGCCAAAGCAATGGCGGATCACAAGGCAGCAGCCTTGCACAGAGCATCTCACATTCAAACACAAATCCTATTACAAATCTTCCATTGATCTAGTTCAAAAAGCATACAAAGACATAGCCAGCAAGTGCTGGACTATGGAGAGTAGAAAAGAAAAAGAAAACAACTTACAACTATAAAAAGAAAAGAAAAACGATCTCAGATCAAGTCTCCAAGAAATGAGATGTGTTTCCAGCTAATCCAATTTTTTTTTCAGTATATCTAAACCTAAGCTAAGTATGGATTTATATAGCAGTGGTGTGGCGGCGCATTAGGTTTAGGAAACCCTAATTTTAATGATGCCACATGGCCGAATAGTGATCCTTGGATGACTTGGGGCACGTGCATGGAGATTTGAGCGTGGGAGTACGTGCCCTAATCGCTGGAAATTCCCAGAAGGCCCTCTGCTAAAGAGTTGGAAGTTGAAGTTCAGAGCTTCGCTAGGTAGCCCTTTATTTCCCAGACTTGTCACGTGGTAGTTGTTGCTCTTCGCGAGGATGATTTGATATTGAAGCTTCAACCTTCGCGAGGTTGCCTTGGTTTGCTCTTCAGGCAGTCGCGAGGTTGAGTAGACATCAAAGCCTCAGATGTCGCAGGGTTGGGGTTCAAGCAGTCGCGAGGTAGCTGCGCGATTGCTGGGTTGATCTTTGCGAGGACAGATTTGAATAGCGCGAGCACTTCTCTTCAATGGACTTCGCGAGTTTCCTCGCGAGGCTTTAATGAGTTTTGAACTGCGCGAGGTTTCATGTATTGATTGATCTTCGCCAGGATGGCTCCGTCTTTACGAGGATGCTTTCTTCTTGAATGGCACGAGAACTGCGCGAGGAGTTCTCTTCTGATAATTACATCCGCATCATGACCCGCTGGCGGCGATTCTTGAGGAGTCTCTGAAGCTCTCTCCTCACTGCCGTTACAGTGAAGCTGCGTGAGGTTGAGAGGTCTGCTAAAGCTAAGACTACGCGATGTGTTCTACTCTTGAGCTTCGCGAGAGCTGTGCAAGTAGTTATTGTAAAGTCTTGGGAAGCTCAGTTAGACTACACGAGGCTCATTCCAGGTCTGGATTCAGAGTCCATCCTTCTGAGGGACTTCTGGTGCCAAAACAGGCTCCTTAGCAGGATTCCTGGCCTTGTTTCACTGCTGATTATTACCTACATAAAACACTTAACAAGATCTTATTAGATGGCTAAGGGTCTAATCAAAGGTTAAGTTAAGGGGTGAAAAGTGGTACTTTTCAGGTCTTAACACACCCCCAAACCTAATCTTTGCTAGTCCCTTAGCAAAGCTACATTAAACCTACTATAAAAATTAAATGCCACTTTCGTAGGGAGCACGGATACATTTAGCATATGTACCAAGCCTTTTAAACCCCTAGGTGATCCCTAGTGGAGGAGTGAAGTCTCTTGAGGGTTTTCAGTGAAGACACCCACAAACTTCTCAATGAAATAGTTAACAAAAATGCAATATCATCAAGTGAGTAGTCAAGGAGCAGGCTTAGTTTACTCTTGAATCAGTAATCATAAAAGAAATTTAATCCATTGGTTGCATAGTAATTTAAACAGCATAAACTTCTCATGAAGGCACAACATTTCCAATCAGTGTACAACCACAGAAAACTGCACAAGTGTGTGCCAACACTGAGCTCATCATCAGATTAAAAATAAGGTTATAGGTCATACATAATGCATTCAAATTCAGACCCAAAAACTTTCCAGGGCATACTCTCATAAGGGTCTTGTTGAGGGGTTCATTTTCTCTCAGGCTCAAGAGCAGTTACATCCCCCAAATGGGTCTGTAAGCATGAGCATAGGCATAGCTCTTAGGTGCTGACATCATTGACAGATCCTCACCATAGATTGGATAACTCTTTATCTCCACATGATAGCTCACTCAACTTTGGATCACAAGGGCTTTTAACTGGGCTGGAATGTGGCTTATGGAGTGGGGTTAAAAGAATGGAAGATTGAAAAGGGGTTCAAGGTTGAGAAATCAGTAAGTGAAGGGGGTGGTTCATGACTTCACCTTCTTATATTCAACTCCTTTCTTCTTCTTTGAGATTTTCAGAGTTGACGTGATCAGTTTCTCATCTTGATTTCGATTTCCCAAAAGAAAGTTCTTCTTTGACTCCTCTCTTGCTCCTCTTCATTGTTATTTTTGCTTCTTTTTTATGGAATTTTCTTCTTTTTATTTTCATTTATTTTTTTTTTTTTATTGCTTTTCTGAAATGCCACCATGTTCTCAGTTACCATACTGCCAAATTTGAGGTAATTCTTCTCCATTCACTTAATGTTGACCATAGCTATTCCATCTTCAGCTCTTTCTCCTTTACCTTCTGAATTCTCAGAGTGAGGGTAGACTGAATCAGGTTCATAGGTTCAGGTACAAGTACTCAGGTGTATTTTGAAGAAATTTAGGATTTAAAGCTCAAAGGGGGTATGGACAAGGGCAGTTGCTTTAGGGTTGGTCTTTTTAGGCTCAAACTATCCAAGAGAAGGCCTTGATCCTATCCTAAGTTTCATGAGTGCTGTCAGTTGTTTCAACTTGGAGTTGCCTAACTTCTAGTGAGCACAGTGACTTAGCCAGTCCTTAGAACTAGAAGAAATTGCCTTAGTTACTCAAAGGATGGAAATTTTTTTCTTATAGGCCCAATTCTCACTGGTTATGGTCTTCCTTTGAACTTTTAAGTATGTCCTCACCTTTTTCTCTCTCTAATGATTCACTTAGTGGTAATACAAGTGAGTTTTCTTGGTGATCTCATCATGGAAATGTGAAAAATTAAAAGTTTATAATGTCTAAAGTTTGCAGAAATTTTAAATTTCTTATTTCTCATGATTCTTAAGTGATCATAGATCCATTTTCATATTACTCAAATGAATCTGTTGCACTTAGGTTAACTATTCCATGGGCAGGGTCTGCCTGCCACACCCCCAAACCAATGAGGAACAGTGTCCTCATTGATTCAAAGGTGTGTGCAGCAGTTTCATTATTTACAAACAGGAAGTGAAAGATCATGGAGCAAAACACACGACATACAAACAAAAATAGAAATGACAAAAGAAGAAAATCTATTAAAAATGAGAAGTGTACAAACTAAAAGAAAACATAATCAAAAGATAGGAGAAACAGAAAAAAAATCCTAGGTACAATCTAATCAAAGTCTGGATTAAAACTTGTCCCAACCCATCTTCTTGGCATGCTCTTGAAGGTAAGCCTCCTCCTCTTTTTTCTTTCGTTCCCTCTCTTCCTTCCGTTGGGCCACTGTTTTGGGTATGGTTGGTGTCCAGACCCTCATTTTTCTGGTCTTTGGCTTAGGAGGAATCGCGAAAGCTTTGTCGGTGGGTGGCTCGGGGGGTTTGGTGGGAGATTTTCCTTTGGGGCTTTTACCTTTTGAGCTTGTCCCTTTGGAGGCTTGCCCTTGTTGAGTCGGAAGGGGGATAAGAGGGGATTGGGCTTGTGCTGGCGCAGGAGGAACAACAGGGGATTTATCTTTTTCTTGCACCTGAGGCAGGAGAGGACTTTTCCCTTTTTCAAACTGAGGGGGAGCCACAGAAGACTTGTCTTGCTCCTTTGCTGCAGGAATGGCAGGGCTCTTCCCCTTCACTGGCTCGCTCATTGGTGGTGCCTCCTCAGACGGGGCAGGTTTGGCATTTCCAATTTTCAAAGAGGCAGTTGGGTGAGTAGTCCTCTTGGCAGTAACCTTCCTTCACTGAGGATAAGTTTGTTCAGCAGGGCTTGATGAAGGAGCAGCAGCAGGATTCTTAGCACTGGGATCCATAGGTGGGGCAGAATCAGAGTCTGAGTCAGAAGGAAAAAGCGCAGTGGGATCCAATCCAAGGGTAGTAGCGGCCTGTCTGCGTTCCTCTTTGGAAAGTAGGTGACCATGGGGATCATCCTGAGCAGAAGCTCTGGTGACCTTTGGAGGTGGGGATGGAGGGGCTGGCCTTTTTCCTTTTTGGGTTGCAGTGGCTCTTTTGGAGGTGGGAGGTTTCTTGAAAGGAGTCCGTTTTCTTTTGGGGGCAGGAGATGGAATAGGGAGAGGCACAGAGACAGGAGCAGGAGCTGGAGTAGGGACTGTAGCAGGAGCAGGAACTTGAGGAGGAGCAGGAGGAGAGTCGGAGATGGGTACATGAGGGAGGTGGGGAATAGGTTGTGTAGGTGTAGGGGTAGGGGGAGTGGAAGAAGATGGCCCTGGGTGGGTGGAAGAGGATGGGGCCTCAGGGGGTGCTATGGCAAGAGGGGTTGGCTCAATTGGTTGGCCTAACAGCGATGCCACCCTTTTTTGTAAAATTTTTATCTACTTTTCAGCATAAAGGAGGTTGGCATCAGAAAGCCCCTTAGTGAGCCGGTGGATCTCCTCGGCATTGTGCAGTCTCTTTTCGAACATCCGGGCTCTCTTCTGTGCCAACTCAGCATGGCCCTTTTCCATCTCCGCAGTCAATTTGTAATAAGTAGCAGAAGCCTTCGTTGCATTGAGGGTCTCCAAAATTGACTCCCACTCCTTTGAAACATCACGCAGCTTCGGCCTGTGAGCAAGCTTTAGGTCACTCATTTTCTGCAGCAATGGGTACTCAATGGCTTGGCGAAGTTGGGCCATACCCCTCAGGACATCCCTCTTAATATAGGCATTGTCCCTCATGGCATGGAGGAGGGTGAAGTAGGGAGGGGTGTAATAGGAGTGTCTGGGTAAGATTGGTAGAAAGGGAGTGGACGAAGTAGAAGGTGATTGATCCTTGGGGGGTAAAGTGGGGGCTGTAGTGATGAAGTCGAGAGGAGGGGTAGAAGTTGCTGGGACAGTCTGTGTGGAATGGTCAGTGAATTGAGGAGGGGGTAGGATAAGGGGTGGAGTGTAAGGCATGGCTGGAAAAGTAAATGAAGGATGATCAGTGGAGGTGGAGGGTTCTGGGTTAGGGAAAAATGGAATGGTGAAGGGTCGAAATGGAAGTAGTGGGGTTACAAATATGTGGGGTTGAATGGGAAAGGTGGATGGGAAAGGAATGGGGTCTGTTTGGGTAGAAGTGTTGGTAAATTATGGTGGAGGTAATATTAGTGGGGGAATGATAGGTAGAGTGGGGAAGGAGTGGTGGGGTATGGTGTCTTGGAGGGTGAGGGGTGGAGGTAAGTCAATGGGGGTGAGGTTTGGTTGCACTATGGAGTCAGAGGTGGGAGGGGGCTGGATGAGGGGGGTGGGAGGAGGTTGTGTAGAGATGGGTGGGTTTGTCAATGTTTGAAGGGTGGATTGTATGTTGGTGATGTCAGTTTGCATTTAGGCTTGGATGTGGGTTGTGGTGGATAGCTGGGTCTGGATGTCATGTATGAGGGAAAGGATATGGGTAAGGGTATCTGAGGTTGGGTGGGGTGGAGTATGAGAAGAGGAGGGAACAAGTTGGAAAGGGGAAGTGGGAGCATGATGGAAAGTTGTAGGGGGAGAAGATGAAAGGTCTGGTGAATGATGTGGTGAAGGGAGTGGGGAATCTAGGAGAGGGATGTCATGGGTTGGCAAGGTATCAAGCAAGGTAGTCATGAAGGCCTGATACCCTGAAGTGGTGGCTAGGTTAAAGTCAAGATCTTGGAGTGGAGATGTAGTTGGGAGGGGTTGGAGTAAGGGTTGGTCAATATGTGGTGTGTCTGTGGGAATGACAGGGGAGGTGAAAGTAGGTAAAGATAAGACAGGGGTTGTGTGAGAGGTTTTCCTTTTAAGGTAGGTTATCAAGGGAGGGCTGTCAGGGGTTCGTTCAGAGGAGGTTGGAGATACTGGAGCTGTATATTGAGGTAAGGTGGGTGAAGAAGTCTTGTCACAGGGGTTCAACACTTTCCACCATTAACGAATCCACAGGGGTGGTGGAATGGAAAAGGGAGATAAGAGAGGAAAGGGAGAGATGGAAGAGGCAAAGCGATGGAGGGGCAAGCTGTGGTGGATGGAGGTATTCTGCGAGCGAGGTGTGACTTGCACCACCTTCTTTGCAGCAGGGGCTTTAGCCTTCTTTGTGGGGGCAGGGGTGGCCTTTGCCACAGCAGTTCTCTCACCTTGCTTAGGAACAATATGAGCTTCAGCCTTCTTCTTCTTCTTTTGGGGACCCATCAGACTCCTGCTGATCCCCCATTGTCTTTTGGCAAAAGTGGTGGGAGTGAGGTCAGCAGATAACTCCCCCACTAGTATCTTGTATCCTCCCCTCAGAAGTAATTTGGTGATGAGTCTTCCAAAGGGGAGAGTGTAGATCTTCTTTTGCAGCCCGAGCTTCACCATCATATCCTTCATGGCCTCAAAGATCAACCATGCAGCATTAAATCCATGGCCCAGAGAGAAGGAATAGAGAGCATCAGCAATTGGTGTCCTCATCTCTTGCTGATGGCCGGAGCAATAGATATTCTTCCTCAGCACTTGATCAATGAACAGTAATTTGGGATCCAAATCTCTTCTTCTGATGGAGTCCCCTGTGGCCTTCAAACCTCTGGTAATGGCCTGGGTAATGGTATCAATGGAGGCACTTACAGGGGAACCATAACCACAATTGGGATAAAAAATGGCAAGGAGGCCTGGCTGCCCATGTGTGTCTGGTCTGACCCTAAGGTGCTGGTAAAAGAGTTGCACTAACCTAGGATAGGCTAGTGCAGGAATCATTTGCATCAAGGGGAACAAACCAGCCTTGCGCAAGAACTCAATGGTAGGTGCTGACAACGGCTCAGATTCAAAGAAAGATATATCAAAAATAGCTTCAGGCTCTAAAGGAATGAAAATGAGGAGCTCAGAGGGTGTAGAGTAGTCAGGTGTTTGTTCAGCCATCTCAGGAACCACCTCCTTCCCTTTTTGTTGTGATGTAGAGGACTTGGCTTTCCTAGGGGCAGGCTCCACGGTGGCTTGGTCCCTGGCTCTCTTCACAAGTGTACTTTTAGGAGCCATTAAGATTCTCCTTGGTGAGTGTGTAATTGAAATTTTGAAAGAAAAAAATCAAGAGCTGAGTATTACCCTAAAAGTTAGGGTTCTGTTTAATTTGATGTATGGTAGACCGCAGGAGCTCCTAGCAGGGGGCCACTATTGATGGAAGATTTAAGAATAAAAATCTAGAATTTCAAAGTGAGTGATGAACCGTAGACAGGATGCTGGAGGAGAGAGATTGAGAGGAGTGGGAGCTAGGGTTTCGGTGGCCGGAGAGGAAAGAGAAAGAAAGCAGCGTGAGGTTGGATTTAAATATCATGAGGCTCGGGCGCTTCAAAATATCTGTCATTTGGATATGAATGGGTCGCGAGATTGGATGGTCATTTAAAGCTGCGAGGAAGCCCACACAACCACGTCAAACTCTGACAAAGACAAAGCAAAGTAATTCTTTATGAATCACATGAGAAACCAAACCAAATTTCACAACCTCGCGATGGCTTAGCAGTCGAGAATTCACACACCCACTAGTCAGCCTTTTGACCTTTATTTTGTGGGTGGATTCTCTCACAGGCTCTCTTCCAGGGACACCCATAAGCGTTACAAAACATTCAAAAATTCCCATACTCTCAAAGCATTAAATTCACACATCATGAAAAGCATTCAAATAATACCATCATCATTCACTCACTTGAAATTAGCAAACAAGGGGAATAGGAATAAAAGTAGGCATAAAGCACTAAACTCAGACTCCAACAAGATCACTACAAATTCCTCTAAACTTTAAAGTACATATCATACAAAGTGCACAGTTCTTAACATCAATTCAATGAAAGATCCCCTTCAGGGTTTGAGGATCCTTCACCAATCAAAAATTGGCCCTTGGGATTAACTACTGGTTGACTGGGCAACCTTCCCTCTTCTCTTTTGGCTAAGGTATTCGCTAGTTGGCCAATCTGCTCTTCCATCTTCTTGATGCTCTGACCATGAGAGTTCACAGTCTGAGCCAAGGAACCCAGGTTTTGCAGTGAGGTCAAGACCTGGTCCTCGAAAGAAGTATTTCTGGGTTGAGATGGGGGTAAGACCAAATGATTTTGTTGCTGATGGGGCTGCTGATGGTACTGGAAGTTAGACATAGGGGATTCCCTTGATTGAACTGTTGCTGTGGCCTTTGTGGTAAGGCCAACATTTGCTGGGGCTGCATGTAGTTGTCTTGCCTCCACCTCAGATTTGGGTGGTCTCTCCATTGGTAACCAGCATTTTAGTGCTGGTATCCATATCATTGTCTGTTATTAGCCCCAGTTGTTGTTGGCCATAAGATTGAGCAAAAGCGACATCATGTTTCAAAACCAATTCGAAATTGCCACAAATGGACATTCCTCACTTGTGTCTTTGTGGGCGGCATATCAGACATGCCTCCGCCACATGAGCAGCCCTTCTGGGTTGCATCACAGTCAGTAATTTGTCAAACTTCATAGAGAGGTTTGCCATCTGCAGCTACAGGTCATTGTTCCCAGACACCTCATAAACTTTTCCTCTTGATCCAGCAGTAGGCCCCACCTTTGACTCAGATTCCTGACTAGTTCTTGCCAGGGATGGCTTTTGAAAAGCATTCTCATTAATCACCTCAAACAATTCCCATGCCTCCTCAGTAGTCTTGTGCATGTAGGATCCACCACAAGAGGCATCGACCATATCTCTATTTTTCTCATCAAGCCCATTGTAGAAGCTTTGTACAAGTTGCCACTCCGGGATCTTGTGGTGGGGGCATTGTTTGAGAATTTCTTTAAACCTATCCCAGGCCTGGTTAAAATCCTCAGTTGGGGATTGAGAAAAAGTAAGAATCTCTTTCCTCAACTGGCTAGTTTTGGTCTCAGGAAAGAACTTGGTCAGGAACTTGGTCTGCAGGTCTTTCCATGAAGCAATACTATTGTTGGGAAGAGTGGTCAACCAGGTACTGGCCCTATCCTTCAGAGAGAAGGGAAAGAGTCTGAGCCTAGTAGCCTCAGGTCCCAAACCAGTGATATTAAAAGTGGTGCACAAGGCCAAGAACTGGTCAATATGCTTGTAAGGGTCCTCCTTGCTAAGCCCATGGAAAGAGGGCAGCATCTAGATGATTGAAGTTTTTATTTCATAATTCTCCTGAACATCAGGAAATTGAATGCTAAAAGGGGAGTTATAGTCATCCGGAGCATTCAACTCCTTAAGAGTTCTGGGTTGTTCTTCACCCATATTTACTGTCACCGGTTCACTTGGGGGCTCTCCTGTGGTGTGCCTATCTCTTCTATGTCTCCTTCCCCTTTCTAACTCAGGGTTTAGAGGCTCTAAAGTAGGGCTGAGAGATCTCCTCCCTAGCATGCAAGCACACCAACAGCAAGGAGAGCTTCTTTCAGGCACATTGCAAATGAATAACTTTACAATTAACAAATTTATCTAACTAATTTATAGCTATTCAAAGAATACATTTACAACTATCCTAGATACTGGTAGAGAATTTTCAAGAAAGATAGACAGAGTTTTAAAAGTTAGAGAGTTTGCAAACAGAGGTAGCTAAGCTCCAATTGCAGTCCAAATGTCCTTCACTGCTGCTATCTAGATCTGCAAGAAAGGTACAAAATTATATCAGCAGTATCAATTATTCACATTTGTAAAGAATACTAAGAATACAAAAACTAAGGGTCTACTAATAGATCATCTATCCCTGGCAGCGGTGCCAAAAACTTGTTGGCGGATTTCTGAGTGTGTGCTTGCTTTATTGGTTGTGGTAAAAGAAATTTAAAAATCAAAGAAAGAGTAAAACAGGGGATGGAATCAACACAACTAAGAAATCCTAGACCTGCAAGATACAGGGTCCATTGTGGCAAGTTTTGATAAGTAAGAGTTTATCCCACAGAGAAAGGTGATCTTCAGCTCCAAGGGAGCCATCTCTAGTAGTCCCTCCAGATCTGACTACAGATCTGGCAGTCCTAAAAAGGAGGGGAGTTTAAGGTCACTTATTCTAGGTATTCTAAGGTAACCTAATGTCTAAACTACATAAAGGGTTGAGAGGATGGATGGAGTGTGAAAAATAAATATAAAAGGGTGAGAAGTATGTTATTGAGCCTAGATCAGAGGAGCTTTGTAACTCAGATTAAGATCTGATGTTATAGAAATCCTGTCCAATGGCTACGTTATCACCACTGAGGAGAAAGGATCCAACCCATCTCTCTGCCATGATTCAATCCCTTAAGGTTATAACCTGTCCACTCAAATGGTCACAGACTATCCCATAGGGGAACCACAATCCAGGGATGGGTCAAAACAAGTTAATCATTGTAGGCATTATTTCATCCAGGCTACTAGCTCAAGAATCCATTAGGAACCTCGACCTCTAAAGCTCTATGTGTGGGGCTAAGGCTGTATAGGACCATGATAGCCCAGACACATAAAACCGACAAGAGATTGAGTACAACCTTCGATCTAGTTGTCCATTACTTGAGTGGGGCTACAATGGTCTAGTCACAAGCCTACAATCTCTATAACCAGATTAGATCCAACATCTGATAGCGGATCTATACAAATATAGGGGAGTCTGCCTCTGTACAATCTCCCACCAGGCTTCTACAAGCACAGGTGTAAAGAAGAAAGATCCATCTTGGATCGGTGGATTAGAATCACCTTAAGGCTATAACCTGTCCACTTGAATGGTCACAGACTATCCTAGAGGCTATCCTTCTCACGGAGCCCAAGACAAAACAAGAATATCGCTGCCACCACCATGGTCACAAGGCTACCAGCTCAAGCTCCCATGGGGATTTCAGATCTAGTGGGTCCTGTGGTGGGGCTAAGGCTGTATATGACCATGATAGCCCAGACACACAAGTCACTTGGATCTGAGTGGCCCTTAGAATCAGTCCTCCATTGCTTTGAATTACAGCCAAAGCAATGGCGAATCACAAGGCAGCAACCTTGCACAGAGCATCTCACATTCAAACACAAATCCTACAGAGTGCAAATCCTATTACAAATCTTCCATTGATCTAGTTCAAAAAGCATACAAAGACATAGCCAGCAAGTGCTGGACTATGGAGAGAAGAAAAGAAAAAGAAAACTACTTACAGCTACAAAAAGAAAAGAAAAATAATCTCAGATCAAGTCTCCAAGAAATGAGATGTGTTCTTAGCTAATCCAGGATTTTTTTCAGTATATCTAAACCTAAGCTAAGTATGGGTTTATATAGCAGTGGTGTGGCGGCGCATTAGGTTTAGGAAACCCTAATTTTAATGATGCCACATGGCCGAATAGTGATCCTTGGATGACTTGGGGCACGTGCATGGAGATTTGAGCGTGGGAGTGCGTGCCCTAATGGCTGGAAATTCCCAGAAGGCCCTCTGCTAAAGAGTTGGAAGTTGAAGTTCAGAGCTTCGCTAGGTAGCCCTTTATTTCCCAGACTTGTCACGTGGTAGTTGTTGCTCTTCGCGAGGATGATTTGATATTGAAGCTTCAACCTTCGCGAGGTTGCCTTGGTTTGCTCTTCAGGCAGTCGCGAGGTTGAGTAGACATCAAAGCCTCAGATGTCGCGGGGTTGGGGTTCAAGCAGTCACGGGGTAGCTGCGCGATCACTGGGTTGATCTTCGCGATGACAAATTTGAATAGCGCGAGAACTTCGCGAGCACTTCTCTTCAATGGACTTCTCGAGTTTCCTCGCGAGGCTTTAATGAGTTTTGAACTGTGCGAGGTTTCATGTATTGATTGATCTTCGTGAGGATGGCTCCGTCTTTGCAAGGATGCTTTCTTCTTGAATGGCGCGAGAACTGCGCGAGGAGTTCTCTTTTGATAATTGCATCCCGCGGCCACTGTGCGACAGCTGTGTGAGGAGTCTCCTGAAGCTCTCTCTCCTCAGCCATTCTGAGCGAACTGTGCGAGATTGATAGTGGTCTGCTTTAAACTGCGTGAGACTGCGTAATGTGTTCTACTCTTGAGCTTCGCAAGAGTTGCGCGAGTAGTTGTTGTAAAGTTTTGGGAAGCTCAGTTTGACTACACGAGACTCATTCCAGGTCTGGATTCAGAGTCCATCCTTCTGAGGGACTTTTGGTGCCAAAATAGGTCTGGATTCACTGCTGATTATTACCTACATAAAACACTTAACAAGATCTTATTAGATGGCTAAGGGTCTAATCAAAGGTTAAGGGGTGAAAAGTGGTACTTTTCAGGTCTTAATAGATGCTGACATGACATGCTTGGCTTTCTTATCTATTAGTATTAGCTAAAATGGAGCATTCGAGGGCCCAGTGGTAGCATTCGAAAGGCGTGTTTCATACCATAGATCCCTAGGGGCGATCCCGTCGCGTATCGCGACCCGCTATTATAGACAGTTGACGGGGGAAGTCAGCGTATCCTATTTCGTGGGTGTAAGAGGCATCCCGTCGCTTGGCGTGACCTACTGCGAGTGACAAATAAATGGAAAGGAGAATCACCATATCCTAATCTGTGGGTGTAAGGGGCATCCCGTCGCATGTCGCGACCTACCGCAAGGGGTAGTCAAATAGAGGGGTATGATGCAGTCGAGGTACCCGGGGGCATCATACAAATGTCCATAAATAAGGTCTAGGGACCAATAATAATATAATGTAATATAATGTCGAAGGCTTTCGCAAGTCATGTTAGATTGAGCGCGTCATTGCTCACACCAATGCGCATCAGGCATTCCTTTTCCAATAGGCGTTTGTAAGTTCTTGGATTAAATATACTCATTGTTTGATTTCCCAGGGGAATGGCCGGTTCAGGCTGGTAATTTGGGGTGATAATTGAGTTGGTGAATCTCTTTGTTCATTTTTTTGTTAGTTTTTTTATGTTTATGTTGTTTTGGGAGTAAAAGATATTTTTTAGTTGGGGAGTAAGATTTTTTGGTTTTGGAAGTAAGTGGTAAGAGTTTTTTTTTGTGTTGTTTTTTCTTCTTTTTTTTTGGAAGTAAAAGATTTTTGTTCGGGAGTAAGTAAGGGGTTTTGAAAATTTGATATTTTAAGGAATTTAACTTAAGATGAATTCGATGGTAAAACGGTAGAAAACTGGCTTTCGAGACGTCGCTTAGCAGATCCACCGGTATGAGATTTGTGGACCTGACCGTCATTGTGGTTGTCAAGATGACACTTAGCATGTCGGATGCTCCGTCTAACCTTCTCGGTGAATACTAATGATTGTCTCTTATGGGAGGACTACAATGATTCGTGAGTCGAGAGAGATGGGTTTTGAAAACATTTTGGACTTAATCATAATTAACTATATTTATAAGCAATATCGAGTAATTAAAAAGTGGGTAGTACTTACCTGGGGGTGATACTTACATGGATTGTGCATAGCTTGTATGGTTCATGATGGTGCCATAGTGTTGCAAAGGGACTTTGGAGATTTCTTCTCTTCTGGTCTGCTGTGGCAGGGCTTGACAGTTGTTATGTAATGTCTTGTAGAAGTGATGTCGCGATGGGACTTGGCATTCTTCTCTTTTCCTCGCGTCCGCTGTGGCAGAGCTTGGTGAGTCCTGGTGAGACGTAGAGGTTCTGACAGGATGTTCGCGATAGAACTTGGCATTGGTCTGATTTGAGAGGACATGGGAGGAGTCCCGATTCTTCATGCATTTATGCTGTGGCAGTGGTGTTTGGTGACTATTACGTAGCGAGCAATTCGGGAGGAGGGTTCTTTGCTTTAGCGATGGGGCATTGTTGAGCTTTCTCCCTTTTCATCCTGTGGCATGATAGGTGTTGTTTGAGCTTTTCAGGTAATGATGTTTGCGATGGGATGTCGGCTGAGCGTAGTTGTTTTTTAACGGCGTGGCCACGTTCTCGAGAGATTTTCTTTTGGCTTTTTGTGATGGGTCATGAGGGCATGGCTAATTTATTGTGATGGGACTAGATATTGAGGTGATATCGTGTGTACATCTCATCGCAATGGGGCATGGGTGACGAGGTTATGCGATCGAATAGGGGTAAATGGAAAGTGACTCTGATCATGAGGAGTGGAGTAGTGTGCTGGTTGCTTTTACTGTGTCGCGATAGGGGGTGTTATTCGTGTTGGTGATATGTGTGTCTTGTCGTAATGGGACAGGGGGTGCTATTAATGCTTCCTTCTCATGTAAGGGTATGTGATGGGATGGGTGAATTTTGACCGCGATGTGATAAAAAGGTATGAGGTTGTAGATTTTGTCCAAAATTAGGTATTGTGCACCTGTTTTAGGTCGCTCAATACAATTGAATGCCTATTTTCGGGTGTGCGATCTTAGGCTTGAGGGGTTGTTTACGAGTGTGTGAGTTTGCGTGTGATCATATTATGCGCTATAATCGTAGCGCATGATCGAGGCTTCACCAGGTCAGTGTACAGGTGACCTTTCATATTGCACGGCTGCAGTGTGTCGTTTAATGTGATTGCACGGTCTATAGGTTGTGCGTGATCGAAGCATCACCAGATCACTCTGCGGGTGGCCTTTCATATTGCATGGTGTGAGTTGGTTGTTTGATCGGGTTGCGCGGTCTGTAACCTGCACGTGATCGGAGCGGCGCGCCATTGGCGTGGGTGATAGTTTCATTGAGCGCTTGGATCATAGCGCATGTTTTGGATTGTGCACAGTGTTCCTAGAGCGTGATTGAGTTAAACGCATGTGCTCTGGCGCGTGATTGAGTCCGTACTCTAAATAAGCGAGGGAGCCTTCATTTGTTTTCATTCTCTAGTTTAGTCTCGAGTTTTTACCTTTTTCTGGATATTTTGTATTCTGAAATTTGTGTTTTAGTGATATTGGGCGATCTAACCGTCCAATTGGGATGTCGCTTCTTCCTATGTTCGATATTTCACGTGATCTTTGTCCTGAGGTGATGCTCGGAGACGGTGCTATTCTGGGAATGGGTGGTATTGGGAATGTGGGCGCTAGTCTTCACATCGATCCCTTTTAGGGAACAGTGAAGGCAGCATTAAGGAGGCGGCGACGGAGGCGGTGAAGATGGCGGAAGAGGAATGAGTAATAAGTGGAGGGATGTGTTTCCCAACTAGTCCTCCTTGAAGCCTCCTATTGGATGGTACGAGTGGAATCTGCTCCTCGCTTCATCTTAGTTGTGAACCCAGTCTTGATTTTGGGTTGTAGGTTAAAGTTTTAGGTATTCGTTTTGGATTGTAAATCCAGGAGGTATGCCTCCGGTGATACTTGTAAAATTTTTGAGTTATAAATGAAGAGGCATTTTTTTTTATCGTGCTTATTTATTTGTTTAAACTTATTAACGGATTGGTTGGATTTATTTAATTTGTTTGACTTATTTTAGGATTTAATTTAGCTTGGAGTTCAGTTTGTTTTATGGGGTTTGTTTAGAGGGTTTACTTGGTTCTGATGGGTTTGGTTGGGGCCTTTTTCTTGGTCCCTCACAAGTTAGGATCTCATTTTAGAGTTTTTTTTTTTGAATTTTGTTTGTCTTTTATTTGACTTGAGGTGACACCTGTTAAAAGGTGTGAGTTTTCAAAAGTTTGAGATGGGTGTTAAGTGTTTAAATCTTATTGGCTTGTTTACTTTGCTTTGGATCTGTGTTTCCTTGAAGGTGTAAGTGTTGTGTGATTATTGGTTCATCTAGGTTTGTCATGGATTGTGGTCTTTCAAAGGGGGTATGTGTTTGGTTTAGATTTAATTAAATTGGAAGGGTTTTCAAAATGTGACAGTTGTCACTTTGTGGTTTAGAAAGGGATAATTTATAAGTGTGAACTAAAGGCTTTAGGTTTGAATTGTTGTTTTATTCTTAGGGTTAAATTCTTGGGGCATATATTTTTGTCTTGTGATTTAGGGCATTTTTGTTCGTTAATGTCTTTTCTTCCCCTCTATTTTGTATCCCAGGTATTGAACCCGAAGAATTGTGTTCATTGAGAATATTCTTGAGAATGGACGGGATTGGGAATGTGAGGTAGCAGTTGAATTGCTACCATGCTAAGGGAAGACGTGGAGGAGCAAAAGGTGGTAGAAACGAAACTCAGGGATAAGGCAAGGTCAGAGTTCTTATGACCGATGCTTATTTTTCCTCGGTAGGGTCTGCGGATTCAGTGTTAGTTGCTCCTCCTTTTTATGGTTTCTAAGGTGAGCTTTTAAAGGTGGATCCCGCTGGTCTTGGGTGGCTTTCTGTGAGCCACTCCTCCTTTCCTACCGGTTCAGGCCGAGGAGCAGAGGTTATCACGGTTAGAATTCATTTAGGGCGCTTCCTCCCTCCGGACTTCTCCGAGATTTCTAGTTTCCTGAATAAATTCAGATTCTGGCATTGCCTGAACGCCCCGATTTTAAATTTCTTGTTTTAAGTTGTATATTCAAAGGGTATGCCCTCGGTGTATTTTGTACTTATTTGTTTATTTATAAAGTGATTATATTTTAATTTTTTTTATATTCCACTTGTGATTATTTATATTTAGTAATTTTGGGTTTGGTTGACTTTGTAGATTATTTGACTGGTTTTGAGGGTGCGGCTTACTTGTTTAAGTTTGGTTTGATTTAATTTATTTATTTTGGATCGAGGCATGTTAGGAGCATTTTTTTTATTTTGATTTAGTTTGGGCTTAGTTGGAGTGCATAAATGATGGGGGCATTTTTTTGTTTGTTTAGTTTGGTCTTAGTTGGAGCGTGTGAGTGATGTTGGGCATCTTTTTTTTAGTTCAATTTAGTTTGGTTTGGTCTTTAATTTAGGAGTGTTTTTGGATTGGTCTTAATAGGGGTGTAGTTTGGGATTGATAGTGAGTGTAAGAAGTTTCCCAATTTAGGGCTTGGGCCTGTTGTTCTGGGCATTTTCTTTTTGGTTTATGGGAAATTGCACACTTTGCTCCAGGCACATAAATAAATTACGCGCCTGAATAGGAGCGCATGTTTCAGAGTGTCGGAAGGTCATGAAGCATCAGCTTTCGATCGTTTAATCGAGTTAAGCGCACAGTTTAGAGTGCAGGAACAGGGGGTTGGCCGGTTACTGTGCGGGTGACCTTTGGCATTCACGCGCCATTGTGTTGGCACTTGAGGTGATTACGCATTCTGCAGGATGCGCATAACCAGGTGGTCGGGTTAGTGTGAGTGGGCGATAATCTGTTTACGCGCTCAGGGCTGCGCACTTGATCCGAATTAAGCGTGAGTAGTGTGGTGCGTGATTGATTTGAGCACGTGAACGTTTGGTCTTTGATTCTTGGTTTCCCTGTTTCCTTGTGCTTGGGTTTTCGTGTTTTCATGATATTTTATGATTCGACAGTTTGTTTTAGGTGTCGTTTCTTCCATTCTCTTTAGTTTTTCGAGCTCTTTCTTTTAGGATGGAGTCTGGGGGTGGTGGTAGACCTGCTTTTACTATCTCTGAGTTGGAGAGGATGATGATGGGGGAGATAGGTAGAACTCTGAGGCTCAGACTGATGTTGTTGTCAGAGAGGTGGACATTGGGGAGGTGGCTAGAGAGGAGGTACCAGAGGTTGACCAGGTGGGGGTTAGGGAGGAGGTGCTCGAGATTGAGCATGGTGTAGCTAAGGAGGAGGGTGAGAGGGTTGAGGGTGAGATACTTGAGGGTGAGAGAACTGAGGATGCGACTGAGGAGCATCGGGATCGCAGACACTTCCCGCTGGAGGATTTCTTCGCTTGAGGCCCGATAGGTACCCATGAGCAAGAGTTCCTTCATTTTCGTAGGCATTTAGGTTATGACATAGACTTATTAGGATTTGAAAACCCTTTTAATTTATGTTAAACCTACATTGATTATCGATTGTGTGCTCACTCATGCATCATGATCGCATATAGAGATAGGTCATGTTTCTGGCCAGTTGTTCTTATCATATTTTGTGTGTTTGTTATGAGTTGTTAATGGGTGTTTGGGTATATTTCGTTTGCTTTTAGCTCTAGACTTGTTTGTCGTTCATCGTAGGCATGTGCTAGTCTTACTATCATAATTTGTGTTTCGTTCAATAGGAAGTCTCGCAGTTGGCTATCATCTCGACATGGACCGAGTCTCATACTTGGTATCGTGCCTTGTCGGAGTTTCAGTGAGCGTCATTGGTGTCTTTCAATTTCGGGCTGTTCCTAGAGTTGGAGCCCTTTCAGGTAGATCGTGGCCTGATCGCGGCAATTTTTGAGAGGTGGAGGGAGAGGCATCAGGCGCTTCTCTTTCCAGTCAGTATGATGTTACCGATTCTAGAGGATTGGGTCCGCATTTTTGGTCTTCATTTTGAGGGTGAGCCGATCACAGGGCGGATGGCAGGAGAGTATTTGGCAGTCTGTGAGGAGATTTAAGTGTGCCGTATAGGTCGAGTGGATCAGGGCCGGGCGTAGTTCAAGTCACTTGGTTCTTTGATACGTTTGTTAGTGGCTTCATCCCTCCGAGGTGTCATTCATAGGCTAGGGCATCTTACGAGGCATGGTGCGTGGTGGCAGGTCGGGAGCCCGTGGTGGAGCCGAGGTTGGCTGCAGATAGGGTGCTTCGAGCGTTCTTAATGCACTTCCTTGGTGCAGTGCTCTTTTCTTCTTTAACTCGAGCATGCGCCACCAGGTTATTTTTGATGATTCTCGGGGACTTGGATCGAGTCCCAACCTATGCGTGGGGTGCGGCCGCATTGGCGCATCTTTAGGAGCAGCTTTACTGTCGAGGACAGGGCGTCGCGACAATCGGAGGCTTCCTTCCCTTCCTCCAGGTGAGGTTTACTCAATTAATGTCATAGTGTCTTTTAGTATTTTTTTTCTTTTTTTTTTGGTCGAGTAATTATTCGGCATTTCTTTTGTTATTGTTTTGGGCGTATGATCATTTCGCTTTTCTTCTTTCAAGGGTTCCGTTGGAGGTGAGGTTCATGTTTTCGCGGATGCACATGTGGAGGGAGGTGTTGAGGGGTCGCTGTTGGTCTTCGAATCTTTAGACTACGTGAGGCCTCTTCGAGGATATGCATGCAGGGCAGGTATAAACTACCGTGTGTATGATTCATGTCATTTTGTTTCGGTCTTTTAAGATCGGAGGCTTCATTGAGGGGTCAGCTCGTTTGTTTGGTTGTAGGTGATTTGGAGGCCCTATGAGGATGAGGAGGTTGCCGACGTGCTAGTGATTTAGTCTGGCCGACCTTTCTTTGATGTGGACATATGAGTCCATTGTTTTGAGAGGGTTGAGAGGATCCACACATCTCGAGTGGTACGGCAGCTGGGGCTCGCTCAGACAGTCCCTCCAGAGATTCACCACAGAGTGGTGAAGAGGATGATCGGCCCTCCTGGCCGAAACTTTGCGGAGCGGATGGCACTTCAGATATCAGATTTTAGAGCCGAGGGGACCAGGGTTATAGGGGCGCATGATGAGGCAGACGCCTGGGAGTATGTGAGGTGGTTTAGCACATTGGGTGGCGGGCGCCTCTTCACACGTCCCTTCCATGGGAGTGGTTCTTTTGCGATTGGTGGGCCAAAGTCGGCGTCATCATTAAGGGAGAGGTTGGCTGCACTGGAGCAAGGCCATCTCATTGCGAGTGTGCGGGGGGCATTAGATGCCCTCCACAGGGTGATGGAGCGGATGGGGTGTGCTCCTCGTCCGGATGAGGAGATGCTGCACTCCTTAGCCCTCTTAGTTGCTCAGGCTAGGGCAACGGAGGTTGAGTTGGGGGCTTGGCTAGTAGAGACTCGACAGCTCTTGGTGAGTTGATTTATTGGTTTAATTGTTTATGTATTATGTTGACTTAGTCTTTCAGTTGTTTTGACATGGTTGTGGTGTTTTGTTTTATTTTGGACAGTCTGAGAGGGAGGCCGAGGTCGCTAGTCATGTGATCTGAGATTGATCGATTGGTAAGTGTCTATATATGTGACTTTGGTTTTATTAATTGTTAGCGCTGTGGGATTGCCGATAGATGTGTTTATTGTTGTTTATAGAGAGTCGAGCTCGCTGCTGGAGGTCCCGTTCCGGCATTTGATCCATTTTCAGTTGCTTCCTCAAGTTGGGAGGATACAGCTATGGCTCAGCTTCAAGCCAAGCTAGATCATTGGGTAAGTTTCCATTCAATCTTTTGAATCATTTGTGTAATTATCATAGTTCGTTGGGCGTTATTGTTTCACTTTCTTAATAGTTTACTAATATCATGTGGTATTTCATCGTCAGGTTACTGAGGATCTTCAAACGAGGGAGGCGACTGCTGCCTCTCTACGCCCAAAGAGTCAGGTATATTATTTTTTGGTGTGGCTAATTCTGTTTAGGTTATTTCATTTTTATTTTGTTCTGATATACTTTGTGTTAGCTTGTTTGGTTCTTTATGCAAGCACTTCCAGATTCTGTCGCTGAGGCTCCCCCTCAAGGGTCTGTTCCTATCCCTACTCAGGTATGCTTTAGTTATTGTGTTCGTGGTTCATTTGTCATCATAGTATTTATCTGATATATTTATTTGTTCTCGTTGCAGCTGCCTACATTTGTTATCCCTTCCGTGCCTCCTGTTGATCCAGTGATTACTGAGACGGTTGGGTGACTTCTGGAGGAGAGGCTGGATCTGATATAATTCTTTCCTTTTCAAAGTTTATTTTTTTATTAATGTATATATTAGTTTTCTTTGACTTGGTGTGGTTATGCAGGTTCGTCAGCTTGAGGAGGCGCGCCTAGAGGTGATGCGAGCGTGCGCCACTCCCGAGGTGAGACAAATCCTTAGGGAGATGCAAAGTCATGACGACCTATTTATTGAGATGATGGCTGCGTAGAAGACTCAGGCTGAGGCACTGGAGGCAGTGCGTCGGACGATGCAGGCAAAGAGCAAGTGACCCTAGATCAGTTGCAGCATCATCTGGCGAGGAGTGAGCTAGGGATACATAGGCTGGCTAGTCAGCTTGGTGGGTCAGAGTCGAGGGCTACGGGTTCTTCGATTGGGCAGTCTCGTCGCACCTCTCGTGATCGTGTCAGGGGTGATGCTCATGAGATTCTTGTGGGGTATCCTCCTCATTCTCGCTCGAGGCAATCAGTTAGTCAAACGAGTGAGGGGGGTTCTGTGGTGGGGCCTCGTCGTTTAGAGGTTCCGAGGACTCCGGGTGCCGAGATTGTATTTTCGGAGGACCAGTCTACGGACCTCCGGGCTGATGATATCGGGGACAGCGACGCTCATCCATCCCAGCAGCAACGTAGGGAGTAGGGGTGTGTGTGTGTGTTTTTTTTTTTTATTGTGTGTGTGCGTTGTATATATAGGGGGATGCCCCTGGTGACATGTGTAAAAAGAAAAGAAAATTTTTGACATATATATAGAGAGATTTTTGGTTTAGATGTATCTGATTGGCTCCTTTTCTTTTAGTTACTTCTTACGTTTACTTTTTCTTTTTAGTTTCTTTAGCGCCATCGACCATCATTGGGACTTGGATGCTTCCTGAGCTGGCCCGATGATGGTTGAAGGTTGCTTCGTATCTGTACATGTGAAGGTAATGCTATTAGTAGTTTTTTTATTCTCCCCCTTGCTAGTTGTCAAGGGGGTGAGTATCTCAGACTGGAGTCTGGTAATAAAGGTGGATATTGTTTTTTTTTTCTTTTTTTCTTTTTTCTTTTTTTTTGAAATGAAAATAATGCAATAGGGAAAGTAAATAACTAAAATAATAAAAAAGTAGAAAATAAAAATGCCCCAGTGTAGGAGCATGGTAGGAATGGCAGTATAATATCTTCGGTAGCACTTTTCGGATGGTAACTTCATTGTTCCTTGTCTTCTTTGTGGACAAGCCGGCACTTCTAATGTGATTCTCCTTCTGTCAAAAAAAAAATGCCCCAGTGTGTGGTTGCAATGGAGCTTTTCTGGGCTACGAGATGAGCACTTTGGGTCTATAAGCACTCATGGGTATTTGGTGAGTTAGTTTTGAAGAAAAGTTCATTAGTACTGTCATTGAACTGGGGGAGGTTATTTTGATTAGGTCAGTTGTATACAGGGGTCTATATTGGGGTGGTGGTTATCCTATCCTGTGGCCATAAGGGAGAAGTATGGTAAGTACAGTGGGTGATTGCGTCAATCGTCATTCATCGGTTTTCAATTTCATTTCTAGGAGCATCCTGTAAGGCTTCTGATTTATCATCCGAAATAAAAATAGAAGAGAGAGGTAAGGCTCAGTGATGTGGGGAATAGTTTGTAACTAACACTTTCCAAAAGGGACAAGTAACAATCTTTTTCTCAGAGGGATAGGGGATGCCATGATCGTGCTTCTTCTTCATGTTTCAGTGTCATCAAAATCTCATATTTTATGGTTAGCAGGAGTTTGTCCTCCTCCCGCCACCTTACGACGACATCTAGTAGTATGAGGACATCAGGGATACCCTCGCAGCTTATCCACTTCTAGTAAAGTTACCAGAGATGTCCTCACGGTCTGCTTATGCTTCCCTGAGCTCATTGATTTGTTCATTCGTCGTAATGCTCTCACTCAAAATTTTGATCTTTGAAAGCATCCTGCTAGCGTAAGAATAATGAGTTTTGATTAAACTTGACATCTTCATTTTTTTTGCTCTAACGCCTCCTTCAATGGCGGGGGAAAGGGGAAATGAGGATTGGGTATTACTTATACTTTTGAAAGATGTTAGGTAGGTCACTAGTCATTTAATCAGATTGCCTGAGTGAAAAAAAGGTGGGCGATAAATTGGAGGTCTTAAGGATATTCTGAGAATTGATGACGTACGACCAAGGAATGGGTCGTGATGACTACGGGGGTGATAAGTATAAGTATTTAACCATGGGATGTGATGATCACAGGGCTAAGGATAGTATTTTCTAAGGTACATGGCATTCCAAGGGCTAGGGAGTTCTCCCCCATCCTGGTTCGCCAGTTTGTATGCATTTCCAGGGTATGCAGTTGTTATGACATAAGGGCCTTCCCAGTTTGGTTTCAATTTTCCTTTCTGATGGGCGTGCTTGGAAGGCATGATTTTCTTTAAGACTAATTTTCCAATATTAAAGGTTCGTTCAAGGACTTTCTTATCATAAGCCCTGGCCACTCTCCTCCGATATACCTGAGCGTGATCAGCTGCCCTTAGACGTGTTTCATCAAGTTGCTCTAATTGTGCGAGTAGGGCAATTCTCCTCTTATCTAAGGATAGCTCATCATCGAATTGAATTCATAAGGATGGTACTTGTATCTCATATGGTAGGACTGCCTCCATCCCGTAGGTAAGGAGGTAGGGACTTTGGCCAGTGGCCTACGAATAGAGGTCCTATAGCTCCAGAGTGCTTATAGTAGTCGTTCGGGCCAGTCAGCTCCATTACTTGTTTCTACTGTATGCTTCAGGATTTGAATCAATATTTTGTTCGTAGCTTCTGCTTGTCTATTGCCTTGAGGGTAGAATGGTGATGAGTGGCATAGATCGATGCCGTACTCCTTGCATAACTTCCTTATCTTCTCTACGATGAACTATGGTCAGTTGTCGGTGACAAACATCCTGAGTACTCCAAACCTGGTGATGATATTTTGAATGATAAACCTTACGAGTGTTGAAGCGGTGATTCTGATGTAGGATTTAGCTTTTACCAATTCGGTGTAGTATTCAGTCGCTGTAAGTATGAACGCGTGCTTATGAGTGTTCCCAACTGTGTCTGTGAAAGGTCCGATGGCACCGAAGGCCCACATCGAAAACAGTCATGGCGAGATCATAGTATTCAATGCAACTGATGGAGCTTTGATGAGTGCGGCGTGTTCTTGGCTTTGTTTGCAGGATTGAACGTAGAGGTGGAAATCTCTGATCATTGTCGGCCAGAAGTAGCCTTGTCATGTAACTTGATCGGCGAGCCTCTATCTACCGAAGTGGGCTTCGCAGGCACTAGCGTGTGCTTCTTGGATGATGTATTGTCCTTTAATAGTCATGACACATTGTAGTAGTACTCCTTTGGTAAAGGCTCCTTTGTATAACATTTCATCGAGTATGTAGAATCCGGCGTATCGATTCCTTATTCTTTTGTTCGATCTTTGTGGCATATGGAGGGATGTGCTGATGCTTTAAGAAGTTCCAGATGCTGAAATATCATGGTTGTCCATCGTCGATTGGTGATTTTTCAAATCTGAACATAGCGACTTCGGTTTTTGTCTTGACATGCTTTTTCAGAGAGATTGCTTCGTTTGGTCCTGTACTGGTGGGGAGGATCGGTAATTCTCTCTTAATGGTCCATGCTACCTCGTGGGTGGGTGTTGTTAATTTTTTTATGAAGAAGGTCTTGGTACTTTGTCCAATGGTTATTTGGATGACAGAGGCTAATGTGGCTAAGGAATCAGCGAGTTTGTTTTCTAGTCTAGGGATGTGCGTGAAAGAGATTCTTTCAAATTTCTTTACTAAATATTAAGCGGTTTCTCGGTATACCATTAGTCTCCTTTCCTTAGTTTTCCATTCTCCTATAACTTATAAAATTACTAGCTTGGAATCATCAATGGATTTTAGCTGCTTAACGCCTAATTATAATGTTGCTCATAGTCTAGCTATAAAAGCTTCGTATTCTGTGACGTTATTAGTGACAGAGAAGTCTAATTGAAAAGCCTTAGGTATAACTACTCCTTTTGGGCTTAGGAGGACTATCCCGATGCCTTTTCCTTGTGATTTAAAGCACCATCGAAATAAAGGGTCCATGACGTCTTATCGGGCTCTTCTTATGAATCGTAATAGGTCTTTATCGAGGAAATCCATGTATATGGGCTCATTGCTAGGGAGCGAGAGATCTGCAAGGTAATCGGTAATTGCTTGTCCTTTGATCGACTTTTGCATGGCGTATGCGATATCAAATTCTTGCAAGAGCATATACCAGTGAGCGATCTTTCCTGATGTTGCGGGCTTTTCAAATACGTACTTCAGAGGGTCCATTCGGGCTAGTACTAGTATTTTATGTGCTCCGAAGTAGTGTCGTAATTTGGTTGAGGCCCACACCAGCATGAGGCAAGTCTTCTCCATTGAAGTGTATTTTCATTCGTACTCGACCATCATCCTACTAAGGTAGTAGATAGCCTTCTCTCTCTTGCCTTCTTCTTCATATTATCCTAGAATCACTCCCATTGTTTTATCATTCGCTGAGAGGTATAGGATTAGGGGTCTTTCAGAGACTGGTGGTGATAGTATTGGTAGGTTAAGGAGGTATTTCTTGATATTATCGAAGGCTTGCTGATACTAATCATCCCATTTGTACTCAGTTCATCCTTTAAGTAGCCTATAGAAAGGATCGCATATGTCTGAATACTGGGAGATAAATCTCCTTATGAATTACAATCTTCCTATTAGGCCTCGTAATTCTCTGATATTACTGGGAGGTGGCATCTCGAGGATGGCTCTAACTTTGGTAGGGTCGACTTTGATCCCTCGCTTGCTGACTATAAAACCGAGTAGTTTTTCAGAGGTGACTCCGAAGACACATTTCTTTGGGTTCATTTTCAGCTGATACTTTCTAGCTCTTTGTAGTACCAGTCGGAGTGCTTCAGCATGCCTTACTCACGTTTAGGACTTCACTAATTTTCCATCAAAGTACACACTTATGAATCATGTCAAGAAAGATAGCCATCATGGCACATGATATGTGGCTCTAGCATTCTTGATCCCAAAAGGCATGACGACGTAACAGTATGTTCCCCATGGTGTGGTGAAAGAAATCTTCTCTTGGTCGGACTCTGCTAAATTGATCTGATTATATTCAGAGAAACCATCCATGAAGGATAGCATCTGATGTCTAGCGGTGTTGTCAACTAGAGTATCAATGTGTGGAAGCGGAAAGCCGTCTTTTGGGCATGCCTGATTGAGGTTTTGAAAATCAATGCAAACCCGTACTCTGCCAACTTTCTTGGGGATAGGTACTATGTTGGTGACCCACTTGGGGTAGAGGACGACTCGAATGAATTTAGATTTGTATAACTTGTCAACTTCCTCTTTAACTTGAAGGGTTGTTTGTGGGTGCATCCTACGGAGTTTTCGCTTAACAAGCTTTGCATTGGATTCTAAGATGAGGCAATGTTCTACAACTTAGGTCTAAATCAGGCATATCCTCATAGGACCATGCAAAGGAATCGAGGTGCTCTTGTAAGACTTATGCAATTTGTTGACGTTCCTTGGAGTTGAGCATTGCGCTAATCAGCAGCTTCTTAGGTTTCTCTTAAGTGCCAAAGTTAAGGTCTTCTGTGAGTTTCGCGGCTGCTTGGGTTTGCTCGTCGATATGCTTGATAACCTGTTAGAAGTTCGGTGCCTCCTCGGTGACTGGTGTTCCTTCTTCATCCTTGGTAAGCTCGTATACTGCGAAATTGCTACACTGGGGATTCGATTTTGCGAGAGGTAGCCCTTCATCGGCGCAATCTATGATTGAGAGATCTTTGGTAAGGTGAAGGTCAAGACTATTGAATCTTCTCTCAAAGTCACAAAGTATCTCATCTGGTATGATCACTGGCTTGTTGTTTAGCCTGGATGCTTTGCGTCCTCGTGCGGGAGATGGGATAGAAGTCTTAGGAGAGAAGTTCCCTTGTTGGCCACAAAATTGGTTTAGGACGAAGGGTTCCCTTTCTTTTATGGGGTTTTCTGATTTTTTTGAATGTTGTGTTTCTAAATTTTTAAGATTTTCTATTTTTTCTATTTTTTTTATTTTTGATAATAAATATGGTATAGGGTCGATAACCTCAAGTGGTGCCGGGAGAGTTGCTTCCTCTAACTGAGGGAGCGAGACGACTGTTGGAGCTGTTTGGGCGATTCTTCGAGAAACGTGGACTTGTGGATTTGGCATTTTTTTTTTGAGTCCTCATCTAATGAGATTTTTTGAATAAGTGACACTAACGATAGTGGCACTGACGTTCGGATTTCTTCTACCACATTGACTGCCTCTTCTTCGAAGAGGCTCAGGAGATCGTAGTCAATTGAACTATCATCCTCTGAGTTGTAATAAGGTTGTTCTTCTCACTGAGAGGGATCTCCTAAAGGATCCTTAGGGGTAGCGAGTTCTTTTTCTTGATCTTCATAATATGTTATGATAAGCACTCATGTTTAGCAGTGAGGTTGAAAATGGTGAGAAATGTAGGGAGATGCCCAAGAACATTCCCATCCTTCTAGGTTAGAGTCGAAGACGGTATTGAATTCATCTTTTTGATCTGATAGTGTTTGAAGTCCTAGGTTAGCTTGCTCTGCTAACTCGAGTGCAGGGAGGTCTATCCAGTAGTCCTCTTCATCAATCGGGGGAGGTTGCCACTCTTCCTCGAGAGATTTCCAGAATATTGGGAGTTGTGGCACATCTGGGGATGAAGAAGTGTCTAGTTCAAGTTCCTCTTCAAACTCTATGAGGGCGATGTGAGTGTTTCCCCTTGGGTCAACTAGATGATCGTTGGGATTTTCTGCTTCTTGTGCCGGTGGCCGAGCTGGTAGGTCATTACTTATTTCAATTGCCATAAGTTTAGAGTGATTCGATTCTTCCATTGTAGAATGTTGGGTCCAACTAGCGAAGTGCTCTAATATGTTGTGCATGCCCTACAGCGGAGTTGGTATGGGTAAGCGATACAAGGGGAGTCCCAAGGGCATTCCCATACCCTAAGGCTAAGGCTAAGGTGGATGCTATACGAGTTGAAATCTTCTTGTGGGGTGTCATCTTCTTCCCATATTGAGTGTAAGTACTCTTCATCCTCTTGCAAGGCTGCTATGTGAAAATCTTCATCGTCAGTGGATTCCAAATCTCCCACATGCATCTCGAGTTTTGGAGGTTCCTTCTTTCTCTCTTCTGTAAGCTCCTTAGTGTCAAATAAGGGTTTGACTCCCTCGAGGGATTTATCAATATCGTCGTTCAAATTAGTTAAATCATTAAATGCTTTAGCCATTTGCCTGATTTCCACTTCTTGGGATCTAGTGAAGGACACTTCCTTCTGCCTTGGTACATCTACTTTCTCAGTGGACCCATAGACGAAGTGGTCATATAGAGACCATTTTGGTGAGGTAGGGAACAAGTCGGCTTATGAGCCGTCCGATTGATAACCTAACCCTATGTGTTTGTGTATTTTCGTTGGGACGACAGGTCCTACACGACCTTGCTTATTTTTACCGAGTCTGGTGTGGGGAATGTATCCGAGTTGGTACATAAGGTCCCACCCTTTCGTCGAGGTCAGGTTGATATCATAAAGTTTGGCGAGGTCTGGGCCGACCTCTCTCCTCATTAATTTTTATTGACACGTTAGGGGAGAACTAGGAGGGGTAGGGGGACAGGCTTCCGCAACCGTTGTCTCATTAGGGATTCAAGTCTTTGGACTGTAGCTCGTGTTTAATACAAAATCATGGGCGGTCAGAATATTTATCGCGTAATCAGTATCCATCTCCTGGAGGGGTGCGTCCACATATATACGGACGATGGAGACCTCGTATGAGAATTTGACGCATTGATGGTATATGGATGCGACAGCCTTCATTGACTCTAGCCATTTTCTTCATAAGATAAGATTGTATGTACTAACGGAATCAAAAATATGGAAGGTAACATCTTTCGTTATAGGTCCAAGGTGAACCTAGAGTTTAATAGTTCCTTTGACAAAGCGACGCGATCTATCATAAGCTATGAGTGATAGTGCAGAGGGCTTGACATCCTGCTCCATGTATTCAAGCATCTTTAACATTGTGAGAGGTCAAATATTGAGTCCTGCTCCCATATCGACCAACGCATGGGGTACGGAGAACCCTCTAATTATGACTGTAAGATATATGAGAGCCGCACTCCCTCGGAGTGACTCTTGAGGCATGTCTATGTCTGTGAAAGTGAGGGCTGGAGGTTGCACCATGACCAAAGTGATTTGATGAAGCTCATCTAGGGTTGTGTCCTCATCCACTTGCGTATCTTCAAGTATCCTTATCAATAACCGGTGATTGTCAGGCAATTTCTTGATGAGTTATAGTATGGATATCTAGGTCGGGATCTTTTGGAGATGCCGCACAAGGTCATATTCTTACCCTAGCTCGAGTGCCATTTCTTTGCCTAGCCGATGAGCCTTGGGTGCAGATGGTTGGATTGGTTGAGGTGCAGGAATTGGTAGAGGAATAATGTGAGGTGGGGGTGGCAAGTTAACCTCTCTTTCTCTTATGCTCCCCTCTGGTGGTTGTGTGTTCACAAAATTCATATTTTGAGGGAAAGGCGGAGGTGGATAACTAGTTCCTGACTTGAGAATCGGGCATGTCGGTTGTTGACCAAACCCGGTGTGGCTCGACACGGATGTATTTGTGAAGTGAGTGAAATTCAAGGTCGAAGCGCATACCTGAATGGTGTCGCTCCAAGGTGGGAGATACTGTGTGTATTCCTCTTATTCTAGGAAAGCAGAGACCAATGTCTCGCATGGATCGGGATATTCTTCCCGCTCACTTCCTTCTATGTTTGGCAAACACTCAGTCTTTATTTCATTCTCTTGGCTTGGAGTCTTTTGGGTGACTCTTTCTACCTATGCAACAATTTGGGCTACAGTTTGAAGAATGTGATCTCTGTACTCGGGTTCAGAATTGGACGAAGGGAGTGGTAATGGCATTGGTTCAAGATTTGGTGGGGTTGAAGGTTCTGGCGAGTGACTACGGAGGAATGGTCTCCTGGCCCTAAAGGAATGGACTCGTATCTGAGTGAATTTTGGATAGGGAGGTGGGCTCGGTGGGGTGATGCGAGTGATCAAGGCCGAGGGATGCGGGGGTGAAGGAACTCTAGCTAGTGTGACAGAAGTATTAGAGGGTTAAATGCGAGTGATTAAGGTGGAAGGCTGGAAGGAGGATCGATCAGAGAGATCTACGGTGGTGACCTGAGCCGGTGTTGCTTGGTTGTGGTTGGGCATGGGGTTATTAATGATCCCTAGATTTTGAAGGGGTTGGTTATTATTAGGGTTAGGATTCCTAAGCGCTTCCCAGTCGATCTAATTTCAGTCATTCATGTCATAGATTACGTCCCTCAGGACCCAACAGTCTTCTAGGTTATGCCTTGCATATCAGTGGAAGGCACAGTATTTACTATAGTCTAGATTGGTCGGCCATAGGCGAGGTCTTTCTTGCGAGAATCAGAGGAGATTCTGAGTGTTGATGAGACGGAAGATGTTGAGAATCGTATCAGGTAGAGGGGGGTAGTGTTTCCGCCTCAGCTGGTAGGGGCCTCTAGCTACATTATTATAGTTTGGTGTGTGGGTCGATCGATTCTGTGTCGTGTTCTGGTTCTGGTAAGTGTTGGGATATTAGTTTTTATTCTAATACTGGCCCTGATTCTGGTTCTGGCCTTGGTTTTGGTTTGCATATCTTTGTTGATTAGCGCCTTGGTTTTGGTTGGACTACCGTTGTTGATTTTGATTTTGCCCAAAATTTTGTGGTTGGAAATTTCCGTTCCTAGAGTTTTGTCCTTGGTTGACAACGGCGTTGACCTGCTTGATTCCTGAGGCTTTCTTATTATTTTTCGATTTTGATTCACTAGAAGAGCCTACTTTCGACGTGACTATGGATAGAGCAAGGTCTCCGCCTTAATGTGTCGCGCTAGTCGGGATTCTCGGGAGTGGAGTGTAGTGAAGTCGGGGTAATCACTTATGACAAGTGTACTTTTTAACGGTTCTCTAGTGTTATCGATGATAATGTCCACTGAGTCCTTCTCTTTCATTGAAGTGCCGGTCCTAGCAGCAAGTTTTCTCCACCTAGCAACAAAGTTGGTAAATTCTTCATTGGCTCCTTGCTTGGCCGCCATCAAATCACTGAGACTGACTGTCTCTTGGATCAAGTGTTTGTATTGGTCTAGGAATTGACCGACTAAATTGTCGAAGGTCTTTATCTTATAAAGCGAGTCCCGCAAACAAATCTATAGCTTCTCCTTCTAATGAGCGTTGGAAATAGTGAATGAGAAGTCCTTGATTATTACGTAAAGGCCGACAATCGTTACAAAAGAGGGCCAAGTGATGATTTGGATTTCCTGGGCCATTATATTTGATAAATTTTGGTGGTTTGAATCTTATTAGTAAGTTAAATTCAACGTCTCGGTAAAATTTATTGAATCCAAATGAAGGATCGGGGCGCTCTCTCTTGGCCATGTACTCATCGAGCATTTTAGGGAGATCCTCGATTTTAATGGTGCTATCTTTTGGAGCGACCTGTGAGCAAACCTTGTCTAGAGATTCATCGTTGAAGAATGTGTGAGTAGGTTGTCTCAATGGTGCGACGTGGGCTGACACCGTGCTCGGGGTAGGAGGTGGCCTCTCTTGTCATCCTTGTTCTTCTAAAAATTATCGTGACCTGATGGTTTCGTATGCAGCAGCCAATCCTCGAAGTAATTACATGGAGTCATCATCTCCTCTTTGTATTCTTTGAATACTGAGCTCTACGATTTGTTGAGCAATAAGGTTTTGTACAGTGTTACCATCTCTCCCATTATGATTATTACCGGTGTGTGGGGTAGAGAAGAGATTTTCTTGCTCGCCAGCCATGTTAATCTCAAGTTATCATGGACTGGAATTGTGAAGTGGTTCTTCTACGTACGTGGGGTTGTTATGATACCCTCAGAATGGTGGGTCTCCTAAACTCACTCTTCGTATACTAGACATCTCAAGTCTTTGACGAAGACTCATATATTTAAAAGGAAATTTAAATGACATGATGGAAAGAAAAACAGGGAAATAAAATAAAAACTAACTATCTAAAAAAAAGGAGTTTGCAAAAGTGTCCCATCGCGATCGCTAGTCTGTTGGTGCGCGCTTTTTCTGGGTTCCTCTCAGTCCCTGTTGAATCAGTGGCTTCAATTCTGTCCAAGTGGACTCTAGCAATGCGGCATTTGGAATGGTGGAGGTAAAATAAAAAGGAGGTTTTTTCTTCCTAGTTTGTTGCGATCGCTAGTTGTAGATATTTAATGACACTGCAACACGTCGATGATCACGCTTTAGAGCGGGTGTGGGTTACTTCTTTACTGAATCGTCCACCTGCGAACGTCAGCAACTATGCCTCTTCTTATAATTTAGATAGTTTAATTTTCCTTTCCTTTCCCTGTTATTGTTATAGTTTTAATCAGTTTAGACTTTCCAATTCTGTTGTGAGTTTAACAGTGTGGGTTTATTATAGTTGATTTAATCTAGTTTTCTAATTCTATCAGGAGTCTAATTAATTTAAGTTTCCTAATCTTATTAGAGTTCCAATTAATTTAGTGCCCTAATACTACTAAAAGTCCAATTGATATCAGTCTCCTTATTGTACTAGGAATGCAAGTATATTAATTCTTAATGAAACTCTAATTAAATCAAGCATGCTAATTATACTGGAATTCTAAGTAAAGCAAGTATGCTACGTGTATTGTAAATCTAATCAAATCAAGTATACTAATTGTATTGAAATTGGATATAATAATTGACTGAAATTCTAACTAGAGCAATTATACTAGTCTTACCAGAATTCTAATTGAAATAGGGAACTAATTCTACTAAAACTCTAATTAAAATAAAGAGACTAATTTTGCTAGAATTACGATTAGAGGGAGAAATTAATTATCCTAAGATTCTCATTAAAGCAATGAGTTGTCTATGCTAAAATCCAATTAAAATAAGGGAATTGATTTTTTTCTAGAATTATAATCAAAGCAATGAATTCTAAGGATTTAATAAAAATAAAGCATGTAAATTAATTGTACTAAAATTATGAGAAGAAATTATGAAACTAATTTTCTAATCTTAATTAAAGCAACTAAATAATTCTAAAAAAGAAAGGGTTTTGGGCCCACTATGCTAAGGAGGATCGGCCTCGTTCCCGAGTACCCTCCGTAAGCTCCCTTGGGCAAATCGAGAGGCTAAAATTAAAGATAAATTGGATTTTAGATTATAATATTATTTTTAGATTTTCAGAGTTGATTTCAGGGTAATAATGATGAATTAAATTGAGAAACAAAAATTATAGAAAACTAAATTAATATTTAGAAATTTTGAAAGTACTAAACTAAGGAATTAAAATTATAATGTAAAAATCTAGGATTGAATTCGGGTCTGAAATCAGAAAAATCAGACCGTATGATTAAGGACTGGTTCTAGAACCTTAAGAACTAGAACTAGAGATTAATGATAGGATTGAAAATTAAGATTTTAAAATGGAATTAAAGCCTAGGGTTGGTAAATTAGACTGTCAGATTAAGGACTGGTTCTAGAAATGGAGAACTAGAACCAGATATAAGAGATTACAGTCTAAAAAGGGTGCTACGGTCTAAAACTGCGAATCAATATTAATAATTAAAACTAAGGGAAATCCTAAGTCTAAAACTAAGACTTTTACCTAGGACCGGGGCTGCGAAGAGAAACCTCGAAGATTCTAAGCTTGAATTCGAAATCATGGCTAGGTTTCTTTATGTGTTCGTTCTCTGATTTCGAAATCCTAAAAAAGCTACTCTCTCTCGAAAATTGCCAGCCTCCTCGGGCGAATTAAGAAAAAAATCTTTTATAAGTTTTTCTCCAATTAAATGCCCTATTTCAGGCGTTTAACAGAATTACGTGCCGGTCTCCCGGTGCTTAATAGCTTTGAGTCGGTCACCGACTCAGTGAGCGACTGGCTGACTTGCTCTGTGAGTTTCCTAGTTCTAACAACGTTAGGATTAATTATGCACCCATTGTGGGGTGTGTAATCCAATTAAGCACCTTTTTTAAAGCATTTAATCGAGGAAACTTGGGGTTCAAGTACTGTAAGACTAGATCGGGCGTAGGCCAATTGCGCGCTGGTGGTGGGGCGCTCAATCTAATCGCATGTTTCATATGAAGAGCGTGATCGAGTCTCAGAGTGGTCTGGGAAAGGGAGTCTTGTCTGGAAGGGGGACTGATTACGTGTTTGTGGTTTGACTTGTAATCGAATTGCGTGCGTAGTTGTAGGCGCATAATTTGGTGTTTTCCAGGTCTGAAATGTCAGACTATTGTTTCAGCCTGCATTTTGACTATATATTATTATTGCAGTATATAGTCTCCCTATGTTGGGATCTAAGCCATAGAGCTATTGTTTCAGCCTGTGTTCAACCATGTACTATTGTTTCAGTGCATGGTCCCCGCGTTAGGGTTATGGGGCCTGAGCCATATACTATTATTTCAATATATGGTCCCAATATGAGGGCAAAAGGGTTTGAAATGCAAGACTATTGTTTCAGTCTGCATTCCGACTATATACTATTGTTTCAGTATATAGTCTCCCTAGGTCGAGACCTGAGCCACAGAGCTATTGTTTCAGCCTGTGTTTAGCCATATACTATTATTTTAAGGCATGGTTCCTACATTAGGGTCATGAGGCCTGAGCCACAGAGCTATTGTTCCAGCCTGTGTTCAGCCATATACTATTATTTCAGCATATGGTCCCGTATTAAGGTTGTGAAACTTCCAGAGAAGGTAAGTCCTTTCCGAAAAGTCACGAGTGAGGTCAAAGGTTGACTGAACAAATTTGTATATTCTGAGAGGCCAAAATGGGGGTGTCTACAGCAACGTCGACTTCTTTCTTTATAGAACTGCCTGTAATAGGTTGTCCTTCATTCATGATGGCTTTTAGTTCAGTTGGTAGTTCCAGTTTCACTTGCCAGGCAATTTCGTGTGCTGGCGTTGTTAATCTCTCGATGAAGAAGGATTTCATGTTCTGGCTGACTAGAATTTTTATGACTGAGGCTAGTGTAGCAAGAGAATCTGCGAGCTCGCTTTCTAATCTCGGGATGTGCGTGAAAGAGATTCTTTCAAACTTCTTTATCAGGAACTAAGTTGTTTCTAAGTATGCCATCATTCTTCTTTCTTTGATCTTCCACTCCTTAATGACTTGTGATAACACAAGGTTGGATTCACCGGTTGTTTTCAACTGCTTGACACTCAACTGTAGCGCTGCTCGTAGTTTGACAATGAAGGCTTCATATTCCACCACATTGTTAGTGACTGGGAAGTCGAGTTGAAAGGCTTTTAGTATGACAACTCCTTCTGGGCTCAATAGGACTATCTCGATGCCTTTTCCTTTGTGATTAAGAGCACCGTCTAAGTAGAGGGTCCATGAAGTCTTGTCGGGCTCTTCGTTGTGAATCGAGAGTAGGTCTTCGTTGGGGAAGTCTTCGTGTACGAGCTTGTTGCTTGAGAGTGGAAGGTCAACGAGGTAATCGACGATCGCCTGTCCTTTGATGGTCTTTTGCATGACATAGGTGATGTCGAACTCTTGTAGGAGCATATGCCAATGGGCGATCTTTTCGGATGTAGCAGGCTTCTCAACGATGTACTTCAGAGGGTCCATATGTGCTAGTAATAGTATCTTGTGTGCTCTGAACTAGTGTCGTAGTTTTGTCAAGGCCCACACTAGTGTGAGACATGTCTTCTCCATTGGCATATATTTTTGTTCATACTCGACCATCATTCTGTTGAGGTAGTAAATGACCTTCTCTTTCTTGCCATCTTCATCATATTATCCGAGAATTACTCCCATAGCCTTGTCATTTGCCGACACGTAGAGGATCAGGGGTCTTTCGGGAACTGGCGGTGATAGTATTAGCGGGTTGAGGAGGTACTTCTTGATATTGTCGAAGGCTTGCTGACACTGGTCATTTCATATGTACTCGGCTCCTCCTTTAAGTAGTATGTAGAAAGGGTCGTATCTGTTTGAGTGCTGAGAGATAAACCTCCTAATGAAGTACAGCCTTCCTATCAGGCCTCGTAGTTCTTTGATATTGCTAGGAGGTGACATCTCAAGAATGGCTCTGACCTTTACCAGATCGACCTTGATTCCTCGCTTGCTAATTATGAATCCTAGTAGTTTTCCGGAGGTCACACCGAACACACATTTCTTTGGATTCATTTTTAGCTGATACTTTTCAGATCTCTGTAATACCAGTTGTAATGCTTCAACATGTCCTGCTCGCATTTGAGACTTCACTAATATGTTATCGACGTAGACTTCCATGCACTTGTGCATCATGTCATGAAAGATGGCCATTATAGCATGTTGATATGTGGCTCCTGTGTTCTTATGCTCGAAAGACATGATGACGTAGCAGCATGTTCCCCATGGCATAGTGAAGAAAGTATTCTCTTGGTCTGATTCTGCTAGTTTAATCTGGTTGTACCCTGAGAAGCCATCCATAAAGGATAACATCTCATGTCTGGCGGTATTGTCGACCAGAGTGTCGATGTGAGGTAAAGGGAATTTGTCTTTCGGGCATGTCTGGTTGAGGTTCTGAATGTCCATACATACCCTTACTCTGACGTATTTCTTGGTGACAGGTACTATATTTATGACCCATTTGGGGTAGAGGATGACTCGGATGAATTTTGCCTTGTGTAGTTTATCGACTTCCTCCTTGACTTGTAGCTCTGTCTGCAGGTGCATTCTTCTGAGTTTCTGCTTGATGGGTTTTGCATCAGGTTCCAAGACCAAACGACGTTCTACTAGACTCGGGTCCAAACCAGGCATATCTTCGTAGGACCATGCGAAAGAGCTGAGGTGATCTTGGAAGACTTGGATGATTTGTTGGTGTTCCTTGGGTCTGAGTGTCGTGCTAATTAGCAGCTTCTTGGGCTTCTCATCGGTGTCAAAATTGATTTCTTCGGTGGGTTTCGTGGCAGCTTGAGTTTGCTCGTCGAAGCATTTGATGACCCTTTAGAAGTCTTATGTCTCCTCAGCTACTGGTGCTCCTACTTCATGTCTGTAAGTTCGTATACTACAAAATGGCTACTCTGGGGGGTTAGTTTTACAGGAGGTAGCCCTTCATTGGTGCAATTTATGACCGCGACATCCTTAGTGAGGTGTAAGTCGAGGCTATTTATTCTCCTCTCAAAGTCGTGGAGTATCTAGTCAGGGATATTACGGGCTTGTCACTTAGTCGGGATGCTCGGCGCCTTTGTGAGGGAGAGGCGGTAGGGTAGGATGATGACCGTGTGTGATCATGTAAGTTAAGGGTAGGGTGATGACCGTGTGTGATCATGTAAGTTATTTCCTCCTTGATTTCGTTGAGGTGACCGCTACTCGTAGCCTTAGGAGAAGAGTCTCCTTGTTGGTCGCTGAATGGGTCTGGGATGAAGGGCTCCCTCCCTTTTCCGAGGTTTTCTACTTTGTTTTAAGAGTTTAGGGTTTTCTATTTTTTTTATTTTCAATAAGAAATATGGTACAGGGTTGGTCGTCTGGAGAGGAACCGGTGGGGTTGCTTCATCTAGTTGGGGAAGCTGGACGGCTGCTGAAGTCGTTCGTGCGAGTCTTTGGATGAAGTGGACATGTTCGGAATTTGGCATTTTTTTTATAGTCCCCGTCTAGAGTGATCCTCCTGATGAGTGATGGTGGCGATGGTCAGGCTGATGTGCTTCCTTCTTCCACTATGTAAAGTGCTTCTTCCTCGAAAAGGGTAGGGAGGCAGTAGTTGTCTAAACTCTCATCTTCGGAATCAGACTGAAGATATCCTCATTGCCGAGGTTGTTCATTGGGGGAGTCCAACTGACATTCTTCTGGGCTAGTGAGCTCTCGGCTTTGTACCTCGTAGTATGCTATGATGAGTATGCATGCCCGACAGCGAGGCTGATACAGGTGAGAGATACAGGAATACCCCCAAGGGCACTCCCACCCTTTGTTATCAAGGGTGATGTTGTCGTCACTGAAGTCGAGATCATCTTCTTCGCCAGACTATTCTTGGAAGTCTAGGCCTAGCTATTCTGCTAATTCAAGCATCGAAAGGTCTATCCAGTAGTCTTCATCATGTGGTGCATCTCGAGATTGGGGTGCGTCGAGCTCTAGTTCTTAAACTTCTATAAAGCCAATGTGAGACTCTTACGTGCTGACGGTCTGCTAGATTTCATCCATGATAGCCCTTTGATACCATAGCATCATAGCACTACACCAGCCACAATAAGGTTGTTTTGAGTAAGGGCACTGATGTGGGCATCACCAATTATCAAGCACGTGCTGATAATCGAAGTTGTCGTCGTGATTTAAAGTCTTTTCTTGAGATCGATTGTCTTCTCTGAACCATTCTAAGCAATCGACTCTCAGGAGGTCTTCAAGTTTTATATCAGTAAGGCTAGTCTAATAGTCTTCTTCTTCGCTTGACATTGAAAGCTAGTCCTCCCCTTTCGGTTCGTGAGGTTGGGATGACTCTGATTCTTCCTCATTTCATAAGGTGGCGGTGTGAAAGTCTTCCTCATCGATTGACTCCCAGTCTTCTATGTGTGGCCCAGGTTCTGAAGATTCCCTTCTTTCGGTGGCACAGGGTTCCTCAATCTCAAATAGCGGTCTGACGCCCTCAAGTGGTTAATCAATGTCGTCGTCATCTTGGTTCAAGTTTGCCAGATCTGTGAAGGCTTTAACAATCTGCTTGATTTCAGTTGCCTATGGTTCGGTGAAGGATGTTTCCTTTCTTCTCGGCACGTCAGCCTTTTTGGTGGTTCCATAGATAAAATGGTTGTAGAGTGACCATTTAGGCGAGGTAGGCAGGAGGTCGGCTTGCCTGCCAACTGACTGGTAACCCAATCTTGTATGTTTATGAACTTTCTTTGAAACGATTGGCCCTATTCGCCCTATCTATTCTTGTTGAACCCAGTATATGGGATGTATCCAAGCTGGTACATGAGGTCCCACCCCTTTATTGCTTTTAGATTTATATCATACAATTGGGTGAGGTCAGGCCCTACTGTTCTCTTCATTAATCTTTGTCGACAAGTGGGGAGGAACGGGGGATGACTGATTTCTACTACTGAGGTGTCATCGGGACTTTCCACCCTCTTGAAGTGGCCAGTGTTTAGCATGGACTCATGTGCTGTTGGAATACATGCCGCGTAATCAGTATTTGCTTCTTTGATAGGTGCATCAGCGTATATCCTAAAAATAGAGTCCATATGCGGGAACTTGGCACATTGGTGGTATGTGGACACGATAGCCTTCATAGGTTCTAACCACTTTCTCCCTAGTATTAGGTTATAGGTGCTTGAGGAATCAGAGACATGGAATGTGGTGTCATTGGTGACCAGCCCAAGGCAGGCTTGCAACTTGATAGTTCCTTTAACGAAATGTCGAGAACCATCATATGCAATGAGGGACAAGGACGACGACCTTATGACATGTTCGGTATATTCGACCGTCTTGAGAATGGTTATGGGACATATATTAAGCCCTGCTCCTATTTCGACCAACGCATGCGGTACTAAGAAGCCTTTAATTATAACCGTCAGGTATATTGGGGCGGAGCTTCCGCACAATGATTTCTTAGGCATATCAGCCTCAGTGAAAGTGAGTGCCGGAGGTTGTGCCATAACCGAAGCAATCTCGTGTAGCTCATCCAGGGCGGTATCTTCATTCATATGCATCTCATCCAACGTCTTTATCAATAGTCGATGGTGTTCCGGCAATTTCTTGATGAGCTCAAGGATCGATATTTGCACTGGTACCTTCTCGAGGTGCTACAGAAGGTCATACTCCTGGCCCATTTTCAGAGCTGGCTCTTTGCTAGGGCGGTGAGCTTTGCTTATGTTTGGCTGAGGCGGTGGAGGCACCGATTCTGGAATTGGAGGCAAAGGGATCATATGAGGCGGTGGAGGTAGGTTCACTACTGGTTCCCTTGCTATCCTTTCCGACAGTTGAGCACCATCATTCTGCTTTTCCTGGGAGAATGGTGGTGGAAGGTAGTGGGTTCCTGATTTGAGAATCGGGCATGCCGGTCGTTGATACTGGGGCGTTGACGAACCCACTATAGTGCTTGTCGTGAATGTGGGGAAATTTGAAAAGGGGATACGTAACGGAGCTATACCGTTCCATGGTGGGAGATACTGAGTGTAATCTTCCTCTTCTAGAAAGGTGGAGATCAGGGCTTCCTCCTTGTCAGATCCTTTGCTCGGCTGACTCATCTTGGCATCTGAGTGGTGTTCCACCTTAGCCCCATGTTGTTGACTAGAAGTATTTTGTGTGATGTCCACCCATGCCACAATTTGCTCCGCAATTTGAAGGACATTGCCTTCATTTTTAGGCTCGGAGTCATATAGGGGAAGCAATGGTAAAGCTATCTTAGTATTTGGGGAGGTTGGAAGCTTGGTCTTCAAGTTCTAAATGCTTGAACTCGAACCTGAACAAAGGTGCGATGAGACAGAGAATTCGAAGGAACAATCTAGGTGATCAGGGATGAAGGATGTGGGTGAATGACCGGGGGACTTGGGGGATCACCTGGATGGGTTGAAGCGTCTGGAGAGCTAACACGGGTGATGAGGGTAGAGGGATGAAAAGGGAGTCGGTTCGGAGCATCTAGTGTAGTGATATGGGTGACGGGTCCTTGGTTATGATTGGGCATGGGATTATTGATAGTCCTTAAGTTGGGAGGCGGCTGGTTACTATTTTGGTTGGAGTTTTGAAGGGATTCTCAAGTGATTTGGTTTTGATCATTTAGGTCATAAATCATATCTCGCAGCACCCAACAGTCTTCCAAATTTTATCCTGCATAACGATGGAAAACGCAAAACTTGCTATGATCATGATTGGCGGGCCAGGTTCATGGCTGTTCGGGAGGGAATCAGATAAGGTTTTTATGACTAAGAGGGCGAAATATGTTGGGGATGGTGTCAGGCAGTGGAGGATAGTGATCACGTTTAGGTTGATAAGGGCCTCTAACTTGTTGATTGAAGTTCTGAGATGAGGGGGGTTGATATGCCGATTTCGAGCGACATTCTGGTTCTGGTGAGCGTTCTGGTTAGGGTATTGGTACTAGTTTTGATTCTGATTGGGATACCACCATTGATTCTAATTTTGGTATTGACCCTCGCCGGAATTCCTTGGTTGGTAGTTTCCATTCCCGGAATTTTAACCTTGGTTGGCAACAATGTTGACTTGCTCCGAGCCGGAGGCTTTCTTATTGTTCCTCTGCTTTGAATCACTGGAAGCAGCGACCTTTGATGTTAATATTGAAGAGGCGAGGTCTCTTCCCTTTATATGTCGCTCGATGTGGCTAGCGCGTGAGTGAAGAGTAACAAAGTCTAGGCAATCGTTTGTGACGAGAGTGCTTTAGAGAGGCTCTTTAACGTTGTCTATAATGATGTCGATTGTATCCTTTTCCTTCATCAGGCTTCCTGTGTGGGCTACTAGCTTTCTCCAATGTGCTACGAAATCTGTGAAGTCTTCCCCGGGTTCTTTCTTGGAGGTCATCAGGTTACTGAGACTAACTATCTCTTATATCAGATGCTTATATTGGTCCAGGAATTGTCCAGCCAGATCATTGAACATGTCGATTTTGTGAAGTGGGAGTCCCCCCATCCAGTCGAGAGCTTCCCCCTCTAACGATCTCTAGAAGTAATGTATCAGGAGCCCTTGATTATCACGGATGGGTCGACAGTCGTAGTAGAATAACGCCAGACGGTGGTTCAAGTTTCTTATACTGTTGTATTTGTTAAACTTGGGTGGCTTGAACCCTGCAGGTAAGTTGAATTCTAGGTCTTGACAGAACTTATCAAACCCAAATGAGCAAATAGAATGCCTTCTCTTAGCCATGCATTTATCGAGCATCTTGGGAAGATCCTCTACTCTTACAGTGGCGTCTTTCTGGGTAGCCCAGGGGTGAGTTCGGTCTTGGCAATCATCGTTGAAAAGGGTGTGGGAGGCCTGCCCTAATGGTGATACATGGGTTGAGACCCTGCTCGATGTGGGCGGTAACCTTTCTTGCCTCTACCGTTTTTGCTCTTCTCTATCTTGTCGTTCCATGATGGTCTCGTATGAAGCTGCCAAGCCTCGAAGTAGTTCTTCAGCATCATCGCCTCCCTTTTGTAACTTCTAGACACTGAATTCCACGGGTTGTCGGGCGGTGAAATTCTACCCGGTACTGCAGTCTTTTCCATCGTGGTTATTACTAGTGGTTGGAGGGGTGAAGGAGTTCTCTTAGTCACTGGTCATGTCAATCTCGGGGTGGCGCTGATCATACTCGTTAGACAGATCCTCGCTGTATACAGGGTTACCATGGCAGTTCCGCAATGGAGGATCACCACCACCAGTGAGGTTTATTCTTCGTATTCCCGCCATCTCGAGTCTCTGATGGATGCTCATGCACTCTCGAGGAATTCTCGATAGTGGAGTGGGTGTAGGAAAGAAGTAGAGCGAAAAAGAAAACTATGTACATAAAAAGAAAACTGAACTAAATAAGGGCGACTTTAGCGGTAAGAAGTCCCATCGCGATTGCCAGTCTATTGGTGCACGCTTTTTCTGGGTTCCTTTCCGTCCCTGGAAAGAGTGGCCCAATTCAGTCCAAGTGGACTCTAGCAAAGGATTTGAATGATAAGTTAAAAGATATTAAATTATATAAATAAAAGGTAAATTTTAAGAGGAAAATACCTGGTTCGTTGCGATTGCTAGTTACAGATGTTATTGACGCTACAACACGTCATTGATCACGACTTTCGGGGTGTGGGTTGAACTTCTTTATTGAATTCTTGGCCGGCCAACGTCAACAGTACTGGGTCACCTAGGAGTTTAGGTTATATAATTTTCCTATTTCTACTCTAAGTCTAATTGCTTTAGTTTTCCTAGTTCTACCAGGAATCTAATTAATCTAATCTTCTAATTATACTAGAAGTTTAATTAATCTCAATAGGCTAACCCTATTAGGAGTCTGACTAACTTAAGTATCCTAATCTTATTAGAAGTCCAATTGGTATTAGTCTCCTTATTTTGCTAGGAATCTAATTAATCTAAATATCCTAATTCTATTAAACGTCTAATTAACTTAAGTGTCCTAATTTTATTAGAAGTCTAATTATTTTAAATATCCTACTTCAATTAGAAATGTAATTATTTTAAGTATCCTATTTATACTAGAAATCTGATTATTGTAAGTATCCTACTTCTACTAGAAGTCTAAAAAAAGGGAGTTTGGCCTGCTATACTAAGGAGGATCGGCCCCGTTCCCGAGTACCCTCCGTAAGCTCCCTTGGGCAAATCGGTTGGCTAAGGGTTGTTTTAAAAGTAATATAGATTGAAAAACTGATTTGGAATTAAAAAATTAAGATTTTGAAGATTGAAATTAAGGGATTTTTGAAGATCCAGATTAAAGCTAAAAATTATGAATTAGAAGAGACTAAAAACTAAAATTTGAAAATAAAGGCTACGATCTAGAATAATTAAAGACTAAGAATTGGTTCTAGAGATTAGTGACTAGAACTAGAATTCAGAGACTAAAATTAAGAACTGGTTCTAGGAATTAAGTGCTAGAACCAAAGATAAAGAAAACTAAGAATTTGGATTTAAAAATTAAGAGTTGAAATCGAAGATCTAGAAATTAAGAGATTAAGAACTAGAAAAAAAAAAAAACTAGAACTAGAAACTAGGAAGAGAACTAGAATTTAGAACTAGAAACTAGAATCAAAATTCAAGGACTAAAAACTAAGAACTAGGTGTAGAAGCTACGAACCAGAGATTAAGAACTAAAATTAAAACCTATGATCTAAGACTAGAAATTAAGGACAAAAAACTAGAACCTAGAACTAGAAAAGGAATTAGAAACTAGAACTAAGAAATTACCTAATGATAAGCGCGGAAGAGAATCTCGAAATCCCTAAGCTCTGAAGAGAGGAACTTGAAAACTCGATTGTTGGATGTGTCAATTGGTGTAGTAGAGAGGTCTATTTACAGGTATACGAGTAATTATGCGCCCTGTGGGAGGTGTGTAATTAGCCGGTCAAATCCAATTATGCGCCCTGTCTGGTGTGCTTAATTGAATTACGCGCCCTATCTCGGGCGCTTAATCACTCTAAGTCGGTGACTGACTCAATAAGTGACCGACTGATTGACTCAGTCGGTGTCCTAGTTCCAATCTGGTTGGAACTAATTGCGCGCCCTGTGTACCATGCACAATCCAATTAAGCGCCCTCATACATGCGCTTAATAGGGGAGTTCAGACTGTCATGGGAATTAAAGACCATGTCAAATTGAGAACCAATTACGCGCTGGTGGTGGGGCGCGCAATCGATGATATTACATATAAATAATGAAATACCCCCATTTGAATTCAATAAAAATAGTCACGGATCAAAAATCTCAATGAATAAAAAGTCAACTTTCCAGTTCAAGAAAAAAATCCGATTTTTTGCAATTTGGTCAATTTTCTAACTTTAAAGCCTATAAATTCTACCATATCAAAGTATTGCTAAAATACCAAAGTCCGATAAAAACACGTTCACATCTAGGCTTTCAAATGGGGAATATATATTTCCAGGGTTCTGGTTCGACCTTTGACCTTCGGCCAACAGGGCCCGGGGCTTAGCTATATACCATTGTTATGGTGCATAACTCCTGGGTGGTGTTTTTAGGGTTTTAGGACTCTTAGAGAGGATTTGCCCCTTTCCAAATATCATGGGCAAGGTCAAGGGCTGACCGAATAGGTTTGTAAACTCCGAGAGGGCAAAATTGAGGTGTCTACAGTGGTGACCATTTCAGCAGGTCATCACTGAGATTAAGGCCTACCTATTCGTGAGAGAATACTTTGGCCCCATTTTTGAACTCTCCATTAACCCCTTCCTCTTATCCCTCCATTTTTCAAAATCTCTTGTGCCTAACCCAACCGTTTTCTTTATTATACCTACCTTGTGCTTGCCCTTCCTCCGTCAAAACCCTATCGACAATTCATTTTCTATTTTTAGGATTAGGGTTTAAAACACTTCTGCAAGCAAGGAAACGATTCTCACTTCTAATCGATTATCTTTTTTATAAATCTTTGATTTGGTATATATTTTGGGATTATTGATCGATTTTATGTATTATTGCAGAAGAAAATTACATCATGCCGAGATAAACAACCATGAGGCATCAGGACGATGAACAAGAAGAAGGTAATATTTTTTACCATTCTCCACCCCATAGGCACAATACACAGGCTGCTACAACAGCACCACCCAAGAAGAAATCTAAGACTTCTGGGGTAGTTATCAGAGAACCATTAGAAGGGAGAATAGAAATAGAAGAAGAGACTGTATCTGCCCCTAAAAAGGGCTCTCTAGCAGATAAGAGCAAAAAGTTGGCATCCACCGGAAGGTGATTGGATCAGTTCCCAACCACAATGAAACATTATATTGTGGGAGCTGAGGTTGTAGTGGATGTTGCCTTTTGGGAGAAGATAGATTTCAATAGAGCCACAATCCAATACTTCAGAGATGCAGGGCTTAAGTATTTTCGTGGACGACACAAGTTTACCCTCGACTGATGAAATTGTTTTATAAAAAGATGACCAATAGTAGCAAGGGTCAATCCCCAATGCTCTCCATAGTTATAGATGGGCTCACCATTCAATTGCTAAAGAATATGATTGTTGGTGTTCTAAATGTACCTTTAGAGAGATTAGAGTTGTCCACTGATAATCCGAAAGCCAATATGCTAAGATTAACACCTCCAACTCTCGAATTTCATACAAATGGAAACAAAACTGTTGGGCAAACCCCCGAAGGACAAGTTAAATTTATATATATATATATATATATTATTTTGAGAACCCAATAATTTTGATATTCTTTTCGAGAGTATGCCAATAGTGAGAGTTTGGATGAAAATATTTTCTAAAACTACAGTTTAGAAAAATTTATAATGAATGAATTCTTTATTAATACGCATACACTCCACGTTGTATATGAATTGAATTTGGTGAGTATCTGGTCAAGGATAACTACTAGGATGTGTAAACACCCCATTTTCGCCCTCTCAGAGTATACAAACCTGTTTGATCAACCTTTGACCTTGCCCATGACCCTCGGAAAGGAACTGAACCCTTTAAAACCCCGCTTGGAACTCATACATCAAACGAACAGTGTATGGGGGAGATACAAGTTGAAATCTCAACCCAGTGACACAAACCCGATTTGGCCTTAGAAGATCCTGAATTACGTGCCTGCTGTTGTCAGGCTACCTTGTGCTTCAAAAAGGGGTTAAAATTAGGAAATTAAAGGTCTATAGACTGCACACCAAGGTAAGCCTATACAAAGCCTGCAAGTAAGTAGGGCCGTTGTAGCAAGTTTTAAAGAGTAAGGGTATGTCCACAGAGAAATGTGTATCAAAATTCAGTAAATCTCCAGATCTGAGACAGATCTGGCACTCTACCTTTTATTACTCTAAACAAAAACAGTAAAAGGAAGAGGAGAGGTTTTGAAGGGTTGTAACTTTAAGCTAAACTACAAAAACAAAATAAAACTAATTACAGAAATCAATTGGGATTAACCAAAGAGTTCAAATCTAGCAAATGAAAGGCAATGTGGTGAAAATAAAATAGAAAAATGGAGAAGAGAAGCTCGGGATCTGTTCTCACTGCTACTTGGGTGATTTGACAACATTATAAGAGTTCAATGTGCAGCAATCCTCCATCTAGCTACAAGCACAGCTGTAGGGTAGAATAATCTGATTTCAGCCAGAGAATTAGATTGCTCTTAAAGTTATGATCTGTCCACTTTAATGGTCACAGACCATCCAATAGAGTCCCTCCATTCATAGACCTCCCTCAGAACATGATAATCAATACAAATGATGTGAATGCTAGGCCACAGGCATAAGCACCCACATGAGTATCAGATCTAGGAAGATCAAATGGTATTCAAGAGATCTACCAGTTAAGTGGGTGGGCTAGTCCCATCTACACAAATTCAATCGAGAATCAAGTGTAACAAGATGATCTATAGATCTAACTAAGCAATAAAATTAACAATTTATTGAAGGAAAATAAGAAGTACAATGAAGTGCTCTCAGATTCGTAGTCTGTGTAATAATTGACCCATAATAATGCTCTCAAGTTCCCCATGTTACAGATCAACCTCACCCTCACTACTCAAAAGAGTTTAGCCACTCATGATTGGCTAAAGAGAGAATGGAAGAAGAAGGAAGGATGAATCTGAGCTTTGGTTTCCCCTTATTTTTGTCTATGGAATCCCTCCAGAAAGAACTCCCAGTTTTTGGATTGTTCTTCTCTTTATACCTTCCTCTGCCTCAGATCCGTTTCAGCCAATCAGAGCCCAAGAGAATAATTCTGTTATTCTGGGCTACTGATGTGGCCGATTTCTCTTCTAGAAGATCTTTTACCATTGGTCCATGATTAGCAAATGCACACGTGGCCGTTAGGGTTTTCAATCGTGCATAGTTGAATACCAAAAATACCCTCAAGAGTCGCTGACGTGCTTTGGGATGTGTGAGCAAGCTTCTGAAATTGGCAGTTGCTGAAGGAAGAACATTGAGAAGTTACCAAAACGAGTGTCGAGAGGTTCAGGGAACCTCTCGATAGGTTCTAGATCTGTTTTATGTTCATGTCGACAGGTTGCATTGGCTTTCGACAGCTTCGCAGACTTCTCGACAGGATTGAAGTAGCTAGTCGACAGGTTTGGCAACATCTCGACAGGACTGGGAGTAGCTCTCAATAGGATTGGAAACTAAATTAATCCTATTGTCTAGTTCTGCATTCATCCTGTCGACAGGTTATGATCAACCTGTCGACTTGTTATACATTCTCCAGTGAAGTGCTCAATAGGATGGCTCAATCCTTGTGAGAATGAGTGTTGCTTCAGGTAAGTTGTAGACAGGTTATCTTGCACTGCTCGACAGGTTCCGTTGAACCTCGTGATAAGTATCTGGAATGCTAGGTCACAAGCACAAGCACCCACAGGAGTATCAAATCTAGGAAGATCAAATGGTATTCAAGAGATCTACCAGTTAAGTGGGTGGGCTGGTCCCATCTACATAAATTCGATCGAGAATCAAGTGAAATAAGATGATCTATAGATCTAGCTAAGCAATAAAATTAACTATTCATTGACAGAAAATAAGAAGTACAATGAAGTGCTCTAAGATTTGTAGTCTGTGCAACAATTGACCCACAATAATCTCTCAAGTTCCCCAAGTTACAGATCAACCTCACCCTCACTACTCAAAAGAGTTTAGCCATTCATGATTGGCTAAAGAGAGAATGGAAGAAGGATAAATTTGAGCTCTGATTTTCCCTTATTTTCGTCTATGAAATCCCTCCGGAAAGAACTCCCTGTTTATGAATTGTTCTTCTCTTTTTATACCTTCCTCCCCTGTCTTAGATCCGTTTTAGCCAATCATAGCCCAAGAGAATAATTCTATTATTCTGGGCTGCTGATGTGGTCGATTTCTCTTTTAGAAGCTCTTCTCCCATTGGTCCACGATTAGCAAATGCACGCGAGGCCGTTAGGGTTTCCAATGGTGCACAATTGAATACTAAAAATACCCCCAAGAGTTGTTGATGTCCTTTGAGATGTGTGCGTAAGCTTCTAAAATTGGCAGTTGCTGAAGGAAGAACATTGAGAAGTTGCCAAAATGAGTGTCAAGAGGTTTAGGAAACCTCTCGATAGGTTATGGATCTACTTTATGTTCACGTCGACAGGTTGCATTGGCTTTCGACAGCTTCGCAGACTTCTCGACAGGATTGAAGTAGCTAGTTGATAGGTTTGGCAGCATCTCGACAGGATCGGGAGTAGCTCTCAATAGGATTGGAAACTAAATTAATCTTGCTGTCTACTTCTGCATTCATCCTGTCAACAGGTTATAATCAACCTGTCAACTTGTTATACATTCTCCAGTGAAGTGCTCGATCGGTTGGCTCAATCCTCGCGAGAATGAGCGTTGCTTAAGGTAAGTTGTCGACAGGTTATCTTGCACTGCTCAACAGGTTTTGTTGAACCTCATGATAAGCATCTGGAACCTCTCGACTTCATCTGTACCTTGAACTATCCTCTCGACAGGATCCACGTCTGTACTTCCAAGTTCTCAGTAAGTGCTAGAACCTCTCGAGATCTTGATCTTTTCAACTCAGTACCTCTCGATAGCTTCTTATACACTTGTTCAACCTCTCGACTACTTTATTTCTTACTCTCAGAACCTCTCGACAACTGAATTTAACCTCTCGATAGGTTCTGCCTTGTGCTTCCACAGCTGGCACACATCTTAGGTGTGTTATTCTTCATTTGTTCAATGTCCAACAACCTCTTGGCAGATTCAACCTTCATTCTCTGCAACTACACTTAGCCTCAAGCATTCCCAGTTAAGCTTAAAACAAGCTCATGAACTTCTGAGGCTCTTGTGGATTGCTTGATTGGCTGGCCTTTAGCCTGTAAGGTCACATGTTGAGCAGCAATTTGCTTCTTGGTCTCTTTTAAGTGGATATCTGCATTAAACTTGCAATTTGTTGCTTATCTACAAAATGCACTTAGAACACATTATTAGTCAGCTCAAAAGTCTATCAAAGGTTAGGTTAGGAGGTGAAAAATGATATTTTTCACTACTTAATACACCCCTAAACCTAAGCTTTGCTAGTCCCTGAGCAAAGGAGAAAGTAAAAACAATTATTAGAAATGAAAACTATCACTTTTGTAGGGAATACAGATGCATTTAGCATATACATCAAGCCTTTTAAACCCCTAGGTGATCCCTAGTGGAGGAGTGAAGTCTCCTGAGGGTTTATAGTGAAGTTACCCACAAACTTCTCCAATGGTTCAGTTAATATTAGTGTAGCAAATTGGAATAAAATTCAAGCAGTATAAAATTCATTCCACACCTTGTCCATTCAGTTTTAGATGATTCTCAGCAAAAACATGATAGTTTAAAACTAAAATTCTGTTGTAATTCCTACACAATCAATCAGCTTATGTCAAGGCATTTTGTATGAAAATTAATGTAATGCTTACCCTCAAATTGAGAATCATGTTTTGATAATGTCCCCATCAACCCTAATTTCCTACCCAAAGCTCACTAGGGCTGTCTCTCTCAATAAAAGTAGAAGGGTCTATCAATTCACACAACTCAAGAGCAGCTACAGCCCTCGAATAGGACTGCAAGCATGAGCATAGGCAATGCTCTAATTTATTAACTTTTCTAACTATTTTCACCATAGATCAAACAAATCCTTATCTTCACATGACTGCTCAATCCAATTCAGATTAGTAAGGACTTTTTATTGGGTTGTAATGTGGCTTACGGGTGAAGTTTTCAAAGACAAAAAGGGTGGAATAGGATTCAAAATTGAGAAATCAGTAAAGTAAGGAAGGTGGTGCACACACCTTTTTCATTTCAGCACGAACTTCATTTTCTTCGAATTTCCAGACTTAAAGTGATCAGCTACATCAGCTTCTTATCCTCTTATAAATTTTCCAAATGAAGTGACTTCTCTTTCCCATTCTTTTATTTTACTTTTCTGTTCTTCTTTTCTTTTCTTCTTTTTATTTATTTATTTATTTTATTTTATTTTTATGGGCTGGAATGCCATAATTGTACTTTTGATACACAACTACCTTCCGATGTGTTTTCTTCTCTTTTAACCAATTGTCAAACCTTGCTCCTTTAACCTCACTTCTCCTTCCATTTCTTGATTTCTCAGATTGAGGGTGAACTGAAACAGGTCAAGAGGTTTTGGGTTCAAATTTTTTGGTTTTTATCAAAGAAAAAATTGGGAATTTTTAGGCTCAAAAGGAGTGTATCAAGGGCAGTTTAAAGGTGGGAGGTTTTAAGCTCAAACTGTCCAAGGGATGGCCTTACTTCATGTCTTCAATGTCATGAGTGCTGTCAAACTGTTTCAACTTGGATTTGCCTAACTTCTAGTGAGCAAAGGTAGATTCAATCAGTCTTTAGAGCAGAAGAAATTGCCAATCACTCTTCAAAGAAAATTTTCTTAGGCCCAAATCTCACTAGGTATGGTCCTTCATTAGATTTCTAGGATATATCCTCACAATTTTCTCTCTTCCCAAGTTCACTAAGCACTAATTTTATAAAAAAAAATTCCTAACATTTGCTTCATGAAAATGTTAGAACTATAACATGTTTAAGTTTTAAAAAACAAATTTAATTTCCTCTATAAATAAAATATCAGGTGTGAAATTATTTTATTTCGTCAATTTTTGTTAAAACCTTGCTGCACTACCATTAACTATCCATTGGCAAACTGCCACACCCCCAAACCTATGAGGAGCAGTGTCCTCACGGCTTGAAAATTAAAGGGATGTATAGCAAGAGACATAGACAAAAGCAAACATAAAATAAAGGAAGAAAATGCACACAAATAATTAAAACAAGCAAACTAGCGATGAGTAGAAAGTAAAATAGACAGAACGTAACAAAAAAAAAAATGAAGGGAAATTTCATTCATGCAGCAAAAATTTTCATTACATTTTTCAAAAAAAAAATGAAAAAATAAAAACAATCCTAACTACTGCTATTCTCTAGTGGCGCAACTTTAACTTTGGGGCTTTTGCCCTATGTTGGAGTGGCAGTAGGGGGAAGAGCAAGGGGTGGATGGAGTGAAGGAGAGGAAGCTGCAGAAGGTGCTGTCTTCTGCTTCTTTTTCTTTCTCCGATATTTTTTCTTTTCCTCTTTGGCCAAAATTCTTTGTACTTCCTTGTACTCATCCCACGGGAATTGTAGTGGGTCAGGTTCCTTTGGTGGTGGTGGGTCCTCCCAAACTGGATCGAATTTCATTGGCAGATCAATGGGTTTGTCATCCGCCATAGTTGTGGGTAGGGTCGAATTGATGAGGTCAAGAGAGAACGACTGCGATGGAGGTGAAGGGGCCTTGTATTTAAAATGCATGGGTGGTGGAATATGCAACGTCATATTAAATTTTCTCTTTCATCCAAGGTTAATTGCCATAATGATATGAAAGAAGGTTAGTTGGCAACAAATACGTCGGCTGGGATAAACATAAGACGTTGCATGATTTATTATGGTGGGACCAATGCCAAGGTGTGTGGAATAGTGTTTGGGAATTTTAGTGTGCTGATTATTGTGTAATGGTAAAAGCAAAATAAAATCAAAGTAAAACAGAGGATGGATTTAGCACATCTAAAGTATCCTAGACCTGCAAGATACAGGGTCCTTTGTAGCAAGTTTTAATAAGTAACTGTTTATCCTACAGGGAGTAGTGATCTAAACCTAGAAAGTGTATAGTAGACCTCCATATCTGGCTACAGATCTGGCAATTCTAAGAAGAAAGAGAGCTTTCCGGGTGTCACTAGATCTAATTTATAAAACTGAAACGTAAAACTAAATCTAAAAGATTGAGGAAGATGGATGGTAAAATAAAATATAAAATGGGGAGAAATAGACAGCTAGGGCCTAGTTTTTATTGCAAAACAGATTAAGAGTTGGGGATTTGCAGCAATCCTTCATTTGGCTACAAGCACAAATGCAAGGTATAAGAATCTGATTTAGACCAGTGGTTTGGATTGATCTTAAGGCTATGATCTATCCACTTCAATGGTCACAGATCATCCAATAGATTTCGTTCATCCCGATGGCTTCGATCAGAATAGGATAATCACTACGGATGTTGTGGATGTAAGGCCATAGGCACATGCACCCACAGGCATATCAAACCCAGGGAAATCAGATGGTCATCAAGAGATCTACCGGAAAAGGGCCTAGACTTGTGCCGAGTGCAAAAATCCGATCGAGAATCTAATGGGACCACAAGATCTTTAGATTTAATTAAGCTTTAAAATCAACAATTTATTGCTTTAATAAAAAACAACTTACAATAACATTGTTCCCGGATCTATAGTCTGTGCATCGATCCACATTTCTTCATGCCAAAATTACAATTACAAACCAGATCTGAGTTGCTACCTAGATCTAATCCAACAGGCTGGATTAGAGAGAGAAGGGGGAAGAAAAGAAGGAAAAACTAAAATCTAAAACTAAACCTAAATGAGCTAAGAAGAACTCAGGCTATTCCTTTGTTCCTACTTTCCTTGCTGAAGAAAAATAACAAAATATACGGGTATTTAGACATATGCATCGATCCATGTTCCTTGAGTTGCAGCCAATCAAAGAGCAGAGGACTCAGTTCTATTATGCACAGTTGAGGTGTCTTCATTTCGGCCAAGGAAATTTGCATGTAGACTGCTGCCCCATGTGCAGAGTTTTGTGCCCAGCTGACGTGTTCTTGGAGCTCTCAAAAATGCCCCTGCCAGCTACTGATATTTACTAATGGAACTCGAGATAAATTCCTGAGATGTGTGGGACATTGGGATGTGTGCCCTAGAAACATTGGAATCCCCAAAATGTTCCTAAAGTGTGAAATAGATGGCTGGAACTCGTGCCTCGAGCTTCGGAACTTAAATCTCGAGAGGTTCAGGTAACTATTCGACAGGTTGAATGGGCTTCAGGTAAGCATTCGACAGGTTCTCAATAGGTTCTAACAGGAGCTCGATAGGTTCATTCAACCATTCGACAGGATGCTCGATAGGTTCATTTTCAGCATCAGAACCTCTCAACAAGTTCAAACAACCATTCGATAGGTTGCGACAGGTTCATACAACCATTCGATAGGTTGCGACAGGTTCAATTTTAACACATAGCAGCTTGTGGAGTTCAAAACAACCCCTCGTCGAGTCTATTTTCAGTGCATAACAACTCTACAATTCACTCGTGGGGTTGCTTTCAGCTACATAACCGCTCAAGTGCTTTAGTTCCAACAAAGAATAGCTCGTGTAGTACATTTAAGCTGCATTTAAACACCTCGAGTGGCTGCACCAGCCCTCTAAACTGCTCGAATTCTTCAAGTTTGTAGCTGTGCTGCTCATGGGCTTCCATCATCAGCTTGAGTAGATGATCTTCAACACTTAAAGTACTCGAGTGCATTAATGTTGTAGCTGTAATATGCCACTTGAATTGCTCTGCAGCTCTTCGCATAGAATTCCTTGAGGTGCTGATTTGCTGTTGTCTTCCATCCAAGGTGCTGCCTTGCTACAAACACAAAATGTTGTATTACTGCATAGCACCTTGTTAACCTTTGGGCTTCACCACTCTCTCTCTTAGGAGGTCTTCAGGGCCCCCAAAGCATGCTAAAAAGCCCCAATGGTGTGAACTACCATGGTGTCTTTTCAATAAATCCAGTAGCTCCACTGCTAAACACAAAATTCCTTCTTCTTGGCTTCAAAAGCATGGATTGCAGCATTAAGCTCTTATTTTCTTATTATCTGTAAAAACACACTTAAAAGATATTATTCATATACTCAAAGGTCCATAATAGGTCAGGTTAAGGGGTAGAAAGTGGTATATTTCAGTGCTCAACACACCCCCAAACCTAACCTTTTCTAGTCCTCGAGCAAAGTGAAATTTAAAACAACTAACCTATGAAATAAAATGCTACTTTCGTAGGAAACACGGGTGCATTTGGCACATGCATCAAGTCTTTTAAATCCCTAGGTAATCCCTAGTGGAGGAGTGGAGTCTCCTGAGGGTTTTCAGTGAAGGTACCCCCAAACTTCTCCAATAAAATTAGTTAATACTCATGCAACATGCTAAAACAGAGTTCAAGTAAAATAAAATAAATTCCACACCATGTCCATTCAGTTTTAGAGGATTTTCAGCAGAAAAATTATCAGTTTAAAACCTGAAATTCTGCTGTAATTCCTTCATCATCAATCAGTTCATGTTTAGGCATTGTGCCTAAAAATTAATGCAAAGTTCACCTTTAATTTAAGAATTTTGTTTTGATAATGCCCCAATCAATTTTTTTTTTTCAGACCCAAATCTTACCGGGGTTGTTCACTCATAACAAAAGTAGAAGGGTGCATCATTTCTCACACAGCTCAAGAATAGTTACAGCTCTCAAATAGGATTGCAACCATGAGCATAGGCATTGCTCTAACTTCTGAAATTTTCTAACTCTTTTCACCATAGATTAAACAAATTCTCATCTCCTCATGACAGCTCAATCTATTTCAGATCAGTAGGGTCTTTTTTATTGGGTTGCAATGTGGCTTATGGGTGAAATTTGTAAAAGAATAATGAGGTAAAAAGGATTCAAATTGAGAAATCAGTAAAAGTAAGGAGGTGGTCTGGACAACACCTTCTTCATTTAAGCACAATTCCATCTACTTCTTGAATTTTTATATTTGAAGTGGCCAGTTTCTAAGCCTCTTTTCAGTCTTTCAATGAAATGACTTCTTTTTTTCTCATTCCTTTTCTTTGACTTTCTATTTTTCCTTTTCTTTTTGTATTTTTCTCTATTTTTCTTTTTATGTGTTGGAATGCCACAATACCACCAAATGTGCTTTCTTCTTTCTCAACCAACCATCAAACCAGCTCTACCTTCTGAAATCTCAGAGTGAGGGTCAGGCTGTATCAGGTCACTGAGGTTTTGGGTTCAAATTGTTTGATTTTTATCAAAGAAAATTAGGAATTTTAAGGATAAAATGGTGTGTATCAAGGACAGTTCAAAGGTGGGACATTTTAAGCTCAAACTGTCCAAGGAATGGCCTTACTTCATGTCTTCAATGTCATGAATGCTGTCAAGCTATTTTAATTTGGATTTGCCTAACTTCTAGTGATCAAAACTAGATCCAATCAGTCCTTAGAGCAGAAAAATTGCCAAGACACTCTTCAAAGAAAATTTTTCAGGCCCAAATCTCACTGGATATGCCTTTCCATCAAATTTTTGGGGTGTATCCTCACAATTTTCTCTCCTTTCAGGTTCACTAAACATCACTTTTTAAAAATTTTTGACATTTGCTTCATGAAAAATGCTAAAACTATAGCTCATTTCAATTTTAAAAAGTTTTTAATTTCCTCTTTTTTTCAAAAATCAGGTGGGAAATCACTTTATTTTCAAAAACTTTTTCAACATTGTTGCACTAGCATTAACTCATTTCATTGGCACACCTGCCATACCCCCAAACCTAAGATGAATATTGTCCTTAATGTTCTACGCAATGAGAAACTAGGGGCAGCAGGGTAGAAGAAGAAAGAAAAACTAAGTAGAAAAATTGCAGCTATGTGCAGTAGAAAAAAATAAAAAAAATAAAACTTAATATATGAGCAGGAAAATGGAAAAAATGATATACAAGTGCAGGAAATTATTGGTAAAACAGAAAAAAAAAACAGCTAAACAAGGCTAGAATTGTTACAAAATAAAAGCTAAAAATCGAATATATGAATAGAACAAATAAAAGGACTACTATGCAAATGAAAGAAAACTAATTCTAATAACAGAGAAATAGTAAAACCACAGTAAGGAAACTGAATATCGGGTTACAAAAACAGAAAAATGCAGATATAAAAATAAAATTGTAGATAAAAAAAATAGGAAAAACAAAGTTAGAAGCTGAATATAATCATACAAAAAATATAGAAAATCAGTAAAATTAAGACCTTAGAAAAATTAACAATCTAAAAACAGATTTTTTAAACTAAAATTCCTAAAATAGAAAAAAAATAATCTAAAATAGAAAAAAAATAATCTTAAGACCTAATCATAAATCCCCTAAGCCCAAAGAAAACCCAAAAGCCTGAGCCAATCAGATACCTATGAATTTAAGGGATTTTAAAAATGATCAGCAGGAATAACATACAGTGAAAAGCAAGATTTATAAGACTGACCCCTGCATTGATGATGTGTATGAATCAAAAAGAATTTCTAAGTAATGAAGCATGGAAGTACACATTAAAAACATGATTCATACAGCTGAGATCCATTTAATGGTGAAGAAATCTCGAAGGAAAATAAAATTAGTGGCTCCATTAAATATTCAAAACAGCATATGATCCACTGCTCATTATCCTACATGATTCCTCAAAATGAAAAACCATGATCTCAGTAGGTCCAGATGGGAAAAATGAATAAAAACAAAGAAAAATAGCCCATCTGAAGATATTTTTATGTTTTTATAATTTTCTATTTATTTATTTATTTTGGATCAGCTCGGGCTCGACAAGAGCCCTTATTTACTACTGCTGAAAAATAATAAGAAATTTTAATTTATATTTTCATTTTCTTCTATTTTTTATTTTGTTTTATTAAGTTATACAAAAATTAGAATGATAGCAAACACTGCAAAACTGCTGGTCAAAAGAATTTAAAAATAGAAAATGAATGCAAAGGAGAAGGAGATGCAAACTTAAGCAGATCTGCTCCTGCTACAATCCATTTACTCCTCATTTGGCGGCTGCTCTAGATCTACAAAAATCTAAAAACTGCAGTAGTACCTTATTCAAGCATAGTGACAAGAACAAAAAGAAAACTGAAACCACTGCCTCATTTTTGTAAAAAGACAAAAGAGTGACAACAACATTTATTCAAACATCTAGAAGGCATAAAATAAAAACTCAGAAAAATAAAAAATTCTGCTGCACTAAAATAGGTTTTCTATATAAAAAATTGCAGTAGACATTTAATCAAACAGGTGGAATGCATTCTAAAATTTTAAAAACTAATCAGCAACAAAAACTAAAAAAAATCAGATCTATAAAAATAAAAATAAAAACTCAGATCTACTATCTAGATCAAAACTCCCCGGCAATAGCGCCAAAAACTTGTTGGGAAATTTTAGTGTGCTGATTATTGTGTAATGGTAAAAGAAAAATAAAATCAAAGTAAAAAGGAGGATGCATTCAGCACATCTAAAATATCCTAGACCTGCAAGATACAAGGTCCTTTGTAACAAGTTTTAATAAGTAAGAGTTTATCCCATAGGGAGTAGTGATCCAAACCTAGAAGGTGTATAGTAGACCTCAAGATCTGGCAATTCTAAGAAGAAAGAGAGCTTTTCAGGTGTCACTAGATCTAATTTATAAAAATAAAATATAAAACTAAATCTAAAAGATTGAGGAAGATGGATGGTAAAATAAAATATAAAATGGGAGAAATAGATAGCTAGGGCTTGGTTTTTATTGCAAAATAGATCAAGAGCTGAGGATTTGCAGCAATCCTTCATTTGGCTATAAGCACAAATGTAAGGTATAAGAATCTGATTTAGACCGGTGGTTTGAATTGATCTTAAGGCTATGATCTATCTACTTTAGTGGTCACATATCATCCAATAGATTTCGTCCATCCCGATGTGTTCGATTAGAACAAGATAATCACTACAGATGTTGTGGATGTAAGGCCACAGGCACAGGTACCCACAAGCATATCAAACTCAGGAAAATCAGATGGTCATCAAGAGATCTACCGGAATGCCCCTGCCGGCCACTGATATTTGCTAATGGAACCCAAGATAAATCCTTGAGATGTGTGGGACATTGGGATGTGTGCCCTAGAAACATTGGAATCCCTAAAATGTCCCTAAAGTGTGAAATAAATGGCTGGAACCTGTGCCTTGATAGGTTGGAGCTTCAAAACTTCAATCTCGAGAGGTTCAGGCAATTGTTCGATAGGTTGAATGGGCTTTAGGTATGCATTCGATAGGTTCTAACAGGAGCTCGACAGGTTCATTCAACCATTCAACAGGATGCTCGATAGGTTCAAACAACCATTCGATAGGTTGTGACAGGTTCAAACAACCATTCAATAGGTTGCGGCAAGTTCAAACAACCATTCGATAGGTTGCGACAGGTTACCATTCGATAGGTTGCGACAAGTTCAAACAACCATTCGATAGGTTGCGACAGGTTTAATTTTAACACATAGCAGCTCGTGGAGTTTAAAACAACCCCTCGTGGAGTCTATTTCCAGCGCATAACAACTTTACAATTCACTCGTGGGGTTGTGTTCAGCTACATAACCACTCAAGTGCTTTAGCTCTAACAAAGAATAGCCCGTGTAGTTCATTTTAAGCTGCATTTAAACACCTCGAGTGGTGGCACTAGCCCTCTAAATTACTCGAATTCTTCAAGTTTGCAGCTGTGCTACTCATGGGCTTCCATCATCAGCTCGAGTAGATGATCTTCAACACTTAAAGTACTCGAGTGCATTAATGTTGTAGCTGTAATATGCCACTTGAATTACTCTGCAGCTGTTCGCATAGAATGCCTTGAGGTGTTGATTTGCTACTGTCTTCCATCCAAGGTGCTTTCCTGCTACAAACACAAAATGTTGTATTATTGCATAGCACCTTGTTAACCTTTGGGCTTCACCACTCTCTCTCTCAGCAGGTTGTCAAGGCCCCCAAAGCATGCTAAAAAGCCCCAATGGTGTGAACAACCATGGTACCTTTTCAATAAACCCATCAGCTCCACTGCTAAACACAAAATTCCTTCTTCTTGGCATCAAAAGCATGGATTGCAGCATTAAGCTCTTATTTTATTGTTATCTGTAAAAACACACTTAAAAGACATTATTAACATGCTTAAAAGTCCATCATAGGTCAGGTTAAGGGGTAGAAAGTGGTATATTTCAGTGCTCAACAAATAGCAACCAGCGAAGTAGTGGAAGAACAAGGGAATGGCTGAATGGAGGTGTCGCTAGGTTTAAAAGGAGGGAAATCGCGTTTCGACAGGATTAGGGGAAAGGTGCCGACAGGTTGATGAAACCTATCAAAGAGTAAAAGGCGACTGATCCTCTCGAGAGGTTCAATCCATCCTGTCGACAGGTCCAAGAAGGCAAAATCAATCATTTCGAGAGGTTCACAGAACCTCTCGAAGGGTTCTTTGAATTCATCATATACTCCTCTCGATAGGTTTCAGTTTCCATAGAAAATTAGTTCGATAGGCTCAAAGAACCTCTCGATAGGTACACTGAACTTATCAAAAAATTTAACCACAACTTTCAGAACCTGTCAAAATTTTCCTACATCCTATCAAGAGGTTGCTTTCACCTATCGACAAGTTTCAGTACCTATCAACCACACCTTAATGGCCTTCAGGACCTGTCACAACCGCAGATTTTTGAGATGAGTGCACGGCACGCATACACACATAGGTATATGTGTTTCACAAGGAGACCAAAACGACCCAAATACATTAAGTGTGTACGTGGGAAACACACTAGTATATCCCTAAAATTATAAATATAAAAGTGAAGGAGAGAGAGGAGCCCTTACGTAACTCTATTCTAACCTAAATAGAGAGAAGGAGAATATAAAGAGAAAGAAGAAAAGAGCCTAGTAGAGAACTAGGGTTCGTCGAGACTTAGGTCGGCAAAGGAGATTAGAGGAAAGGACTGGAGGAAGAACCAGGGAGGCCAGTTAGTCTAGTGGAGTTTCGAATTATAAATCGAACTCGTATCGTGACTCATCGTCGGAGGTACGTTAAAAACATGATATATGCCTAGGAATGTTTTGAATAGTAGGAAGAATGTTGGATAAATGTTGCTTTGTAAGAGATTAAGGTTAAAGGATGGATGGAAATCTATTCTCGATCTGATCGAGGGACAAATCAGTGTTCCTCGCTCGAGCGGTCCAAAAAGGCTCGCTCGAGCGAGGATGAACAGAGAAAAATATGACTCTGGGCTCGCTCGAGCGGTCCCTAAAAACTAAAGGGGAGCTCGCTCGAGCGAGGGTCCGCAGTATAATTCAAAAGCTCGATTTAACCGCTCGAGCGACCTCGATTTAATCGCTCGAGCGAGGTCAAGTGACCGCCGGCGAGTAGTATAAATGGTCACATGAAGCGAGGTCCGTGACCACTCAGATCTTGGTTTTCGAATGTAAGAAACTTGGGAGTCACACACCCCAATGACTTTAGATCGTTCTAAAACTATTTTTTAAAATGTAGGTTGATGCATTATAACCCTCTACGAGCAGGCGTGCCTTGAGATTCGTCGAGGTAGGGAATATTCTTGAAACATGTGCATTATTCCGTGAACTCATATGCGTAGTATAGTCTATTTAAATAGTTATATATTCCATGAACCCTCATGATAAGGGTGTGTGTGTGTTGCAATGCGAAAAACCCTGAGGTCCCCAGGGGACGAAAAATCAAGTGGTTAAATCAAAGAAGGGTGAAATAGAAGCATGGGGCATCCCAGGGATGCGTAAGAAAACTAACAGAGAAACAAAGGTAACGTGATAAGGCCTAATGTAATATATTTAGCACAATCACGGTGAATAACTATATGTAAAGCACATTGATATTTTTATTATTTAAGGTTGATTAGAATACCCCACCGACGTGGCGGGATACCTGACGACACATGAGGATACCGTGACGATGCACGGCGGCCAATCCGACATTTATAGCACATCCTGTGGATGTAGATTGAGAATAGACCCCCGCCTATGTGAAAGGGGCTTTCAGGCGATTCCTGTGGAATACATATAACAACTGTCTAGTTAGATGACGATGGCGGGTATTCCATCGGGGCTCGATGCTATATTGCTCGAGGACTACTTAAGTTAAGATTTAAGTGATTAGGCCAAATTCACAACCAAACTAATAAGGAGATTAAACAAAACTATGCTAAGTAGTGGTCGGAAATTATTGGGTTATTCCTGTTACTCAAATTATTGTCCATAAGTGACTTCTTGAAAATTCTATGCTTTTAAGTTGTACATATGTGTGAAGGTTGATCTATATGTTCTTTTGTTTTCCTCTGAGCTAGGATGTAGCTCACCCTTAGACTATACGTCGCAGGTCCGTGGACTAGCGGCAAGAAAGACTTCGGAGAAGTTAATCCAAGGGCCCTCGGTGTTCGTGGGTCACGAAGAGTCGAACCTCCTCCCGAGGAATTCTTCTAGGAAACCCATATACCGAGAGTGAGTTGAGAGAGTACTATGTATGGCTTGGTATATCAAGCCTCTTTATTTCGAATGCTTTAATTTTTGTCTCTTGATAAAACATCTAGGATGAATAATTATCATTTAACTTTTGGGTATGTCCTTATGTCCATGAATTGGCATGGGACAAGGACAGCCTTGCGAGACCAAATATATTGTTTTGAGATTTCGATTTAGGGTAGCTACGTGTGCTTCAATGTCAGTTTTGGCTTGTATATATCAATGTGTTGTAAAGGACCCAGGGCACGGCCTTGAAGGTCGTGCTGATGGCACGGATTTCGGGATGCCGAAATTCGGGCTGTCACAGGACCTGTCGAATTCTACAAACATCCTATCGACAGGTTCATTTGGGACTCCACCCTGCATTTTGACAATGAATTCTCCCTCAGCACTTAGCGTGGACCTTTCCTACATTCCAATTCAATATATTCTAAAATATTTCAACACTCCAAAGCTCCCTAAACTGCAAGCACCAGAAGGATGATGTCCCAATCCCATCACGACAGTTTTATTATCATCAAACAATTTTAAAAATAGACAACAATCAACTTGAGAAGATACATATGGTACATATGATACAATCACTACAAATCAATTACATGTTGGAGGGTCTTGAAGGTCAATGGTCTCATCAGGCTCACTGATTTTGTCAACACAAATTTTTAGCCTCGTCCATTAATTTTTATGGCTCTACCATTGTTGGGGAATTTCAGTGTGCTAATTTATTGTGTAATGGTAAAAGCAAAATAAAATCAAAGTAAACCAGGGGATGGATTCAGCACATCTAAAATATCCTAAACCTGCAAGATAAAGGGTCCTTTATAGCAAGTTTTAATAAGTAAGAGTTTGTCCCACAGGGAGTAGTGATTTAAACCTAGAAGGTGTATAGTAGACCTTCAGATTTGGTGACAGATCTGGTAATTCTAAGAAGAAAGAGAGCTTTTCCGGTGTCACTAGATCTAATTCAACAAAACTGAAATAAAACTAAACTAAAAGATGGATGGAAAAATAAAGATCAAATGGTAAGAAATAAACAGTCAGGGACTAATTTTCATTGCAAAACAGATCAAGATCTGAGGGTATGCAGCCATCCTTCATTTGGCTACAAGCACAAATGCAAGGTATAAGAATTTGATTTAGACCGGTGGTTTGGATTGATCTTATGGCTATGATCTGTCCACTTCAATGGTCGTAGACCATCCAATAGATTTGCTCCATCCCCGGTTTGGATTGATCTTATGGCTATGATCTGTCCACTTAAATGGTCACAGATCATCCAATAGATTTCCTCCATTCTGATGGCTTCGATCAGACAACAAGATAATCACTACAGATGCTGTGGATGCAAGGCCACAGACACAGACACCCAAAGGCATGTCAAACCCAGGGAAATCAGATGGTCATCAAGAGATCTACTAGTTAAGTGGGTGAGCTGATTAACAATCTCCTCTACACAAATCCGATCGAGAATCTACTGGAACCACAAGATCTTTAGATTTAACTAAGCTTTAAAATCAATAATTTATTGCTTCAAACAAAACAACTTACAATAAATTTGTTCCCAAATCTATAGTCTGTGCATCGATCCACATTTCTTCATGCCGAAATTACATTTACAAACCAGATCTGAGTTGCTATCTTGATCTAATCCAACAGGTCGGATTAGAGAGAGAAGGGGGAAGAGAAAAGGAAAAAATAAAACCTAAAACTAAACCTAAATGAGCTAAGGAGAACTCAGGCTATTCCTTCGTTCCTACCTCCCTTGCTGAAGAAAAACAGTAAAATAGATGAGTATTTATACATATGCATCGATCCATGTGCCTTCAGTTGCAGCCAATTAGAAGAGAGGATTTTAGTTTTAGCTTAGTCCCTATTTAAGAGTTTCAACCAATCAGATAAGAGATAGGGATCTGGTTTTATTTATGCCCAGCTGAAGCTAATTTGTTTCCCGCCAATAATTAGTTCACACCCATGTGTAGAGTTTTGTGCCCAGCTGATGTGTCTTTGTAGCTCTCAAAAATACCCCTACCTGCCACTGATGTTGCTAATGGAACTTGAGATAAATCTCTGAGATGTGTGGGACATTGGGATGTATGCCCTAGAAGCATTGGAATCCCCAAAATGTCCCTAAAGTGTGAAATAGATGGCTGGAACCCGTGCCTCGATAGGTTGGAGCTTCAGAACTTCATTCTCGACAAGTTCATGCAACTGTTCGACAGGTTGAAATGGGCTTCAGGTGTGCATTCGATAGGATCTCGCTAGGTTCATTCAACCATTCGACAGGATGCTCGATAGGTTCATTTTCAGCATCAGAACCTCTCGACAGGTTCAAACAACCATTCGATAGGTTGCGACAGGTTCAAACAACCATTCGATAGGTTGCAATAGGTTCAAGCATCCATTCAATAGGTTGCGACAGGTTCAATTTTAGCCTTTTTTCAGCACTGTAGCTTGATTTCAGCACATACCAGCTCGTTGGGTTCAACCGACCACTCGAGAGGTTGGATCTTATTATTTTAAACCACTCGAGGGATTGGTTTACAACATGAACCACTCATGGGGTTCACTAAATCATGAATTTAAACCACTCGAGAGGTTGCACCAGCCCTCTAAATTGCTCAAATTCTTCAAGTTTGCAGATGTGCTGCTCATGGGCTTCCATCCAAGGTGCTGCCTTGCAACAAACACAAAATGCTATATTACTGCATAGCACCTCATTAACGTTTGGGCTTCACCACTCTCTCTCTCAGCAGGTCTTCAAGGCCCCCAGAGCATGCTAAAAAGCCCCAATGGTGTGAACCACCATGGTGCCTTTTCGATAAATCCATCAGCTCCACTGCTAAACACAAAATTCTTTCTTGGCTTCAAAAGCATGGATTGCAACATTAAGCTCTTATTTTACTGTTATCTGTAAAAACACACTTCAAAGACATTATTAACATGCTCAAAGCTCCATCATAGGTCAGGTTAAGGGGTAGAAAGTGGTATACTTCAGTGCTCAACACACCCCCAAACCTAACCTTTGCCAGCCCTAGAGCAAAGTGAAATTTAAGACAACTAACCGATGAAATTAAATGCCACTTTCGTAGGGAACACGGGTGCATTTGGCATATGCACTAAGCCTTTTAAACCCCTAGGTGATCCCTAGTGGAGGAGTGGAGTCTCCTGAGGGTTTTCAGTGAAGGTACCCCCAAACTTCTCCAATAAAATTAGTTAATACTCATGTAAACATGTTAAAATAGAGTTTAAGTAAATAAAATAAATTCCACACCATGTCCATTCAATTCTAGAGGATTTGTAGCAGAAAAATCATCAGTTCAAAGCCTAAAATTCTGCTGTAATTCCTTCATCATCAATCAGTTCATGTCAAGGCATTGTGTCTGAAAATTAATGCAGAGTTCACCTTTAATTTAAGAATTCTGTTTTGATAATACCCCCAAATAGATTAGATTTCAGACTCAAGTCTCACCAGGGTTGTCACTCTCAATAAAATTAGAAGGATGCATCATTTTTCACAGCTCAAGAGCAGTTATAGCCCTCAAATAGGACTGCAAGCATGAGCATAGGCATTGCTCTAATTTATGAAATTTTCTAATTCATTTCACCATAGATCAGACAAATTCTTATCTCCACATGACAGCTTAATTTATTTCAGATCAGTAGGGACATTTTATTGGGTTGTAATGTGGCTTATGGGTGAGGTTTATAAAGAATGAATGAGTAAAATGGGATTCAAAATTGAGAAATCAGTAAGGGTAAGGCGGTGATTTGCAGCTCAACCTTCTTTATTTCAGCACAATTCCATTTACTTCTTGAACTTTCAGATTTGAGGTGATCAGTTTCTAATCCTCATTTCAATCTTTCAATGAAATGACTTCCCTTTCTCATTCTTTTTCTTTGATTTTCTTTTTGTTTTGCTTTTCTATTTTTTTTTTCTTTTTGTGGATTGGGATGCCACAACTATACATCACACTAGCCTTCAAATATACTTTGTTCTTCTTTTAACGTAACATCGAACCTTGCACCTTGGACCTCACTTTTCCTCCTATTTCTTGAATTCCTCAGATTGAGGGTGAGCTGAAATAGGTCAAAGGGTTTTGGGTTCAAATTTTCAGATTTTCATCAAAAAAAAATTGGGACTTTTAAGGCTCAAGTGGTGTATATCAAGGGCAGTTCAAAGGTGGGAAAATTTTAGGCTCAAACTGTCCAAGGAATGACCTTACTTCATGTCCTCAATGTCATGAATGCTGCCAAGCTGTTTCAACTTGGATTTGCCTAACTTCTAATGATTTAAATTAGATCCAATCAGTCATTAGAGTAGAAAAAATTGCTAAGACACTCTTCAAAGAAAATGTTTTCAGGCCCAAATCTCACTGGGTATGGCCTTTCATTAAATTTTCTGGGGGGTATCCTCACAGTTTCCTCTCATTTCAGGTTTACTACACATCAAATTTTTTTATTTTTTTTTTGAAAATTCTTGACAATTGCTTCATGAAAAATGTTAAAACTACAGCTCATTTCAGTTTCAAAAGGTTTTTAATTTCCTCTTTTCCAAAAAATCAGGTGGGAAATCACTTTATTTTCAAAAACTTTTTCAACATAGCTGCACAAAGCATTAACTTATTTCATTGGCACACCTACTATACCCCCAAACCTAAGATGAACATTGTCCTCAATGTTCTAGACAATGAGAAACTAGGGGCAGCAGGGTAAAAGAAGAAAGAAAAACTAAGAAGAAAGAAAAACTAAGTAGAAAAAATTTGCAGCTATGTGCAGTAGAAAATAAAGAAAATAACATTGAATATATGAGCAAGAAAATGGAAACAATGATCTACAAATGCAGGAAATTACTGCTAAAATAGAAAAAATAGCAAAACAAATCTAGAAAAATTGAATGTATGAACAGAAAAAATAAAAGAACTGTGTAGAAAATGAAAGGAAACTAATGCTAATGACAGCAAACAACAAAAACAGAGTAAGGAACTGAATACCAAGCTATAAAAATAGAGAAATGCAGATATAAAAACAGAATTTCAGAGACAAAAAATAGAAAAGCAAAGTTAGAAACCGAATATAAAACTATAAAAGTGCAGAAAATTAGTAAAACTATGACACATTAACCTAAGAAAGAAAAATCAGCAATCTAAAAACCGAATGTTAAACTAAAATTCCTAAAACAGAAAATCCTAATACCAAATCATAAATCCCCTAAGCCCGAAGAAAACCCCAAAAGCCTAAGCCAATCAGATACTTATGAATCTAAGTGATTATAAAAATGATCAGCAGGAATAAAATACTGTGAAAAGCAAGATTCATAAGACTGACCCCTATATTGATGATGTGTATGAATCAAAAAGAATTTTGAAATAATTAAGCATGGAAGCACACATTAAAAACATGATTTATACAGCTGAGATCCATTTAATGGTGAAGAAATCTCGAAGGAAAATAAAATCAGTGGCTCCATTGAATATGTAAAACAACATATGATCCACTGCTCATTATCCTCCATGATTCCTCAAAATGAAAAACTATGATCTCAGCAGGTCCAGATGGGAGAAAATGAATAAAAGCAAAGGAAAATAGCCCATCTAGAGAAAGTTTTTATGTTTTTATAATTTTTGACTTTTTTATGTGGTTTTAGATCAGCTTGGGCTCCACATGAGCCCTTATTTACTATTGCTGAAAAATAATAAGAAATAGAAATTTTCTATTTGTGTTTAGATTTTCTTTTATTTTTGTATTTGGTTTTGTAAAAAAAAAATCAGCATGCCTAACAGACGATAGAAATTATAATCAAAACAAACATTAAACAAAGCAGAACTGCTGGTTTTAAAGAATTCAAAAGTAGAAAATGAGTGCAAAGGAGAAAGAGGATGCAAACTCAAGCAGATTTGCTCCTGCTGCAATCCAGATGCTCCTTGTTCGGCAGCTACTCCAGATCTGCAAAAATCCAAAAAACTGCAGTAATAGCTTATTCAAGTATAAAAAGAAAAACTCAGGCTACTGCCCAAATTTGACAAAAAGACAAAAGAGTGACAGCAGCATTTATTCAAATAACTAGAAGGCAAAGAATAAAAAACTCAGAAATTTCAGAATTGTTGTAGTTTAAAACTGATTTTCTATATAAAAACTGCAGCAAGTCGTAAATCAAATAGTTGGAATCCAATATAAAAATCTAAAACAGAACAGTAATAAAAACTAAAGAAATCAGATCTACAAAAATGAAAAACTCAGATCTACAACCTAGATCAAAACTCCCCGGCAGCAGCGCCAAAAACTTGTTGGGGAATTTCAGTGTGCTGATTTATTGTGTAATGGTAAAAGTAAAATAAACTCAAAGTAAACTAGGGGATGGATTCAACACATCTAAAATATCCTAAACCTGCAAGATAAAGGGTCCTTTATAGCAAGTTTTAATAAGAAAGAGTTTGTCCCACAGGGAGTAGTGATTTAAACCTAGAAGGTGTATAGTAGACCTTCAGATTTGGCGACAGATCTGGTAATTCTAAGAAGAAAGAGAGCTTTTCGGGTGTCACTAGATCTAATTCTACAAAACTAAAATAAAACTAAACTAAAAGATGGATGGAAAAATAAAGATCAAATGGTAAGAAATAAACAGTCAGGGACTAATTTTCATTGCAAAACAGATCAAGATCTGAGGGTATGCAGCCATCCTTCATTTGGCTACAAGCACAAATGCAAGGTATAAGAATTTGATTTAGACCGGTGGTTTGGATTGATCTTATGGCTATGATCTGTCCACTTCAATGGTCGCAGACCATCCAATAGATTTCCTCCATCCCCGGTTTGGCTATGATCTGTCCACTTTAATAGTCACAGATCATCCAATAGATTTCCTCCATTCTGATAGCTTCGATCAGAACAAGATAATCACTATAGTTGCTGTGGATGCAAGGCCACAACACAGACACCCACAGGCATGTCAAACCCAGGGAAATCAGATGGTCATCAAGAGATCTACTAGTTAAGTGGGTGAGCTGATTAACAAACTCCTCTACACAAATCCGATCGAGAATCTAATAGGACCACAAGATCTTTAGATTTAACTAAGCTTTAAAATAAATAATTTATTGCTTCAAATAAAACAACTTATAATAAACTTGTTCCCAGATCTGTAGTCTGTGCATCAATCCACATTTCTTCATGTTGAAATTACATTTACAAACCAGATCTGAGCTGCTATCTAGATCTAATCCAACAGGCTGGATTAGAGAGAGAAGGGGGAAGAGAAAAGGAAAAAATAAAACCTAAAACTAAACCTAAATGAGCTAAGGAGAACTCAGGCTATTCCTTCGTTCCTACTTTCCATGCTGAAGAAAAACAGTAAAATAGATGGGTATTTATACTTTGCATCGATCCATGTGCCTTCAGTTGCGGCCAATCAGAAGAGAGGATTTCAATTTAAGCTTAGTCCCTGTTTAAGAGTTTCAACCAATCAGAGAAGTGATAGGGATCTGGTTTTATTTATGCCCAGCTGAAGCTAATTTGTTTCCCGCCAACAATTAGTTCACACCCATGTGTAGAGTTTTGTGCCCAGCTGATGTGTCTTTGCAGCTCTAAAAAATGCCCCTACCTGCCACTGATGTTTGCTAATGGAACCTGAGATAAATCCCTGAGATGTGTGGGACATTGGGATGTGTGCCCTAGAAGCATTGGAATCCCCAAAATGCCCCTAAAGTGTGAAATAAATGGCTAGAACCCGTGCCTCGATAGGTTGGGGCTTCAGAACATCAATCTCGACAGGTTCAGGCAACTGTTCTATAGGTTGGAGCTTCAGAACTTTAATCTTGACAGGTTCATGCAACTGTTCGACAGATTGAAATGGGCTTCAGGTGTGCATTCGACAGGATCTCGACAGGTTCATTCAACCATTCGACAAGATGCTCGATAGGTTCATTTTCACCATTAGAACCTCTAGACAGGTTCTCGATAGGTTCAAACAACCATTCGATAGGTTGTGACAGGTTCAAACATTCATTCGATAGGTTGTGACAGGTTCAATTTTAGCCTTTTTTCAGCACTGTAGCTTGATTTTAGCACATACCAGCTCGTTGGGTTCAACCGACCACACGAGAGGTTGGATCTTATTATTTTAAACCACTCAAGGAGTTAGTTTTCAACATGTACCACTCATGGGGTTCACTAAATCATGCATTTAAACCACTCGAGAGGTTGCACTAGCCCTCTAAACTGGTCGAATTCTTCAAGTTTGCAGCCGTGTTGCTCATGGGCTTCCATCCAAGGTGCTGCCTTGCTACAAATACAAAATGCTATATTACTACATAGCACCTCATTAACCTTTGGGCTTCACCACTCACTCTCTTATTAGGTCTTTAAGGCCCCCAAAGCATGGTAAAAAGCCCCAATGGTGTGAACCACCATGGTGCCTTTTCGATAAATCCATCCGGTCCACTGCTAAACACAAAATTCCTTCTTGGCTTCAAAAACATGGATTGCCACATTAAGCTCTTATTTTGCTGTTATCTGTAAAAACACACTTAAAAGACATTATTAACATGCTCAAAGGTCCATCATAGGTCAGGTTAAGGGGTAGAAAGTGGTATATTTAAGTGCTCAACAACCATCTTTAGGGTCCATGATTTCCACAGCCCCGGATGGGGAGACATGTAGAACTGTATAGGGCCCATCCCATCTGGATTGTAATTTTCCTGGAAAGAATTTCAACCTAGAGGTGAACAGCCATTCCTTAGCACCTATTATGAATTCTTTCCTCAGCAGGTGCCTATCATGAAAGGCTTTGGCTTTCTCCTTATAAATCCGATCATTTGAGTATGCTTCCAGCCTCAACTCCTCGAGCTTAGATAACTACAGCTTCCTATGCAAACCCGTAGAAGTTAGGTCACAATTAAATGCTTTAATGGCCCAATAAGTCCTGTGCTCTAACTCTACAGGTAGGTGATATGCCTTGCCATATACTAGCCTGAATGGGGACATCCCTATTGGGGTCTTATAGGCAGTCCTATAAGCCCACAGGGCATCAAACAATTTTATGGACCAATCTTTCCTATCAGTACGCACAATCTTCTCTAAAATGTGTTTGATTTCCCTGTTGGAAATCTCCACCTGCCCACTGGTTTGTGGGTGGTATTGAGTTGCAACTCTATGGTCACAGAGTACTTTGACAATAGTTTGTCAAAATATTTGTTACAAATGTGGCTTCCTCCATCACTAATAATAGCTCCGGGGATGCCAAACTTCGAGAAGATATTATCTTTTAAAAACTCAATGACAACTCTTTGATCATTTGTTCTTATAGCTATGGCCTCAACCCATTTGGACAGATAGTCCACAACTATAAGGATGTAATTGTTCCCATAGGAAGAAGGGAACTCATAAAATCGATTCCCCATATGTCAAATAATTCAACAACTAGCACAGGTTGCAAGGGCATGGAGTTTCTCCTAGAAATGCTTCCCATTTGCTGACTTCTAAAACAGGCTTTGCAGTGCTGTATAGCATCTTTGAAAATAGTGGGCCAGTAGAAGCCACTTTGTAGCACCTTTACAGTAGTTTTGTTGCCACTGAAATGGCCCCCGCAAGCCTGTTCATGGCACATAGTTAGAATGTTTTCAAATTCAGTTTAGGCACACATCTTCTTATCACCCAGTCTGCACAAGTTTTAAAGAGGTAAGGATCCTCCCACACATAATGTCATATCTGTGAGAAAAATAGATTCCTATCATCCTTATTCCAATGTGGGGGTATCCTTCCCACAACTAGGTAGTTTACTATGTTGGCAAACCAAGGTACACTCATCTCCACAGAAAAAAGTTGTTCATCTAGAAAGACTCATTGATAGGCAAGCTCTCTATATCAACAGTTTGGATCCTAGATAGGTGGTTTGCAACAATATTTTCAGCCCCCTTCTTATCTTTGATTTCCAAGTCAAATTCTTGTAGAAGAAGAATCCATCTTATTAGTCTAGCTTTGGCTTCTTTCTTAGACAAGAGGTACTTTAAGGCTGAATGGTCAGTAAACACAGTGATTTTGGATCCCAATACCTATGATCAAAATTTTTCCAAGGCAAACATAATGGCCAACAACTCTTTTTTCAGTTATAGTGTAATTTAGTTAAGCATCAACCATTGACTTACTAGCATATACCACGACACATGGTGCCTTATCTTTTCTTTGCCCCAATACTTCGCCAATAGCAAAGTCTGATGCATCACACATCAGCTCAAATGGTATGGAGAAATCAGGAGCTTGCAGCATAGGAGCAGTAGTCAAACATGACTTCAAGAGTTTAAAAGCAGCTAGGCATTCATCATTGAACACAAATGGAGATTTTACTAAAGTCTTTGATGAACCTCCTATAAAAACCAGCGTATCCCAAGAATGATCTGACTTGTTTGATAGTTTTGGGTGGAGGCAGATGTGCTATCAGATGGGCAATGGGATCTGACTTGTTTTCTCATTGAGCTTTCTGTAATCAATACATACCCTCCAACCAGTGGTCTGCTTGGTTGGGATCAACTCACCTGGGTCTGCTTGAACTACTGTGATCCCTGATTTCTTAGGCACCACCTAGGTAGGTGCCACCCATTGAGAATCTGAAATAGGGTAAATGACCCCAGTATCAAGAAGTTTGACTACTTCCTTCGTGACCACTTCTTGTATGTGCGGGTTAAGTTTCCTCTGCATCTCTCTAGAGGGTTTAGAGCCCTCTTCAAGATAAATTTTGTGCATGCACACAGTAGGATTTATCCCTCCCAAATTAGCAATAGTCCATCCTATTGCTCTCCTATGTCTTCTCAGTACACAAAGCAGCTCTTCTTCCTATTCATGAGTGAGGGAAGAAGAAATTATAACTGGCAATTTTTTATTGGCTCCTAAGAAGGCATACTTCAAAGACTTTGGGAGTTGTTTCAACTCCACATCTGGAGGACTGATGAGTGAAGGGAAAAGAGGTGCCTTAGAGGGTGGTGGAAGAGGTAGCAAAGCTGGTTTCCATGGGTGTTGCTGTATTGGCCCCATCTCTGAATTTAAGGTTTTGACTTGCTGAAGCCCAAGTGTAGGGGCTGTTTCTTCTACTGTTTCATTCCACACTTCTTCAAAAACATCAAATACATCATCACCAGCTAGCAGCTGGGGAAAAGTTTCTTCCACAAAGTCATCCAACACATCAATGGAGAGACAATCCTCATTACCTAAATGAGGTTGATGGGCAGTATCATACACATTTAACCTGATCTTCATATTGCCAAAAGTTACCTCCATCACCCCTGATCTACATTGTATACATGTATTTATAGTGGCCAAAAATGGGCTACCCAAGATCGCGGGGATGAAGGTAGCACACTTGCTTGGTTCCATATCTAGCACTAGAAAATTAGCTGGGTAAAAGAATTTATCAACTCTAACTAATACATCGTCTATGATCCCCAATGGTTTCCTCTCAGACCTGTTAGCGAGTTGCAAGACCACATGTGTGGGCTTCAACTCTCCTAGGCCCAGCTTCTCATAAACTGAGTATGGAAGCAAATTCACACTAGCTCTCAGGTCTAGTAAAGATTTTTCAATGGTGTGATCTCTAATGATGCAGGGGATTGTAGGGACTCCAGGGTCTTGAAGCTTGGTTGGAGTTGCAATAGACAACACTTGATTGACTTTTTTAGCTGAAAAGACCTTCTTTGATAAATGTATCCTTGACTGTCATTTGTGGGTGCAAAGATCCTTCAAAAACTTGGCATAGGCTGGCACTTGCTTGATTGCATCAAGTAAAGATAAGTTGTTCTTTACTTGTTTAAAAGTTTCCATCATTTCCTCTACATTAGCATTTACCTTATCAAAAGGAGAAGGTACTTGAAGTGCCCTTGGAAATGGTAAGTAAAGGACTTCTCCTTCATTTGCTGCCTTAGCCAATTCATCATTTTTCTTTTTATTTTCATTTTTTTGTTGGGGAGCATCAACATCCCCCTTATTTAGGCTATACTGTTCCTGCTGCATATCTTTTTAGGTTATTTCTTTTTCTTTTTCTTTTTCTGCATTTTACACAGGCTCAATACCAACTTGATTGTCAAACGTCCTCCCACTTCTCAAAGTAGTGACAGATTTAGCTTCTTCATGAGAAGAAGAAACTTCACCCACCACATAGTTCCTCTTTGGATTATCCATGGGCTGACTAGGCAGCCTCCCCTCTTTCTCTTTGTCAAGGCATTAGATAGCTGACCAAGATGGTCCTCTATCTTTTTGATGCTTTGGCTGTGAGAGTAGACTGTTTGGGGTAAAGAGCCCAAATTCTGTAATGAGGCCAGAACTTGCTCTTCAAAAAGGGTGATCTAGAAGCTGGAGCTTGTGTATTTTGTTGCACAGGCTGAGCCATGGTCTGCTGGTATTGGGGCCTTGGAATAAAATTCTGCTGATAGGTCTGGGGAGCAGGTTTATAAGGCATTAGCTATTGTGGATAGAACTGCTATTGGAACTGCTATTGCTGGTTTTGAACATTGTCTTGCCTCCACCTCAGATTAAGGTGGTTTCTCCAATGATAGCCAACAGTGGGTTATTGTCCATAGGACTGAGCAGCATTCACATTTTCCATCACAAAATTTGGAAATTGGGCAGCTGAGAGACATTCCTCAAGGGAGTGAGTGGGGGACTGCCATATGCCACATGCCTCCTCCACTTTAGCAGCCATTGGAGACTGCATTGCTCCCATGAGCTTATCAAACTTTTGGGTCAGGCTGTCCACTTTCCTCTCCAAATCATTATGCCCTCTCACCTCATATATTTTCCCTCTGGTAGCATTTTCTCTCACCAATCTAGGGGTCTCAACATCTCTTGCCCAGGTCTCCCTTTTTATGGAGTTTTCACTGATGATATCGAATAACTCCCAAGCCTCATATGCTGTCTTGTGGAGATATGTACCACCACAAGAGGCATCAACCATATCCCTGCTTTTGGGATCAATTCCTTGATAGAAACTTTGGACAAGTTGTCATTCAGGAATTTGGTGATGGGGACATTGCTTTAGGAGTTCCTTGAATCTCTCCCAGGCATGGTGAAAGTCTTCAGTTGGGGTTTGAGCAAAAGAGATAATGCTCTTCCTCAACTGACTTATTTTGGACATGAGAAAAAATTTGGCCAAAAACTGACATTGAGGTCATTCTAGGACTGAATACTGTTGGTTGGGAGCATTGACAACCAAGTTCTGGCTCTATCTTTTAGTGAAAAAGGAAAGACTTTCAACCTAGTTGCTTCCTCCCCCAAACCTACAATATTGAAGGTAGTACACAGTCCTAACAATTCATCAATATGCTTGTATGGGTCTTCTTTGCTCAGGCCATGGTATGAGGGTAACATCTGTATGATAGAAGACTTGATCTCATAGTTCCCTTGGACAGTAGGGAATTGAATGTAGAAGGGGGAATTGTAAACCCCTGGTGCATTGAATTCCTTTAAGGTCCTAGGTTGCTCACCCATTGTAGCAAAATCACAATCAACTACAGCTGTGTGTATGTTTTGCTTAGGTCTGAGAAGTCTTTCAACTTTAAGATCTAAGGGAGCAATCTCTGGATTAAGAGATCTCCTCCCAAGCATACACATAGCAGAAACCAAATTCAAAGCAGAAATTTATAACACAAAATTCAATCAAAATAATAACAAAATACACAACTAATGCTGTAGATCTACAAAGCTACAGATCTAGAAATGTAAATAGAGTTAGGAGATGCAAACTCAAGCAAAGCTTGCTCCTCCAATTGGTACAATGCTCTCTTCAACACCATAGATCCAGATCTGAAACAGACAATTAAACTAGAAAACACTACAGCAGCAATTAGTCAAACACTAATCAGGCAATTAGAAATATAAAATCTAAAATGATAAAAATTTAGATCTACCAATTTTAGGCAAACAGATCCCCGGCAGCGGCGCCAATAACTTGTTATCAGGCTACCTTGTACTTCAAAAAGGGGTTAAAATAAGGAAATTAAAGGTCTATGGACTGCACACCAAGGTAAGCCTACACAAAGCCTGCAAGTAAGCAGGGTTGTTGAAGCAAGTTTTAAAGAGTAAGGGTATCTCCACAGGGAAATGTGTGCTAAAATTCAGTAAATCTCCAGATCTGAGACAGATCTGGCACTCTACCTTATACTACTCTAAACAAAAATAGCAAAAGGAAAAGGAGAGGTTTTGAAGGGTTGTCACTTTAATCTAAACAATAAAAACAAAATAAAATTAGTTGCAGAAATCAATTGAGATTAACCAAAGAGTTCAGATTTAGCAAATGAAAGGAAATGTGGTGAAAATAAAACAAAAAAATGGAGAAGAGCAGCTCGAGATCTGGTCTCACTGCTACTTGGGTGATTTGATAGCATTATAAGGGTTCAATGTGCAGCAATCCCCCATCTGGTTACAAGCACAGCTGCAGGGTAGAAGAATCTAATTTTAGCTAGAGAATTAGATTGCTCTTAAGGCTATGATCTGTCTACTTTAATGGTCATAGACCATCCAATAGAGTCCCTCCTTTCTAAGACCTCCCTTAGAACATGATAATCACTACAAATGCTATGAATGTTAGGCCACAAGCACAAGCACCCACAGGAGTATCAGATCTAGGAAGATCAAATGGTATTCAAGAGATCTACCAGTTAAGTGGGTGGGCTGGTCCCATCTACAAAAATCCGATCGAGAATCAAGTGAAACAAGATGATCTATAGATCTAACTAAGCAATAAAATTAAAAATTCATTGAAGGAAAATAAGAAGTATAATAAAGTGCTCTCAGATTTATAGTCTGTGCAACAATTAACCCATAATAATGCTCTCAAGTTCCCCAAGTTACAGATCAACATCACCCTCACTACTTAAAAGAGTTTAGCCAGTCATGATTAGCTAAAGAGAGAATGGAAGAAGGAAGGATGAATCTGAGCTTTGGTTTTCCCTTATTTTTGTCTATGGAATCCCTCCAGAAAGAACTCCCCGTTTCTGGATTGTTCTTCTCTCTTTATACCTTCCTCCTCTGTCTCAGATCCGTTTCAGCCAATCAGAGCCCAAGAGAATAATTTTGTTATTCTGGGCTGTTGATGTGGTCGATTTCTCTTCTAGAAACTCTTCTACCATTGGTCCACAATTAGTAAATACATGTGAGGTTGTTAGGGTTTTCAATCGTGCATAGTTGAACATTAAAAATACCCCCAAGAGTCGCTGACGTGCTTTGGGATGTGTGCACAAGCTTCTAAAATTGGTAGTTGCTGAAGGAAGAACATTGAGGAGTTGGCAAAACGAGTGTCGAGAGGTTCAGGGAAACTCTCGATAGGTTCTAGATCTGCTTTATGTTCACATCGACAGGTTGCATTGGCTTTTGACAGCTTTGCAGGCATCTCGACAAGATTGAAGTAGCTAGTCGACTGGTTTGGCAGCATCTCGATAGGACTGGGAGTAGCTCTCAGTAGGATTAGCAACTAAATTAATCTTGTTGTCCAGTTTTGCATTCATCTTGTCGACAGGTTATAATCAACCTGTCGACTTCTTATACATTCTCCAGTGAAGTGTTCGACAGGTTGGCTCAATCCTTGTGAGAATGAGCGTTGCTTCAAGTAAGTTGTCGACAGGTTATCTTACACTGCTCGACAGGTTTTGTTGAACCTCGCGTTTAGTATCTGGAACCTCTCGACTTCATCTATACCTTGAAGTATCCTCTCGACAGGATCTACGTCTGTTCTTCCAAGCTCTCGGTAGGTGTTGGAACCTCTCGAGATCTTCATCTTTTCAACTCAGTACCTCTCGATAGTTTCTTATACACATGCTCAATCTCTCGACTGCTTCATTTCTTACTCTCAGAACATCTCGACAGCTGGATTTAATCTCTCGATAGGTTCTGCCTTGTGCTTCCACAGCTGGCACACGTCATGGGTGTGTTGTTCTTCATTTGTTCAACGTCCAGCAACCTCTTGGCGGATTTAACCTTCATTCTCTGCAACTGCACTTAGCCTCAAGCCTTCCCAGTTAAGCTCATGAACTTTTGAGGCTCTTGTGGATTCCTTGATTGGCTGGCCTTTGGTCTATAAGGTCACATGTTGAGCAGTAATTTGCTTCTTGGGCTCTTTTAAGTGGATATCTGCATTAAACTTGTAATTTGTTGCTTATCTATAAAATGCACTTCGAACACATTATTAGTCAGCTCAAAAGTCTATCAAAGGTTAGGTTAGGAGGTGAAAAATGGTATTTTTCACTACTTAACACCTGCACATAAGCGTGTAATTAGATTGAACGAGTGAATACAGGTGCACAAATGGTCCAAATTGGACTCGATTCTTCTTCCCGAGGACCGCCCTAAGACCCAACGCATTTGGCTCTAAACACACAATTGATTGTGCACATCACCAGGTGCGCGCAATTGGTCCCAAGTTAGACCAGGCCTCTGAATCCCAAGACCGCCTGAATTCCCCAATTGCGCACACTGATTCATGCGCTCAATTGGATTACACACAAGTGCACCTACGCGTAATCAATTCCAAGCATAATGAAACTGGGATACCTAGTTGAGCCAGTTAGCCAGTCATTCTCGAGTCAGTGACCAACTCAAAGTTTGATTAAGCACAGAGGATTGTGGGCGTAACCCAATTATATGCATGGCGCATGCTCTCAAACGCGTAATTAACCCCGATACTTATAAAAAGATCCCCACTCCATGCCCAAACTCACGATAACCAATGCAATAGTTCTTTCTTCTCTTTCTTAAGCTTAGTCCTTTTAGAAATTTCAAGGTTCTATCTAAGGTTCTCAAAGAAAGGGGTTGGGCTACATTCTAGACTTCTAAAATTGAAGACTCTTCTCTAGGAATCCTAGGTAGTCAGGCTAGCAGTACTGGCTAGTGTTATTCATTGAAAAGTATCACTTTTCACCTCTTAACTTAGCCTTTGCTAGACCTTGAAGCTGACTAATAACCATTTGTTAAGTGTGTTTTGTAGTTAGTAATAAAATGTGCAGCTTAATACAAACTCCTTGCTTGTTGGCCCAAAAGAGAGAGAATACACTCAAAGATTACAGCTGAGACAAAGTCTAATGGACACCTTGATAGTGCTCACCATGGTGACTCATTGTTGCTGATCACCATTGACCAAAGTCTAGTAGATGAATAAAGTTAGCTGAGAAGGGAGGAGATTGCGACAGCAGTAAGTGCAATGCACCAGAATAGCAAAAGATAGACCTCGTAGAGTTGAGGAGCTTCCTCATGAAGCTAAAGATGTAGTGGAAGAGGCCCTCACACAGATACTCCGCGCAATAAGAAGGACAACTGAAATGACCTCATGAATATCTCGCAGGTTAAAGTCCCCAGAATCTGTGGTCGCGAAGCTCTAGTGGAGATCAAGTCTCAAAGCAGTCGCGCGAAGAACACAGCGAGTCCATATGTACACTGAACAAAATGTCACCATAGCCCTGGAAGAGAGAGACGCCTAGAATTCTCTTCACACAGATCTCACACACTCTGAAGCCTTACCATTGACTACGTGAGCACAAGAGCATAACTGCACGAGTAATTAGTGAGAGAGCTTCTGAAGCTCAACTAAGCGAGAAATCTTGGCGCTCCAGATCATCTCCGCTACAACATTGCAGTGCCGGCAAACTGCATGATCAAATGAAGAGCTAACGTGTGAGCAAGCACTTCCCACCAGCCAAAGGAAACACTGCGAAGGAAAAGTAGCTGTGCGATTGACCTAAAAGCAGATACCAGCCTCGCGAAGCACAGGTTCCCCACTTCTCAGTTTTAACTGAAGGACTTTTTGGGAATTTCCCAAGGCTAAGGCACACTTCCTGAGGCACAGATTTTGAGGCGCATATCTCCAGGCATCCAAGGGTTGAAACTGTGCCATGTCTGCTAGAAAAATTAGGTTTAATCTCTTTAGAGCCAAGGCTGTTTTGACATAGTATATAACCTGTACTTAGAGTTTATTATTTTCATCTTTCCTTCATCCTCTGTCGGCTGAGAACTCTAGCAGGCTAGGGTTAGGGTTTGATCATCTCTTTTTCTTATTTTTCTTCTCTCTTAGCCCAACACTTGCTGGCTAACCCCTTGTAAGTAGCTAGGTTAGTTTTATTTCAGTTTGTAACAGGTTTTTAATATACATTGGGATTCGGATGAGCAGTGTGTATAGGCTGCAACCTGGAGACAATTCATTATAAGTTTTGTATTCATCAATTGATTGTCGTTGTAATGCTTAATTGAATCTAAAGATCTTATGGTTTCTTTAGATGTCTATAGGATCCCTGTATTTGGGACTAGTCCATTCAATTCTAGTAGATCTATTGATTACCATCTAATTTCCCTTGGTTTGATAGCCCCATGGAAAGCAATGTTGGATCTGTAGTGAGATCCAGGGAGCTCAGAGGCTTGTGGACCATGGTGGTTGCAACAGTTTTCATGTTCTTTCTCAACTGCGCCAGAAGTTGTTGTGAAGTCTTGGGAATTCACGAGGACTGCGCGAAGCATATTTTTCTGAATCCTCTGAAGCTTTGGGAAGCTGTGCGAGGCTCTTCTCAAGTCTGGATTCAGTTCTCAATCTTCTGAGGGACTTCTGGGGTAAAAATAGGCTCCTTAGCAGGATTTATGGCCTTATTACACTGCTGTTTATTACCTACAAAAATAGCTTAACAAACATTTATTAAAGGGCTAAGGGTCTAATAAAAGGCTAAGTTAAGGGGTGAAAAGTGGTACTTTTCAGGTCTTAACACACCCCCAAACCTAATCTTTGCTAGTCCCTTAGTAAAGCTACATTAAATCAACTACAGAAATTAAATGCCACTTTCGGAGGGAGCACAGATACATTTAGCATATGTACCAAGCCTTTTAAACCCCTAGGTGATCCCTAGTGGAGGAGTGAAGTCTCCTAAGGGTTTTTAGAGAAGACACCCACAAACTTCTCAATGAGACAGTTAATAAAAGTGCATTATTATCAATTGAGCAGTCAAGAAACAGAGTTAGTTCACCCTTGAATCAGTAAAAATCTAAGAAATTCAAACACATTGGCTGCACAGAAATTTAAACAGTATAAGCTTCTCATGAAAGCACAACATTTTTAATCAATGTACACCAGAGACACTACACAGGTGTGTCAACATTGAGCTCATGACTGGATCAAAAATTAGGTTGTAGATCATACTTAATGCATTCAATATTAGACCCAAAACTCTCCAGAGCATACTCTCATAAAGAACTGTTGAGGGTTTCATTGTCTCTCAAGCTCAAGAGCAGTTACATCCCCCAAATGGGTCTGTAAGCATGAGCATAGGTATAGCTCTAAAGTTCTGACATCATTGACAGATCCTCACCATAGATTGGATGACTCTTTATCTCCACATGACAGCTCACTCAACTTTGGATCACAAGGGCTTTTAACTGGGTTGTAATTGGGCTTATGGTATGGGTTATAAATAGAATGGAAGGTTGAAAAGGGGTTCAAAATTGAGAAATCAGTAAGTGGAGGAGGTGGTTCATGACTTCACCTTCTTTAATTCAGCTCCTTTCATCTTCTTTGAGGTTTTCAGATTTGAAGTGATCAGTTTCTCTTCTTGATTTCGATTTTTCCAATGAAAGTTCCCTCTTGACTCCTCTCTTACTCCTCTTCATTATTGTTTTTGTTTCTTTTTTATGCATTTTTCTTTATTTTATTTTATTTTTGCTTTTCTGAAATGCCACCATTTTCTCAATTACCATACTGCCAGAATTTGAGGTACTTCTTCTTCATTCACCTAATGTTGACCATAGCTAGTCCATCTTCAACTCTTGTTCCTTTACCTTCTGAATTCTCAGAGTGAGGGTAAGGTTAAATCAGATACATAGGTTCAGGTGCAAGTACTCAGGTGTATTTTTGAAGAAAATTAGGATTTAAGGCTCAAAGAGGGTATGGACAAGGGCAGTTGCTTAGGGTTTGTCTGTTTAGGCTCAAACTGTCCAAAAGAAGGCCTTGATCCTTTCCTAAGTCTCATGAATGCTATCAGTTGTTTCAATTTGGAGTTGCCTAACTTCTAGTGAGCACAGTGACTCAGCCAGTCCTTAGAGCTAGAAGAAATTGCCTTAGTCACTCCTCAAAGAAATTTTTTTTGTATAGGCCCAAATCTCACTGGTTATGGTCTTCCTTTGAATTCTTCAGTATGTCCTTACCTTTTTCTCTCTCTAATGATTCACTAAGTGCTGATATAAGTGAGTTTCCTTGGTGATCTCATCATGGAAATGTGAAATTTTAAAAGTTTGTAATGCCTAAAGTCTGGAAAAAATTTTAAATTTCATTATTGCTCTGATTCTCCAGTGAACACGATTCTATTTCCGTATTACTCACAAGATTTTGCTGCACTTAGGTTAACTATTCCATTGGCAGGATCTGTCTGCCACACCCCCAAACCTATGAGGAGCAGTGTCCCCACTGGTTCAAAGGTGTGTCAAATTAACAACAAAAACAGAACTTTATGAATAACAGGAAAAGAAAATTTCATTAAAACTAAAAGATTACAAAAAGAAAACTCCTAAGAAGAAAGGAGAGAGGGGTCAAGGATGTGGGGGCTGAGAAGGTGGTGGAAGGGGTTGAGTGGAGGGGGCAGAGGATGAGGATGGTTCTATCTTTCGTTGTTTCTTCTTTGGCTGGTGCTTGTCCTTCTCCTCCTTAGCCAGGATCCGCTGAACCTCCTCGTATTCATCTCAGAGGAATTGTAGGGGGTCCGGCTCTTTAGGTGGGGGCGGTTCCAACCACATCAGATAAAATTTGTTGGGCAGAGCATTAGGCTTGTCTTCTGCCATTGCTAGGACTAGGGAAGGACCTCTAGGGTGAGAGGAGAAAGGATGAGATGAATATGAAAGGGACTCCCTGTGTATTTAAAGACGAGGATGGTGGAAGATGTATCGGTATAATAACATCCAAGTTGCCGCAATTAATTGAGAGTGAGTTGGGAAGTGAAAAGTTACAGCAATCAGCGTGGGAAATGATAAATGCATGTGACTCGCGCAGCTGGGCAAGGGGATCGCGAGATAGGAACGGAATCTCGCGATGATGGATGTTGCAGCTGGCAGTGCGCGAGAGGCTCTGCAGCATTTGTTGAAGCTCATGACGGCGTAATAAATACTCATTGTGAATTGCACGAGAACTTCCCAAATCTCAATTTGGAATGCGCGAGGGCTTAGTACCAAACAGGGAGAAATTCATGCAGTGCAGCAGACTCATGAAAAATATTCAAACAGTATGCATTCAATTCAAAAATTAGCAAATCGCAGAAGAAGAAGTAATCATACCAACCCCACATATACTTTATCAAACCCAACAGACTGAGACCCCATCGAGACACTACAATTTCCTAAAAACTATTGAAGAAACGAAAGTAGTATAGTACAACATGGACACAACTGTGGGTCAGGTAGATGAAGGGGTCCCTTGAAAATGAATAGTGTTCATAGGGTCAGCCGGTTTTTCGAGACAAGGCTTAAACCTCTGACCATTCGCTTTCAAGGTCCTCCCAGATTCGGGATCCTTGACTTCCACAGCACCAGATGGGGACACATTTAAGACAATATAGGGACCTTCCCATCGGGATTTTAGTTTGCCAGGAAAGAATTTTAGTTTGGAGTTAAATAACCAAACCTTGCCACCAGGTACGAAGCTTTTTCTCAGTAAGCCCTTGTCAAAGAAAGCTTTGGACCATTCCTTGTAGATCATGGCATTGGTGTAGGCATCCATCCTCAGCTCGTCCAATTCAGACAGCTGGAGGGACTTGTGATGACCAGCAGAAGTTAGGTTCATATTTAAGTTTTTAATGGCCCAATAGGCCTTGTGTTCTAACTCTACTGGGAGATGGCAAGCCTTGCCATAGACCAGTCTGAATGGGGACATTCCAATGGGAGTCTTATGGCGATCCTATAAGCCCACATTGCATCATTGAGCTTATCATTAATCTCTCTGTCAGTCCTTACTGTTTTCTCAAGGATGTGCTTGATCTCCCTATTGGAAATTTCAACTTGCCCACTTGACTGTGGGTGGTAGGGAGTAGCAATCCTATGGGTCACATAATATTTCTTGAGCAAGCTTTCAAAATTTCTGTTGCAGAAATGGCTACCCCCATCACTGATAATAGCTCCAGGAGTTCCAAATCTTGAGAAAATATTCTGCCTTACAAATTTGAGGACCACCTGGTTGTCATTGGTTTTTGTGGCAATGGCTTCTACCCATTTGGAAACATAATCCACTGCCACTAAGATGAGATGGTAACCATTAGATGGAGGAAAAGGGCCCATGAAGTCTATACCCCATACATCAAACAATTCTACAACAAGGATGGGCTGCAAAGGCATTGAATTTCTTTTGGACAACCCTCCTAATTTTTTACATCTCTTACATGCCTTGCAGTGTGTATATGCATCTTTGAATAAAGAAAGCCAATAAAATCTACACTGCAAGACCTTATCAGCTGTTTTTCTTCCACTAAAGTGTCCTCCACAGGCATTTTCATGGCACATGGCCAGAATACTGGGGACATCACTTTCGGGAACACATCTTCGAATGATTTGGTCTGCATAGTACTTGTATAGGCACGGTTCCTCCCAAAAAAAATATTTGACTTGTGAGAAAAATAGGTCTTTGTCCATTTTGGTCCAGTGGGCAGGAATCTTTCCTATAACAAGATAGTTCACAATGTGTACAAACCAGGGGACCAAGGATTGAATTGCAAATAATTGCTCATCCGGGAAGGCATCATTTGTAGGACCATCAAGACACTTTTCCAACACAATTATGGAAAAGTGGTCAACCACCACATTTTCCACACCCTTTTTGTCCTTAATTTCGATGTCAAACTCTTGCAGTAGGAGTATCCATCTAATCAGCCTGGGATTATCATCTTTCTTGGACAATAGGCACTTCAACGCTGAGCGGTCAGTGAAGATTACAGTTTTAGATCCCAGCAGGTAGGATCTAAACTTGTCAACAGCATACACCACTACCAGAAGCTCTTTCTCAGTTGTGGTATAATTCAGTTGAGCTTCAGCAAGTGACTTGCTGACATAAGCAATGACCACAGGCAGCTTATCCTTTCTTTGGCCCAAGACAGCACCTATTGCCAAATCTGATGCATCACACATTAATTTAAAGGGCAGGGTATAGTCTGGTGTCTGGAGTATAGGGGCAGAGGTAAGGCAGACTTTCAAAGTCTCAAAAGCCTTTAGACATTCAGCCGAGAAGTCGAAAGGCACATCCTGGCAGAGCAGGTGGCCCAATGGCTTAGCAATTTTGCTGAAGTCCTTAATGAACCTCCTATAGAATCCTGCATGCCCAAGGAAAGATCTGATTTGTTTGACTATTTTTGGAGGGGACAGATTGGCAATGAGGTCAACTTTGGCCTTGTCTACCTAAAGCCCTTCTTTAGAGACTACATGGCCCAACACAATGCCTTGTGTTACCATGAAGTGACTCTTTTCTCAGCTTAAGACCAGATTGGTCTCCTCACATCTTTGCAAAACTAGGCTGAGGTGTTGTAGACACTGGCCAAAACCGTCCCCACTGACAGAAAAATCATCCATAAAAATCTCCAAAAACATGTCAATCATATCAGAGAATATGGCATGCATACACCTCTGAAAAGTGGCTGGCGCATTACACAGCCCAAAAGGCATCCTTCTGTAAGCAAAGGTGCCAAAAGGACAGGTAAAGGTGGTTTTCTCTTAGTCTTGAGGATGCACAGGGATCTGGTTGTACCCTGAGTACCCATCAAGAAAATAGTAAAATGCTTTTCCAGCCAATTTGTCTAAAATTTGATCAATGAAGGGGAGAGGGAAGTGGTCCTTTCTGGTCTTAGAGTTGAGCTTTCTATAATCAATGCAAACTCTCCAGCCAGTGGTCTCCCTAGCTGGCCTCAACTCTCCAGATTCAGTTTTAATAACTGTTATGCTAGATTTCTTGGGCACCACTTGGATAGGTGCCACCCAGTTAGAATCAGAGATGGGTTAAATCACCCCTGCATCTAGCAATTTAATAATCTCCTTGAGGACCACTTCCTGCATGTGAGGATTTAACTTCCTCTGCATTTCCCTAGAGGATAGTGATCCCTCCTCAAGATGAATCTTGTGCATGCAGATTGATCCATCTATTCCTCCCAAATCTGCAATGGTCCAACCAATTGCCCTTTTGTGCTTCCTCAAAACTGTTAGTAATTCCTCTTCCTGCTCATTGGTAAGAGAGGAGGAGATAATCACAGGAAGCTTATCACCTTTCTCGAGGAAGGCATATTTTAATGTTTTTGGAAACTTCTTGAGTTCCAGATCAAGGGCTTGTTGGGTGGATGGCAAAATTGGTGCATTGGTGGTTGGAGGAAGAGGCCACAATGTAGGTTTCCAAATGGAATGCTGCACTGAGCCCACAGAAGACTTCAATGTGGTCATGTCTTCTGTTATCACAGCTGGGCTTTCTTCCTCCACCATATCCCAGACTTTAACTAAATTCCTGACAGTGTTGCTCTACTCCAGCAAAGTGGGCAATTCTTCATCCACAATTTCTTCTAGTACATCCACTGCAAAGCTCTCCTCATTGTCCACTTAAGGGTACTTTGCACTATTGTACACATTCAGCTCAACTTTCATATGTCCGAAAGTTACCTCCATAACTCCAGACCTGCACTGAATGCATGCATTGGCAGTGGCCAAGAATGGCCTGCCCAAGATAATAGGTATGGGATTAGTACCTTTGCTGCAGCCCATGTCCAAAACTAGGAAGTCAGCAGGGTAAAAGAATTTCTCTACCCCTACAAAGACATCCTCAATCATTCCCATAGGCCTCCTCTCAGATCTATCAGCCATCATTAGCGCAATGGGGGTAGGTTTTAGCTCCCCCAAACCTAGCTGCAGATATACACTATAGGGCAGCAGGTTAAATCTGGCTCCAAGGTCTAAAAGGGCCTTCCCGATTGAATGGTCTCCAATTATGCAGGGAATAGTGGGTATCCCTAGATCTTGCAACTTCTCAGGCATTGATATATTAAATACAGAATTCACTGTATCAGTTGTAAAGACTTTTTTGGACACATGGCCTCGAGCTTTTCTCTTTTGGGTACAGAGGTCTTTCAGGAACTTTGTATAGGCTGGGATCTGTTTGATTGCCTCAAGCAGGGGCAAATTGATTTTTACCTACCTAAAGGTCTCCATCATTTCCTCGATCTGGGCATTCCCTTTCTCAAAAGGGACAGGACCACTCAAAGCTTGAGGAAATGGCAGCTGAGGTACTGCTGGTTCCTCAGCTGCTAGCCCATGACTAAACTTTTATTTTTTCCTTTTTTCTTGTTTTTCTTCCTGCTGAGGCTCAACTACAACCTCTTTATTTCTCTCCTGCTGCAAGGTGGCAGGCAATTCTTGGCTCTGTGTTCCAACAACATCCCCATCACACCCATTCGGATAATCTGTGGAAATGACCTCAGTTGGTCTATTACCCACCTGGTTGTCTATCAGCCTGCCAGACCTTAGGGTAGTGATAGCATTGGTTCCCTCAAAACTTGAGGAAGCTTCTTCAATTAAAAACTGACCCTTGGGGTTAGCAACCGGCTGGCAGGGCAACCTCCCCTCATCTCTCCTAGCCAAGGCATTTAGAATTTTGCTTATCTGCTCTTCCATTTGATGGATGCTCTGACTGTGAGAGCATCCAGTCTGAGCCAAGGACCCCAGGTTTTACAATGAAGTCAAGACCTGGTCCTCGAAGGAAGCATTTCTTGGCTGAGGTTGGGGTAAGACCAATTGATTTTGTTGCTGATGGGGCTGCTGCTAGTGTTGGAAATTAGACCTAGGGGCATATCCCTGATTGAACTGCTACTGTGGCTTTTAGGGCTGCATATAATTGTCTTGCCTCCACCTCAGATTTGGGTGGTCTCTCCATTGGTAACTAGCATTTTGGTGTTGGTATCCAAATGGTATCTGTTCATAGCCACCAGTTGTTGTTGGCAAAAGATTGTGCATACCAATTCGAGATATTGCCCTCTGGATGGTCATTCCTCTCAGATGTCTTTGTGGGGTGGCATATCAGACATGCCTCCACCACTTGAGCAGCCCTTCTGGGTTGCATCACAGTCAGTAATTTGTCAAACTTCTCTGAGAGGTTTGCCATCTGCAGCTGCAGGTCATTATTCCCAGACACCTCATAAACTTTTCCTCTTGACAATGCAGCAGGCCCCACTTTTGACACAGACTCCTGACTAGTTCTTGCCTGGGATAGCTTTTGAAAAGCATTTTCACTGATTACTTTAAACAATTCCCATGCCTCATCAGCAGTCTTGTGCATGTAGGTTCCACCACAAGAGGCATCAACCATATCTCTATTTTTCTCATCAATCCCATTATAGAAGCTTTATACAAGCTGCCAGTCTGGGATCTTGTGGTGGAGGCATTGTTTGAGCATTTCCTTAAACCTATCCCAGGCTTGGTTAAAATCCTCAGTTGGGGCTTGGGCAAAAGCAAGAATTTCCTTCATCAACTAGCTAGTTTTGGTCTCAGGGAAGAACTTTGTCAAGAACATGGTCTGTAGGTCTTTCCATGAAGTGATGCCATTATTGGGAAGGGTAGCCAACCAGGTACTAGCCCTATCCTTCAGAGAGAAGGGAAAGAGCCTGAGCCTAGTAGCCTCAGGTCCCAAACCAGTGATATTGAATGTGGTGCACAAGGTCAAGAACTGGTCAATGTGCTTGTAAGGGTCTTCCTTGCTAAGCCCATGGAAAGAGGGCAGCATCTGGATGATTGAAGTTTTAATTTCATAATTCCCTTGAACATCAGGGAATTGAATGCTAAATGGAGAGTTATAGTCATCCGGAGCATTTAACTCCTTGAGAGTTCTGGGTTGTTCTTCACCCATGACTACTGTCTCAGATTCAATTGGGGGCTCTACTGTGGTGTGCCTATTCCTTCTAAGTCTTCTACCCCTTTCTAGCTCAGGGTTGAAAGGCTCTAAAGTAGGACTAAGAGAGCTCCTACCTAGCATACAAACACACCACCAGCAGGGACAATTCCTTGTAGGCACATTGCACTTGACTCAAGGAATTTATCTAACAAATTTGCAACTATTTAAGAAAACATAAATTTACAACTATACTAAATAACTGCTATGGAATTTTCAAAGAAACTAGACTGAGTTTTAAAGGTTAGAGAATTGCAAACAGAGGTAGCTAATCTCCAAATGCAGTCCACTGTCCTTCTCTGTTGCTGTCTAGATCTACAAGAAAGATTCAAAATTACATCAGCAGTATCAATTATTCACTGCTACAAAGAATACTAAAAATACAAAAATCCTAGGGGCTACTATTAGATCAACGTTCCTCGGCAGCAGCGCCAAAAACTTGTTTGCGAATCCCAGTGTGCTTACTTTATTTCTTGGTGGTAAAAGCAATTTAAAATCAAAGTAAAACAGGGGATGGAATAAGCACAACTGAGAAATCCTAGATCTGCAAGATACAGGGTCCATTTGTAGCAAGTTTTGATAAGTAAGAGTTTGTCCCACAGGGAAAAGTGATCTACAGCTCCAAGGGAGCCATCTCTAGTAGTCCCTCCAGATCTGACTACAGATTTGGCAGTCCTAAAAGGAAGGGAGTTTAGGGTCACTTATTCTAAATATCCTAAGGTAGCCTAATGAATTAACTACAGAAAGGGTTGAGAAGATGGATGAAGTGTGGGAAAATAAATATAAAAGGGTGAGAAGTATGTTATTGGGTTCAGATCTGCTAGAATTTATGACTCAGATCCAGGTCTGCTGTTATAGAAATCCTGTCCAATGGCTACATTATCACCAAAGAGGAGAAAGAATCCAACTCATCCTTGTGCCATGATCCAATCCCTTAAGGTTATAACCTGTCTACTTAAATGGTCACAGACTATCCCATAGGGGAACCACAATCCAGAGATGGGTCAAAACAAGTTTATCATTGTAGGCACTATTTCATCCAAGCTACAAGCTCAAGAATCCATAGGGAACCTCAACCTCTAAAGCTCTATGTGTGGGGCTAAGGCTGTATAGGACCATGATAGCCCAGACACATAGAACCAGCAAGGGATTGAGTACCACCTTAGATCTAGCTGTCCATTGCTTGAGTGGGACTACAATGGTCCAGTCACAAGCCTACAATCTCCATACTCAGATCAGATCTGCCATCTGATAGCGGGTCTATACTAATATAGGGGAGTCTGCCTCTGTACAATCTCCCACAAGGCTACAAGCACATGTGCAGAGAAGAAGAATCCATCTTGGATCCTACGGATTGGCTTCACCCTAAGGCTATAGCCTGTCCACTTGAATGGTCACAGACTATCCCAAAGGCTATCCTCCTCATAGAATCCAAAACAGAACAGGAATATTGCTGCCACCACCATGGTCACAAGGCTACCAGCTCAGGCTTCCATGGAGATTTCAGATCTAGTGGATCCTGTGGTGGGGCTAAGGCTGTATCGGACCATGATAGCCCAGACACACAGGTCACTTGGATCTGAATGGATCCTTAGAATCAGTCCTCCATTGCTTTAAATTACAGCCAAAGCAATGGCAGATCACAAGGCAGCAACCTTGCACAGAGCAGCTCACAAACACACGAATCCTATAAAAGTACAACACCCAATCACATATTCCATTAATCTAATCTCAATAAACATATATAGGCATGGCCAGCAAGTGCTGGGCCATGGAGAGAAGAAAAAGAAAAAGGAAAACTACTTACAACTATAGAAGAACAGAAAAGAAAATGATCTCAGATCTCTTATCAGTGATAAGGTCTCCGCTCTCAAGTCTCTCTAAAAATATTTCCTAAACCTAAACCAGGCTTAGGTTTATATAGCAGTGGGTGTGGCGGCGCATTAGGGTTAGGAAACCCTAATTTTAGCGATGCCACATGGCCTATTAATGATCCTTGGATGCCTTGGGCCACATGCATGGAGATTCAAGCGTGGGAGTGCGTGCCCTAATCCTTAGAAATTCTTAGAAAGTCCTCTACTAAAGCGATGGAAGGTGGAGTTCAGAGGTTCGCCAGGTTGCAGTCGATTCCCAGACTTGTCGCGTGGTAGCACTGACTTCGCGAGGATGAGTTAGCATTAAAACTTTAGACGTCGCGGGGTTGCAGCTTCTTGATGCTTTGAGCAGTCGTGAGATAGATAGTTAAGCTCTCACTAGATTGGGCTTTGCGCAGTTGGATTGCTACTTGTGAATAGCGCAGGAACTGCGCGAGCATTCCATTTCACAATAGATCTTCGCAAGGTTAACTTTGGCTTTGCGAGGCTGCTTTCTTCCTGAACAGCGCGAGAATTGTGCGAGAAGTTCACTTCTTAATGAAACTTCGTGAGGATCCTTGCGAGGCTTTGATAGTTTCTGGACTGCGCGAGAGGTTCTCTTGACATTTGCATCTCACGGCTACTACGCGATAGCTGCGCGAGGCAGGATTCTGAAGCTAGTCTGTCACTCAACTGCGTGAGAAGTTGTTGTGAAGTCTTGGGAATGCGTGAAGCATATTTTTTTGAATCCTTTGAAGCTTTGGGAAGCTGCGCGAGGCTCTTCTCAGGGTTGGATTCAGTTCTCATTCTTCTGAGGGACTTCTGGGGTCAAAACAGGCTCCTTAGCAGGATTTATGGCCTTATTGCACTGCTAATTATTACCTACAAAAATAGCTTAACAAACATTTATTAAAGGGCTAAGGGTCTAATCAAAGGCTAAGTTAAGGGGTGAAAAGTGGTACTTTTCAGGTCTTAACAGATACCCTGTGGCCAGTCAAGTTGATAGAGTATAGCCCTAAGGTTGTGTCCATTCACATGTTTGAGAAGGATTCTTCTCCCCTACACATGAGCTTCTAGAGCCTTGTGAGGAGGTTCGTACAGGAACTGGCTCCCCTCTGTTTTACCTAGCTGACATCAGATGTTAGATCCAATTTCTTTGTAGTAATTGCAGCTTGAGGCTGAGTCATTATAGGCCATTTGTAGAAATGACCAGCTAAATCTAAAGCCTTATTAAACCTGTTGCATGGTCCTTTTTGTGGGCACTAGTGAGCAGTTAGCCTTAGCAAAGCACTTAGGATCTTATGGGTTGGAATACCTATGGATGTCAGCCAGGTCTGTGCACAGATCTGGGGAGCTTGTAGCACTGGCATTACATAGTGCTACAATAGTATTCATGGCTTGATCTGGCCCAGTGGCTGGGGGAATGATTAGTCCACTCCCTTGGGTTAGATTGGCAATGTCTGTTTTAACCAATGGGATTTGACAGACTCTATCGGATACCCTGTGACCATTCAAGTGGACAGAATATAGCCCTAAGAGCACCCCAAATGGCATGGGTTAAATCGGATATTTTTACCTTATTGAGACTTTTAATAGCATCTCAGCAAGGAATGCTACAAAGACAGATGAAATCTGAGTTACATTACAGCCTTAACTCTAGCTTAACCTGCTTACTTCTCATAATATTTGTATTTTATTTTTTCACACACTACCACCATCTTCCTCTTAACCCTTTCTTTAGGATAGGGCAATATTTTATTTTTTTGTTTTTAGAACTAATTTTGTAGTCGTGACACCCAACTCCCTTTCTTTAGGATTGTCAGATCTGTAGCCAGATCTAGAGGCCTACTATTATAACCCCTTTTAGGTTCTAGATTAATTTCTCTGTGGGACAAACTCTTACTTATCAAAACTTGCTACAATGGACCCTGTATCTTGCAAGACTGTGTTTAATTCAGACTTGCTGTGCTGACCCATCTCCAATTCCCCACTCTTTATTTATTCTCTCCACTATTCTTAATAAAATAGCAGCAAGAGTTTCAAAATAAAGAACCAATAGCTACTAACCCTGACTCTCGAAGGAGTATTAGATGAATAAGCGTCTAGCCTTAGATCCTTAGGAAACCCCTGCCCAAATCCCTAGCCTAGAGCCAATTAGGTCACTCACCCTTCTCAATATTTTTAGCCTTAGCCACCCAATTTGCCCAAGGGAGCTTACAGAGGATACCTGGGAATGGGGCTGATCCTCCCAAGCATAGTGGGCCACCACCCCTCTTTAGATAGGTTTAACAGGATTAGGAAACTAAGCTAGATAGACTTTAGGCTACTCATAGCTCCTAAAGACGGCCAACTGACGTTCAGTAAAGGGATCAGCCCACATCTCCATGCGTGATCAGTGACGTGTTACAGCATCGATAAATATTTGTAGCTGGCGATTGCATCAACCTAGGTATTTTCCATTTAGAATTCGCTTCTTTCTTTTTAGCATTCAATAGTTCTTAGTTTATTATTCTATCGCTTTCCGCCAGTATCCACGTGGACCGAATTGCCACTTATTCCAGGATCTGAAAGGAACCTAGAAAAAGCGTGTATCAACGGACTGGCGATCGCGATGGGACTCCTCTTACTAGAATACTCTTTGTTTGTTTAGTTTAGTTTTATTTTCTTGCTTTATTTTCTCGCTTTATTTTCCTGCTTTATCACTTTTTACACACACTCGCATAAGAACCGGTGTAAGTGCTTCGTAGATGTCCGGGGTACACGGGATAAATTCTAGTAATGACCCACCTTTATGGGGGTCTCACAATAATCCCACATACAATGATGGGTCATCTTCACCTCTTGAGATTAACATGGCTGGAGATGGCAAACGAATACCGAATACACCCCCGACTCCCAACAATAATATTGCATGAAGAGAGAGTGGTATTGGGCAAAACTATACTGCCAAGCAGATCATCGGCTTAAATCTTCACGCGTTATCAAAAGGAGGGGCAGAAGCCCATGAGTTACTTCGAAGCCTAGGAGCCATGTATAAAGTTGCCATGGAGCAGCATGATCAAGATGAGTAGGAGCAACAAAGAGATGACAAGTCACCTCCCACTCCCAACACTCCGTCAACCCATAGATCACCACCAAGGCAGACTGCGTACACCTTCGTCAATAACAATCGACAAGGTAGACCTCATCCTCAAACTACTAAGAATGACGCCAATGCAAAAATGGAGGATCTCACCCGAGTTCTTGATGATTACATGGCTAAGAGAGAGCGTCCCAGATTTTCATTCGGATTCGACAAATTCTGTCAGGACCTTGAATTTAATTGAACTGTAGGTTTCAAGCCCCCTAAGTTCAGCAAGTACAACAGAATGAGAAATCTGAACCACCACCTAACGTTGTTCTGTAACGATTGTTGACCCATCCACAACAACCAAGGGCTCCTCATCCACTACTTTCAGAGATCACTGGAAGGAGAGGCTCTCGATTGGTTCGCTAGCCTTCCACTACACAAGATCGACACATTCGACAACCTAGCAAACAGTTCCTCGACCAATATAAGCACCTGATACAAGAAGCAGTCAGTCTTAGTGACTTAATGACGACAAAGCAAGAACTTGATGAGGAATTTGTAGACTTCATGAGCCAATGGAGAAGACTCGCCACCTGGATTAGAAGTCAGATGAAGGAAAAGGACGCTATCGATATCATTATCGACAACATAAAAGAGCCTCTTCGAAGCACTCTTATTATAAGCGACTACCCTCATGCACTAGTCGACACGGGAGAAGGACTCTTGAGGATGCAGAGTAGGACATACGACCCTCCTCATTATCCCTATCGCATATGACGGTTCATGGTGCTTCGTCAAAGGCACTATCAAGCTCCAAGTACAGCTCGGTCCAGTAACCTTCGATGCCATATTTCATGTGTTAGATTCCTCTGACCCTTATAGCCTGATCATAGGAAGGAAGTGGTAGAAGTCGATGAAAGTCGTGGCGTCGACCTATCATCAATGCATCAAATTTCTCTACGAGGATACAACGTCAGAGTTTACACGGATGCTCCCTTCTAACACATGGACACTGACTATGTAACAAGCATTCTAACAGTTCATGACTCACTGCTATCTACCGGCCGCATGGACACTGACTACATAACAAGCATTCTGACAGTTCACGACTCAGTGCTATCAAAAAAATTAAAGATCCTGACAGCACGTCCGTAGTGGAAGTAAATCCTCATTGAACTCCACTGATCCCCCAGTGAAAATGAACAAAGAGAGAAGCTAATCTCAAGCTCGCACGATTGTATGATATAATCCTGACTGGAACAAAGGGGTGGGCTCTCTTGCATCAGTTGGGATATGTCCCACACACAGGACTCGATAAGAATATGTAAGAACGCATAGGACCTATCATCCCAAAGAAAGTTTATAAACACACCGGGGTAGGTTACCAACCAGACGACAGACAAGCCGACCTCTTACCAGCATCACCCAAGTGGTCATTATATGACCACTTTGTCTACGAAACTATTAAGAAGGCCAACATGCCGAAGAGAGAAGAATCCATCACAAAGCCCCAGATCACAGAAATTGAACAAATGGCCGATGCCTTTGCAGATTTGATGGACATAAGCCAAAATGAAGAGCCTGACAAAGCGCTTGAAAGGGTCGGCCCACTATTCAAAGATGAAGAAACTCCTCAAAAGAAGTCTAGGATCAATCAGAACTCGAGCCACTCGTGGAAGACTAGGAATCAACTGACGAAGAGGACTTCCACATCATAATAATAGAAGTTGAGGAAGAATTGACGCTGGACAGTCCTCAATCGCCAAGATCACCCCAGCTTCAAATATTTTGGAGATTGTTAGAAGAAGAAGGGCAACCGCCGCTAAGCGATGATGAAGACTACTGGATAGATCTCCCAGCCTTGAGCTATCAGAAGAAGGAGACGAACCTCACCAGGAGGACTTTGAATTTGATAATGATGATCTTGTTTGTTGTTGCCACCTCACGATTATTATATGATTAAAACAACAGATTAACTGCACAAATTATAGCAATTTCAGAATCAAGGTGAGCAGCCAGTCTTATAAGATTCAAGGTTGTTGTAGCAAGTTTTAAAAGGTAAGTAAGGGTATGTCCACAGGGAAATATGTTCTAAAGGATGGTAAATCTCCAGATCCATAGTGGATATGACACTCTATCCTAATTTAAACTAAACTAAAGCAGGAAAGAGGAGAGGTTTTATGGTTTTGTCACTTTAACTATTGACTACAGAATTAAATGCTATTGATCCAGATCTAGTCCAACACAGAGAATAGAGAAGATATAGAAGGGATGAAAAATTCAAAAGGTGAGAACAACAGCTAAGGGTATTGGTCTCTAACCAAAAATCAAAGGAATCAAAGAACTTGCATAGATCTGATTTGCTACAATCCTCTTTTCTGGCTCCAAGCTTCCCAGGTAACCCTGGCAGAGGTGAAGTATCAGAATCTGATCTTAACTAGAGAATTGAAGCAATCTGAAGGCTATGATCTATCCACTTTAATGGTCACAGACTGTAGTAGAGATTGTTCCAATCCTTTGATCTTAATTAGAACAGGAAAACCATTACAGATGCTGTAGATGCCAGGCTACCAGCTCTCCGTTTCCAGCTGGCATACGCAAGAGTATCCAATCCAGGGAAATCAAATACGAAAAAGTGAAATGTAGATCAGAATATTGTTGCTACCCTAGTTGTGCTTTCTTTATTTATTTGTGGTAAAAGAAATTAAAAATCAAAATAAAATAGGGGATGAAATCAGCACAACTGAGAAGTCCTAGACCTGCAAGATACAGGGTCCATTGTGGCAAGTTTTGATAAGTAAGAGTTTGTCCCACAGGGAAAGATGATCTACAGCTCCAAGGGAGCCATCTCTAGTAGTCCCTCCAGATCTGACTACAGATCTGGCAGTCCTTAAGGGAAGGGAGTTTAAGGTCACTTAGTTTACAGATCCTAAGGTAGCCTAATGTCTAAACAGCAGAAAGGGTTGAGAGGATGGATGGAGTGTGGAAAATAAATATAAAAGGGTGAGAAGTATGTTATTGAGCTTAGATCAAAGGAGTTTTGTAACTCAGATTCAGATCTGATGTTATAGAAATCTTGTCCAATGGCTACATTATCACCACTGAGGAGAAAGAATCCAACCCATCTCTATGCCATGATTCAATCCCTTAAGGTTATAACCTGTCCACTCAAATGGTCATAGACTATCCCATAGGGGAACCACAATCCAGAGATGGGTCAAAACAAGTTAATCATTATAGGCACTATTTCATCCAGGCTGCCAGCTCAAGAATCCATAGGGAACCTCAACCTCTAAAGCTCTATGTATGGGGCTAAGGCTGTATAGGACCATGATAGCCCAGACACATAGAACCAGTAAGAGATTGAGTACAACCTTCGATCTAGCTGTCCATTGCTTGAGTGAGGCTATAATGGTCCAGTCACAAGCCTACAATCTCTATAACCAAATCAGATCTATCATCCGATAGAGGATCTATAAAAATATAGGGGAGTCTGCCTTTGTACAATCTCCCACCAGGCTAATACAAGCTCAGGTGCAGAGAAGAAGGATCCATCTTGGATCGGTGGATTAGAATCACCCTAAGGCTATAACCTGTCCACTTGAATGGTCACAGACTATCCCAGAGGCTATCCTCCTGACGGAGCCCAAGACAAAACAAGAATATCGCTGCCACCACCATGGTCACAAGGCTACCAGCTCAAGCTCCCATGGGGATTTCAGATCTAGTGGGTCCTGTGGTGGGGCTAAGGCAGTATAGGACCATGATAGCCCAGACACATAGGTCACTTGGATCTGAATGGCCCTTAGAATTAGTCCTCCATTGCTTTGAATCACAGCCAAAGCAATGGCGGATCACAAGGCAGCAGCCTTGCACAGAGCATCTCACATTCAAACATAAATCCCATAATGTAAAAATCTCATTACAAAACTTCCATTAAACTAGTTCAAAATGCATACAAAGACATAGCCAGCAAGTGCTGGACTATGGAGAGAAGAAAAAAAAGAAAAAGAAAACTACTTACAGCTACAAAAGAAAAGAAAAATGATCTCAGATCAAGTCTCCAAGAGATGAGATGGGTTTCGAGATATCTAAACCTAAGCTAAGTATGGGTTTATATAGCAGTGGTGTGGCGGTGCATTAGGGTTAGGAAATCCTAATTTTAACGATGCCACGTGGCCTAATAGTGATCCTTGGATGCCTCGAGGGGCGTGCACAGAGATTTAAGCGTGGGAGTGCGTGCCCTAATCGCTAGAAATTCCTAGAAAATCCTCTGCTGAAGCGATGGAAGTTGAAGTTCAGAGCTTCGCTAGGTAGCTATTGTTTCCCAGACTTGTTGCATGGTAGCTCTTGCTCTTCGCGAGGATGGTTTGACATTGAAGCTTCAACCGTTGTGAGGTTGCCTTGGTTTTGTCTTCAGGCAGTCGCGCGGTAGAGAATTGCCCTCTCGCTGGATTGGGCTTCGTGAGGATGGATTTGAATAGCGCGAGAACTGCGCGAGGAGTTCTCTTCTGATATTTGCATCCCACGGCTACTGCGCGACAGCTGTGCAAAGAGTCTTTTGAAGCTCTCTCTCCTCAGCTGTTCTGAGTGAACTGCGTGAGACCGAGAGAGGTCTACTTTGAACTACGCGAGACTGCACAATGTGTTCTACTCTTGAGCTTCGTGAGAGCTGTGCGAGTTTGTGCTTCTGAAGCTCTTCAGTCACTCAACTGCGTGAGAAGTTGTTGTAAAGTCTTGGGAAGCTCAGTTGGACTGCGTGAGGCATATTTCTCTTGAATCCTTTAAAGCTTGGGTCAGCTATGCGAGGCTCATTTCAGGTCTGGATTCAGAATCCATCCTTCTGAGGGACTTCTGGTGCCAAAAAAGGCTCCTTAGCAGGATTCCTGGCCTTATTTCACTGCTGATTATTACCTACATAAAACACTTAACAAGAACTTATTAGATGGCTAAGGGTCTAATTAAAGGTTAAGTTAAGGGGTGAAAAGTGGTACTTTTCAGGTCATAACACACCCCCAAACCTAATCTTTGCTAGTCCCTTAGCAAAGCTACATTAAATTAACTAAAAATTAAATGCCACTTTCGTAGGGAGCAGGGATACATTTAGCACATGTACCAAGCCTTTTAAACCCCTAGGTGATCCCTAGTGGAGGAGTGAAGTCTCCTGAGGGTTTTCAGTGAAGACACCCACAAACTTCTCAATAAAACTGTTAACAAAAGTGTAATACCATCAAGTGAGCAGTCAAGGAGCAGACTTAGTTTACTCTTGAATCAGTAAACATAAAAGAAATTTAATCCATTGGTTGCACAATAATTTAAACAGCATAAACTTCTCATGAATGCACAACATTTCCAATCAGTTTACAACCACAGAAAACTGCACAAGTGTGTGCCAGCACTGAGCTCATCATCAGATCAAAAATTAGGTTATAGGTCATACATAATGCATTCAAGATCAGACCCAAAAACTTTCCAAGCATACTCTCATAAGGGTCTTGTTGAGGGGTTCATTTTCTCTCTGGCTCAAGAGCAGTTACATCCCCCAAATGGGTCCGCAAGCATGAGCATAGGCAAAGTTCTTAAGTGCTAACATCATTGACAGATCCTCACCATAGATTGGATAACTCTTTATCTCCACATGACAGCTCACTCAACTTTGGATCACCAGGGCTTTTAACTGGGCTGTAATGTGGCTTATGGAGTGGGGTTAAAAAGAATGGAAGGTTGAAAAGGGTTCAAAATTGAGAAATCAGTAGGTGAAAGAGGTGATTCATGACTTCACCTTCTTGATTTTAACTCCTTTCTTCTTCTTTGAGATTTTCAGATTTGAAGTGATCAGTTTCTCTTCTTGATTTCGATTTTCCAAAAGAAAGTTCCTCTTGACTCCTCTTATACTCCTCTTCATTATTACTTTTATTTCTTTTTTATGGAATTTTCTTCTTTTTATTTTTGTTTTTCTTTTTCTAGAATGCCACCATGTTCTCAGTTACCATACTGCCAGAATTTTGAGATACTTCTTCTCCATTCACCTAATGTTGACCATAGCTAGTCCATCTTCAACTCTTTCTCCTTTACCTTCTGAATTCTCAGAGTGAGGGTAGACTGAATCAGGTTCATAGGTTCAGGTACAAGTACTCAGGTGTATTTTGAAGAAATTTAGGATTTAAAGCTCAAAGGGGGTATGGACAAGGGCAGTTTCTTAAGGTTGGTCTATTTAGGCTCAAACTGTTAAAGAGAAGGCCTTGATCCTTTCCTAAGTCTCATGAGTGCTGTCAGTTGTTTCAACTTGGAGTTGCCTAACTTCTAGTGAGCACAGTGACTTAGCCAGTCCTTAGAACTAGAAGAAATTGCCTTAGTCACTCCTCAAAGGATGGAAAAAAATTTTATAGGCCCAATTCTCATTGGTTATGGTCTTTCTTTGAACTTTTAAGTATGTCCTCACTTTTTTCTCTCTCTAATGATTCACTAAGTGCTGATACAAGTAAGTTTCCTCGGTGATATCATCATGGAAATGTGAAATATTAAAAGTTTAAAATGTCTAAAGTTTGCAGAAATTTTAAATTTCTTATTTTTCATGATTCTTAAGTGAACATAGATCCATTTCCATATTACTCACATGACTCTGCTGCACTTAGGTTAACTATTCCATTGGCAGGGTCTGCCTGCCACACCCCCAAACCTATGAGGAGCAGTGTCCTCACTGGTTCAAAGTGAATGTGCAACAAATTTATTGATGGTAAAAAGAAAAGAAAATAACATGGAACAAAACACATAGAAATAACAGAAAGAACAGAAAAAGAAAAAATCTTTAACTAAAAACAAAAAGAAAAAAGTACAAAGAAAAAAAGTAAAATCCTAAGAAGAAGGTGGATAGGGTTCAAGAAGATGGAGTCTGGGGAGGTGGTGGGGGAGGCTGAGTAGGTGGAGGAGAGGAGGGAGATGGTGCTATTTTCCGCTTCTTCTTCATTTGCTTGTCTTTTTTCTTTTCTTCCTTCTCTAGGATGGGCTGGACCTCCTCGTATTCATCCCAGAGGAACTGTAGGGGGTCCGGCTCCTTAGGTGGGGGCAGATCCAACCACATCGGATAAAATTTGTTAGGCAGAGCATTAGGCTTGTCATCCGCCATTGTTAGGACTAGGGCAGGACCGCAAGGGGAGAGGAGAAAGGATGAGATGAATATGAAAGGAGCTCCCTATGTATTTAAAGACGAGGATGGTGGAAGATGAATCGATGTAATAACATCAAAGTTGTCGTAATTAATTGAGATTGAGTTGGGAAATGACAAATTACTGCAATCAGCGTGGGAAATGACAAATGCATGTGACTCAAGGCAATGGGCAAGGGGATCACGATAATAATGATGGATGTTGGAGCTTGAAGTGCGCGAGAGACTCTACAGCATTTGTTGAAGCTCGCGACAGTGAAATAAATGTTCTATGTGAATTGCGCAAGAGCTTCCCAAATATCAATTTGGAATACGCGAGGGCTTACTACCAAACAGGGGTAATACAGGTAGTGCAACATACTCATCAAAAATATTCAAACAATATGCATTCAATTCGAAAATTAGCAATTCGCAGAAGAAGAAGAAGAAATCATACCAATCCCACATAAACTCTATGAAGCTCAACATATTCAGACTCCACATAAACACTACAATTTCCTAAAAATTATTGAAGAAAAAAAAGTAGTATAGTACAACATGGACACAACTGTGGGTCAGGTAGATGTAGGGGTCCCATGAAAATGAATAGTGGTCATAGGGTCAGCAGGTTTTTCGATACAAGGCTTAAGCCTCTGACCATTCAATTTGAAGGTCCTCCCAGATTTAGGATCCTTGACTTCCACAACACCAGATGGGGAAACATTTAAGACAACATAGGGACCTTCCCATCTGGATTTTAATTTACCATGAAAGAATTTTAGTTTGGAGTTGAATAACCAAACCTTACCACCAGGTATGAGGTTTTTTCTCAGCAAGCCCTTGTCAAAGAAAGCTTTGAACCATTCCTTGTAGATCCTGGCATTGGTGTAAGCATCCATCCTCAGCTCATCTAATTCAGACAACTGCAATGACCTGTGATGACCAGCAGAAGATAGGTTCATATTTAAATTCTTAATGGCCCAATAGGCCTTGTGTTCTAACTCTCCTGGGAGATGGCAAGCCTTGCCATAGACCAGTCCGAATGGGGACATTCCAATGAGAGTCTTATAGGAAGTCCTATAAGCCCACAGTGCATCATTCAGTTTATCGGCCCAATCTCTCCTGTCAGTCCTTACTGTTTTCTCAAGGATGTGCTTGATCTCCCTATTGGAAATTTCAACTTGCCCACTTGTCTGTGGGTGGTAGGGAGTAGCAATCCTATGGGTCACAGAATTTTTCTTGAGCAAGCTCTCGAAATTTCTGTTGCAGAAATGGCTACCCCCATCACTGATAATAGCTCTAGGGATTCCAAATCTGGAGAAAATGTACTGCCTTACAAATTTGAGGACCACCTGGTTGTCATTGGTTCTTGTGGAAATGGCTTCTACCCATTTGGAAACATAGTCCACTGCCACTAAGATGAACTGATAACCATTAGAAGGAGGAAAGGGGCCCATGAAGTCTATACCCCATACATCAAACAATTCTACAACAAGGATGGGCTGCAAAGGCATTGAATTTCTTTTAGACAACCCTCCTAATTTTTGACATCTCTCACATGCCTTGCAGTGTGTATATGCATCTTTGAATAAAGAAGGCCAGTAAAACCCACACTGCAGGACCTTGTCAGCTATTTTTCTCCCACTAAAGTGGCCTCCACAGGTATTTTCATGGCACATGGCAAGAATACTGGGGACATCACTTTCGGGAACACATCTTCGGATGATTTGGTCTGCACAGTACTTGTATAGGCAAGGTTCCTCCCAAAAAATATATTTGACCTTTGAGAAAAATAGGTCTTTGTCCATTTTGGTCCAGTGGGCAGGAATCTTTCCTATAACTAGATAATTGATAATGTGTGCAAACCAAGGGACCAAGGATTGGATGGCAAATAATTGCTCATCTGGGAAGGCATCATTTGTAGGACCATCAAGACATTTCTCCAAGACAATTCTGGACAAGTGGTCAGGCACCACATTCTCCACACCCTTTTTGTCCTTGATTTCGATGTCAAACTCCTGCAGCAGGAGTATCCATCTAATCAGCCTAGGCTTAGCATCTTTCTTAGACAATAAGTACTTCAATGCTGAATGGTCAGTGAAGATTATAGTTTTAGATCCTAGTAGATAGGCTCTAAATTTGTCAACAGCATAAACCACTGCCAGAAGCTCTTTCTCAGTTGTGGTATAGATCAGCTGAGCTTCAGTAAGTGATTTGCTGACATAAGCAATGACCACAAGCAGCTTATCCTTTCTTTGGCCCAAAACAGCACCTATTGCCAAGTCTGATGCATCACACATTAGCTCAAAAGGCAGGGTATAGTCTGGTGTTTGGAGTACAGGGGCAGAGGTGAGGCATATTTTCAATGTTTCAAAAGCCTTAAGACATTCAGCAGAAAAGTCAAAGGGCACATCCTAGCAGAGCAGGTGGCATAATGGCTTAACGATTTTGCTGAAGTCCTTAATAAACCTCCTATAAAATCCTACATGCCCAAGGAAAGATCTGATTTGTTTGACTATTTTTGGAGGGGACAAATTGGCAATGAGGTCAACTTTGGCCTTGTCTACCTCAAGCCCTTCTTTAGAGACTACATGGCCCAACACAATGCCTTGTGTTACCATGAAGTGGCTCTTTTCCCAGCTTAAGACCAGATTGGTCTCCTCACATCTTTGTAAAACTAGGCTGAGGTGTTGTAGACACTGGCCAAAACTATCCCCATAGACAGAAAAATCATCCATAAAAATCTCCAAAAACTTGTCAATCATATCAGAGAGTATGGCATACATACACCTCTGAAAAGTGGCTGGCGCATTACACAGCCCAAAAGGCATCCTTCTGTAAGCAAAGGTGCCAAAAGGACAGGTAAAGGTGGTTTTCTCTTGGTCTTGAGGATGCACAGGGATCTGGTTGTACCCTGAGTACCCATCAAGAAAATAGTAAAAAGCTTTTCCAGCCAATTTGTCCGAAAGTTGATCAATGAAGGGGAGAGGAAAATGGTCCTTTCTGGTCTTAGAGTTGAGCTTTCTATAATCAATGCACACTCTCCAGCCAGTGGTCTCCCTGGCTGGTCTCAACTCTCCAGATTCGATTTTAATAACTGTTATGCCAGATTTCTTGGGCACCACTTGGATAGGAGCCACCCAGTTAGAATCAGAGATGGGGTAAATCACCCCTGCATCTAGCAATTTAATGATCTCCTTGAGGACCACTTCCTGCATGTGAGGATTTAACTTCCTCTGCATTTCCCTGGAGGGTAGTGCTCCCTCCTCAAGATGAATCCTGTGCATGCAGATTGATGCATCTATTCCTCCCAGATCGGCAATGGTCAAACCAATTGCCTTCTTGTGCTTCCTCAAAACTGTTAGTAATTCCTCTTCCTGCTCATTGGTAAGAGAGGAAGAGATGATTATAGGAAGCTTATCTTCGTTCTCAAGGAAGGCATATTTTAATGTTTCTGGGAGCTTCTTGAGTTCCAGATCAGGGGCTTGTTGGGTGGATGGAAAAATTGGTGCATTGGAGGTTGGAGGAAGAGGCAGCAATGTAGGTTTCCAACTGGAATGCTGCACTGAGCCCACAGAAGACTTCAATGTGGTCATGTCTTTTGGTATCACATGTGGGCTCTCTTCCTCCACCATGTCCCAAATTTTAACAAAATTCCTGATAATGTTGCCCCACTCGAGAAGAGTGGGCAATTCTTTTTCTACAATTTCCTCTAGTACATCCACTGCAAAGCTCTCCTCATTGTCCATCTGTGAGTACTTTGCACTGTTGTACACATTCAGCTCAACTTTCATATGTTTGAAAGTTACCTCCATTACTCCAGACCTGCATTGAATGCATGCATTGGCAGTGGCCAAGAAAGGCCTACCCAATATAACAGGTATGGGATTTGGGCTATTGCTGCAGCCCATGTCCAAAACTAAGAAGTCAGCAGGGTAGAAAAACTTATCCACCCCCACTAAGACATCCTCAACCATTCCCAGAGGTCTCCTCTCAGACCTATCAGCCATCATTAGCACAATGGGGGTAGCTTTCGGCTCCCCCAAACCAAGCTGCAGATATACACTGTATGGCAACAGGTTAACACTGGCTCCAAGGTCTAAAAGGGCTTTTCCAATTGTATGGTCTCCAATTACTCAGGGAATAGTGGGTATCCCTGGATCTTGCAACTTCTCAGGCATTGATATGTTAAATACATAGTTCACTGTATCAATTGTAAAGACCTTTTTGGACACATGGCCTCTAGCTTTTCTCTTTTGGGTGCAGAGGTCTTTCAGAAACTTTGCATAGGCTGGGACCTGTTTAATTGCCTCAAGCAGGGGCAAATTGATTTTCACCTGCCTAAAGGTCTCCATCATTTCCTCCATCTGGGCATTCCCTTTATCAAAAGGGACAGGACCATCCAAAGCTTGAGGAAATGGCAGCTGAGGTACTGCTGGTCCCTCAACTGCTAGCCCATGACTATACTTCTATTTTTTTCTTTTTTCATGTTTTTCCTCCTGCTGAGGCTCAACTACAGTCTCTTTATTTTTCTCCTGCTGCAGGGTGGCAGGCAATTCTTGGCTTTGTGTTCCAACAACATCTCTATCACGATCATTTGCATCATCTGTGGAAATGACCTCTGTTGGTCTGTTACCCACCTGATTGTCTATCAGCCTGCCAGACCTTAGGGTAGTAACAGCATTGATTCCCTCAAAACTTGAGGAAGCTTCTTCGATTAAAAACTAACCCTTGGGGTTAGCAACTGGCTGGCAGGGCAACCTCCCTTCATCTCTCCTAGCCAAGGCATTTTAAATTTGGCTTATCTGTTCTTCCATTTTCTGGAGGCTCTGACCATGAGAGTCCACAGTCTGAGCCAAGGATCCCAGGTTTTGCAATGAAGTCAAGAACTGGTCCTCGAAGGAAGCATTTCTTAGCTGAGAGTGGGGTACGACAAACTGATTTTGTTGTTGATGGGGCTGCTGATGGTGCTGGAAGTTAGACCTAGGGGCATACCCTTGATTGAACTACTGATGTGGCCTTTGAGGTAAAGCCAACATCTGCTGGGGCAGCATATAATTGTCTTGCCTCCACCTCAGATTTGGGTGGTCTCTCCATTGGTAACCAGCATTTTTATGCTGGTAACCATATGGCTGTCTGTTGTAGCCTCTAGATTGTTGCTGGCCAAAAGTTTGCACAGCAGCATCATGTTCCAGTACAAATTTAGGGTCCTGCCCTGCAGATGGGCACTCCTCAACTGTGAGCTGTGGTGACTGGCATATCAAACATGCCTCCACTACATGAGCAGCCCCTCTGGGTTGCATCACAATCATAAATTTGTCAAACTTCTCAGATAGGTTTGCCAACTGCAGCTGCAGGTCATTATTCCCAGACACATCATAAACTTTTCCTCGTGATAATGCAACAGGCCCCACTTTTGACACAGACTCCTGACTAGTTCTCTCTAAGGATAGCTTTTGAAAAGCATTTTCACTAATCACCTCAAATAATTCTCATGCCTCATCAGCAGTTTTGTGCATGTAAGTGCCACCACAAGAGACATCAACCATATCTCTACTTTTTTCATCTATCCCATTATAGAAGCTTTGAACATGCTGCCAGTCTGGGATCTTGTGGTGGGGGCATTGTTTGAGCATTTCCTTAAACCTATCCCAGGCTTGATTTAAATCCTTAGTTGGGGCTTAGGCAAAAGCAAGAATTGCCTTCCTCAACTGGCTAGTTTTGGTCTCAGGGAAGAACTTGGTCAGGAACTTAGTCTGCAGGTCTTTCCATGAAGCAATGCTATTGTTGGGAAGAGTGGTCAACCAGGTACTGGCCCTATCCTTCAGAGAGAAGGGAAAGAGCCTGAGCCTAGTAGCCTCAGGTCCTAAACCAGTGATATTAAAAGTGGTGCACAAGGCCAAGAATTGGTCAATATGCTTGTAAGGGTCCTCCTTGCTAAGCCCATGGAAAGAGGGCAGCATCTGGATGATTGAAGTTTTTATTTCATAATTCCCCTGAACATCAGGGAATTGAATACTAAAAGGGGAGTTATAGTCATCCGGAGTATTCAACTCCTTGAGAGTTTTGGGTTGTTCTTCACCCATATTTGCTGTCACAGATTCACTTGGGGGCTTTCCTGTGGTGTGCCTGTCTCTTCTAAGTTTCCTTCCCCTTTCTAACTCAGGGTTAAGAGGCTCTAAAGTAGGGCTGAGAGATCTCCTCCCTAGCATACAAGCACACCAACAACAAGGAAAGCTTCTTGCAGGCACATTGCAAATGAATAACTTTACAATTAACAAATTTATCTAACTAATTTACAGCTATTCAAAGAATACATTTACAACTATCCTAGATACTGCTAGAGAATTTTCAAGAAAGATAGACAGAGTTTTTTAAAAGTTAGAGAGTTTGCAAACAGAGGTAGCCAAGCTCTAATTGCAGTCCAATTGTCCTTCACTGCTGCTATTTAGATCTGTAAAAAAAATTCACAAATACATCAGCAGTATCAATTATTCTTAACTTCCAAAGAATAATAAACTAAAAAAACTTAGGGTCTACTAAAAGATCAACTTTCCCCGGCAGCGGTGCTAAAAACTTGTTGCTACCCCAGCTGTGCTTTCTTTATTTGTTTGTGGTAAAAGAAATTAAAAATCAAAATAAAATAGGGGATGAAATCAGCACAACTGAGAAGTCCTAGACCTGCAAGATACAGGGTCCATTGTGGCAAGTTTTGATAAGTAAGAGTTTGTCCCACAGGGAAAGATGATCTACAGCTCCAAGGGAGCCATCTCTAGTAGTCCCTCCAGATCTGACTACAGATCTGGCAGTCCTTAAGGGAAGGGAGTTTAAGGTCACTTAGTTTACAGATCCTAAGGTAGCCTAATGTCTAAACAGCAGAAAGGGTTGAGAGGATGGATGGAGTGTGGAAAATAAATGTAAAAGGGTGAGAAGTATGTTATTGAGCCTAGATCAGAGGAGTTTTATAACTCAGATTCAGATCTGATGTTATAGAAATCCTGTCCAATGGCTATGTTATCACCACTGAGGAGAAAGAATCCAACCCATCTCTATGCCATGATTCAATCCCTTAAGGTTATACCCTGTCCACTCAAATGGTCACAGACTATCCCATAGGGGAACCACAATCCAGAGATGGGTCAAAACAAGTTAATCATTATAGGCACTATTTCATCCAGGCTACCAGCTCAAGAATCCATAGGGAACCTCAACCTCTAAAGCTCTATGTGTGGGGCTAAGGCTGTATAGGATCATGATAGCCCAGACACATAGAACTAGTAAGAGATTGAGTACAACCTTCGATCTACCTGTCCATTGCTTGAGTGAGGCTACAATGGTCCAGTCACAAGCGTACAATCTCTATAACCCGATCGGATCTATCATCTGATAGCGGATCTATACAAATATAGGGGAGCCTGCCTCTGTACAATCTCCCACCAGGCTAATACAAGCTCAGGTGCAGAGAAGAAGGATCCATCTTGGTTCGGTGGATTAGAATCACCCTAAGGCTATAACCTGTCCACTTGAATGGTCACAGACTATCCCAGAGGCTATCCTCCTCACAGAGCCCAAGACAAAAAAAGAATATCGCTGCCACCACCATGATCACAAGGCTACCAGCTCAAGCTCCCATGGGGATTTCAGATCTAGTGGGTCCTGTGGTGGGGCTAAGGCAGTATAGGACTATGATAGCCAAGACACACAGGTCACTTGGATCTGAGTGGCCCTTAGAATCAGTCCTCCATTGCTTTGAATCACAGCCAAAGCAATGGCAGATCACAAGGCAGCAGCCTTGCACAGAGCATCTCACATTCAAACACAAATCCCATAATGTAAAAATCCTATTACAAAACTTCCATTAAACTAGTTCAAAATGCATACAAAGACATAGCTAGCAAGAGTTGGACTATGGAGAGAAGAAAAAAAAGAAAAAGAAAACTACTTACAGCTACAAAAGAAAAGAAAAATGATCTCAGATCAAGTCTCCAAGAGATGAGATGTGTTCCGAGATATCTAAACCTAAGCTCAGTATGGGTTTATATAGCAGTAGTGTCGCGGTGCATTAGGGTTAGGAAACCCTAATTTTAATGATGCCACATGGCCTAATAGTGATCCATGGATGCCTCGGAGTGCGTGCATAGAGATTTAAGCGTGCCCTAATCGCTGGAAATTCCCAGAAAGTCCTCTGCTGAAGCAATGGAAGTTAAAGTTTAGAGCTTCGCTAGGTAGCTATTGTTTCCCAGACTTGTCGCGTGATAGATCTTGCTCTTCACGAGGATGGTTTGACATTGAAGCTTCAACCGTCGCGAGGTTGCCTTGGTTTGCTCTTCAGGTAGTCACGTGGTAGAGAATTACGCTCTCGCTAGATTGGGCTTCGTGAGGATGAATTTTGATAGCGTGAGAACTGCGTGAGGAGTTCTCTTCTGATATTTGCATCCTACGGCTACTGCGCGACAACTGCGCGAAGAGTCTTCTGAAGCTCTCTCTCCTCAGCCATTCTGAGCAAACATTGTGAGACTGAGAGAAGTCTGCTTTGAACTGTGCGAGATTGTGCGATGTGTTCTACTCTTGAGCTTCGCGAGAGCTGTGTGAGTTTGTGCTTCTGAAGCTCTTCAGTCACTCAACTGCACGAGAAGTTGTTGTAAAGTCTTGGGAAGCTCAGTTGGACTGCGCGAGGCATATTTCTCCTGAATCCTCTAAAGCTTTGGTCAGCTGCGCGAGGCTCATTTCAGGTCTGGATTCAGAATCCATCCTTCTGAGGGACTTCTGGTGCCAAAACAGGCTCCTTACCAGGATTCCTGGCCTTATTTCACTGCTGATTATTACCTACATAAAATACTTAACAAGAACTTATTAGATGGCTAAGGGTCTAATCAAAGGTTAAGTTAAGGGGTGAAAAGTGGTACTTTTCAGGTCTTAACAAATAGCCTTTAAAATCCACAATTATATTGCAAGATTACAATATTATTATGCCCAGATCTGTAATCTGTGCAGTATATAGTCTATTACAAGCCTTTGAATCTCTCAATTTATAGCTTAAGTCATCACCCTAACTACTGAGAAGAGTTTAGCCACTCATGATTGGCTAAAGAGAGAATGGGAGAAGAAGGAAGAAGGAGGGATAATTTAGAAGGAAAAAATGGATCTCCCTCTAAACTCTGATTCTATCAAATTCTGGATGGATGTTCTGTATTTTCTTCAAACTTTTATACTCTCTATCCTCGGATCTGTTTCAACCAATCAGAGTGCAAGGAAGTAATTCTATTATTTTGGGCTGCTGATGCGGCCGATTTCTCTTCTAGAAGCTTTCTTCCCATTGGATCTCAACCGGAAAAGACATGTGAAGTAATTAGGGTTTCCATGCATGCCCAACTATGTGCAATAAATACCCTCAGGGGTTGCTGAAGTGCTTTGGAAATTGTGCACAAAAATCTGGAATTGACAGCTGTTGAAGGAAGACGCTGAGAAGTTGACAAAATGAGTGTCGAGAGGTTATGGGGATTCTCTTGATAGGTTCTGAATCTATATTATAATCACATCGACAGGTTGCATTGGCTTCTAACAGCATTGCAGACTTCTCGACAGGATTGAAGTTCTAGTCGACAGGTTTGGCAGTGTCTCGACAAGTCTGGAATGGCTCTCGATAGGTTTGAACATATCTCGATAGGTTGATGAAAATCCTATCGATAGTTTGGGAAAACGTATCGAAAGGTTGGTTTGAACTTGCAAATAGGATTGCAGGCTTATTTCTTCATTCTACTTAGTTCCACACTCATCCTCTCGACAGGTTATAGACAATCCAGTCGACGGTTTATACAATCTTCAGTGAAGTGCTCAACAGGTTGGCTCAATCCTTGCGAGACTGAATGTTCCTTCCGATAAGTTATCGATAGGTTGTCTTGCACTTCTCGATAGGTTCAGTTGAACCTCGCGATAAGTGACTGGATCCTCTCGGATTCATCTATACTTTGAAGTATCCTCTCGATAGGTTCATTTACACACATTCAACCTCTCGACTGCTTCATTCCTTGCCCTCAGGACTTCTCGAACAAGTGCTGGGAAGCTCTCGATAGCTTCATGGAACCTCTCGGCAGCTTATTTTCATTGCTTCCACAGCTGGCACACCTCTAGGGTGTGTTGTTCTTCCATTGTTCAGCACTTAGCAACCCCTCAGTAGGTTCAATCTTTCTTCCTTGCCGCTAGACTTGGTCTCAGGCCTTTCCAATTAGGTAGCACAGTGCTTCTTGGGCTCTTTTAAGTGGAAATATGTATTAAGCTTGTAATTTATTACTTAACTACAAAATATACTTAAAGCACATTATTAGTTAGCTCAAGGATCCAACAAAGGTCAGGTTAAGAGGTGAAAAATAGTATTTTTCACTACTTAACACACCCCTAAACCTAAGCTTTGCTAGTCCCTGAGTAAAGGAGAAAGTAAAAATAATTAACTTACAAAATTAAATGCCACTTTCGTAGGGAACACGGGTGCATTTGGAACATGCACCAAGCCTTTTAAACCCCTAGGTGATCCCTAGTGGAGGAGTGAAGTCTCCTGAGGTTTTATAGTGAAGTTACCCACAAACTTCTCTAATAAAATCAGTTAATAATAGTGCAGCATGTTAAAAAAAAATTCAAGCAATATAAAATTCATTCCACACTTTGTCCATTCAGTTCCAGAGGATTGTCAGCAAAAACAAGACAGTTTAAAACTTAAATCTTGCTGAAATTCCTTCACAATCAATCAACTCATGTTAAGGTATTTTGTATGAAAATTAATGCGAAGCTTACCTTCAAATTGGGAATCATGTTTTTGGATAGTACCCCTATCAACCCTAATTTCAGACCCAACACTCACCAGGGCTATCTCTCTCAATAGAAAAAGAAGGCTGTATCAATTCTCACAGCTCAAGAGCAGTTACAGCCCTCAAATAGGACTGCAAGCATGAGCATAGGCATTGCTCTAATTTCTAAAATTTTCTAACTCTTTTCACCATAGATTAAACCAATTCTAATCTCCACATGACAACTCAATCAATTTTAGATCAGTAAGGACTTTTTATTGGGTTGTAATGTGGCTTATAGGGGAAGTTTATAAAGAATAAAAAGGGTGAACTGGGATTCAAAATTGAGAAATAAAAAAGGTAAGGAGGTGATTTGCAACTTCACAACCTTCATTTCCGCATAATTCCATCTACTTCTTGAATTTTTAGACTTGAAGTGATCAAATCTTCTTTTCAATCTTTAAATGAAATGACTTTTCTTTCTTATTCTTTTATTTTACTTTTCTATTTTTTTCTTTTCTTTTTGTATGTTTTTTGTATTTTTCTGCATTTTTCTTTTTCTGGGTTGGAATGCCACCATTGTGCTTCTGATACACAATTGCCTTTCAATGTGTTTTCTTCTTCTTCCACCAAATGTTGAACCAGCTCCACCATCTTCAACTTCTTCTCCTTTACCTTCTTAAATCTCAGAGTGAGGGTCAGGCTAACTCAGGTTGCTGAAGTTTTGGGTTCAAATTTTCTGGTTGTCGTAAAAAAAAATTGGAATCTTTTTTTTAAGGCTCAAAAGGTGTGTATCAAGGGTAGTTCAAAGGGTAAGGATATTTTTGAGCTCAAACTATCCAAAGGATGGCCTTACTTCATGTCCTCAATGTTGTAAATGTACTCAAGCTGTTTCATTTCTGATTTGCCTAACTTCTAGTGAGCAAAGCTAGGTCCAATCAGTCCTTTAAGCAGAAGAAATTGCCAAGACACTCTTTAAGAAAAATTTTCACAAGCTAAAATCTCACTGGATATGGTCTTTCATTAGACTTCTGGGGTATATCCTCACAATTTCCTCTCTTCTCAAGTTCACTAAACATCAATTTTATAAAAAATTCCTGACATTTACTTCATGAAAGTGTTGGAGTTATAGCATATTCAAGTTTTAAAAAGTTTTTAATTTCCTCTTTTTCCAAAAATCAGGTGGGAAATCATTTTATTTTCAAAAACTTTTTTTTTTCAACATAGCTGCACTAGCATTAACTTATTTCATTGGCACACCTGCCATACCCCCAAACCTAAGATGAACATTGTCCTCAATATTCTAGACAATGAGAAACTAGGGGCAGCAGTGTAAAAGAAAAAAGAAAAAAAATAAATAGAAAAAATGAAAGCTATATGCAACAGAAAATAAAAATGGTAAACATGCAAGAAATTACTAGTGAGACAGAAAAAGAAATAGCAAAACAAAGCTAGAACTGCTACTAAATAAAAACTAAAAATTGAATATAGGAACAAAAGAACTGCCATGCAAAGGAAGGGAAACTAATGCTAATAATAGAAAAATAGCAAAAACAAAGTGAGGAACTGAATACAAAACTTTAAGAACAGAAAACTGTAGATTCAAAAATAGAATTTCAGATATAAAAACAGGAAAACAAAGTTAGAAGCTGAATAAAAATGCAGGAAATCAGTGAACTAAAACATACACTAACCTAGGAAAGAAAAATCAGCAATCTAAAAACATAATTTAAACTCAAATTCCTAAAACAGAAAAAAAAATCCTGAGACACAACCTTGAGTCACCTCTGTGAATGATAAAATCAGAAAGCCCAAGTCCTACCAAGGCTACCCTACAGCAGGCTCATCACTGCTTATGAATCTATGAGAATTTTATAAAATGATCAGTAGGAATGACGCACAGTGAAATGCAAGATTCATAAGACTGAGCCCTGTGTATGAATCAAAAAGACCTTCAAAGTAATGAAGCATGGATGTACGTAGTTAAAAACATGATTCATACACAATTGAGACCCATTTATGGTGAAGAAATCTCAAAAGAAAATAAAATCAGTGGCTCCAATAAATTTTCAGAACAAATTATGATCCATTGCTCATTATCCTTCATGATTCCTCAAAATGAAGGGCCATGATCTCAGCAGTTCCAGATGGAGGGAAATGAGTAAAGGCAAGGGAAAATAGCCCATCTGGAGAGAATTTTTATATTTTTATAATTTTTTTTTACTTTTTTATGTGTTTTTGGTCAGCTTGGGCTCCACAAGAGCCCTTATGTACTATTGCTGAAAAATAATAAGACATAAATAAGAAAATTTTTATTTGTGTTTACATTTTCTTCTATTTTTGTATTTGGTTTTGTAAAAAAAATCAGCATGCCTAAAAGACAGCATAAATTATAATCAAAACAAACATTAAACACAACAAAACTGCTGGTTCTCAAGAATTTAAAAATTGAAAAATAAATGCAAAGGAGAAGGGGATGCAAACTCAAGCAGATCTGCTCCTGCTACAATCCAGATACTCTTTGTCTGGCAACTGCTCCAGATCTGCAAAAATCTAAAAACTGTTGCAGTACCTTATTCAAGCATATTGATAAAAACAAAAGGAAGAACTCAGGCCACCACCTCATTTTTGCAGAAAGACAAATGAGTGACAACAACATTTATTCAAATATCTAGAAGGCAAAGAATAAAACTCAGAAAATTTTGAAATTCTGCTGCAGTAAAACAGGTTTTCTATACAAAAACTGCAGCAGCCATTAAATCAAACAGATGGAATGCAATATAAAAATCTACAACAAAAACAACAATTAAAAAAAAAAAAAATCAGATCTACAAAATGAAAAATAGAAGGGACCCCCAATGCTATCCCTATATCTCTATAATCCGCCACCATCTCCATATGATCAATAAAAATTATAAGGTAGGGCTCAATTGAATCCGACTTGATTTATTTCCTGAGATTCTGGTACCACAACTTAACCAGCCTTGGATAAGACTTTTCATTCAATGGGCTCATCATGGGTGCCATGCCAGCCTTCACCAAATAATTCAAAGTACCCTGACACTCCTCAACCTTAGAGAAATAGGTGGTGTCAACAATGGTTTCTGGGATCAGATCTAATTTATCCCCAAATTCGTTGGGTGTGAATCTGAGCGAAGGGGCTACAGGTTCCAATTTAGGGTTAGGCTCAGCCTCAGGAATATCAGGCTCAAGGTTAGGTTGTGTCTCAGGGGCCTCCTCCACAATGTCTGTACTGATTTGGGCCCTCTTAGATTTCTTGAATTTCTTAGATTTCACAGTTTTGTCAGCTTCCTCCATGACAATCTTCCTTTTTGCAGGTGGGGTGTCCTTAGGCTTTGTGGTCTACCTACTGGACTTCCTAGTGGCTTTGTTAGTTCATTTGGTGGTGGATTTAGAAGGCACTTTGAACAGATTAGCCAAGGTATCCTCTTGATCCGCCATTGCTCAATTAACACAAAATCAATAAGCACTAATTCAATAGCAATCACCGCAAAGACCTCTTGAACGCTCAAATGCCCAGACAAGCTAAAAATTGGAATGCCAAGCTTGAAAATCACAAAGAAGAGTTGAGATGAAGTCTTACCAATAGAAACCTAGGGTTTCTGAGATCATGTTGTGCACAACACCAAATCAGTTCAAAGTAGGTGCAAACTATAGCCCTGAAGAAGTTGAAGCAATTAGAGAAGTGGAAAATTGTTAAGAGTAGCACCCAGTGAAGTAGAGAGAGAAACATAAAAATAGAATAATCGTTAGAGCAAACACAAAGCACAGAGGGAAGCTGTCGAATGGCAAAAATGAAGTTGTCGTTAGGTTTAAAGCAGTGGGAAATGATTCTCAACAGGATTAGGGCAAGGCGTCGACAGGTTGATGCAACCTATCAAAGAGTAAATAGTCAATGATCCTCGCGAGAGGTGCAACCAATCCTGTCGAAAAGTCTAAAAAGACCAAAATAATCATTCTGAGAGGTTCACAGAACCTCTCGACAGGTTCTTTAGAATCAATATGCAATCCTCTCGACAGGTTCTAAGCACCAGATAAATCATGTCGAGGAGTTTAGAGAACCTCTCGATAGGTACCCTGAACGTGTTGAGAATTTAACCAAAAGTCTTTAGAACCTGTCGAAGTGCTCCTGGATCCTATCGACAACTTATTTTTTACATCTTCAAACTTATCGAGAATTAGTTCACACTTCTTGACAGCTTCTAAATCTTGTCGAAAAGCAAACTGGGAACACTCAGAACCTGTCAACATGTCCATAGAACCTAGCGACAGGTTATATTTTAATTCAAATTAGCTTGAAATCAATCCCCAGTTCACTTCCCAATATATTTAACACTCCAGCTCTGTTCACTTCATACTCTGACTCATTTTCCTGCTTGAGGTATTAACATACATGGAAAATTTATGTACAATGACTAACAGAAAAAAAAAAATCAGCAAAAATAACTAACCAAAGACATAAGTTACTATACATAGTATACAGTTGTTGAAACTCAGCCATGTCATGGAGGTTCATGATAACGGATGGTCAATACAGGCTCTTCCACATTTTCAAAAACATTCCCAACATCTTCACAAAGAATATTACAGTGCAGTAGCTTAGGCAGAGCCTCTTTCACAAGCTCATCACAAACATCAATTAAAAAACAATCCTCACTATCCAAGAGAGGCTGATTTGCTGCCTTGTAAACATTCAATATAACCTTCATGTTGCCAAAAGACACATCCATTTCTCCTAATCTATACTGAATACAAGCATTGGCAATAGCCAAAAAGGGTCTGCCCAAAATTACAGGAATAGAGGTGGTGTACTTGCTTGACTCCCATATCTAATAGGGCCTTCTCAATGGTATGATCCCCAATGATGCAGGGGATTGTGGGAACTCCAAGGGCTTGAAGCTTGGTTAGAGTTGCAATAGACAGTACTTGCTTCATTTTCTTAGTACAAAAGACCTTCTTGGATAGGTGTATCCTAGACTGTCTTTTGTAGGTACACAATTCTTTCAAAAACTTTGCATGGGTTGGAACTTGCTTGATGGCATCAAGGCAAGTTGATCTTTACTTGTTTGAAAGTTTCCATCATCTCTTCAACTTTAGCGTTCCCCTTGTCAAAAGGAGAAGCTGCTTTCATTGCATTGGGAAATGGCAAATGGGGAACTGTCCTCCCATTTGCAGCATTAGCAAGTTCATCAAAATTTTCTTTATTTTTATTTTCAATTTTCTGTTGGGGCACATCACCCCCTTTATTTTTTATTTACTGTTTCTGCTGCAAATTATCATGGGTTGTATCTTCATTCTCTGCACTTTCCTCACCAGGCCCATTACCAACTTGGTTATCCACCAGCCTCCCACTCCTCAAGGTGGTGACAGATTTGACTTCTTCATAGGAAGAAAAAACTTCACCCACCACATAATTCCTCTTTGGATTATCCATGGGTTGACTAGGCAGTCTCCCCTCTTCTCTCGTTGTCAAGGCGTTAGATAGCTGACCAAGGTGGTCTTCCATTTTTTTAATGCTTTGACTATGAGAGTGGATTGTTTGGGATAAAGAGCCCAAGTTCTATAATGAGGCCATAACTTGCTCTTCAAATGTGAGGGACCTAGGGGGTGTTGGGGCTGGTGCACTTTGAAGCACAGGCTGCACCATTGGATGAGACAAAGACTGAGCCATAGGCTATTGGTATTGGGGCCTTGAAAAATAATTCTGCTGATATGATTGGGCCTTCCTATAGGGCATGGCTTACTGTGGCTGCTACTAGTTTTGAAAATTGTCTTGTCTCCACCTCAAGTTGGGGTGGTTTCTCCACTCATAACCAGCAGTAGGTTGTTGTACATAAGACTGAGCAGCATTCACATGCTCCATCACAAGATCTGGAAATTGGGTAGCTAAAGGACATTCCTCAAGGGAGTGAGTGGGAGACTGGCATATGACACATGCCTCCACTTTAGCAAGCATTCGAGATTGCCTTGCTCCCATCATTTTCTCCAACTGTTGAGTGGTCAAACTGTCTACTTTCCTCTCCAACTCATTATGTCCACTCACCTCATACATCTTTCTTCTGGTAGTATTTTATTTCACCAACCTTGGGGTCTCAAAATCTCTTGCCCAGGTTTCCCTTTGTATGGAGTTTTCACTGATAATATCAAATAACTCTCAAGCCTCATTTGCTGTCCTGTAGAGGTATGTACCACCACAAGAAGCATCAACCATATTCCTACTTTTAAGATCAATTCCTTGATAGAAACTTTGGACAAGTTGCCATTCAGGAATCTGATGATGGGGACATTGCTTAAGGAGTTCTTTAAATCTCTCCCAAGCTTGGTGAAAATCTTCAGTTGGGGCTTGAGCAAAAGAGATAATGCTCTTCCTCAACTGACTTGTTTTAGACATGGGAAAAAATTTGTCTAAAAACTAACATTGAAGGTCATTCCAGGACTAGATACTGTTGGTTGGGAGCATGGACAACCAAGTTCTCACTCTATCCTTTAGTGAAAAAGGAAAGAGTCTCAACCTGGTTGCTTCTTCCCCCAAACCTATAATATTGAAGGTAGTACACAGTCCTAAAAATTTATCAATATGCTTATATGGGTCTTCTTTGCTCAGGCCATGGTATGAGGGTAATATTTGGATGATAGAAGACTTGATCTCATAGTTTTCTTGAACAGTAGGGAATTGAATGCAGAAGGGAGAATTGTAAACCCCTAGTGCATTGAATTCCTTTAATGTTCTAGGTTGTTCACCCATTATAGAATTATCAACCACAGAAGTGTGTACAAGATGCTTAGGTCTGAGAAGTCTTTCAACTTCAAGATCTAAGGGAGCAATCTCAGGATTAAGAGATTTCCTCCCAAGCATACACACCACAGAAACGAAATACAAAGCAAAAAATCACAGCACAAAAATCAGCAAAATAATCATAAAAGAATCAAATACCAAACTGCAGATCTACTCCACTCCAGATCTAAGAATGTAAACAGAGTTAAGAGATGCAAACTTAAGTAGTACTTATTCTTTCAAGTGATACAGAGCTCCTCTTAGCTCCACAGATCCATATCTGAAATAGAGTGAAACTACAACAAAAACTAAAGCAGCAATTAATCAAACACTTAACAGTCAGTGAAAAATCTAAATCTAAAAACGAGAAAACTAGATCTATAACTTTTAAAAACACAGATCTCTGGCAACGACGTCAAAAACTTGTTTGTTGCTGCCACCTTGCAATTATTATATGATTAAAATAGCATATTAACTGCACAAATTATAGCAATTTCAGAATCAAGGTTTGCAGCTAGTCCTGCAAGATCCAGGGCTGTTGTAGTAGGTTTTAAAAGGTAAGTAAGGGTATGCCCATAGGAAAATGTGTTCTAAAGGATGGTAAATCTCCAAATCCAGAGTGGATCTGACACTCTATCCTAATTTAAACTAAACTAAAGCAGGAAAGAGGAGAAATTTTATGGTTTTGTTACTTTAAGTACAGACTATAAAATTAAATGCTAATGATCTAGATCTAGTCTAACATAGAGAATAGAGAAGAAATAGAAGGGATGAAAAATTCAAAAGGTGAGAACAGCAGCTAGGGGTATTGGTCTCTCACTAAAAATCAAAGGAATTAAAGAACTTGCATAGATATGATTTGCTACAATCCTCTTTTCTGGCTCCAAGCTTCCCAGGTTACCCCGATAGAGGTGAGGTATAAGAATCTAATCTTAACCAGAGAATTCAAGCAATCCTAAGGCTATGATCTATCTACTTTAATGGTCATAGACCATCCTAGAGATTGTTCCAATCCTTTGATCTTAATTAGAATAGGAAAACAATTACAGATGCTGCAGATGCCAGGCTACCAGCTCCCTATTTTTGGCTGGCATCCGCAGGAGTATCTAATCCAGGGAAATCAAAAATGAAAAAGTGAAATGCAGATCAGAATAACCTTTAAAATCTACAATTATATTGTAAGCTTATAATACTATTATGCCCAGATCTACAATCTGTGCAGTATACAGTCTATTACAAGCCTTTGAATCTCTCAATTTATAGCTTTAGTCCTCACCCTAACTACCAAGAAGAGTTTAGCCACTCATGATTGGCTAAAGAGAGAATGGGAGAAGAAGGAAGAAGGAGGGAGAATTTGGAGGGAAAAAATGGATCTCACTCTAGGCTCTAGTTCTCTCAAATTCTGGATGGATGTTTTGTATTTTTTCAAGCTTTTATACTCTCCTCCTCTGTCCTCAAATCCATTTCAGCCAATTAGAGTGCAAGGGAATAATTCTGTTATTCTGGGCTACTAATGTGGCCGATTTCTCTTCTAGAAGCTTTCTTCCCATTGGCTCTCAACTGAAAAAGACACGTGAAGTAGTTAGGGTTTCCATGTGTGTCCAACTATGTGCCAAAAATACCCCTAGGGGTTGCTGAAGTGCTTTGGAACTCATGCACAAAAATTTAGAATTGGCAGCTGCTGAAGGAAGACACTGAGAAGTTAACAAAATGAGTGTCGAGAGGTTCTGGGGATCCTCTTGATAGATTCTGAATCTGCATTATAATCACATCGACAGGTTACATTAGCTTTCGATAGCTTTGCAGACTTTTCGACAGGATTGAAGTACTAGTCGACAGGTTTGGCAGTGTCTCGACAGGTCTGAAATGGCTCTCGATAGGTTTGAACATATCTCGATAGGTTGATGAAAATCCTATTGATAGCTTGGGAAAATGTATCGAGAGGTTGGTTTGAACTTGCAAATAGGATTGCAGGCTTATTTCTTCATTCTACTTAGTTCCACACTCATCCTCTCGACAGGTTATAGACAATCCTGTCGACGGTTTATACAATCTTCAGTGAAGTGCTCGACAGGTTGGCTCAATCCTTGCGAGACTGAATGTTCCTTCCGATAAGTTATCGATAGGTTGTCTTGCACTTCTCGATAGTTTCAGTTGAACCTCACGATAAGTGACTGGATCCTCTCGGATTCATCTATACTTTGAAGTATCCTCTCGATAGGTTCATTTACACACATTCAACCTCTCGACTGCTTCATTCCTTGCCCTCAGGACTTCTCAAACAAGTGCTGGGAAGCTCTCGATAGCTTCATGGAACCTCTCGGCAGCTTATTTTCATTGCTTCCACAGCTGGCACACCTCTAGGGTGTGTTGTTCTTCCATTGTTCAGCACTTAGCAACCCCTCAGTAGGTTCAATCTTTCTTCCTTGCCGCTAGACTTGGTCTCAGGCCTTTCCAATTAGGTAGCACAGTGCTTCTTGGGCTCTTTTAAGTGGAAATATGTATTAAGCTTGTAATTTATTACTTAACTACAAAACATACTTAAAGCACATTATTAGTTAGCTCAAGGATCCAACAAAGGTCAGGTTAAGAGGTGAAAAATATTATTTTTCACTACTTAACACATCCCTATCCCGAACAATGGGAATGCTCGTGGGAGTCTCCATGCATCACTCAGCCATACCAACCCCACTATAGGACATGTGCCATCATATTGAAGTATTTCAAGCCAGGAGATGAAATTGGCCTTCATACCACCCCGATTAGTGACCCAACTCCCAAATATTTACAGGCAGATGGGGTGAGGCAATCACTTCACAATAAAAGCGGATGGCCAGATATCTCTAACCCTGGATTAAAAAAGATATGTGAAGGGATTGGCAGTGAAGTCAACCCAGAGCCAGCTATTCCTCATCCGAGAGTCGAGCTGAATGAATGTGTCTAGATGTATCCATGCCTGTCACTTTTCAAGGATCTCAAGTTGGCCCCTTTGTTATTCACTGAAAAGTACCACTTTTCACCTCTTAACCTAGCCTTTGCTAGACCTTGAAGCTGACTAATAACTCTTGTTTAGCTTATTTTGTAGTTAGTAATAACTTATGCAGCTTAACAGAAAGTCCAGGCCTTTGGTGCCAAGAAGAGAGAGAATCCAAGCAAGAGATGACGACTGAGCTAAAGACTGATGGAACACCATGGTGGTACACACCATGGTGACTACTTTGCATGTCATAATGGACCAGGAAAGTCTAGCAGATGAAAGAAGCATAGATATGAGTGGAGAGGACTGCAACAGTAGCAGGTGCATAATAGCAGAGGAGCAAATGTGTTATCTCGCACAGTAGAGATGCTGCCTCCCGTGGCCAAGCCTGCAGCAGAGTTATCTCACGCAGATCTTACATGCAGCACAAGGGAACTTGTGAGAAATTTGCATAGCTTAGTGAAGGAAGTGCCCCAAAGCATTCTCTCGTGTAGCAGTCATGCGCTTCAGCTACAACCAACAGTCAAGGACCTCACGAAGTCGTCGCGCATTACGCCTTCAGAAATCCAGCTCGAGAAGCTCTCACGAGGAACAAATCTTATATCATCCATGTGCACTATCTCACGAGGCTAATCTGCACAAAGAATAATAAGAAACTCGCGAAGTCCTCGCGTTGTTAGGGAGGAGAGGGAGCTCTAAAAATGTCCTTGCACAGTTCTCGCACATTTAATAGATCTACCCTCTACCGAGCGAGCTTTGTTATTCCTTCAATAAGAAGCCGAGCGCAATTTAAAGGCATCCTCATGACACCCTCACAAGAGAAAATTTTGAAGCTCTGCCACGCGAGCAAGCCCAGCACTGTAAATTCTTCTGCCCGAGTGCATTCAAAGCCAAACCAGCTGTGTGACAATACAAAGTCCACCTGCGTGAGTGAACAGTCTTCCAAGCTAATTCTTACCTCTCGAGGACTCTGCAATCTGGGCGAAATAATTAATGGGCGAAAGAATTAATGAGCAAAAGGCAGCCCCGTGAAGCTCAGGTTCTCTACTTCCCAATCTTAACTCAAGGACCTTTTGGAAATTTCCCCAGGTCTAGGGCACACATCTCGAGGCCCTGATCTTGATGCACACATCCCAAGGTATCCAAGGGTTGTAAAATTGTTGCATCTGCCCTAGGAAATTGGGTTATTCTTTTGTTGGCTAAGGCATTAGGACAGAGTATTTAAGCTGTACATTGTAACTTAGAATTGATCATCTCTCCTTCAACCTCTGTCTATGGTGAGCTCGAGCAGACTAGGGTTAGGGTTTGATCATCTCTTCTTCCATTTTTTTTTCTCTCTTAACCCAGCACTTGCTCGCTACATCCTCTGTAAGCAATTAGGTCCGGTTTTATTAGTTTTGTGATAGGTCTTGTAACCTTTGGGATTTTGTGAAGAGCTATTGTGCACAAAGTTGTTGCCTTGAGAAATCTCATTGTGAGTATATTTTATCAATGAAATTTGCACTTTAATTATTCATTCAAAATGTTATTTTTCTATTTGGCCATAGTTTTATTCGGGCTAAGCATGTCTTTAGGATTTGAGCAGAATGAAAGGCCCATGAAAGCTTGAGCTTGTAGCCCTGGGACTATGGTGGCAACATCAATTTACATGTTCCTTCTCAGACCTCTGTACTGTTGATAATCTTTGTGGATAGCTTGTGACCATTTAAGTGGATAGACTATAGCCCTAGGGTGATTCCAAGCCACAAATCTGAGAAGGATTCTTCTCCTCTACACTTGAGCTTGTAGCCTTGTGAGAGGTTGTTGCAGGAATAAGCTTCCCTCTATTTTACTTGACCAATATTAGATGTTAAATCTGATTTCTCTGTAGTGATTGCAGACTTATGAGCTATGTCATTACAGGTCCTTTGAAGCAATGACCAGCTCCATTTAAGTCCCCAAATAGCCCTTGAACAACTATGGTCTTCACTAGTTTTTGAAGAACTATTTGCCCCCATGGATGCTTGAGCTTGTAGCCTGGCATACATGGTGTCTACAATAGTTTTACTGATCTGATTTGATCTATTGGGTGGAGGACATCTATTGGATAGTCAGTGACCATTTAAGTGGACAGGTTATAGCCTTAAGATCAGTCACTCCTTTGGATCAGATTGGTTTTCTGGCTTAGTCCATGTGGTCTGATCCTCTTTATTGGATAGTCTGTGACCATTGAAGTGGATAGGTTATAGCCTTAAGAGATCAGGTCAAACCATAAGGGTTGAGTTGGATAACTCTTCCTTGCAGATGTGCTTATAGCCATCTAAGGAACTGCTGCAGAGACAGACCGAAGTCTGAGTTACATAGCTGATGTAACCTTAGCTTAACTGCTTACTTCTCATCTTTTTATCTTTATTTTAATACACACCATCACCACCTTCTTCATGACCCTTTCTTTAGGATAGAACTGCACTTTATTTCTCTTCTTTTAGTATTAAGGTAGTATAGTTGTGACACCCAACTCCCTTTCTTTAAGATTCTCATATTTGTAGCTAGATCTGGAGGCCTACTAACATAACCCTTTTTGGGTTCTAGATATTTTTCTCTGTGGGACAAACTCTTACGTACAACTTGCTACAATAGCCCTATATCTTACAGGTCTGTGATTTGGTTTTGTGCTGTATTCATTCCCCAGTTTGTTTTATTTTTTTTGCTTCCTTTATTTTGTCTTTATTATTTTTTATAATAAAAAGAAGCAACAAAAACCTATCCAACAAGTTTTTGGCGCCGCTGCTGGGGATATTGATCTTTTTAGTAGACCTGAGTTGTATTATATTTTAGTCTAGATATTTTTTTGTAGCTGTGCCTTGAATAGAATAAAAAGTACTACTGATTTTTGTGGAATTTTAAAGAATTGGACAACAACAGCAGGGAAAAGCTAGAACTGCAGCTGGTGTTTAGCTAGCTCTGCTTGCACTTCTTTTACCCTAAATCTCAGTCCACTTGTGTTGAATTCTCTGTCATTAGTTTAGTTGTAAATCTGTTTAGTTGTTAATTTTGTTTAAAAAATTTTTATGTGCTGTGAGCATCTTCTTTACCTGTTGATTTTGTGTGTGTATACTTTGAAGAAGATCCCCTAACCCTGAGTTGTAACCTCCAAACCCTGAGGTTAAAAGGATCCTTAGACCAAGAAACACCACACAAGGGTCTAGTGTTGAAACTGAGCCAGCTGTCATGGCTGAGAGGCAAAGAACTCTGAAGGAATACAATGCACCTGGGGATTACACATCTCCCTTTTGCATACAATTCCCTTCAGTTGAGTGAAACTACGAAATCAAGTCCTCCACCATTAACATGTTGCCATCTTTTCATGGGCTCAGTAAGGAAGATCCTTACAAGCACATTAGCTAATTTTTCACACTTTGCACCACATTCAATATTGCTGGCCTGGGACCTGGCCTGGGACCTGAAGTCACCAAACTGAGGCTTTTTCCTTTTTCCCTAAAGGACAAAGCCATCACCTGGCTCTCTAAGCTCCCAGCCAATAGCATTTTGACATGGAGTGACCTCCAAAGGCAATTTCTGGCTAAATTCTTTCCCATGAATAAAACTAGTCAGATGAGGACAAACATATTGTCATTCACTCAGTCCTCAACTGAATATTTTTTGAGGCATGGGAGAGATTTCAAGAAATATTAAAACAATGTCCCCACCACCATATTCCACAGTGGCAACTTGTGCAAGTATTTTACCAAGGAATTAATCCCAAAAGTTGAGATATGGTGGATGCCTCATGTAGTGGTAGTTACCTCCACAAGACAACTGATGAGGCATGAGAGTTGTTTGATATTATTGGTGAGAATTCCATGTAGCAGGAGTCACTGTCTCACAATGACAGCCAAACCGCAGCTATGTTGGTGAAAGAGTTCACCCTTAGAGGTGGAATGTATGAAGTTAAGGTGAAAAGTGATTTGGAAAGGAAAGTGGACAATCTGAGTTTGAAGTTTGACAAATTAATGAATGTGATGCAACCTAGGATGGTTGCACAAGTGGAAGAGGCATGGAGAAGACTGTCAGGGCAGATAGAAAAGAATGGGCACTGAAGCTGAATGATGCTTTGTGGGCTTATAGGACTGCCTATAAGACCCCTATTGGCATGTCCCCTTTTAGGTTAGTCTATGGCAAGGTCTGCCACCTACCAGTGGAGTTAGAGCACAGACCCTACTGGGCTATCAAAATACTAAATTTTGATCTAACTACTGTTGGTTCTCACAGAAAATTGCAAATGTTAGAGTTTCATAAGCTGAGACTAGAAGCCTATACAAATGCAAGAATTTACAAGGAGAGATCAAAGGCATTTTTTGACAAGAAGCTAATGAGGAAGGACTTCAATGCTAGTGCTAAGGTTTTGCTTTTCAACTCCAAATTAAAGTTATTTCTAGGGAAGTTAAAATCCAGATGGGATGGACCTTACACTGTCATCCATGCTTCCCCATCTAGTGCTATGGAGATCTTGGATCCTATGTCTGGGAAGATCATGAAAGTGAATGGTCAAAGGCTAAAAGTTTGTGTAGAAAATTCGGTGCAGCCTCCTCATACCATTTACCTGCATGAACCTCCCATTGCTTAGTGATCCACAGCTCTGCACACTGTGTACCATATTTGTTGAAATTGTGTTTTGTTTTGTTTAAAAATCTGTCATGTAGTATTTTTATTGTGTGTTAATTTCCATGTTTTGTTTTGCTCTATTTTGAGTTGTGAGTTGTAATGTGATGTGCATGTGTTATCATTTGAATTTATTATGCCTGGACCTGATGTTGATATGCATGTTCTATTCCTGGTTGAGTGGTTGAGGTGTTGTCATTGCAAATGTCATTAATCTAATATAATTAAAAATCTTTAGCATTCTAAATTTTTTATCGTGCCTATGTTGGTGATGGGCTTACAATTATAATTATGAAATAGATTAAATTTGAGGAAAATTGGTTTAGATGCACAATGGATAGGTGCATGTCAGTATTGATGCACTGGCCAATGTGCAACACTAAGAGGAAGGGTAAATTGTTCTTTCTCGCGAGGCTCTATGGCCTCAACTCCACATTCGTGAGCCACTTGAATAAATTGAAAGCTTTCTCATGGAGTTCTTATAGGCAAGTTGTTCCTCGTAGAGCTTCGTGAGCAAGAGCACCTGCTGAATCCTGACATTGAGCCTCGCGAGGCTCTATCTTGTCAGCCCTAAGGAGTTGCGCGCCAATTGGGAATCACACATGTTGTACTGCACAAGAGCCTCGCGAGCAAAAAGAACTCTGAAGCCTGCAATGTTCAATACCTCACGAGGCTCTGATTCAACTCCACGAAGTGCCCTTGCGAGACTCTTCTGTATCTGGCATAATATTTCTCACGAGGTGGCATTTATATTGTGCGAGAGCCTCCCAAGCTAACATTTTAAAGCCTACAATGTTAATTGCCTCGCAAGGCCCTGATACTCTAATTGTACATTCCTCATGAAGTTTAACAGCTAAGCTGTGCGAGGGATGCAAAACTGCTTCACGCACTTTGGCCCAACTTGAGCTCTGCGAGTGACCTCGCGAGACGCATAGAGCTTCTAAATCTATCCTCGTGAGGCATCTTTCTTCTTCGTGACAGCAATTCTCATGAGATTGAATTCATACTGCATGAGAAAATATAGCTTCGTGAGTACCTGGTGAGAACCGCACGAAGCACAGGTTCCTTCATTTAAACCTTGTGATTTTTTAGTTTCTTCATTTCATCTCTTCTTTGCCCTAGTTCCACTGAGCACTTTTGAGCTCCCTCCTCCCTTCTTTCTTCTCTACAGCCTACTCCACTCCAACTCAGCCATTTTCCTCCTACAATTATGTTCCACATCACCTCCCGGTTACTTTGAACTCAGTTTGGGGGGATTTTATCCATTGTGCCACGTTGAAGTGGAACCCTAGCTTTCAGTTGGTAAGATTTTTCACACTCTCATCTGATTTGATTGGCTACTATTTTAAGTGTTAAATAGGGAGGACATTGGGTGCAATTTTATTTGTGGAGTGTGCATTACACACTCTGGGAGTTTAAAGCCCTAATTTTGAGGAATTTTTATAGTCATGGCCACGGGTTCAAAATTTATTGGCGCACTAGCTGAATGCTAAACCCCTCACACAGTGGCAGCCCTGTGGCAACTAGAAAATCTATAAGGATTGCAGAGGCCTCTATAGTGGAGACCTCTGAGATGCCTCCTCCCACTGTTGAGCCCCAAGTGGAGCAACCTATGGAAAGGGATGCCCCACTGAAGAAAGCCAAGGGTGTGGTCTCTGATGCCCATGCGTAAAAGAAGAAATCTGCTCCCAAGAAAAGAGCCAGAGACCACCCACCTGCCAAAAGCCCTGAGAAATCTAAGAAAAAGCAGAAAAAGGGCAAGGGTGTAGCCCCTGAGGTCCTTGAGGTTGCACTTGAGGAGGAGGAAGATAATGAGTACCTCAGGGTCCCCTCTGAATTTGTGGCTTCAATTAAGCTTGAGGCAGAGACTATTTTCGACAAGGTTTTCTTTGAGAACCTACCAGAGATAGTTGCCTCTATTGATTACTTAACCAAAGCCACTCTAATACTCCTGTTGAGGCCCCCACTGTAGCTAGTCTTCCCTTGACTAGGGCAGCTATTTTATCAAAATATAAGAGTGAAGACTGGGGATGATGGGAACCCAGCATTGCTGGTGCTGATAGACAAATTTGAGATGTTATTCAATCAGGCTGCAATAGCTGAGATACTTGGGATACCAGCTAAGTACAGCCCAAAGTGTGGCTTGGGTCCCCCTTTGATAGCCACCATCCCAGAAATTTCTAAGGAGTTGACTACAGGGATCACAGCCTCAGGGTTGTCCATTAGGAAGAGAGATCTGCAACCTAACTTGAGATTCATGGATGGGGTGTTGAGGAAAAATGTTTATTGTTCTGGGCACCAGCAAAAGAGGAGATCCCCCATTGTAGATGCCCTCTACTCCTCCCACATGAACCATTATTTTGATGATGCCAAGTTAATTTTTAATGGGATGAAGGATATAAATGAGAAGGTGAAGAATGAAAAGAAGCCCCATTCATTGCCCCACTGCAAGCTCATTATAGCCTTGCTGAAGCTAGGGGGATACCAATTTCAGATGAATGAGGAGACCATTCCATTGAACCCCAGCATATATGGCAAAAAGTAGTGGGGGATTAGTGGAACTCTCATTGAAAAGAAGAAGAAGGAGTTGTTAGCTGAAGCAACTCCCACAATTCAAGAAGGAGCTGCTGTTGTCTCTCCCATTACCTTACATCCATACCCACTTCCATTCCCATGCCAGTTTCTACCTCAACCCCATCCTCACAACCCCCCATATTTCCATCATCTCTGCCACAACCAATTTTACTCACTACCTCAGCCATCACTACATTTCCTACATCCACCATCTATACTGAGACCATTCCTTTATCCTTACCCATATTTGTACCCTTAACTACCTACCCAGCTCATCCCATCCCACCTGTGAACACTACATATAGAAAAAGAAAAAAATCCAAAGCTCACACAGAGCCCCAACCCACCTACATTTCTCAGACTATCCCTACCCCAGAAACCACAGCCACAACAAACCCTACCCTTGAAATCCCTCACAGCTCTCCAACTATCTCACATAAGCCCACTGCACCCTTTGAACCTGATACCTTTGAACCCTTGGGCCATTCCATTCCTTTTTTCCCTTCCCATGACCCCTTTGCATCTGAGGAGTACTTAGCTATGATGTCCTCTATCATAGGAAAAATCAATTATGAGTTCACCCCTCTCCCAAAATCACCTCACCCTCCCAATTTTACCCCTCTTCCGGATTCTCCACAGCCAACAAACTTTCACCATGCACCCACCTCCCCATTTCAACCAATCTAAACCATCCAAACCACAGTAACTATCACCCCTGACCCCTTACCTCAAATCCTCAACCTATTACTCTCCCTTCAATCTCAAGTATTGGCCAACACCCAAACCCAAACAACCATTGAGGCCAACCTCCAAGCATTGAACTCCACCCTCCAAAACCAGGCCTCCATTCAAACCAGTTTATAAGCCATGCAATCAACCTTATCCAACTTAACCCAACCATCACAACAACCAACTATCCTTACACCCACCCATTTACCTACTCCACCCCCTTCTCCCCAACCCATAACCTTAGCTGTAACCTCCCATGTTGGTGCACCCATTGAACATGTCTCCATTATCCCTCCAATTACACTTACAAATGCCTCCACCCAAATAGACCTTGAACCTAAACCAGAACCCCACCCTGAAATCCCACCTATAGTAGCAACATCTGATGCTGCCATAGATGTGGACAACTTAATCCCCACCTCCTCAATTCTAACCCAAACTGACCCTGAACTTGAAGGCCATCACCCTTTACCCTCAATCTCCACCCCACCCATGCCATCATCCATCCCCTCTCCATTGCTAGCTGGCCCTTCTTCCAGTGCTGAGCAACCCATACTACCTACCTCTTCCTTTGACATACCTCCGTATTTAACCCTCCTACATGCCATGCAACATAACCCATATGATGCATAGATAAATCAAGATGGAACTAGATCACAAAGTTTAGATGTTGAGAATATCAAATGATTGAAAATAAATGTTGAGGCTATTTGAAGCTCAATAGCATACTGCAGTAACAGAGAAAATTAGAGCAGATGGACTGGAGAAAAGATTAGCTCCCTCCAGAGAGATCACAAAGGCCACCCGGGAGCTGTATGAAAGTAGAGTTGCACTTGCTGAATAGAAGGCAGAAATACTCAAAAGAATAGTTGCTGAAATGACTGCCAGAGAGCCTGCACAAGCAGCTAAAACTACCCCTCTTTCCACTGCCCCTCCAGGACTAAGTTGATGCACCTGGCAATTCAGATGAATAGATTTGTACATGTCATTAGTTAGGATGTTTTTGTATAATCATTTTCACTTGCATTATATAAATTTGTGTGTTATAAATGAAAATCCTCTTTCGCTGATTTTGTTTGGTTTCATTCATGTTTGTTTATTTTATTTTATCTTTTTTTGTGTGTCTTTTTTATTACTATTACTTGCTTTGTTTTATGTCCTTTCATTTTCTCAACATACCCTGCTGCCCAAGAATTTTATCTTTGAATTAGTGAGGATACTGCTCCTCATAGGTTTGGGGGTGTGGCAAGGTTTGCCAATGATGTGGTTAACCAAAGTGCAACAGAATCAAGGAAGTAAGATAGATATAGAGCTATGTTCACCTAAGAAACATTAAAAATGTGGAAGTTTAAAATTTTGCAGACCTTTAGGCATTAAACACTTTTAAATTTAAACATTCCCATGAGGTGAACATCAAGAAAACTCACTTGTGTCAGTACTTAGTGAACCATTAAAGAGGGAAAAAGGTAAGGACATGCCTAAGAGTTCAATGAAAGATCATACCTAGTGAGATTTGGGCCTACAAAAATTTTATCTTTGAGGAGTGACTGAGGCAATTCTTTTTGCTCTAAGGACTGGCTAGGCCAATGTCCTCACTAGAAGTTAGGCATCTCCAAGTTAAAACAGCTGATAGTACCCATGACATTTAGGAAAGGGTCAAGGCCTTCTCTTGGACAGTTTGAGCTTAAAAATACCAAACCCAGCGAACTGCCCTTGTGCATACACCTTTTGAGCCTTAATTTCTAATTTTCTTCAAAATACACCCAAGTACTTACACCTAAACTTGTGGACCTAATTGAAACCTACCCCCACTAAGAATTCAGAAGGTAAAGGAGAAGGAGTTGAAATGGACAAGCTAGGGTCAATATTTGGTGAATGAAGAAGAAACACAAAAGGAGGATAGCAGTGTAGCAGCTGGGAGAGGGTGGCATTTCAGAAAAATAAAAACAAAAAGAAACGAAAAATTTATCCGAAAGAAAAATAAATAAATAAATAAATAATATATAATGAAGAGGGATAGAGAGGAGTCAAGAGGGGATTTCATTGGAAAAAATAAAAATAAGAGGAGAAGCTGGCCACTTCAAGTCTGAAAAATGTCAAAGAAGATGAAATGTATTGATCTAAAGAAGGTGAAGTCATGAATTACCTCCTTCACCTGCTGATTTCTCAATTTTGCATCCTTTTGACCCTTCCATTCTTTATAACCTACACCCATAAGCCACATTACAACCTAGTCTAAGACCTTGTGATCCTAAGTTGAATGAGTTGTTATGTGGAGATGAGGAGTTGTCCAATCTATGGTGAGAAATAGCCAATGATACCAGAGTTTAGGATCTTTGCCTATGCTCATGCTTGCAGACCCATTTGGGGACTGTAACTACTATTGAGCTTGTGAGAAAATGAAAACCCTCAAAGTTCTTTGTGAGAGACTGCCCTGGTAAGCACTGGGTCTGACATTGAATGTATTGGGCATTGCTTGAACCTAATTTTTAAATTAATAGTGAGCTCAGTACTGACATAAACTTGTTTCTCTTGTTGTAAGCTGATTGGAAATAGTATGCATACATGTAAGAGTTTTTAATGAGTTAATGGTCTGTGCATATCATTTATTTAAATTCCTCACATTTTGAAAAGAATCAAAGGTGGATTGATGCTCTGATTTTTGAATACTGATTTGGTGATGTTGCACTTTTGTTAACTATTTTCATTGAGAAGTTTGTGGGTATCTTCACTGAAAACCCTCAGGAGACTTCAATCCTCCACTAGGGATCACCTCGGGGTTTAAAAGGCTTGATGCATAAGCTAAATGCATCCGTGCTCCCTATGAAAGTGGCATTTAGACTTTTAGAGTAGTTATTTTAATTTATCCTTTGCTCAGGGACTAGCAAAGATTAGGTTTGGGGGTGCATTATTTACTGAAAAGTACCACTTTTCACCTCTTAACCTAGCCTTTGCTGGACCTTGAAGATGATTAATAACTCTTGTTTAGCTTGTTTTGTAGTTAGTAATAACTTATGCAGCTTAACACAAAGTCCAGGCCTTTGGTGCCAAGAAGAGAGAGAATCTAAGCAAGAGATGACAGCTGAGCCAAAGACTGATGGAACACTATGGTGGTACACACCATGATGACTATTTTGCATGTCATAATGAACCAGGAAAGTCCAGCAGATGAAAGAAGCATAGATATGAGTGGAGAGGACTACAACAGCAACAGATGCATAGCAGCAGAGGAGCAAATGTGTTATCTCGCATAGTAGAGATGCTGCCTCGCATGGCCAAGCCTACAGCAGAAGAACCTCGCACAGATCTTACATGCAGCCCAAGGGAACTTATGAGGAATTCGCACAGTTCAGTGAAGGAAGTGCCCCAAAGCATTCTCTCCCACAGCAGTCGCGCGCTTCAGCTACAACCAACACTCAAGGACGTCGCGAAGTCCTCGCGCATTACGCATTCAAAAATCTAGTTTGCGAAGCTCTCGCGAGGAACAAATCCTATATCAGCTGCGTGCACTATCTCACGAGACCAATCTGCACAAAGAACAATAACAAACTCGTTAAGTCCTTGTGTGGTTGGAGAGGAGAGAGAGCTCCAAAATTGCCCTTGCGCAGTTCTCGCGCATTTAATAGCTCTGCCCTCTACCGAGCGAGTTTTGTTATTCCTTCAATAAGAAGTTGAGCGAGATTTAAAGGCATCCTAGCGGCACCCTCGCGACAGAAATTTCTGAAGCTCTGCCGCACGAGCAAGCCAAGCACTATAAATTCTTCTGCGTGAGTGCATTCAAAGCCGAAGCAGCGGTTGTTGTTGCTTCTTAGTGTGCTTGATTTATGTGTGTTTTGAAAACAGGTTTGCAACTGCTAAATTATACTGAATCTAGAATATTAAAAAGAGTAAAGAAATATCAGCACAGGTAGATGTGAATTAGCCTGCAAGATCAGGGCCAATTGTAGCAAGTTTTAAATGTAAGTGAGTGAAAGATCGTCCATAGAGAATTTGTCTAAAATGCAAGATAAACCTCCAGATCTAAGCTACCAAATTTGGCCTCTTATCCTATCTAGAAAGCACATAAGATGGGAGGTTGAATTTGTCACATTAACTAAATGATAAAAGTAAAAGTTAAACTAAATGATCCAGATCCGAGTTGGGGGAACGTTTGAGGTAAACTTATAAAAAATAGAGAAGTAATATCTAACTTTGATTTGGTCCTTGAAATCTAATGAGAATGACTGCAGCTCAACTGAAAGATGATCCAATCTTCATCTGGCTACAAGCGCAGATGTAAGAGAAATAAATCTAATTTAAGGATTAGGTTTAAGCTTATGGCTATGGTTTGTCCACTTTAATGGCCACAAACCATCCAATAGTCTTTAATCCAAAGCCTTAGTTTAGAACAAGAAGCATCACTACAAATGCTGTGAGAGATTAGGTTACCAACACTAATTCTCACAGGATTAATTAATCAAGGGAAATTGCATGAAAAACAGTAAATCTAAAGGAGTCTAATGCAATAAGGAGATCAGAGGGAACCCTTAACATGAGTCCAATGGAGAATATACGGTTTACAGCAACCTTTTCAAATCCACCATTACAATTCTGAGCACGCATTAAACAGCTCTGATTTGTAGTCTTGAATACAACTCTTTTGAATTACGTAAATATCTCACGACTCTCAATTGCGCAAGTAAAAGTGAAGCTATTACAGTGGATTTCGCATAAACTATCCGGTTTGGAAATGGGGAATAGGAATGAAACTCAAAATCTGGATGCCCAAATTGGGCAAATGGTTCTCTATTTATGGTTTTCCGATGTGTATCAACCAATCGTGAGGTGCTCGAGATCCAGTATTGACCAATGGTGGTCGAGCACGAGGATCCAGATCTATTCGCCAATCGAATTCCTTGATCCGGTTCACCAATCAGTGAAAAGGCATCAATTACATTATGCATTTTGAAAGTCCTGCTAGAGCTTCTAGAAGTTCCCGCCAAGTTATTTCATCTCCGGGTGCTCACGGGTGGAATATGCCTTCGCTTCATGCTTAGAATCCTCTGGAATGTCCCTAGGTTTTTAAATGCATTGGGACGCATGAAACAGATTACTGAATTGCCCTTGCAAAAGCTGGGAATCTCCAGAATACCTTTTCGCATAGCTTAGGCGACTTTTCGCAAGGTGTTGTAACTCCTGAAGCTCTTTTCGCAATGTTCTGGTTCTGTTCGAATTGAGTTTTCTTCTTTTCGAAAAGGTCAATCATCTCCTCGAAGAGTTCAGATGCTCTTCAACGCTAAGCCTAGAGTTTTGTTCTTTTCGCAGAGTTTCGTGTTCTTTGCGAGCAGTTCAGTTCTTTGAAAAGTATCAGAGTGCATTTTTCCGCTCAATTGCTCCATACTTCTTTTCTGGGTTGAGACCAGGTCTTTGCCTCTTCAATTCAGACCTTTCAACAGCTAGTGAGGTTGTTTCTTCTCTTTCTTCCTTTGGATTGACATGGATTGTCATCTTTTGGCACTTTTAAGTCGCTTTTATGGTTAAGCTCGTCTTTATTGTTAGTGCAACAAAGCAGACTTAAAACACTTATTTAGTTCTCTCAAAGGTCTATCAAGGCCCAGATTAAGGGGTGAAAAATGATATTTTCCAGTTCTCAACACAACCCCAAACCTAAGCTTTGCTAGTCCCTGAGCAAAGACAAAATTTAAAAATTGAATGAAAAGCCATTTTTGTAGGGAGCACAGTTGCATTTAGCATATGCAACAAGCCTTTTAAACCCCTAGGTGATCCCTAGTGGAGAAGTGAAGTCTCCAGAGGGTTTTCAGTGAAGGTACCCACAAACTTCTCCAATAAATCAGTTAAGATCAATGCAGTTCTGTTAAAGCAAACTTTCATCCAATCAGATTATTCACACCTGCATCAGTCAGGCTGTAAGAAGATTTTCAAGAAAACATCAGTTCAAAACTAAAATTCCGCTGTAATTCCTTTACCATTCACTCAGTTGGTGTCAAAAAGTTTTTACAAGAAAAATTAATGAAAAGCTTGCCTTCTATTTGAGAATTCAGTTTTGATGTTACCCCAAATAAGTCGATTTCAAACCCAACTCTCACCAGGTTTTCACTCAACATGCAAGTAAGAGGGTTGTACTATTTCACACGACTCAAGAGCAGTTACAGCCCACAAATAAGACTGTAAGAATGAGCATAGGCATTGCTTTTTAGTTCTGAATTCACTGCTCTTTTCACCATAGATTACACAAATCCTTATCTCCATGTGACAGCTCAATCCATCATTGATCAGTAAGGACTTTAACTTGGGTTGTAATGTGGCTTATGGGTGAAATTTATCAAGAATAAAGGGGTGGAATGGAGTTCAAAATTGAGAAGTTAGTCAAGGTAAGGAGGTGATAGACACACCTTCTTCAATTCAGCACAATTTCATCTTCTTCTTTGAATTTTCAGAGCCAAAGTGGCCATCTTTTTCTCTTTCTTTTTCAAACTTCCAATGAAATGCCTTCTCCTTTTCTTTTTTTTCAAAGCAACATTGACTGGAATGCTACATTTCTTCTGCTGATACAGCATTGCCTTCAATTATTTTTTTTTACCAAATTGTTACCCAACTCACCTTTCTTCAGCTTTCTTTCCTTTACCTTCTGAATTCTCAGAGTGAGGGTTAGGCTAAATGAGGTTGATGAGGTTTCAAAGAAATCTTGGATTTATAAAGCTCAATTTGTGTATCAAGGCGCTTTCAAAAGGTTGGGCTTTTTGAAGTTCAAACCGTCCAAAAGGAGGCCTTACATCATGTCTTTAATATCATGATTCTATCAAGATATTTTAACTTGGATATGTTTAACTTCTAGGTTCAAACAGTCCCAAAAGAGCAAAAAAAATTGCCAATTCATACCTCCAAAGAATACATTTCAGGTCCAAATCTCACTGGGTGTGGTTTTCTATCAAATTCCTGAGGTATATCATCACTGTTTTCTCTCTTTTTAGGTTTACTAAAACATCAATTTTCTTTTGGAAATTTTCTGACATTCACTTCATGAAAGTATTAGAATTACACTAGAAATTAATTTAAAAAAGTTTTAACTTCCTCATTTTTCAAAACAACAGGTGTGAAATTACTTCATTTTCAAAATTCTCGATCATAAGTTGCACCATGTTAACTTTATTTTATTGGCATCTCTGCCACACCCCCAAACCAAAGGGGAGCAGGGTCCACACTGGTCCAAAGCAGAGAAACGATATAAGAAAGAAAGAAAAACAAAACATCATGATGACAAGAAGACAGACAGAAATGTACAGTAATTACACAAGAAAAAACAGAATGTTATATTACAAACTTATAACACAGATACGTACAATGTGATCTAATAACTGGGGTCAAAATCTGTATCATAAGTTGGTTCAATTGGCTCAGAACTGGAGTCACAGTCAGAATCAGAACTAGAATCAGTATTGGAGTCCGAACTTGATTGAGCTTTCTCCTGGATAGTGTTTTGCAGCTCAGTGTATTCCTCTGATTTTATCTTTTTTGTGAGGCCAATGAACTTGCCAAGTCTAGTGGTCTTCAGTTTTTCTTGGTCAAGCTGTGCTTGTAACATGGTAACCTTGTGCTGCTCACTCCTAACCATCTAAAAGGTTTGACCCAGCAAGTCCTTCATTTTCTCTCTCTCAAATTTCATAAATAACTCCAACTTCTGAATATGGTTTTCATAAGGGGTTCGAATGTAGGCTTGTAAATCGACTAACCCTTTTAGAACATCTCTGCAGATATAAGGATTTTCTTCCATGGCTCTTCTGAGGGAGGCAAATCGGGGAAGGGGAATGGAATGGTAGGGGACCAAAGGTGTCCCAGCTATGGGAGGGGGAGAAGAAGTGTCCAGAAGGAGGACTTCAGGGTCGGTCTGAGTGGCTTGCTCAGAGAAAGTGGGGAGTGGTGAAGGGGATGCAACCAGAGGGACTTCAGGTTCAGTTTCGGTTGCATGGGCAGTAGTGGTGGGGGTGGGCAGATCAACCAATACTACCTCTGGTTCAGTTTTGGTAGCATGGGAATCAACAATAGGTAAAGGGGTAATGGTGGTTGTGTGGGATGTGGAGGCTAAGGTTTGGAGCAAGTCATTGGTCACAGACTGGTTGTCTGTGTTGATTTGGAGTTGGGCTTGGATGGATTGGAGGTAGGCAAGTATTTGGGTAATAGAGGCAGGTGGGGGAGAGGTGGGCATAGCAGGGACTGGTACAACTGAAGTGGAGGGTGGAGGTGCAATGGCTGTAAAGGGAGAAGTAGGTAAGTGGGTGAAATGATGAGGGTCAGGTATAGGGGTAGGTTCAAGTCCTATGTTTTCAAAAATTGATCCCACTAAGGAAGAATAAGCCTCAGTAGTGAAAGGCTGTGTCTGTGTGTGTGGGATACTCAATGAATGAGGGAATTTGAGGGGCTTTGGAGCAGAGGAGTGCAGGGAGATGGGGCAATAAAGTCTGGAGCTAAATCATGGGCATTGGTGGGAGAAATTGGTGGGGTGAGTGTGGTTGGAGTGGTTGGTGTAGAGGGGGAATCTATAATTGGAATAATGGAGGGTACGGGAGATGGGACCGCTAGGATAGGTGAAGTGGCTGGGGCTGGTAGAGGGGAGGCGGGTGAAAGGCCAACTTCCTCAAGAATTGGTGCAGCTGAAGAGCTAGTCACCATGGGAAGGAAAGTTTTTTCAAAGAAGTGGTGCAAATAAGAGCTGGTCACCACAGAGGCTGCAAACTGGTTCTAAGGGAACTGAGGCGAAGGTTCATTCCACATTCAGTCAGTGCAGGTTCACCTTCCTCTCTCATCCTTCTCAGCATGGCTTAGCTTGTAGTCCATGCCTTTTTCCCAAAAGTGTGAGGAGCAATGACTTCAAATGGTTCCTCATTATCAATGTCAAACTTGGCTCTGAGGAGGGCTGTGATCAATCTACCAAATGGGAGGCCAGCTAATTTCTGCTCCTTTTTCAACTTGGCACTAATATCAGCCATGGCTTCAAAAATTAACATAGGGGCATTGAAAAACTGCCCCTTAGAAAAGTGAAAGAGCGCCTCCAAAATTGGTGTTCTCCTCTCTGGTCGTGCGGTGACATAAAAACTTCCCCTCAAAATGGAGTCCATCAATAGAAATTAGGGGGCTAGGTCTCTCCTCATGATGGACTGTCCAGTGCCCACGATTCCTTGGGTTAAATGTGTAGCCATTTCTCTAAAGGAGGCTGTCGAGCACCAATGGACGAAGGATCAAATTGGAAGGTATCCCCAAAGCATTCCTATGTCTTCAAATGTGACCGTTTGATCGCAATCATCAATAAAGATAACGTGGTAGGGACATCAACATCTCTTCGGTGACCTTGATTAGGTTTTGGTACCATAACTTCACCATTCGTGGGTAAATTTTCTCCAAAGGGGTAAGGATATTGCTTAGTGAGGCTTCCCTTATGTATCTTAAAGATAACAAGCAATCCGGTTTGTTGACGAAAAAAGTTTCGTCCACAATCAGCTCAGGAATTAGCTTCTGAGTTTCAATGAATGGATTTGGTAGTTCCAAATGTATAGGCAGAGGAGGAAGCTCAGGCTCAGGGCTAGCAGCAGCAGGGGTGGGTTCCTCATGTCGAACTTTCTTTCCTTTCTCCACCCTATCCGCTTTATCCATAGATAGTTTTCTTTTGGCTGAAGTTTTGGCTTTTCCCTTTGGGGTAGGTTTGCTAACTTTCTTAGCAGAGGATTTTGGGAACATGGCGATAGCGATTTCTGCTTTTCCCATTCGAAATTGATGTATGAAAATGCCCACAACAGATGCTGACACAAATTGAAAATTTTCAAATGATAAACAGAGAGAATGTGCAGAGAAATACCGAGATCTAGGGTTTTTACTTGAATGAATTATTTTCTTGCAGAAATCCCCCAGACTAGAAGCTAAAATCCTTCTCTGAAAACTCAAATGATCGAACAAAGGTGAAGAAAAATGTAGCAAGCTTCTCAAATCGCGCAAGGAAAGAACGAAATAGGGTTTCTGTGGAACAGGTCGCTCTGCAGAAAGATTTCGAATATGAAACCCCTACTTCGAAAGGGTTTAAATATACTCAGAGTTAATTTCGCAAAGTTCTTTATAAGTTTTCGAAAAGTTCCAAAATAGACCTTTTGACAATGGCGAATGGCATCAGTACCATTCGAAAAGTTAATAGCTTCAGAAACATCTTTTCGAAAAGAAAATAGCTTCAGAACTATCTTTTCGAAAAGAAAATAGCTTCAGAACCAACTATTCGAAAAGCAAATCCTTGCTTTCGAGCAGTTCGTTACAAATCCAGAGTCTTTTCGAAAAGTAATTTGAACTTTGCGAAAAGATAATTATTACTTTGCGACTTAACTTGGAGCATATTTAAACCATGCGAAAAGAGACAAATCATGAATAAAAATAGAAACAAAGAAACTAAGCAAAAACTATGAAATAAAACATAATGTACAGTTATCCACCATCAGATTTTTGGAGGTTCGTGATGACAGATGGGCAGCACAGGCTCCTGGGTATTTTCAATGCATGGTTTGAGCCTCTGACCATTTACTTTCAGGATTCTTCCATTACTTGGATCAGGGTCAATGAATGACAGTGTATGGCCCTTCCCATCTGGATCTCAGCTTTCCTGGGAAAAACTTGAGTTTTGAGTTAAATAACCCTACCTTAGAGCCAGCTATGAATTCTTTTCTCAATAAATTTTTATCATGGAAAGTTTTGACTTTCTCTTTGTAAAATCTTGAATTTGTGTATGCATCCATTCTCAGCTCCTCCTCCAACTCAAAGAAGTTGCGCTCGTGATTACCAGCAGTAGTTAGATCCATGTTTAATGTTTTAATGGCCCAAAAGGCTTTATATTCTAACTCTACTGGTAAATGGCATGCTTTGCCATAGACCAACCTGAATGGGGACATGCCAATTGGGGTTTTATAGGCTGTCCTGTATGCCCATAATGCATCATTCAGCTTAAAGGACCAATCCTTTCTGTCCTTCTTCACAGTCTTTTCCAAAATATGTTTGATTTCTCTATTGGAAATCTCCACTTGTCCACTGGTTTGTGGATGATATGGAGTCGCTACTCTATGAGTCACAGAGTATTTTTTTAATAAAGTTTCAAAATGTTTATTACAAAAATGGCTTCCCCCATCACTAATAATGGCTCTGGGAAAACCAAACCTGGAAAAAATGTGATCCTTAAGAAATTTAAGAACCACTTTGTGATCGTTTGTTTTAGTGGTTGTGGCTTCAATCCATTTGGATACATAATCCACAGCTACTAAAATAAAATTATTCCCATTGGAAGGAGGAAAGGGACCCATGAAGTCTATCCCCCAAACATCAAACAACTCAACTACCAAAATAGGTCAGAAGGCATTGAGTTTCTCTTGATTTTTGGCAAGACTTCCAATGCTGCAGAGCATCTTTGAAAAGTGTAGGCCAATAAAATCCGCACTGCAAAACCTTTACAGCAGTTTTGTTTCTACTAAAATGACCTCCACAAGCCTGTTCATGACACATAGAAAGTATTCTATGAAATTCTTGGTGAGGGACACATTTTCTTATTATTTGGTCTGCACAACTCTTAAACAGATAAGGATCTTCCCAGATGAAATGTTTAACCTTTGAGAAGAAAAGATCTTTATCCATTCTATTCCAATGTTGAGGAATTCTTCCAGTAGCCAAAAAATTGACTATGTTTGCAAACCAAGGAGTGTGTACACTAATGGCAAAAAGTTGCTCATCAGGGAAAGATTCATTGATAGGCAGCCTATCAATCTCAGCAGTTAAAATTCTAGACAGGTGATCAGCCACCACATTCTCCACCTTTTTATCTTTGATCCAGAATCAAATTCCTGTAATAGGAGATTCCACCTGATTAATCTTGGTTTGGTGTCCTTCTTAGACAGAAGGTATTTCAAAGCAGAGTGGTCAGTGAACACCACTATTTGTGAACCCAAGACATATGACCTGAATTTTTCTAAAGCAAAAACAATTGCTAGCAGCTCCTTCTCAGTTGTTGTGTAATTGAGTTGTGCATCAATCATTGATCTACTGGCATAAGCTATGACATGAGGCAGCTTTTCTTTTCTCTGTCCAAGGACAGCTCCCAAAGCATAATCTGATGCATCACACATCAGTTCAAAAGGTAATGAATAATCTGGAGACTGCAATATTGGAGCTAAAATCAAACAGTTTTTTAGGAATTCAAAAGCCTTCATGCATTCATTATTGAAAACAAAAGGGACATCTTGACACAGCAAATGACAAAGAGGTTTGGTTATTTTACTGAAGTCCTTAATGAACCTTCTGTAAAATCCAGCATGTCCTAGAAAACTTCTGATTTGTTTAATAGTTTTGGGAGGTGGTAAATGTGCAATTAAATCAATTTTTGCTCTGTCCACCTCAATGCCCTTGTGAGAAACAACATGGCCAAGGACAATGCCTTGGGTGACCATGAAATGGCTCTTTTCCCAGCTCAAAACTAGATTGGTTTCTTCACATCTCTGTAATACCAATTTGAGATGATGTAAACACTGGAAAAAACTATCTCCATAGATTGAAAAATCATCCATGAAAATCTCCATAAATTGGTCAATCATATCAGAAAAAATGGAATGCATGCATCTTTGAAAGGTAGCAGGAGCATTACAAAGACCAAAAGGCATTCTCCTATAGGCAAAAGTGCCAAAAGGGCAAGTGAATGTGGTCTTTTCCTGATCTTGTGGGTACACAAGAATCTGGTTGTACCCAGAGTACCCATCAAGAAAACAGTAATAAGCTTTTCCTGCTAGCTTATCTAAAATCTGATCAATGAATGGGAGGGGAAAATGGTCTTTTCTGGTCATTGCATTTAATTTTCTGTAATCAATACAGACTCTCCACCCAGTTGTTTGTCTGGTTGACATAAGCTCACCAGAATCTAAGGTTACAGCAGTGATCCCAGATTTCTTAGGTACCACCTGTGTAGGTGCCACCCAAGCTGAATCTGAAATGGGGTAAATGACCCTTGCATCCAACAACTTAACAACCTCTTTCATGACCACTTCTTGCATATGAGGGTTCAGCCTCCTTTGCATTTTCCTAGAAGGCTTTGCATATTCTTCCAAATGGATTTTGTGCATGCAAACAGCTGGACTGATTCCTCCCAAATCAGCAATAGTCCAGCCAATTGCCCTTCTATGTTCTTTCAAAACAACCAACAGCTCTTCCTCTTGCTCCTTTGTGAGGGAGGAAGAAATAATTGCAGGCAATGATTTATGATTTCCTAAAAACACATATTTCAAATTTTCTGGCAGCTGTTTTAGTTCTAAATCAGGTGGGCTGAGAAAAGAAGGTAACAAAGGTACCTTAGCTGTTTGTGGAAGGGGAAGAGTAGCAGGCTTCCAAGAAGAGAAACTTGCTGATTGATTATGCGTTTCTTGCACAACATTTATTTCCTCAGAACTTGAGATACAAATTGTTTCTTCTTTAGAATTTCCCCAAGCATCTTTAACATCTGTGGTGAAATCTTCACACTGCAGAAACTGTTGTAAAGTCCCTTCTACAAGTTCATCCAATAGATCAACATGAAAACATTCTTCAGAGCTGAATTGAGGCTGTGTGACTGCATTATAAACATTTAATTTTACCTTCATGTTTCCAAAAGAGACTTCCATAATACTAGACCTGCATTGAATTCAAGCATTTGCTGTAGCTAGGAATGGTCTTCCCAAAATGACAGGGATGGAAGTTTGGCTTTTGGTTGGTTCCATGTCCAAAACTAGAAAATCAGCAGGATAGAAAAATTTATCTACTCCTACCAATACATCTTCAATCATTCCAACTGGCTTCTTTTCAGATCTGTCTGCTAGTTGTAACACCACATGAGTGGGTTTTAATTCTCCCAAACCTAGTTTCTCATATACAGAATATGGAAGTAGGTTGACACTAGCACCCAGATCTAATAAAGCCTTTTCAATGGTATGTTCCCCAATAATGCAAGGGATTGTGGGGATTCCAGGATCTTGAAGTTTAGGAGGTGTGGCAATGGATAACACCTGATTAATTCTTTCCACAGCAAAGACCTTCTTGGACAACTGTATCCTAGACTGTCTTTTGTGAGTGCAAACATCTTTCAAAAATTTTGCATATGCTGGAATTTGTTTGATTGCCTCAAGCAAAGGTAGATTTATCTTAACTTGCTTAAAAGTCTCCATCATTTCATCTATTTTTGTGTTCCCTTTATCAAAAGGGGATACAGATTTCATTGCATGAGGAAATGGTAAATGAGGAACTAATCCTTCATCTACAGCTTTGGAAGCATTTTCAGAAACTTTTTGAATTTTTTGTTTTTCATTTTTTTGATTTTTTTGAGGTCCATCAGTACCCCCACTGCTATCATTATGCTGCTCTTGCTGCATATCTTTATCATTTTCCTTATTTTTTTCTTCTTCAGTACCCACTTTGTTATTTATAACTCTTCCACTTCTCAAAGTGGTGACAGTTTTTACTTCTTCATATGAATTGGAAGCTTCTCCAACCATGAACTATCCTTTGGGATTGTTCAAAGGTTGGTTGGGTAACTTTCCTTTCTCTCTTTTTGCCAAAGTATTTGAAAGCTGCCCCAATGTTTCTTCAATCTTCTTTATGCTCTGGCTGTGAAAATTCATAGTCTGAGTTAAAGATCCTAAATTCTGGAGTGAATTCAGGACTTGATCTTCAAAAGAAGGGGACCTGGAAGGGGTTTGAACTGGGGCAGATTGCTGCACAGGTTGTTGTGGAATGGGCTGCTGAAAATTTTGTTTGGCATAAAAATTTTGCTGATAAGGCTGTGCAGTTTTGAAAGGCATTTGGTTCTTTGGTTGTTGCTGCTATTGTGATTGATAATTCCCTTGGTTCCACCTCAAATTAGGGTGTCCTCTCCATGGATATTCATTTGACTGCATCTGTCCAAATGATTGAGCAGCATGAGCTTGTTCCACCATTAAATCTGGGAACTGTGGTGCAACAGGACATTGGCCAATTGAATCAGTAGGGGACTGGCATATCAGACATGCCTCCTCTTCTCTTGCAACATTTGGATTTTTAAGTGAGTCCATCAATCTATCAAACTTTGTGGTTAAATTGTCCATCTTTCTTTCCAACTCATTTACCTCATAAATCTTCCCTTTGGTGGGTTGCTGATTGCTCAACCTAGCAGGATTTTCAGTATCTCTTGACAGAGATTCCTGTTGAGTTGAGTTTTCACCAATTACTTCAAATAAGTCCCAAACCTCCTCAACTATTTTTTGCAAGTAAGTGCCTCCACAGGAGGCATCCACCATATTTTTGCCTTTTTGATCAATTCCTTGATAGAAGCTTTGAACCAGCTGCCATCTGGGAATTTGATGATGAGGACATTGCCTTAAAAGTTCCTTAAATCGTTCCCATGCTTAATGGAAAGTTTCAGTTGAGTTTTGTGAGAAAGAAATGATACTTTGTCTCAATTGGCTTATTTTAGTCATTGGGAAATATTTGGCTAAAAATTGACACTGTAAATCATTCCAAGAGGTGATACTATTTGGTGCTAACATAGATAACCATGCTCTAGCTTTATCCTTTAATGAAAAAGGAAAGAGCCTAAGCTTGGTTGCTTCTGGACCAAGTCCAGCTATGTTGAATGTGGTGCAAAGAGCCAAGAATTCATCCACATGTTTGTATGGACCTTGCTTACTCAACCCATGGAAGGAAGGAAGCATTTGGATAGTCGATGATTTGATCTCATAATTTCCTTCAACAGTAGGAAATTGAATGCAAAAGGGAGAATTATAAGTACCAGGTGCAAAGTAATCCCTCAAAAGTCGAGGTTCTTCACCCATAGTAGCAGAATTCTGTGTTGTTTGTTTGGTTCATAGTAGCCTTTCAACTTCTAAATTCAGTGGGACAATCACAGGGCTGAGAGTCCTCCTACCAAACATACAACTCAGAATAAAAAATCTGATTATTCACAGCAAACCTTCAGAATTTCTTTTTAAGTAGTTTCCCTTCTTCAAAAATTGGACATGAATAACTGAACAGGTATAAACAATAGAATAGTTTAGTACTGATACAAAAAAAAATGAAAACTTAGGTCTACCTATTTTAGAACAAATTCTCCGGCAACGGCGCTAAAAACTTGTTGTTGCTTCTTAGTGTGCTTGATTTATGTGTGTTTTGAAAACAGGTTTGCAACTGCTAAATTATATTGAATCTAGAATATTAAAAAGAGTAAAGAAATATCAGCACAGGTAGAAGTGAATTAGCCTGCAAGATCAGGGCCAATTGTAGCAAGTTTTAAATGTAAGTGAGTGAAAGATCGTCCACAGAGAATTTGTCTAAAATGCAAGATAAACCTCCAGATCTGAGATACCAAATCTGGCCTCTTATCCTATCTAGAAAGCACATAAGATGGGAGGTTGAATTTGTAACATTAACTAAATGATAAAAGTAAAAGTTAAACTAAATGATCCAGATCCGAGTTGGGGGAACGTTTGAGGTAAACTTATAAAAAATGGAGAAGTAATATCTAACTTTGATTTGGTCCTTGAAATCTAATCAGAATGACTGCAGCTCAACTGAGAGATGATCCAATCTTCATTTGGCTACAAGCGCAGATGTAAGAGAAATAAATCTAATTTAAGGATTAGGTTTAAGCTTATGGCTATGGTCTGTCCACTTTAATGGCCACAAACCATCCAATAGTCTTTAATCCAAAGCCTTAGTTTAGAACAAGAAGCATCACTACAAATGTTGTGAGAGATTAGGTTACCAACACTAATTCTCACAGGATTAATGAATCAAGGGAAGTTGCATGAAAAACAGTAAATCTAAAGGAGTCTAATGCAATAAGGAGATCAGAGGGAACCCTTAACATGAGTCCAATGGAGAATATACGGTTTACAGAAACCTTTTCAAATCCACCATTACAATTACAGAGCACAGCTTAAACAACTCTCAGATTTGTAGTCTTGAATACAACTCTCTTTTGAATTACAAAAATATCTCACAGCTCTCAATTGCAAGTAAAAGTGAAGCTATTACAGGGATTTCAGACAAACTCAAAATCTGGATGCCCAAATTGGGCAAATGGTTCGTCTATTTATAGTTTTCCCTAAGTCTAGCTCAGATGTGTATCAACCAATCAGAGGTGCTCAGATCTGTATTGACCAATGGTGGTCGAGCACGAGGATCCAGATCTGTTCTGGCCAATCAGAATTCCTTGATCTGGTTCAACCAATCAGGTGAAAAAGGCATCAATTTTGTTATGCATTTTGAAAGTCTGTTAGAGTTTCTAGAAGTTCCCGCCAAGTTATTTCATCTCTGGGTGCTCACATGGGGTGGAATATGCCTTCGCTTCATGCTTAGAATCCTCTGGAATGTCTCTAGGTTTTTAAATGCATTGGGACGCGTGAAACAGATTACTGAATTGCCCTTGCAAAAGCTGGGAATCTCCAGAATACCTTTTCGCATAGCTTAGGGGACTTTTCGCAAGGTGTTGTAACTCCTGAAGCTCTTTTCGCAATGTTCTGGTTCTGTTCGAATTGAGTTTTCTTCTTTTCGAAAAGGTCAATCATCTCTTCGAAGAGTTCAGATGCTCTTTGAACGCTAAGCCTGGAGTTTTTGTTCTTTTCGCAAAGTTTCAGGTTCTTTGCGAACAGTTCAGGTTCATTGCGAAAAGTACTCTGTAGTGCATTTTTCTGTTCGAATTGCTCCATACTTCTTTTCTGGGTTGAGACCAGGTCTTTGCCTCTTCAATTCAGACCTTTCAACAGCTAGTGAGGTTGTTTCTTCTCTTTCTTCCTTTGGATTGACATGGATTGTCATCTTTTTGGCACTTTTAAGCTGCTTTTATGGTTAAGCCTGTCTTTATTGTTAGCTGCAACACCAGCACTTAAAACACTTATTTAGTTCTCTCAAAGGTCTATCAAGGCCCAAATTAAGGGGTGAAAAATGGTATTTTCCAGTTCTCAACAGCTGTGCAACAATACAATGTCCACCTATGAGAGTGAACAACCTTCTAAGCCAATTCTTACCTCGCGAGGACTCTACAAACCACACAAAAGAATTAATGAGCAAAAGGCAGCCTTGCGAAGCTCGGGCTCTCCACTTCCTAATCTTAACTCAAGAACCTTTTGGGAATTTCTCTAGTCTAGGGCACACATCCTGAAGCCCTGATCTCAAGGCACACATCCCAAGGCATCCAAGGATTGTAACAGTGTCACATCTACCCTAGGAAATTAGGGTTACTCTTATGTTGGCTAAGGCATTAGGACTAAGTATTTAAGATGTACATTATAACTTAGAATTGATCATCTCTCCTTCAACCTCTGTCTGTGGTGAGCTCGAGAAGACTAGGGATAGGGTTTGATCACCTCTTTTTCTATTTTTTTTTCTCTCTTAGCTTAGTACTTGCTGGCTACATCCTTTATAAGCAATTAGGTCTAGTTTTGTTAGTTTTGTAATGGGTCTTGTAACTTTTGAGATTTTGTGAAGAGCTATTATGCACACGGCTGCTGCCTTGAGAAATCTCATTGTGAGTACTTTTTATCAATGAAATTTACACTTTAATTGTTCATTTAATCTGTTATTTTTTTATTTGCCCATAGTTTTGTTCGAGCTAAGCATGCATTTTGGATTTGAGCTGAATTGAAAGGCCCATGGAAGCTTGAGTTTGTAGCCCTAGAACCATGGTGGCAGCAGCAATTTATATGTTCCTTCTTAGACCTCTGTGGTGTGGATAACCTCTATGGATGGCCTGTGACCATTTAAGTGGACAGACTATACCCCTAGGGTGATTCCAAGCCATAGATCTAAGAAGGATTCTTCAGCTCTGCACTTGAGCTTGTAGCCTAGTGAGAGGTTGTTGCAGGAACAATCTCCCCTCTATTTTACTTGACCAATATCAGATGTTAAATCTGATTTCTCTATAGTGATTGCAGACTTGTGAGCTATGCCATTGCTGGTCCTTTGAAGCAATGACCAACTGTATTTATGCCCCCAAATAGCCCTTGAACAACTATGGACTTCACTAGTTTTTCAAGAACTATTTTCTCCCATGGATGCTTGAGCTTGTAGCCTGGCATACCTGGTGTCTGCAATAGTTTTACTGATCTAATCTGATCCATTGGGTGGAGGACATCTATTGGATAGCCTGTGACCATTTAAGTGGATAGGTTATAGCCTTAAGACTAGTCTACTCCTTTGGATCAAATTGGTTTTTTGACTTAGTCCATGAGGTTTGATCCTCTCTATTGGATAGTCTATGATCATTGAAGTGGATAGGTTATAGCCTTAAGAGATCAGGTCAAACCATAAGGGTTGAGTTGGATACCTCTTCCTTGCAGATGAGCTTGTAGCCATCTGAGAAATTACTGCAGAGACAGACCAAAGTATGAGTTACATAGTTGATGTAACCCTAGCTTAACTGCTTACTTCTCATCGTTTTATCTTTATTTTAACACACACCATCACCACCTTCTTCATGACCCTTTCTTTAGGATAGGACTGCACTTTATTTCTCTTCTTTTAGTGTTAATTTAGTGTAGTTGTGACACCCAACTCCCTTTCTTTAGGATTGTCAGATATGTAGCCAGATCTGGAGACCTACTAATATAACCCATTTTAGGTTCTAGATCAATTTCTTTGTGGGAAAAACTGTTACTTACTTAAAACTTGCTACAATAGCCCTGTATCTTGCAGGTCTGTGACTTGGTTTTGTGCTGTATTCATTACCCATTTTTTTTAATTTTGATTTGCTTCCTTTATTTTGTCTTTATTATTTTTTATAATAAAAAGAGGCAGCAGAAACCTACCCAACAGGTTTTTTGCACCGTTGCCGAGGATATTGATCTTTTTAGTATACTTGAGTTGTATTATACTTTAGCCTAAATAATTCTTTGTAGTTGGGCCTTGAATAGAATAAAAAGTACTATTAATTTTTATGGAATTTTGCATAATTGGACAACAGCAGTAGGGAAAATTTAGAGCTGTAGCTGGAGTTTAGCTAGATCTGCTTGCATTTCTTTTGCCCTAAATCTCAGTCCACTTGTGTTGAATTCCTTGTCATTAGTTAAGTTGTAAATCTGTTTAGTTGTTAATTTTGTTTGAAAATTTTTTATGTGCTGTGAGCATCTTCTTTACCTGCTAATTTTGTGCGTGTATGCTTGGAAGAAGATCCCTTAACCTTGAGTTGGAACCTCTAAACCCTGAGGTTGAAAGGGTCCTTAGACCAAGAAACATCACACAAGGCCCTACTGTTGAAATTGAGCCAGCTGTCATGGCTGAGAGGCAAAGAACTTTGAAGGAATACAATGCACCTGGGAATTACATATCTCCCTTTTGAATACAATTCCCTTTAGTTGAGGGAAACTACAAAATCAAGTCCTCTACCATTAACATGCTGCCATCTTTTCATGGGCTCTGTAAGGAAGATCCTTACAAGCATACTGATCAATTTTTGACACTTTGCACCGCATTCAATATTGCTGGCCTGGGACTTGAAGCCACCAAACTGAGGCTTTTTCCTTTTTCCCTGAAGGATAAAGCCAACAACTGGATCTCTAAGCTCCCAGGTAATAGCATTCAAACATGGACTGACCTCCAAAGCTAATTTCTGGCTAAATTCTTTCTCATGAATAAAACTAGTTAGATGAGGGCAAACATATTGTCATTCACTCAGTCTTCAACTGAAGAGTTTGATGAGGAATGGGAGAGATTTCAAGAAATGTTAAAATAATGTCCCCACCACCAAATTCCACAGTGGAAACTTGTGCAAGTATTTTACCAAGGAATTAATTCCAAAAGTAGGGATATGATGGATGCCTCTTGTGGTGATAGTTACCTCGACAAGATAACTAATGAGGCATGGGAGTTATTTGACATTATTGGTGAGAATTCCATGCAACATGAGTCACTGTCTCGCAATGACAGTCAAACCCCAGCTAAGTTGGTGAAAGAGTCCACCCCTAGAGGTGGAATGTATGAAGTTAAGGTGTAAAGTTATTTGAAAAGGAAGGTGGACAATATGAGTTTAAAGTTTGACAAATTAATGAATATGATGCAGCCTAGGATGGTTGCATAAGTGGAAGAGGCATGTTTGATATGCCAATCTCCCACACATTCACTTCAAGATTGTCCATCAGCCAACCAAGTCTATGATTTAGTTATGGAGTATGCCAATGTTGCCCAAGCATTTGGGCAGCAACTTTCTAGGTACACATGGAGAAACCACCAAATTTGATGTGAAGACAAGATACATACCCTTAGCCCTAGCAGCAGCAGCTAGCAGCTCCATAAAGACCTCAACACTAATTTAACCAAGGTTATCCACCAAGGCAGAATTTTCAGTTGCCTGCCCCACAGCCCAATCAGTTGGTCCTGCCCCCACAACAGCTCAGATCCTCTTCCTTTGAAGAGCAAATGCTAGCATCCATGCAGAATTTGGGGAACTTGGTTCAAATTGTGAACTGTCATGGGCAAAGCATTAAAAAAATAGAGGACTAGCTGGATCAAATCTATAATGCTTTGAGAAGGAGAGTGGAGGGCAACCCTAAAGGACAGTACATGATTGGAGAAGCATCCTCTACCCATGAGGAGGCTAATGCAATCACTAGCCTAAGGAGTGGTGGGGTGGTTGATCATTTAGTGGGTAGAGCAGCTGAGGAGGTCATAGAGAGTGAAAATGAAAGAAATGTGAGTGTTGAAGAACCAAAAAAGTTATCGTCTGCTATGGATCAGTAAGGGCAAAATAAAGGGGCTAATGATGAGCCCCAACAGTAAACAATAAATGAAGAAAAAAGAAAAATAAAAATTTGACCATGATGTGGTTAGGAATGCAGCTGTGGCACATCAATCCCACAGCTGCCATTTCCTCATGCACTTGCTGGCCCATATCCATTTGATAAGGGGAATGTTCAAATGGAGGAAATGATGGAGACCTTCACGTAGGTCAAGATCAATTTGCCCTTACTTGATGCTATAAAACAGGTCCCTGCCTATGCTAAATTCTTAAAGGACATGTTCCCTTTACATCCACACCAACCTCTCTGCGAAGGATGTGCTTTTGTGCTACAAAATCACAAACCAAGAGAGGAAATGTCGTCCGCACCACCAGGGAATATCCAGACCAGACCACCCTCAGTAGAAGAAGATGAACCAGAAGGCTACCTAGCTGACACAATGGATGAGATGATTCACATGATAGAAGAGGCTGAAACATTGACCGCACCACCGCCTTCATCGCTCATTCAGAAGATCACGCCGGAGAAAGACTACAAAAAAATTGCCAAATTCAGAACAAATCCACGCCATCCAAAGGCTCGCACGAACTGCTCCAGCGGCCGCCACTCTCCCCCAATTAAGGGAAGAACCCCGTTAGTTCCTCTCTAGGAAACCGACCCTGTATCCTACTTATTATCAAAAATAAAAAAGTAGAAAATCCAAAAACACTTAAAAATCTAAAAATTGAAAACGTAAAAAAATTAGAAAAATTCAAAAAAGAGGGACCCCTTAATCCCAGACCCATCTAGCATCCAACAAAGAGACTTTTCTCTTCAGGCTACGAGTGAGGGTTAAGCCAACAAACTCAAGGAGGAATCAACTGATTTACCTGCACAAAGTCATTCCACTACTTTCGACACCACGGAGCCACTCCTTGATCCATCTCGATGCAACCCTACCGTTTCTCCCTCATGAGAGCGCAAGGCGTCTCAACGAAAAAACAAGCCAGTAATTATACTTGACGAGATTCTCTATGACTTCGAGAGGAGGATGAACAGCTTCGATCTGAACCTCACCAAAGATATCGCGGTCATCAATTGCACCAATGAAGGGTTAACTCTCACAAAACTAACCCCCTAGTGTAGCAATCTTGCAATCTATGAAATTACTAATGACAGAGAAAGAGGACCAATTACTGAGAAAACACACAACTTCCAATGGGTCATCAAGCGCTTCGACGAGCAAACCTAGGCCGTAGCTGAACCTATAGAAGAAATCAATTTTAAAACTGAGGAAAAGCCAATGAAATTATTGATCAGTGCGACTCTTAGCCCTAAGGAACGACAATAGATTATCCAAGTCATCCAAGATTACCTCAGCTCCTTCACATGGTCCTATGAAGACATCGTCTAGTCCTGGAGCCCGATGCTAAGCCCGTCAAGCAGAAGCTAAGGAGAATGCACCCGCAAATTTTGCTATAAGTCAAAGAGGAGGTCGACAAGCTGCACAATGCCAAATTCATTCGAGTCGTGCTCTACCCTAATTGGGTTGCAAACATAGTACCCGTTGCTAAGAAAGACAGTAGGGTACAAGTATGTATCAATTTTTGAAACCTCAACCAGGCCCAAAAGATGACTTCCCTCTACCTCATATTGACACTTTGGTCGACAATACTGTGGGACATGAGATGTTATCCTTCATGGATGGCTTCTCCGGATATAATCAGATTAAGCTAGCGTAACCTGACTAAGAGAAGACTTCATTCACCACAACATGGGGAACTTATTGCTATGTCATCATGCCTTTTGACCTAAAGAATACAGGCATAACATATTAACACGCCATGCACATGTGTGTAGAAGTCTACATCGATGACATATTAGTGAAGTCACAAACGCGAGCAGGGCATGCTGAAGCACTTCGAATGGTGCTAGAACAATCCGAGAAGTATCAACTAAAGATAAATCCAAAGAAATGCATATTCGAATTCACCTCTAGAAAATTACTGGGATTCATAGTCAGCAAGCGAGGAATCAAAGTCGATTCGATGAAAGTCAAAGCCATTATCGAGATGCCACCCCCCAACAATATCAAAGAATTATGAGGCCTGATAGGAAGACTGTAATTCATCAGGAGATTCATCTCTCAACACTCAGATTGATGCGACCCTTTCTACAGATTACTCAAAAGAGTCGAGCACATATGGGACGACCAATGTCAGGAAGCCTTTGATAACATCAAGAATTACCTCCTCAATCCTTCGATACTATCTCCATGAATCTCGAGAAGCCCTTGATCCTCTATGTCTCAGCCAATGATAAAGTAATGGGGGTGATCCTAGGACAACATGATGAAGATGGGAAGAAGGAGAAGGCCATCTACTACTTCAGCAGAACGATGGTTGAGTACGAGCATAAATACACCGCAATGGAGATGACTTGCTAAACACTAGTATGGGCTTCAACAAAACTATGACACTACTTTGGAGCTCACAAAATAATGGTATTTGCATGCATGGATCCTTTGAAGTACATATTTGAGAAGCCTGCCACATCTATAAAGATTGCTCGGTGGCGCATGCTACTATAGGAATTTGACATCACCTATGTCACGTAGAACTCAATCAAAGGATAAGCAATCACTGATTACCTCGCCAATCTTCTAATCTTCAGTAATGAGCCAGTACATACAGACTTCCCTGATGAAGACCTACTCTCACTACAAGAGGAGGAACCCGGCCAAACCTCATGGACCTTATACTTCAATGGAGCCCTTAATCAGAAAGGGGAAGGCATCAGAATAGTCCTACTAAGCCCATAAGGAGTCATAGTCATCATACATAAAGCCTTTCAACTCGACTTCCAAGTCACTAACAATGTTGCAGAATACGAAACCTTTATTGCCAAACTACGAGCAATGCTATAGTTGAGTATCAAGCAGCTGAAGACCATCGGCGACTCCAAGCTTGTGATTTCATAAGTGATTGGAGAATGGAAGACGAAAGAAAGAAAACTGATGACATATCTAGTGACTACCTAGTTTCTAATAAAGAAGTTTGAGAGGATTTCCTTCATGCATATTCCAAGATTAGAGAACGAGTTGGCAGACTCTCTCTCTATACTAGCCTCAGTCACACAAATACCAATCGAATAAAGCACCAAGTCATTCATCATCGAGAAACTTAGCGTGCCTGTGCATGAAGTAGCTTGGAAAGTTAAACCAAAACTACCAATTCTCCCGAAGACCATGAAGCAAGAGGAAGCAATCTCCAACCGATGACGGACAACCATGGTACCATGACGTCTGAAATTTTCTAAAGCACCAGTATATCCTTCCTTACGCAACAAGGATAAAATGAAAGACTATAAGGAACAGATGGGCTAAATACTGCATCCTAAGAGAGGTACTTGATCAGTCACAGAATATACCATTTTATTACCCTTAACTTAGTGACGCTAGGACTTAGTTTGCTACTAACAAGATGATGATGTGTAGATATTAAATAAAAATAGTAAAAGAGAGTCAAAGTATTAATATTCATCAAAATAAACTCAAAAAGCAGTAAAAAGACGATTGAGTGTATAAAGACGATTCGCCACCTATTGAAGACTGAGAATCCTATTTTACAATTGAGCGCTAATACTGAAGCCAAAGAAGAGAAAAATGAGAAATCGTAATTTACGATTCTTCAGAAAGTGAAAAAAGAGTAAAAGGCGATACAGAAGAAAGGCAAAAAATTATAATTTAGAGAATTATCTACTGAGAAAGTTATGAAAGATAGAAAATCGTGATTTATGATTTTCTAAGAAAGAGAAGAAAAAAAAGATAATCGTGAATTACGATTACAATTATAGAAGCTTTCCTATTGTTGCTGATCACGTGAGAATTGCCTTCGTCAAAAATAGAATTAGAAGAACTCTTTAATTAGAAGTTTGGCTAATCACGGATCTGAGAGATTGATGAAGAAGAATCTTAAAAGGATTGTGCTACTGTTATCAAGGAAAGAAATTCAGAACACATCAAACATATGAAAGAAAGGAAGAATAAAAATTAGGAATTAAAGTTATATTAGGAATCTTTTACTTTAGTAGTTTCTTTTATTAGAATTAGATCTCTAGAAACCGACTCCTTATGATCTATAAATAAGAGGGCTCGACATAGGAATAATCATCGAAGAATTTCACAGCATCAATTGACAATTGAGGTCCGTGTTTTCTCCCGATCAAAGTAGTTTAAGATTTATAAAGTAACATTGTCCACAGTTCTCTGAGGTCTTGCCTGACAACCAAGGCTGAGGAAGTTGAAAGATAAACCTTTTGGATGGTTCTACTTTAGCTTTCTAGTTTAGATTTTATTTTATTTTTAATTTAGATTTTATATGCTTTATAAACATCTTCAAATTTTTATTTGAATTGATGACTTAGGTTAAAGTTTACAAATTAGTGCAACGGTTTTACTTTTCCATCTTCAATTTTCTCGAATTTGATTGACGCCCAAATTTTAGGAGATCGTTGATTAGATTAAATCTGTGTTGAAGAATTTTAGTTTTTGATTGACGACCAAATTCTGGAAGGCTACAATATGGTGTAATGGTATTTTAAATTTGTAAACATCCAAAACCTGAAGGTTGAGATTGACAACCTCAATCTGAAGGAGGATTAGGATTTATTTTTATGCAATTAGATTAAGAAAACCCATTCTTTTATTCATATTTCTCCAGTAGTCTAGGACTTAAAAGATTAAGATAGTTTTTAAAATAGAAATATAAAAATCTATAAGAAGATAATCACGTCTTCGTGGGATCGATCCTATCGCTAAGCTATAATTTCCATTATGCACTTGCAATAGGTTAAGGCTTGATTTTAATTTAAATATATACATATTATAAGCCGGTCAGGTTTTTGGCGTCGTTGCTGGGGAAGCGTTTTATCTTTTTTATTTTGTGTTTATATTCCCGTTTTAAAAATAAATATTTATCTTTCTCTTTTTATATTTCTCTATATTTTTAACTTTCTTTGAATCACTTCTTAATCTTTCACAGGTTTTTTCGGAGCGACGACTCAGAATCTCAACTTCCCCTGATTAGCGAAGCTCGAGGCTTACATTTGCTCTCTCTCCCTACCTTCTAGAATTAAAATTTGATAAATTTAAAAATAGAGTTTTCTTTTCTTCATCACACCCAATTCCGAAGTCTAGATTTCTTCGAGTGTGACCCAGAAATTGAAAGGAATCTCCGACGTAATTTGGCAGCAAACTAAATTTCTACAAGAGAATCCTTAATAATGGCTGACGATTTGTCCATCCAGGAACATTTCAGCCCCATAGCGTTGACTGAACCCTCTTGTATAGTTCCACAAAAGGTGCCTGTGGGTCAAAATTATGAAATCAAGCTTCATACATTTCAATATGTACCAACCTTTGATGGGTTTGATCGAGAAGATCCCTACCACCATCTAAGGGACTTCATAGAACTTTTCACAGTGTTAAAAACATCGAATGCAAATAAAGAGGTCGTAAAACTATGTCTGTTTCCTTTCTCTCTCAAGGATAGGGCAAAGGCATGATTAATTTCATTACCTGCCAGAAGTATTACCACCTGAGAGAAATTGCAGTCCAAGTTCTTGGGCGAATATTTCCCAATTGGTAAAATTAACCAAATTCCCCAAGCAATTCAAGACTTCAGGCAAAAGCCAGGATAATTATTTCACGAGTGTTGGGAAGAGATGAAGGATCTGTTACGGAGGTATCCTCATCATGAGGTGCCAAATTGGTCGATAGTGTAAAGTTTCTATCAAGGGTTGACTGAGACCAACCAGTCTACAGTCGATGCAGTAAGTGGAGGAGCCTTTATGGCTCAGAATGGCCACCAGTCTTAGAATTATTTGAAAAACTGGCCAACAATTCAAAATAGATGCAGACTTTGCTTAGATATGATCCTAATGTTACTTCCCACACCTCGCTCGCGAGGGGTGGACTTTACAATATCTCCAAAGATAAAGTAAAGGAGGACATGAGTGCAAAAGTTTTAGCTCTGGAACAGTAAATCACGACATTAATGATAGCAAAAACTAGCACTCCGGACAACTCTATAGCAGGCTACTCTAATAGCCAAACTCATAATTTTACCGAAACTGTGCCACCATACCAGGAGGTAATGGAAAATGAATGAGTAATGGATTTTTAGAGGGGAGGTTATGGGAATACCTATAACCCATCGTGGAGGAACCATCCTGGATTTAATTATGGTTCCACGGGAAGAGCACAGCTAGCACTAATAGCTGTGTAGCCCAAATTTTCCCAGACTCAAATTTTCTAACAAAAACCTCAATTACCGGCCGTACAGCTCGAATTTGGACCACAGAGCAAGGCACCAGATGCCACAGTTATTCAGATCCTTCGGGATTTATAGCAACAATCGCATCAGCATTCAAAGGACTTCCACCAGCTTGTTCAGTTCTCCCAAGTACTTAATTCACACACGCAGACCATAATGAAGTTGGAAAGCCAGATAGGCCAGCTAGCTTCTCAAGTGGTAAGGAGAGAAAGTGGTCAATTGCCTATACAGCAAGTAAATAATCCTAGAGGACAAGTATTCCTAGAGGAGACATCGCCTCCCCAAAATTAAAAAACCTCTTGGATTGTTGAGCTACTGACACATCCGTAGCACCAATTGTAAAATATGTAAACTATTTATTTTCCTTTTTTTAGTTAGTGTAGGTATTATAATACAACCCATTTCATTGGAAAGCGATAGATTGTAATTCATACCTATTATATATTATAATTGACAATCGTATGGATTTATGATTGATCATAATTATGTTTATCCGAAAAGCAGCAATTGCGATTCTTATTCACGAAAAGCTAGAATCCACTTACGATTCTAGGATAAAACTCATGTGATGACCAGCTTAGCAAGTCGTCACTGAAAGCAGGACTACATATTTGTAAAAAGGATATGTCAGTCCCATTTTCAAAAGCCTTATAGTTTTCTCCTCCTACCTTCCCTTTCTTTTCAAATTGTCCGTAATCTTAACAATTCTACCACCCAACCTAACCGTTTATTTTCTTAGAAAAAAAAAAAACCTTACTACCGTTGTTTTATTCTGAAGAACCCTACGTGCATTTCATTCTACACTTATAAATTAGGGTTTCAATCTTTAAAAAGGTAAGGTGGTGATTTTAATTATAAAATGGAATGGTTTCTATAAGAGATTCTATTCAATACATGGACTTTAAGTTTAATCACTGGTGTTGCTATTAATTTTTGCAGAGTGAAAGTATGACGAAGGAAACGGGCAAACGACAAGCGGAAGAAGTGAAAGAAGAAGAAGGTAATAATTTTGATAACACTCCAATCATTCACCGTATTCCACGGTCTGCTGCCCCTAAGGCCAAATCAAAAGCAGCAGAGCCACCTAAGAAGAAACTCAAATCTTTCGAGGTAGTTATCAGAGAAACCTCTAAAGCCACAACTGGGGCAGAGTCTGAGTTGGGACTTTCTCGAGGTGTTACAAAAGGCCGTACTCTTTCCCAGATTCAAGAATTGGCTCGTTCCCAGTTCTGTGATTTTCATTGACAACCAGTGGAGGCGGCTGTATCGCTGAACTTGGTAGTGGAGGAATTACATGCTATGCGGGGGATCCAATTTGCTTCTCTGTCCCTTACTATCCTTTCTGGCTATTGACTGCTTGTACCTGTAGACACCCTAATTTTTCTCTCTCGAGGTATACAAACTTGATTAGTCAACCTTTGACTTTACCCATGACTTTCGAAAAAGATTTACCTTCTCTGAAAGCTTTAAAACCCTAATACGGGGACTAGATACTAAAACAATAGTATATGGCTGAACACAGGATGAAATAATAGCTCTGTAACTCAAACCCCAGCCCTAATATGGGGATCGTATACTAAAACAATAGTATATAGTCAAAACGCAGGCTGAAACAATAGCCTTGTGGTTCGAACCTGACTTAGACCGACAAAGATTCTAAATTTCGCACCCTCCCAGAGGGGCGCAATTCAATTGCATGCCCCATAGTTGGCGCGCAATTGGTCCCCTTTGGACCAGGCTTATCCTTCCCACAGACCGCCTTAGGAGTAGATTACACGCCCTATACAGTGCACGCAATCCGATTGAATGCCCGATCACTGGCACAAAATTGGTCCCCTTTTGACTTGCCCTCTAACTCCCTAAATCGCCTAAACTCCCCTCTTAAGTGCCTGAAATAGAGAGCTTAATCCGATTGCACGCATCAAATAGAGTACACAATTAGTTCCAAGTAGACTGGAACTAGGATACCCGACTGAGCTAGTCAGCCGATCACTCATTGAGTCCGTGACTGACTCAAAGTGTATTAAGCGCCTAGAACAAGGCGCATAATTCAATTAAGCGACCCAGACAAGGCGCATAATTGAATTCCACCGACCAATTAAGCGCACCCCGTAGCACGCACAATTGCCGAAATACCTATAAATAGACCCCCTTACGCCGAATACAGAACACACACAAGTCGAGAGATCAAGTAATGAAGCTTTCGAGTTCCTTCCTTCCGAGCTTAGGAATTTCGAGATCCTCTCTGGCGCCTTGGTAATTTCTTAGCTCTAATTTTTAATTTCCTTTTCTAGTTCTAGTTCTAGTTCTTGGGTTCAAATTTTTAGTTCTTAATTTCGTAGATCATCGATCTTAATTTCTAGTCTTAGATCTTAGGTTTTAATTCCGGTCTCTAATTCTAGTTTTTAATCTCTGGTTCTAAGCTTCTAGAATCAGGTCATAGTTTTTAGTCTCTAAACCTCCTTTCTAGATTTTAGTTCTCAATTTAGTTCTCTTCCTAATTTCTAGTTTTTCTAGTTCATAACCTTTCAATTTTTGTAGAACTTCAATTTTAACTCATACCTTTTAGATTCAAATCTGTAATTTTCTCATCTCTGGTTCTAGATCTTAACTTCTAGAACCGGGTCTTAGTTGTAGTCCTTAAGTTTACGATCCTGGTTCTCAATTCTTTAGAACCAGTTCTTAATTTTTAATTATTCTAGATCGTAGAGTCTATTTTTTATTCTAGTTTTAATTTCTCTTAGGTTAATTCTTTAGTTATTATCTTAACGTTAAAAAATCCTTCAATTTTAATCTTCAAACTCTCAACTTTCCAATGCACAAATAAGTTTTTTTAATCAATATTATTTTTAATGACCTTTAGCCAATCGATTTGCCCAAGGGAGCTTATGGAGGGTACTCGGGAACGGGGCCGATCCTTCTTAGCATAGCGGGTCCAAACCCTTTTTTTTTAGATTCCTAGTAGAAGTAGAAAACCTAAAATAATTAGATTTCCAGTAGGAAAAGAATATTTTGAAATAATTAGACTTTCAATAGATTAAGGAAGTCTAAGTTAATCAGAGTCCCGATAGAATTAGAATGCATAAATTAATTAAAGTTTTAATAAAAGTAGGGTACTTAAATTAATTAAAGTTTTAATAAAATTAAGACACTTAGGTTGATTAAAGTTTTAGTAGAATTAGAATACCTAAACTAATAAGAGTTCTAATAAAATTAGAATACTTAAATTAATTAGAGTTCTGATAGGATTAAAATACCTAAATTAATTAAAGTTCTAATAGAATCAGGATACTTAGATCAATCAGACTCTTAATAGAATCAGGAGACTAATATTAATTAGGCTTTTAATAAGATTAGGGCTTTTTGGATAGTTAGACTCCTAATAGGATAGGGAGATTAGTTCAATTAAACTTTTAGAATAATTAAAACTCTTAGAATAATTAGACTCTCGGTAGGATTAGGAAGACTAAAGCAATCAGACTCAGAGCAGGATTAGAAAAAAAAAAGAAAACAAACTAAACATCCAGGTGACCCAGTGCTGCTGACATTGGCAGGCCGATGATTCAGTAAAGAAGTCGAACCAACACCCCGAAAAGGCGTGATCAATGACGTATTGTAGCGTCGATAAACATCTGCAGCTGGCGATCGCAATGAACAAGGTATTTTCTCCTTAGAATTTACCTATTCTTTTTCTTTATTTCTATACTTTCCACTTACCATCAATCGCCTTACGTCAGAGTCCACATAGACCAATTTGGGCCACTCTTTTCGAGAACCGAAAGGAACCCAAAAAAAAAGCATACCAATAGACTGGCGAACGCGATGGGGCATCTTGTTGCCAAAGCCTCCTCCGTTTAGTTTAATTTTTCTTCTTTTTTTCCTCTTTTTTATCAAATTTCCTTCCTACACCCACTCGACTACCGAGGATTCGCCATAGGCTCGAGATGATGGGAATACAAAGAATAAATATCACTGACCACAACAATCCTCCATTGTGGAATTACCATGGTAACCCCGTATACAGCCAGGATCTGTCTAGTGAGTCCGCTCGGTACAACCCCGAGATTAACATGATGAGTGATCAAGAAAACCCCTTTACTCCTCCAAGCACTAGCAATAACCACGATGAAAGAGACGGGAGTATTGGACAAAATTTCACCGCTCAACAACTTGTGGAGCTCAGCATCTAGAATTTACAAAAAGGGGGCGAAGACGCCGAGGAACTACTCTGAGGCCTCGCAGTTGGATACGAAACCATCAAGGAATGACAAGATAGACAGGAGAAAGAACGACTAAGGCAAGAAGGGTCACCACCCACACCCAACACAGTCTCAGCCTATGTGTCGCTGCTTGACCGGGTCGCCCGTGCCCTCTTCAACAGCAATCGCCAAGACCGAACTCACCCTTGGGTACCTAAAAAGACACCACTATAAGAGGAGAGGATTTTCATAAAATGCTCGACGAATACATGGCTAAGAGAGAACAACCTAGCTACTCATTCGGATTCGATAAGTTCTGTCAAGATCTGGAGTTCACCTTACTTGTAGGATTCAAGGCACCTAAGTTTAACAAATACAATGGTACCAGAAATTCAAACCACCATTTGGCGCTCTTTTGGAATGACTATCGACCCATTCACAATAATCAAGGGCTCCTAATATATTATTTCTATAGATCGCTAGAAGGGGAAGCTCTAGACTAGTTCGCCGGACTTTCACTCCACAAAATCAACATGTTCGATGATCTGGTCGGACAGTTCCTGGACCAGTATAAGCATCTAATATAAGAAATAGTTAATCTCAGTGATTTGATGATAGTTAAGCAAGAATTCGAGGAAGACTTCATGGATTTCGTAGCATGCTGGAGGAAGTTGGCCGCTTGCACCAGAAGTCAGATGAAAGAAAAAGATGCAATCGACATCATTATAAACAATGTCAAGGAGCCTCTCCGAAGCGTTTTGTCATAAGTGATTATCCAGACTTTGCTACTCTACACTCATGTACCAGCCGCATCCAACGACATATAAAGGGAGGAGATCTCAACTTCTCAATAGTAACCTCGAAGACCGCTACTTCCAATGACTCAAAGCATAAGAGCAACAAGAAAGCCTCCAGCTCGGAGCAAGTCAATACCGTCGCCAATCAGGGCTAGAACTTCGGCAATGGGAACTACCAGCCAAGGAATGTCAATCAAAATCAATATCAAAACCAAGGCCAACAACGATAGCCGAATCAAAATTAAGGTTAGAATCAGCAAAGATATCCAAACCAAAATCAGAATCATGGCCAGTATCAAAATAGGAATCAGTATCCTAATGCCCTCCAGTACCAGAATCAAAACACGATGTAGAATAGGCCAATCAACACCCAGAATTACAATAACATGCCTCCGCCAAAAAATTTCAATCAACAAACTAGAGGGCCTTACCACCCAAGAAGAGAGCACTACCCACCGCTAACCGACACAATCCCAAATATTTTTTGCCTCCTTAGCAACCAAAACCTTCTTAGATTCCCACCGAAACTGCCATGGCCCTGGCCGATAAATTTGGACCATAGTAAGTTCTACGCATTTCATCGATACGCGGGACACAGTTTGGAAGACTGTTGGGTCCTCCGAGACATGATCTATGACATGAATGATAGAAACCAGATCGACTCGGAAGCTCTCTCGGATTCTCACAACCAGCGATCGCAAAACCTAGAGATTGTCCCATGCCAAACCACTACCAAGGGCCAGCATCCCACATTACTAGAGTAGAACTTCCCGGACAACCTCTTTCCATCCTTCTTCCTTAATCACTCGCCTTCCCTCACCTACTACCATTGTCTATCCAGTAGAGTCTCCAAGGCCCCCAGCTGTTCGATCACACCCTTCAACCTCGATCACTCGCGTCACACCCCCGAGCCCGCCTCCCTACCCAAATTTTACCCAAATCTGAGTCCAGTTGTTCAGGGCACGAAAGTCAAACCTCCATCAGCCTCTGCCCGAACCTCTCACTCCTCTAAATCCATAACCAACTCCCTCACCGTCTGATTCTAAATATGAATACGAGGACCATGTCCTCCAAACTGTGGAGCAAATTACAGCATGGGTGAAAAGCGTCACCCATGATACCTCAAGATAGCGACATTAAGCTATAATAGAGCATTGCCCTGATACCAAGATGAGTCAGCCGAAGTGAAGGATCCGATAAAGAAGAAGCCCTAATCTCCACTTTTCTAGAAAAGGAAGATTAAACTCAATATCTCCCACCGTGGAACGACATAGCTCCTCTGCACATTGCTTCCTCAAATTTTACTCCGTTCATAAAAGTACTACGGCGGGTTCATCGACACCTTAGCCAACATGCCCGATCCTAAAATTTTGAACTCATCGTGCTCAGTCATCGGAAAAGATAATGAAGGAACAAGTGGTAAACTTACCTCCACCTCCTCATACGATCCCACCACCTCCGATTCTAGGACCAGCGCCTCCACAGTCTCAGCCAAATGTTAGCAAAGCTCACCGCCCTGACAAAGAGCCAGTTTTGGAGGTAGACACCTAAAAAAATACCAGCGTAGATATCAACCCTTGAGCTCATAGAGAAGTCGCTGAAACACCACAAACTATTGATAGAAATACTAAATGAGACGCATGTAAATGAAGATAACACCTTAGATGAGCTACATGAAATCACTTTAGTCATGTCACAACCTCTAGTGCTCACTTTCACTGAGGCTAATATGCCCAAAGAATCATTACGCGGGAGCTCTGCCCTATTATACCTGACCGTTATGATTAGAGGCTTCTCGGTACCGCATGCATTGGTCGACACAACAGCAGGACTTAATATATGTCCCATAACCACACTCAAGACACTGAAATATACTAAATAGGATATAAAGCCCTCATCTTTGTCCCTCATCGCGTATGACGGGTCTCAATGTTTTGTTAAAGGAACCATCAAGCTGCAAGTTTGCCTTACACCGGTCACTAAAGCCGTTACATTCCATATCTCTGACTCGTCTAGTACCTATAATCTAATCCTAGGAAGGAAATGGCTGGAGTCCATGAAAGTTGTGGCATCTACGTATCATCAATGCATCAAATTCCCCCACGAAGACTCTATTGTCAGGATATACGCCGATGCGCCCCTTAAAGAAGCATATACTAATTACGCGACAAGTATTCCAATAGCTCACGACTCCATCTTATCCACCGGCCACATAAAAAAGGTATGAACACCTGACAATATGACAGTAGCGGAAGTCACTCACCCTATTTCGCCTCCATGTCAATCAAGATTAACGAAGAGAGCAGCTAAACCTAACCTCACCCGACTCTATGAATAAACTCTACCGCTGTAAAGGGATGGGACCTCATGTACCAGCTTGGATATATCCCACATACGAGACTCAACAAGAATCGATAAGGATGAATAGGGCTAGTGGTCCTAAAGAAAATTCACAAGCACACAGGATTGGGTTACCAGTCAAACGGTAAACAAGTCGACCTCCTGTCGACCTTGCCTAAATGGTCGCTCTATGACCATTTCATCTACAGAACTACCAAAAAGGTCGATGTGCCATGAAGAAAGGAAACATCCCTCACCAAACTGCAGGCAACTGAAGTTGAGTAGATTGTTAAGGCCTTTGCGGACCTGACAAACTTGAACCAAAACAACGACGACATCGAAAAACTACTTGAGGGCGTAAGATCGCTCTTCGACACTAAGGAACCCTGCACTACCAAGAGAAGAAAACTATCAGAATCCATGTCGGATGTAGAAGACTGGGAGTCGACTGATGAGGAGGACTTCCACATCGCTGCATTGGGAAATGAGGAAGAACCAGAGTCATCCTAGCCTCATGAACCAAGAAGAGAGGATTGTCTCTCAATGTCAAGCAAAGAAGAAGACTCTTGGACTAGTCTTACAGATATAGAACTTCGAGATCGCTTAAGAGCTAAACGGCTGAAGCTCCTCGGAGTGGTCAATAACTCCCAAAGCGAAGAAATGGACACTGATGATGAACTTGATTATCAATCCTTACTAGATAATTGGTGGTGCCCGTGTCGCTGCCCTTACCCCGAGTCACCCTATTACAGCCTGTGCGCATCCATTTTGATATGGTGTGAGATTACAATTTTGCACGAGATACGACAAACAACAAGGGCGAGAGATCATCACGTCGCCTTTATAGAATTCCAAGAATAACTAGATATTGACGCTCTCCAATCTCTAGACGCCCACAACTTTAGATATTCTAGAATTCATTGGAAGAAGAATGGCAATCGCCGTCAAGTGATGATGAGGACTAATGGTTGGATCTCCTCGCTCTCGAGATGGAAGAACAGCTACGTGAGGACCTCCAAATGTTATTTAAAGAAGAGGATGAACTCCTATGTGAAGGTTCTGACTCTGACAGCAACATGGATGCAAAATCAATCCTCTCAAGATGAATGCCCTTGGGGATATCCTTGCATCTCCCAACCCTACCAACCTCGCTATTGAGTGTGCATATTCATCCTAGCATAGTACGAAGTACAAAGGCGAGAGCTCACTAGTCTAGAAGAATGTCTCGAACAACCTTAGTAGCAAGAACATCTTCAATCTAAAGATGAGAGCCTAGACGACTACTACCTCTCCACCCTTCTCGAGGATAAAACAGTTCACACAATAGAAGAAGAAAGCACATCAGTTGGACCATCGCTGTTCTCACTCATCAGGAGGATCACCCCAGACAAGGACTCTAAAAAAAATGACAAATTTTAAATGTGTCCACGTCATCCGAAGACTCGCACAAAAGTAGCCATCCAGCTTCCTCAACTAGGAGAAGCCTCTCCGCCGGTTCCTCTTCAGGCAATCGACCCTGTACCATATCTATTATCAAAAACCAAAAAAATAGAAAATCCTAAAACTCATAAAAATTTAAAAATAGAAAATCCAAAAAATTAGAAGACCACGGAAAAGGGACGGAGCTGTTCATCCCAGACCCATTCAGTGACCAACGGGAAGGCCTTTCTCCTAAGGCTACGGGTAGTGTACGCACCAATAGAATCAAGGAAGGAATAACCGACATGATCATACAAGGTCATCGTCCTACCCTCAACATCGAAGAACCTTGCCTTTACTCAGTTCGGAGTGACCTTGCTGCCTCTTTCTCACGAAGGCGCCGAGCATCTCGACGAAGTGACCGTAATCATACCTGAGGTGATACTTCACGACTTCGAGAGAAAGATGAATAGCCTCAACCTACACCTGAATAAAGATGTTGCGATTGTAAATTGCGTCGATGAAGGGTTACCTCCCGCAGAACTAACCTCCCAGTGTAGCCCTTTTACAATTTATGAGCTCACAGATGAAGAAGAGGGAGCACTAGCCACTGAGGAAACACAGGACTTCCAACGGGTCATTAAACACTTCGACGAGCAAACTCAAGCTGCAGCGGAACCTACCAAAGAAATTAATTTCGGCATCAAAGAGAAGCTCAAGAAGTTGTTAATCAGCGCAACACTCAGCCCCAAGGAACGACAATAGATCATCCAAGTCCTTCAAGATCACCTCAGCTCCTTCGCATGGTCCTACAAAGACATGCCTGACTTGGACCCGAGCTTAGTAGAACATCACTTAGTCCTAGAGCCTGATGTAAAACCCGTCAAGCAGAAACTTAGATGGATGCACCCACAGACAGTGCTATAAGTCAAGGAGGAAGTTGACAAGCTACATAAAGCTAAATTCATACGAGTCGTCCTCTACCCTAAATGGGTCACAAACATAGTACATGTCGCCAAGAAAGATAGCAGAGTAAGGGTATGTATCGACTTCCAGAACCTCAACCAGGCATGCCCAAAAGATGACTTTCTGCTCCCTCACATCGACACTCTGGTCGACAATACTGTCGGACATGAGATGTTATCCTTTATGGATGGCGTCTTCGGATACAATCAGATTAGACTAGCAGAATCTGAGCAATAAAAGACTTCCTTCACTACACCATGGGGAATGTACTGCTACGTCGCCGTGCATTTTGGGCTTAAGAATATAGGAGCCACGTATCAATATGCCATGATGACCATCTTTCACGACATGATGCATAAGTGCATGGAAGTCTATGTCGATGACATATTGTGAAGTCCCAGACTCGGGCAGGACATGCTGAAGCATTACGACTAGTGTTACAGAGATCAGAGAAGTATCAGTTGAAAATGAATCCAAAAAAATGCATGTTCAGAGTAACTTTCAAAAAACTACTAGGATTCATAGTTAGCAAGTGAGGAATTGAAGTCGATCCGATAAAGGTCAGAGCCATTCTTGAGATGCCACCTCCTAGCACCATCAAAGAACTAGGAGCCCTGATAGGAAGACTGTAATTCATCAGGAGATTCATCTCCCAGCACTCAGATAGATGCGATCCTTTCTATAGACTACTTAAAGGAGGGTCCAAGCACATATGGGATGATCAATGTCAGGAAGCCTTCGACAATATCAAGAAGTACCTCCTCAACCCACCAATACAATCACCTCCAGTTCCTAGAAGACACTGATCCTCTATGTGTCAGCGAATGACACGACTATGGGAATAATCCTTGGATAATATGAAGAAGTTGGTGAGAGAGAGAAGGCCATTTACTACCTTAGTAGAATGATGGTCGAGTACGAACAGAAATACACGCCAATGGAGAAGACATGCCTCACACTAGTGTGGGCCTCAATGAAACTATGACACTACTTTGGAGCACACAAGATACTTGTCCTAGCACATATAGACCCTCTGAAGTACATCTTCAAGAAACCTGCTACGTCCGAAAAGATCGCCTGATGGCATATGCTCCTACAAGAGTTCGACATCACATATGTTATGCAAAAGTCCATCAAAGGACAGGAGATCGCCGACTACCTAGCAAACCTTCCACTCCCGGGGTAATGACCTTGTACATAAAAACTTTCCCGACGAATATCTCCTCTCAATTCACAACGAAGAGCTTGACAAGACTTCATGGACCCTCTACTTCGACGACACTCTTAATCACAACGAAAAAAGGCATCGGGATAGTCCTACTAAGCCCAGAAGGGGTCATCATACCGAAAGCCTTTCAACTCGGCTTCCCAGTCACCAACAATGTCGCTGAATATGAAGCCTTCATTACTAGATTACGAACAACGCTAAAATTAGGTGTCAAGCAGTGGAAGACAATAGGTGACTCTAAGTTTGTGATATCACAAGTCATCAAAGAATGGAAGACCAAAGAAAGAAGACTGATGGAATACTTGGAAACAGCTCAATTCCTGATAAAGAAGTTTGAAAGAATCTCTTTCACGCACATCCCTAGACTAGAGAACGAGCTCACAAACTCTCTCACCACACTAGCCTTAGTCATTCATATACCAATTGGATAGAATACCAAATCCTTCTTCATCGAGAGATTAATGACACTAGCACATGAAGTCGCCTGGTAAATAAAATCGGAAGTGTCGACTGCACCGGAAGCCATCATGAACAAGGTGCAACTTATCTCAAGCAATTCCATGAAGAAAGAAGCCGACATCGCAACCTTCAGAATTAAGAAATCACCAACCGATGACAGATGGCCATGATACTTCAATATATAGAAATTCTTGAAGCATTGACATGTCCCTCCTTACACTACGAAGATTGAACGAAAGATGATCAGAAACCGATGCGCAAGGTTTTGCATCCTAGGTGAGACGCTATAAATAGAAGCCTTCACCAAAGGAGTACTACTGCGGTGCATTACGACTACTAAAGAATAATACATCATCCTAGATGCATACGCCAATGCTTGCGATGCTCCTATCGATAGACAGAGACTCGTAGATCAGACCATATGGCAAGGCTACTATTGGCTGACAATGATAAGGGATTGCCACCTCTATGTCCAATGCTACAAACAATGCCAAGAACATGTCGTGCTTTTCAAAGCTCCATTAGTTGCATTGAATCCCATAACATCACCATGGCCATTCTCGATGTGGGCCTTCGACGTCATCGGACCCTTCATAGACACGGTTGGGAATAGTCATAAGCATGCATTTATACTTACAGCGACCGAATATTACACCAAATGGGCGGAAGCCGAGTCATATGTTAGAATCACCGCTTCCACGCTTGTGAAGTTTATCATTCGAAATATCACCACCAGCTTCGGAGTACCCAGGACGTTCGTCACCGATAATGGACCACAATTCATCGCATAAAAGATGAAGAGACTATGCAAAAAATATGGCATTGACCTACATCACTCATCACCATTCTATCCCCGGAGAAATGGACAAGCAGAGGCCATAAACAAAACTCTAATCTGGATTCTAAAATGAACCATGGAGACAAGCAATGGAGCCGACTAGCCTAAACGACTACCAGAAGCACTCTGGGTCTATAGAACTTCTATTCACATGGCCACGGGCCAAACTCCCTATCTCCTCACATATGGGATGGAAGCAGTCTTGCCTTATGAAATACAAGTACCGTCCGTACGTATCCAACTTGATGATGAGCTATCCTTAGACGAAAGGAGGATTGCTCTGCTTGCTGAGCTAGAACAACTCGATGAGACACATCTAAAGGCACTGATCATGCTCAAGTATACGAGAGGAGGATGGCCAATGCCTACAATAAGAAAGTCCTCGAGTGAACTTTTGAAATTGGAGAATTAGTCTTGAAGAAAATCATGCCTTTCAAATACGCCCATCCAACGGTAAAATTGAAACCAAACTGGGAAGGCCCATATGTCGTAGCAGCCACATACATAGGAAATGCATACAAGTTGGTGAACAAGGACGGGGAAGAGCGCCCTAACCCCTAGAACGCCATGTACCTCAGGAAATACTACCCTTAGTGTCGTGATCATCATAGCTCATAGCCAGATACCTATATCTACCACCCTCGCAGTCATCAAGACTCATTCATTGGTTGTACGCCTTCATTCCCCAGGATATCCTTGAAGGCTTTTGACCCATTGCCCAGCTTCTTATTCGGGAAATCTGAGCAAAAGGACTACCAGAACACCTGACCTCTCCCAAAAGTATAAGTAACACCCGATTCTCACCCCTTTTCTCCCGCCATTGGAGGAGATGTTAGAGCACAAAAAATAAATATGTTAGGTTCAATTAAAGCACATCATTCTTGTGTCAGCAATACGACGGGTGAACAAGTTAATGAGCCCAGGGAAGCATAAGCAAATCATGAGGACATTTCTGGTAATCTTACTAGGAAAGTATAAGCAAAGTGCGAGGGCATCGTTGGTGTCCCAACTACTAGATATCGTCGTAAGGTGGTGGGAGGAGGACAAACTCCTGCTAACCATAGAATGTGAGACTTTGATGGTACCAAAACATGGCGGAGAGCTCGATCATGGCACCCCCATCCCCCTGAGAAAAAAACTATTACTTATCTCTTTTCAAAATTGTTAGATATAAACTAATCCCTCACATCATTGAGCCTTATTCCCTCTTTCACCCTTAATTTATATTTTCAGACAATGAGTCAGAAACCTCCTAAGATATCCCCAGATATGAGACTGAAAACTCGTGAATGACGACTAATGCAACCACTTACTATCTACCTCTCGCTCTCTACTACTGACTATGGGATAAGATGATTACTGCCGAAGGTACAACCCTAGTATACGACTGAAATGGCTAAACGATCTCCCCCGGTTCGGTGACAATCTCAAGGAATTTCCTTGACACTAATTCATCAAAAGGCACGTGGCTCCTCCTAGGCCCAAGTGCTCACAAAAATCAGAAACGCTCCATTGCACCTTGACACTGGGGCAATTTTATTCCAGAAAAGGAATTGACTTGAGACCCTTGCTTGTTCACGGATAGATGCAGAAAGTTAAAGTCATCACCTCACGAAGACCGCTAAAGATACCGCACTGCCTATTCCATCCCATTCCTACACTGGGGCATTTTTTTTTAGTTTTTTACTTTCTCTGTTGCATTATTTTCCTTTCTTATAATAAAAATAGTAGTATAAAAGGAAAAAGAAAAAAAAAAGAAAAAAAGAAAAAAATGATACAATAATCTATCTTTGATACCAGGCCTTGGTCTGAGACACCACCCCCCTTGACAATCAGCAAGGGGGAAAATAAAATTACTAATAATTCTATCTTCATGTGCCAATATAAAGCAACCCTCAACTATTACTGGGCCAACTCAAAGAGCATCCAAGTCCCAATAATAGGTAACGGTACCAGGAGCAAGCAATCAGGATATGAAAGGTAACAAGAGAAGGAAAAGACAGGTACATCTAACCCAAATTTTTTTTCTATAAATCAAAATTTTCTTTACATCTGTCACTTGGGGCATACCCTGTATATACAATAAACAAAAAGGAAATACAACACATGAACCCTACTCCCTGTGCTACCTCTAGGATGGCTGATCGCTAGCCCTGGTATCATCGACCCGTAAATCAGGCGTCTAAACCTTCGAAGTTTCCTTGCAAGCCCCTGGAGTAGGTGGGCACTCCCTGGGAAGGGAAGGTCCAGCAATTGAACCCCCCTCACTCACTTAACTGGTAGTCCATCTAGACTGTGAGTGCAAAGGGTCCTCAACAAGTAACTCCTGAATAATAGAATCCTCACGAGCATAGTCCCTAACACGCTCACGTGTCGTACGATGAGGCAAGCCATCCCGAGAGCCAGTGCCCACCGACTCTGACTCGACAAGATGACCGACCATCCCACGGACTCCTCGCTAGTCGGTACTGCAGTCGATCTATTGTAGCTGACATATCGGACAGCACCAATTGACGAGAAGCCTATATCACCTTAGTCTGAGTCCCCTACACAACAAGCATCTTGACAGGCAGGTCCTCACGACTGTGAGTTTCTCTGAGAACTTGTTACGCCCCCAGAGTGACGTGCACCCGCGCTGCCTCTAGACATGACTGCTCGAGCTGACGAGCTTGCATAATAACACAAGATCAAGAACCGAGTACACTCGCAAGGAAGGAAAGCAGAAGAGAGAAAATGAGAAGCATACCAGATCCGCCCTCTCCTCGAGAAGACACTCAACAATCACAGTGGTCACTGGATCGATACGTGGCGTAGGAGGAACCTCAGGCGTAGATGGCTACAACACAAGGGAACAAACACATAAGATAATATTATGATTGAAGAATCAAAATGAAATATAACTACACCAACTATAATATACCTGAGTAGGGATAGGAGTAGACTCCTGAGGAGGAGCCTTGGGAGCGGAGTCAGGAACCACCTGCACAAGAACCAAGCCAACCAACAAAACATGTCAGAGAAAATCAAATTAATAGAAATTAAAATGAACTAATACACACACATTATACCTGACTCCTCGATCATAAAGAAGCAACTATCGCCTCCTGCGTTTGGAAGTCCTCGGCAATCGGACACTGAAGATATACAACACATTATTAGCAAAAGATGTTAGGTAACACAAGACAAAACAACTTGGAAGATCGAAGAAATTCACCTAGTGCTCTAGCTCAGCCCAAAGCTGAGCTATCATAGGTTCCTCCAGACTGAAAGATGCAGCCGAAGAAGGATCGAATGCTGGAGTAGATAGCCCAACACCTGCTAACTCTGACCTCTACAAACATGACGCATATGAAAAATGCATTAGAAGAAGTAACAAAATTAATGATTAATAAAATCGAGTTAAGAAAAACATTCACCAATTGATCAATCTCTGAACAGAGGCTGGCCTCCACCTCACGAATAGCTTGCTACTGACTTCGCAGTAGCTCAATCATAATCGCCTGACTGGAGGCCTCGCCCTCCCTCTTTGCTTAGCAAACTTAAGGGAAACCAAACAAAGCAATGACATTGAACAAACAAAAAAAAAACCCAGACAAATATGTGCTAAAAAACCAAAATAAGTAAACCAACTCACCAGAGATCATCGGGTCTCCCCCAACTGAGCCCCCAGCTCGTCCTCCACCCTCCTAGCCTAGAAAATGGAGTCTGTCAGAGAGCGCAACATCTCCCCATCGGGCTGAGGAGTGTGTCCCATCTGCTCCATCGCCTGATGTAGGGCCTCTATTGCTCCGCGAATACCCGCACCAACGTGGCCCTCCTCCAGTGCGACTAGCCTTTGCCTCAGCGCTAAGGCAGACTCAGGACTGCCAAAAGTAAGAGAACCGATCCCGTGGAAGGGACATATGCAAAGCAGGCCACCACCGAGCTCTCGAAACCACCTCACAAATTCTCGGGCATCCGCCTCTGTCACCCTGGTCCCCTGGCTCTAAAATAAGCAATCTGAGCCTCCATCTTTGACACGAAGTTCTAACCAGGGGGACCAGTCATCATCTTTACCACCCTGTGGCGAATCTCCGAGGGTACACCCTGAGGGAGACCCAGATGTCGAGCTGCCCGAGAAAGGTGAATGCACTCCACCTTCTCAAAGCAATGGACCCAGATGTCCACGTCGAAGAAGGGTCGGCCAGATTGGATCACTGGCTGCTCGGCATCCTCCTGACTGCATAGGGTCTCCAGATCACCTATAACCAGAAACAAAGAAACAATCATTAGTAAATTTGAAACCCAAAAACATAAGACATTGACAATGTAGACAACACATACCTACCCTGCATGCATGTCCTCAAAGAGACCTCGAGCGGTCTACAGATCTGAAGACCGACGATGGCGCCACAACGCCCTCCCCCACAAATGTATCCGTGGGAATGTAATGGTGATCTTCGCCAGAACCCGCGGGCTTAAGAAGGTGAAATGGTCGTACGCCCAGAACTAGAAAGAATACTAAAACTATCACTAAAATGAAAGACTAGGCAACTAAGATAGCGAAGAAACTAATGATTAACAAAGATTCACTTGAAGAAAAGGAAGAAAACTGCCGATAGTGATGACATCTCTCCCTCTACAGTACAGCTACTCATAGAGGTGCGCCAATGCCGCCACACCCCAGGCGTAGGTAGGGACTTTGTCCAGGTCCTTGAGAAGTGTTAGAAACAACCCAGTGATGCATCCCCAGGTGGAAGAAGAAAAGAGTACTACCCTGAGGAAGTGCATCAAGAATGCACGGAGCACTCGATCTGCAGCCACTCCTGGCTCCACCATAGGCTCTCGTCGCGCCATAACCTCACAACGCGCCTGAAATAACCCTCTTAGCTCCGAGTGGCATCTCAGAGGGATAAAGCTGGTAGAAAATGTATCGAAGAACCAGTGACACGAACCACTCTTGTCCCTGATCTGCTAAAATGATATGCGTCCCTAAGAATCTCCTCTCATACGGCCAGATAATCCCCCTCCATTAGACCGGTCACTAACTCCCCCTCAAAACTAAGTCCAGTAATGCAGACCTAGTCCTCTGGGGTCCGTAGCATCAACCAGACTGGGAAGAAAAATGCTTGCTGGTCATCTCTATTATTCACTGAAAAGTACCACTTTTCACCTCTTAACCTAGCCCTTGCTGGACTTTGAAACCAACTAATAACTCTTGTTTAGCTTGTTTTGTAGTTAGTAATAAATTGTGCAGCTTAACACAAAGTTTATACTTCTAGTGCCAAGAAGAGAGGGAATTCAAGCCAAGAATGATAGCTGAGCCAGAGATTGATGGAACACCATGGTGACTCTTCTGCATGTCATAATGGATCACAAAAGTCTAGTAGATGAACCAAGCATAGATGAGAGTGGAGGAAGCTGTAACAGAAGCATGTGCATAGCAGTAGAGGAATAAAAGGCTTATCTCGTACAGTTGAGGTGCTGCCTCACGCTGCTCAATTCACTAGCAAAGCTTCCTCACACAGCTAAGACATGCAGCACACTAGAGCTCACGAAGAAGTAGCACAATTCAATGAAGGGGTTATCACAAAGCAGCCTCTCTCACAGCAGTCGCGCACTTTAGCTACAATCAACATGTAAAGAAACTTGCGAAGTAGTCGCGCACTAGGCCTTTAGGAATATAGCTTGCGTAGCTCTCACGAGGATAAGGCTTTAAAGCAGCAGCGCGCACTACCTCATGAGAGCAATTTGCGTGAATAGCAGCCACAACCTCGTGAAGTTCTCGCGGGACTCTAGAGGAGAGAGACGCCTAAAAGTTCTCTTTCATGCCTAAAAGTTTAACCTTATACCGAGCGAGATGTAAAGGCATCTGCATAAGTACCTCGCACCAGGAGATTCTGAAGCCCTACTGAGTGAGCAAGCTAAGCACTGCAAGTCCTTCTATGTGAGTACATTCAAATTTAGATTAGTTGCGCGATTATCCAAAGTCCACTTGCACGTGTGAACAAATCTTCCAAGATAATTCCTACCTCGTGAGGACTCTGCAAGCTATGCGAAGTAACTAAAGAGCACAAATCATTTGTGCGATAGAAGTGATATGTAGAAAGCAGCCTCACGAAGCTCAGGCTCTCCACTTCTCAATCTTAACTCAAGGACCTTTTGGGGATTTCCCCAGGTCTAGGGCACACATCCTGAGGCCCAGATCCCGAGGCACACATCCCAAGAAATCTAAGGGTTGTAACAGTGCCACATCTGCTAGAAAAATTAGGGTTTACTCTTTTTTTAGCCAAGGCATTAGAGCTGAGTATATAAGTTGTGCTTGTAACTTAGAATTCATCAATCACTCTCTCCTTCAACCTTTGTTGGTTGAGAGCTCAAGCAGATTAGGGTTAGGGTTAGGGTTTGGTTACTTTTTTTTCTTATTTTTCTTCTCTCTTAGCCCAGCACTTGCTGGCTAAATCTTTGGTAAGCAATTAGGTGTAGTTCCATTTAGTTTTGTAATAGGTCATTTAAACATTGAGATTTGTGAAGAGATGTTATGCACAAGGCTGCTGCCTTGAGAAATTGTATTATTGGTAATTTAGATCAATGGAATTTGTGCTTTAAATGTTCATTTAATCTGTTATTTTCCTATTTGCTCATAGTTTTGTTTAGGTTATTACATACATTTAGGATTTGAGCTTATTGAAAGGCCCATAGAAGCTTGAGCTTGTAGCCCTGGGACCATAGTGGCAGCAACAGTTTACATGTTCTATCTCATCATCTGTGGGTAAGGCAGCCTCTGTGGATAGCTTGTGACCATTTTAGCGGATAGACTATAGCCCTAGGGCAGGTCTTGGCCACAGACCTGAGAAGGATTCTTTTCCTCTGCACTTGAGCTTGTAGCCTAGTGAGAGGTTGTTGCAGGAACAGGCTCCCCTAAGTTTTACTTGACCACTATCAGATGTTAGATTGGCTTCTCTATAGTGATTGCAACTGGGCCATTGTAGGCCTGTTGTAGCAATGACCAGCTGATTCTAAATCCTCATTCAGCCTAAGAAACCTTGTGGTTCCCACCAGGTTTTCAAGGTCTATTTGCTCCTATGAATGTCTGCGAGATCTGTAACTGATCTGGGTGCTTATAGCCTAACAAACATAGTGTCTGCAATAGTATTCATGGCCTAACCTAATTCATGAAGGAAACCTATTGGATGGTCTATGACCATTTTTGTGGACAGATTATAGCCTTAAGATTAGTCTACTTCGTTCGATTAGGTTAGCTTTTCTAGTTTAATCAATGGGATTTGACAAACTCTATTGGATAGTTTGTGACCATTTAAGTGGACAGATTAGAACCTTAAGAGTAGTCTAAATGGCATGGGTTAAGTTGGATTCTTCTTCCTTGCTGAGATTTTTGATAGCACTTCAGTAAGGATTTACTGTAGAGACAGTCCTAAATCCGAGTTACACAATTGAATTAACCTTATCCTAAATAGCTTACTTCCCATCCTTTTATCTTTATTTTAACACACCATCACTACCTTCTTCATAACCCTTTCTTAGGATAGGACTGTACTTTATTTCTTTTCTTCTTAGTAGATAGTTTAGTGTAGTTGTGACACCCAACTCCCTTTCTTTAGGATTGTTAGATCTGTAGCCAGATCTGAAGGTCTACTATTATAGCCCATTTTGGGTTCTAGATCAATTTCTCTATGGGACAAACTCTTACTTATCAAAACTTGCTACAATAGCCCTGTATCTTGTAACATGTGTGTACTTTAGGTTGCTAATTTCATAGTCATTTTACTCCACCTTTGTATTCTGATTTTACCATCTCATCACTTCAATAAACATCAACACTTAGAAACCTGAGAGTAGTCCAACAAGTTTTTGGTGTCGCTGCCGAGGATATTGATCTTTTTAGTAGACCTGAGTTGTATTATATTTTAGTTTAGAAAATTCTTTATAACTGTGCCATAAATAGAATAAAATGTACTACTGATTCTTCATGGAATTTTATAGAATTGGACAACAGTAGTAGGGAAAAGCTAGAGCTGCAGTTGGAGTTTAGCTAGCTTTGTTTGAACTTCTTTTATCCTAAACCTCAGTCCTTTAATGTTGAATTCTCTGTAATTAGTTTAGTTGTAAATCTGTGTAGTTGTTAATTTAGTTTGAAAATTCTTTGTGTGCTGTGACAATTTTCTTTACTTGCTAAGTATGTGTGTGTATGCTTGGAAGAAGGTCTCTTAACCCTGAGTTGGAACCTCCAAATCCTGAGGTTGAAAGAGTCCTTAGACCAATAAACAACACATAGGGCCCTCCTGTTGAAACTGAACTAGTTGTCATGGCTGAGAGGCATAGGGAATACAATGCACCTAGGGATTACACAACTCCCTTTTGCATACAATTCCTTTCAGTTGAAGGAAACTATGAAATCAAGTCCTCACCATCAACATGTTGCCATCTTTTCATGGGCTCAGTAAGGAAAATCCTTACAAGCACATTGACCAATTTTTGACACTTTGCACCACTTTCAATATTGCTGGCTTGGGACCTAAAGCCACCAAACTGAGGTTTTTTCCTTTTTCTCTAAAGGACAAAGCCAACACCTGGCTCTCTAAGCTCCCTGCCAATAGCATTCGAACATGGAGTCACCTCCAAAGCCAATTCCTGGCTAAATTCTTTCCCATGAATAAAATAAGCTAGATGATGACAAACATTTTGTCATTTACTCAGTCCTCAACTAAGAATTTTCATGGAAAAGATTTCAAGAGATGTTAAAACAATGCCCCCACCATCAAATTCTAAAGTAGCAACTTGTGCAAGTATTTTACCAAGAAATTAATCCTAAGAGTAGGGATATGGTGGATGCCTCATGTGGTGGTAGCTATGTTTACAAGACAGCTGATGAGGCTTGGGAGCTGTTTGACATTATAGGAAAAAATTTCATGCAGCAGGAGTCACTATCTTGCAATGACAGCCAGACCCCTGCTAAATTGGTGAAATAGTTCACCCCCCTTAGAGGTGGAATGTATGAAGTTAAGGTGCAAAGTGAGTTGAAAAGGAAGGTGGATAATCTGAGCTTAAAGTTTGATAAATTGATGAATGTGATACAAGTGGAGGAGGCATGTCTGATATGTCAATCTCTCAAACATGCACTTCAAGATTGTCCATCAGCCAACCAATTCCATGATTTTATTATGGAGCAAGACAATGTTGCCCAAGCATATGGGAAGCAACCTGCTGGGTACTCATGTAGAAACCACCCAAATTTTAGGTGGAGACAAGATACATACCCTCAGCCCCAGCAGCAGCAGTTGGAAGCTCCATACAGACCTCAGCGCCAGTTTAACCAAGGATACCCACCAAGATAGAATTTTCAGTTGCTTGCCCCACAGCCCAATCAGTTGGCCTTGCCCCCACGATAGCCCAAATTCTCTTCCTTTGAAGAGCAAATGCTGGCATCTATGAAGAATTTGGGGAACCTAGTCCAAACTGTGAATTCTCATCGACAAAGCATTAAAAAAATAGGGGACCAACTGGGTCAAATCTGTAATGCTTTGAACAAAATAGAGGAGGCCAGACTGTCTAGTCAACCCTTAGCCAACCCCAAAGGGCAGCACATGATTAGAGAAGCATCCTCTACTCATGAGGAGGCTGATGCAATCACTACCCTGAGGAGTGGTAGGGTGGTTGTTAATTTAGTAGGATAAGGCAACTGAGGAGGTCATAGAGAGTGAACATGAAAAGAAGGTGAGTGGTGAAGAACCAAAGAATGTGGGTACCATATGTGTTGATTGTGTGTTTTGTTTTGTGTTGCTTAGAAAATTTTCAATTACTGCTTTTAGGGTGATGATTTGCTTGTGTTTGATTTTGTTTTGTTTTGTTTTGTTTTGAATACATGTGCATATCTGTTATCTGAATTTGATGTTCATGTTTGTTGCTGATGGTTGAGATGCTCTCATAATACATGTCATGAATTTGATCTGAAAGATTATCTTTGGAATTCTGAATTTGTGATATTTCAATGTTGATAAAGGGTAACTAAATTGCCATGATGAAATGGAGTACATGTCAAGGAGTTAGTGCTGATGCACACTGAATTGGTGTATGATATTGTACATGCACAGGCCAGGGCACAAAGCTAAGAGAAAAGGTTAATTGTTGCTTTCTCGCGAGGCTAAATGGCCTAAATTTCAAGCTCGCGAGCCACTTATCTCACGGAGTTCTGATGGATATTTTGTATCACGCAAGAGCTTTGCGAGCAAAAGGCACCTGCTGAAGCCTGACATTGAGCCTCGTGAGGCCCTATCCTGTCAGCAACAAGGAACTGCACGAAAAATGGAATTCACATTTTTATACTGTGCGAGAGCCTCACGAGCTAACATTTTGAAGGCGACACCATTAAATTGCCTCGTGAAGTCCCTGATATTCCCAATGGATGTTCCTCGCGAAGATCACAAGCTATGCTGCACGAGAGATGAGCAACTGCTTCACGTGCGAAGTCCCAAATTCAACTCTGCAAAGTACCTCACGAGGCGCAAAAAGCTTCTAAATCTGTTCTCGCGAGGCTCTTTTCTTGTCCGTGATAGCACTTCTCGCGAGGTTAGCTGTGTACTGTGTGAGAATTGTACTTTGCGAGAACCTGGCGAGAGCTGCATGAACCATGGGTTTAGCCCTATAAACCCTACAATTTTCTTCATTTTCTTCATTCTATCTCTTTTCCCTAGCTTCCTCTGAGCAAATTTGAGCTTCTCTTTCCCTTCTTTCTTCCCTACAGCCTAATCCACTCTACCTTATACAATTTCCTCCAACCATTTTACTCCCCATCACCTCCTGGTCACTTTGAGCTAGGTTTGGGTGGATTCGAACCGCTATGCAACATTTGAAGTGAAACCCTTGCTGCAAGTCGGTAAGATATCTCACTCTCTCTCTGTGCTTTGATTGAGTAGAGTTAGGAGGGAAAACTTTGGGTGCAATATCATTTGTGGAGTGTGTATTGCATACTCTGAGAGTTATAAACCCTAATTTGAAAAAGTTGAGCAGCCATGGCCATGGGTTCAAAATTCACAGATACCTTGTCTACTTGGTAACCTCACCACCTGCTGGGAGCCCTGTGGCCACTCAAAAATCTGCACGAATTGTAGAGGCCTCCAATGTGGAGACCCCTGTGGTATGTGCACCCACTAAGGAGCCCCAAATTGAGCACACTGGGAAGTAAGGAAAGGGCGTGGCCTCTAATGCCCAAGGTGCAAAAAAGAAATTTGCTCCTAAGAAGAGGGCCAGAGAGCACCTACAAGCCAAAAGCCCTGAGAATTCAAAGAAGAAACAGAAAAAGGGTAAGGAAGTAGACCCTAAGGTCCCTGAGGATGAAGAGGAAGAAGGTAATGAATACCTCAAGGTCCCCCTTGATTTTGTTATAGCAATTAAGCTGGAGGCAGAGACAATTTTTTATAAAGCTTTCTTTGAAGAGCTACCTAAGACAACTGCCTCCATGGAGTACCTCACAAAAGCTACATTGCTACCCCTACTGAGGCCTCCAATGCAACTAGTCTTCCCTAAAATAGTGTAATTATTCTACCAAAATATCAGAGTCAAGACTGGGGATGATGGGAACCCAGCATTGCTGGTGCTAATAGACAAATTTGAGATGTTGTTCAATCAGACAGCCATTGCTAGAATACTTGGAATACCAGCCAAGTATACCCCTGAGTGTGGCTTGGGTCCCCCATTGATAGCCACCATCCCAGAAATTGCTAAAGAGTTGACTGGAGGAGTCACTGCATCAGGGGTATCAATCAGGAAGAGAGTTATGCACCCTTACCTCAGATTTATGGATGGGGTGCTGAGGAAAAATATGTATTACTCTAGACATGAGCAGGAGAGGAGGTCTCCTATTGCTGATGCACTCTTTTCATTCTACATGAATCACTACTTGGATGCTGCCAAGTTAATTTTTGAAGGGATGATAGACCTTATTGAGAAGGTGAAGACTAAGAAGAAACCCCATTCCCTTCCCGACTGAAGGCTCATTACAGCCTTGCTGAAGCTGGGCAGATACCCATTTCAAATGAATAAAGAAACCATTGCCCTGGACCCCAAAAATTATGAAAAGAAATAATGGGAGATCAGTGGCACTCTCATTGAGAAAAAGAAGAAGAAGAAGGCAGATTTAATAGCCACCTTTGAAGCCATTTCCTCACTAGCAACCCCTTCAACTTCCATGCCAGCCACTACCCCCTCCAACACAGCCTCACAACCTCCCATAGTCCCATTACCTACACCCCAACCAATTCTACCTACTCTCACAGCCCCCATACCTATAGCCACCTTAACCTCATTACCCATACTTGTACCCTTGCCTACTTACCCAACTCACCCCAGCCCACCTGTGAAGGCCACCTATAAAAAGAAAAGGAAATTAACCAAAGCCCACATAGAGCCCCAACCCACCTTTATATCCCAAACCATCCCAATTCTTTAAACTACGGCCATACCAGACCCAACCATTGGCCTACAGCCTACCTCAATAGCCCAAGCCTTTGAGCCTGAGCCTTACACCCTAGAAATCCCACACAGCTCCCCACTACACCCTCCCTAGCCCATTGAAACCTCCACACCTTTAGAACCTGATACCCTTGAGCTTGTAGACCGCTCCATCCTATTTTCACCCACCCATGACTAAATCCCTCTTTCAGAAGTGGGATACTCAGCCATGATGTCCTCTATCATAGGGGACATCAACTATTAGTTTACACCTCTCCTAGACTCCCCTCATTTTACCCCTCCTCCACATTCACCACAACCCACCACCTGCACTCATGCACTCACTTCCCCATTTCAACCAATTCTACCCATCATCCTTGACTTCCTATCCCAAATATTTAACCTATTACTCTCCCTTCAAACCCAAGTGTTGGCCAACTCACAAACCCAATCATCCATTGATGCCAACTTGCATGCCATGCACTCCACCCTTTCAAACCAAGCCTCCATCCAAACCAGCTTAGAAGCCATCCAAGTCACCTTGTCACTTTTAACCCCAACATCACAACAGACACCTATCCCTACACCCACCCATTTATCTACTCCACCTCCTTCTCCCCAACCCATAACCCTAGCTGTAACCACACGTACACCAATTGACCTTGTTCCCATTATCCCTCCTCCTACATTTACCAATGCCTCCACACAAACTGGACCAGAACCTGAACCTATCCCTATCCAGTTGCCCATTTTCCCCCTACCTGATATCCCACCTACTATAGCAACCTCTGCTGCTGCAACAGATGTGGAGGACTTAATACCCACCTCCTCAACACTAGCCCAAACAGACCCAGAGCTTGAACCTGCAGTCCATCACCCTTTACCCTCCATATTCACCTCATCCATCCCCTCTCCCTTACTGGCTGGCCCTTCTTCGAGCGATCAGTAGCCCATCCTACTTGCCTCATCCTTCTCCATACCTCCATACTCTACTCTCCTCCATGCCATGCAAGAGAACTCATACCTGAAGAATGATGTCATTAAAGGCATGGCTACCATCAGAACTTTAATCAGACAGCCCTATGAAAAGAAAAGCAGTCGGATGGAGTTCGATCACCGAGTTCAATTGCTGGGTATATCTAAGGGATGGGATAGAATTTTGATCTAGTATGAAGCTGAAAAGCATACTACGGCAACGAAAAAGCTAAGAGCAGATGGCCTAGAAAAAAGATTAGCAGCCTCTAAAGATGTCGCGAAGGCCACCAGGGAACTCTATGAAACTAAAACTCTGTTTACTGAAAAGAAGGCAGAAATCCTTAACAGGAAGCTTGCTGAACTAATTGGCATAGCTCCTCCACAAGCAACTGAGCCTACCCCTCCTGCTAGTTCTACTGCTGCTCCTAAAGCGAAAGTGAAAGGAAAAGGACTCCAAATTAAGATTGAACCAGCAGATAATTAGGATGTCTAGATATGCACCTGTAGTTAGTTAGGTTGTCTTTGCATAATTTTTGTGTAGTTCTTTTCCCTTACATTGTACAAATTTTTGTGTATCAATGCAATTTCTTTTTGTTCTATTTTATTTGCTTTACTTTTTATTTTTATATATGTTAGTTATTTTTAGTTGTTTGTGAGTGCTTTGTGTTTCTTCCCTTTAATTACTTTATTTTATGTCTAGTTTTGTGTATGAACCCTACTGCACATGCCCTTTCATCTTTGAATCAGTGAGACACTGCTCCTCATAGGTTTGGGAGTGTGGCAAGGATTGCCAATGATATAGTTAACCTAAGTGTAACAGTCTTAACTAAGTAAGGAATAAATAGAATGAACTTCACCTAAGCAATATTGAAAGTGAGGAAATTTAAACACTGTGCAGACCTTTTTAATGCTAAAATCATTTAAAAATCAATACTTCTATGAGGTGAGCATCAAGAAATTTTCTATAAACAGTAGTTAGTGAACCAGTAAGGAGAGAAATAGGTGAAAGCATACCCCTTTGAGCTCAATTGAAGACCATACCCAGTGAGCTTTGAGCCTGTAAAATTTTTTTTTAGGAGTGTCTTTGGCAACTTTTTTCTATTCTAAGGACTAACTGAGTCATACCCTTTTCACTAGAAGTTAGACACCCCAAGTTGAAGCTGTTTGATAGTAATCATGACACTAAGGAAAGGATCAAGGCCTTCATTTGGATAGTTTGAGCCTAAAAGATCAAACTTGTGAAACTACCCTTGTGCATACACTTTTTGAGCCTTAAAGTCTTATTTTTCTTCAATAAACACCAAAGTACTTGAACTTGAACCTCTTAACCTGATTCAGCCCTAAACTCACTCTGAGAATTCAAAAGGTAAAGGAGAGGATGTTGCAGATAGGTGAGTAAAGTTTAACATTTGGTGAAAGGAGAAGAAGAGAGGAGGAGATCTGTAAATAACAGTGTAGCAGTTGTAAAGGAGTGGCAACCATCATAAAAAAAATATAAATACAAGAAACAAAATGGGAAGAGAAAAGAAAGAGAAGTTAAAAAAAGAATTTCATTGAAAAAGTTGAAAAGAAGAGAAGTTGGCCACTTTAGCTCTGAAATTTCAAAAGAAGATGGAGTTGTGCTGAAATGAAGAAGGTGAAGTCATGAATCATCTCTTACCTATGTTGATTTCTCAATTTTGAATCCCTCTTTACCCCTTTTATTCTTTACAACCCACACCAATAAGCCACATTCCAACCCATGAAAAGCTCTTGTTAATCCAAAGTCAAATGAATTGTTATGTGAAGATAAGGGAATGTCTAATCTATGGTGAGAGTACTTTATGATATCAGAAATTAGAAGCACTTCCTATGCTCATGCTTGCAAACCCATTTGGGGTATGTAACTACTCTTGAGCTTCTGTGAAATGATACACCCTTAAATTCATTTGTGAGAGACATTCCTGGTAAGCATTAGGTCTGAGATTGAAATCATTAGGGCACTGTTTGAATCTGAATTTTGATGTATTGGTAAGCTTAATACTATTTTGCACATATTGTTTTCTTGGTGTCAGCTGATTGGATGTGATGAGCATGCATGCATGACTGAGGTGTTAAATTATTTGCATATACTACATTGGAACTCCTTTAATTTTGACAGAGTAAGGGTGGAATGAACTATATTTATTTCAAACTGATTAACTACTGTGTTGCACTTTTATTAACTGTTTCATTGAGAAGTTTGTGGGTACCTTCACTGGAAACCCTTAGGAGACTTTACTCCTCCACTAGGGATCACCTAGGGATTTAAAAGGCTTGATGCATAAGCTAAATACATCCGTGCTCCCTACAAAAGTGGCATTTACATTCTTAGAGTAGCTGTTTAAATTTTTCTTTTCTCAGGGACTAGCAAAGATTAGGTTTGGGGGTATGTTATTCACTGAAAACTACCACTTTTCACCTCTTAACCTAGCCCTTGCTGGACATTGGAGCCGACTAATTCCTCTTGTTTAGCTTCTTTTGTAGTTAGTAATAAATTGTACAGCTTAACACAAAGTCCATACTTCTGGTGCCAAGAAGAGAGGGAAATCAAGCCAAGAATGACAGCTGAGCCAGAGATTGATGGAACACCATGGTGGTACACACCATGATGACTCTTTTGCATGTCATAATGGACCACAAAAGTCCAGCAGATGAACCAAGCATAGTTGAGAATGGAGGATGCTACAACAGAAGCATGTGCATAGCGGGAGAGGAATAAAAGACTTATCTCGCATAGTTGAGGTGCTGCCTCGCGCTATTCAATTCACGAGCAAAACTTCCTCGTGCAGCTAAGACATGAAGCACACTAGAGCTCGTGAAAGGTCGCACAACTCAATGAAGGGGTTATCACAAACCATCCTCTCACACAGTAGTCACGCACTTCAGCTACAATCAACATGTAAAGAAACTCGTGAAGTAGTCGCACACTAAACCTCCAGGAATACAGCTCACATAGCTCTCGCGAGGATCAAGCTTTAAAGCAGCTGCGCGCACTACCTCGCGAGACTAATTTGTGCGAATAGCAGCCACAACCTCGTGAAGTTCTCGCATGGATCTGGAGGAGCTAGAAGCTCTGAAGTTCTCTCAGGCAGCTCTCGTCTGCCTAAAAGTTTAAACCTTTATCGAGCGAGATGTAAAGGCATCTGTGCGAGTACCTCGCGACAGGAGATTCTGAAGCCCTACTGCGCGAGCAAGCAAAGCACTGCAAGTCCTTCTATGCTAGTGCATTCAAATCCAGATTAGCTATGTGATCATCCAAAGTCCACCTGCACGAGTGAACAAATCTTCCAAGATAATTCCTACCTCGCAAGGACTATGTAAGCCTCACGAAGCTCAAGCTCTCCACTTCTCAATCTTAACTCAAGGACCTTTTAGGGATTTTCCCAGGTCTAGGGCATGCATCCCGAGGCCTAAATCTTGAGGCACACATCTCAAGAAATCTAAGGGTTGTAATAGTATCACATCTGCTAGTACTCTCTTCTGAGCCAAGGCATTAGGAGTGAGTATATAAGTTGTGCTTGTAACTTAGAATTCATCAATCACTCTCTCCTTCAACCTCTGTCGGCTGAGAGCTCAAGCAGATTAGGGTTAGAGTTAGGGTTTGATCACTTCTTTTTTCCATATTTCTTCTCTCTTAGCCCAGCACTTGCTGGCGAAATCTTTGGTAAGCAATTAGGTGGTCTCATTTAGTTTTGTATAGGTCATTTAAACATTGGGATTTTGTGAAGAGCTGTTGTGCACAAGGCTGCTGCCTTGAGAAATTGCATTATTGGTAATTTAGATCAATGGAATTTGTGTTTTAAATGTTCATTTAATCTATTATTTTCCTATTTGCTCATAGTTTTGTTCTAGCTATAGTATGCATTTAGGATTTGAGCTTATTGAAAGGCCCATGGAAGCTTGAGCTTGTAGCCCTAGGACCATGGTCGCAGCAGCAACTTACATGCTTCATCTCATCATCTGTGGATAAGGCAACCTCTGTGGATAGCCTATGACCATTTGAGTGGACAGACTATAGCCCTAGGGTAGGTCTTGGTCGCAGACCTAAGAAAGATTCTTTTCCTCTGCACTTGAGCTTGTAGCCTAGTGAGAGGTTGTTGCAGGAATAGGCTCCCCTCTATTTTACTTGACCACTATCAGATGTTAGATTGGCTTCTCTCTAGTGATTGCAGACTTGTGAGTTGGGTCATTGTAGGCTTGTTGTAGCAATGACCAGCTGATTCTAAATCCTCATTCAGGCTGAGAAACCTTGTGGTTCCCACTAGGTTTTCAAGGTCCGTTTGCTCCTATGAATGTCTGCCAGATCTGTAACAGATCTGGGATGCTTGTAGCCTGGCAAACATAATATCTGCAATGGTATTCATGGCTTGATTTAATTCTTAGGTTGGAAGAAATCTATTAGATAGTCTATGACCATTTAAGTGGACAGATTATAGCCTTAAGATTAGTCTACTCCTCTGGATTAGGTTAGCTTTTCTGATTTAATCAATGGGATTTGACAAACTCTATTGGATAGTCTGTGACCATTTAGGTGGACAGATGATATCCTTAAGAGCAGTCTAAATGGCATGGGTTAAGTTGGATTCTTCTTCCTTGTTGAGATTTTTTATAGCACTTCAGTAAGGATTTACTGCAGAGACAACCCTAAATCTGAGTTACACAACTGAATTAACCTTATCCTAAACTACTTACTTCCCATCCTTTTGTCTTTATTTTAACACACCATCATCACCTTCTTCATAACTAGGATAGGACTGCACTTTATTTCTTCTTAGTAGATAGTTTAGTGTAGTTGTGACACCCAACTCCCTTTCTTTAGGATTGTCAGATCTGTAGCCAAACCTGGAGGCCTACTATTGTAGCCCATTTTGGGTTCTAGATCAATTTCTCTGTGGGGCAAATTTTTACTTATCAAAACTTGCTACAATAGCCATATATCTTACAGGCTGTGTGTACTTTAGGTTGCTGATTTCATAGCATTTTACTCCACATTTGTATTCTGATTTACCAACCATCGCATCACTTCAATAAACAGCAGCACATAGACACCTGAAAGTAGCCCAACAATCTCTCCACCTCTCTAAGATCGCCCTGATCAAACCTTGATTGACCTGGAAGGGCTCCAACTCCAGAATCGACTCGAAGCTGAAAGCCATCAACCGTGTTAGGCAGGGCATAATACCAGGTGTGGGAATCTGACCATGCAGTGCTGATAGCCAGCACCGGAGGCTCCCAGAGAAGACGCTCAACAGTCGCAGCGATCACTGGATCGACAAGCGGTGCAAGAGGAACCTCAGGCATAGATGGCTACAACACAAGGGAACAGACACATAAGATAATATTACAACTGAAGAATCAAAATGAAATATAACTACACTAACTACAATATACCTGAGTAGGGATAAGAGTAGACTCCTTAGGAGGAGCCTCATGAGCGAAGTCAGGAACCACCTGCACAATAACAAAGCCAACCAACAAACATGTCAGATAAAACCAAATTAACAGAAACAAAAATGAACTAATACACACATTATACCTAACTCTCCGGACGTAAAGAAGCAGTTGCTGCCTCCCGTGTCTGGAAGTCCCCGACAACCTGACGCTGATGATATACAACACATTATTAGCAAAAGATGCTAGGTAACACAAGACAAAATAACTTGGAAGACCGAAGAAACTCACCCAGTGCTCCAGCTCAGCTTGAAGTTGAGCTATCATAGGGTCCTCCAGAGTTGAAGATGCAACCGAAGAAGGATTGAATGCTAGAGTAGACACCCCAACACCCGCTAACTCTGACATCTGCAAACATGATGCATATGACAAATGCATTAGAAGAAGTAACAAAACCAATCATTAATAAAATTGAGTTCAGAAAAACACTCACCAATCGATCAATCTTTGAACGAAGGCTAGCCTCCACCTCACGACCAGCCTGCTGCTGACTTCTTAGCAGCTCAATCATAGCTGCCTGACTAGCGACCTCGCCCTCCCTCTCAGCCTAGCAAACATAAGGGAAATCAAACAATGCAATGACATTAAACTAATAGAAAAAAACCCAGACAAATAGGTGTTAAACAACCAAAACAAGTAAACAAACTCACCAGAGATCGTCAGGTCTCCACCAACTGAGCCTTAACTCGTCCTCCGCCCTCCTGGCCTAGAAAAGGTAGTATGTCAGAGAGCACAACATCTCCTCATCGGGCTAAGGAGTGTGTCCCATATGCTCCATCACTCGATGCAGGGCGTCTATCCCTCTGCGAATACCCACACCAAGGTGGCCCTCCTCCAGTGCGGCCAGCCTCTCCCTTAGTGCTGAGGTAGACTCAGGACTGCCAACAGTAAAAGAACCACTTTTGTGGAAGGGATGTGTGAAAATCTAGACACCACAAAGCTCTCGGAACCACCTCGCGAACTCTCGAGCATCCGCCTCATCGCGTGCCTCTGTCACCCTGGTCCCCCGGCTCTAAAATCACCAATCTGAGCCTACATCTTTGATGCAAATTTTCGGCTAGGGGGATCAGTCATCGTCTTCACCACCCAGTGGCGAATCTCTGAGGGGACTCCCTGAGGAAGCCATAGCTATCAATTTGCCCGAGAAAGGTGGATGCGATCCACCTTCTCAAAGTAGTGGACCCAGATGTCCACGTCGAAGAAGGGTCGACCAGACTGGATCACTGGCTGCTCGGCATCCTCCCTAACTGCATAGGGCCTCCGAATCACCTACTACCAAAAACAAAGACACAATCATCAGTAAATCTGAAACTCGAAAACATGAGACATTGACGACATAGACAACACATACCTACCCAGCATGCATGTCCTCGAAGAGACCTCGCGCGGTCTACAGATCTAAAGACCGGTGACGGTGCCCCAACACCCTCGCCACATGTGCATCCGCGAGAATGTAATGTGTTGATCTCCACTGAAACCCACAGGCTTAAGAAGGTGAAATGGTTGTACGCCTAGAACTGGAAAGAATACCAAAACTATCAGTAAAATGAAAGACTAGGCAACTAAGACAGAGAAGAAACCAACGATTAACAAAGGCTCACCTGAAGAAAAGGAAGAAAACCACTGATAGTGGTGACACCTCTCCCTCTACGGTATAGCTGCTCATAGAGGTGCGCCAATGCTGCCACACCCCATGCATAGGTAGGGACTCGGTCCAGGTCCCTGAGAAGTGTCAAAAATAATCTGGTGATGCATCCTCAGGTGGAAGAAGAAAAGAGTACTGCCTCGAGGAAGTGCATCAAGAATGCACGGAGTACTCGATCTACAGCCACTCCTAGCTCCACCATAGGCTCTCATCGCGCCATCGCCTCACAAAGCACCTAAAATAACCCTGTTGGCACTGAGTGGCATCTCAGAGGGATAAAGCCGCTAGCAAACATATTGAAGAACCAGGTGACACGGACCACTCCTATCCTCGATCCGCTAAAATGAAATGCGACCCCAAGAATCTCCTTGCATACCTCCTTATCGTCCCCCTCCATTCGACCGATCACTGACTCCCCCTCAAACCTAAGTCTAGTAATGCAAACCCAGTCCTCTAGGGTCAGCAACATCAGCTCGACTAGGAAGAATAATGCCTGCTGCTCATCTCTCCACCTCTCCAAGATCGCTACGATCAGACCTCGGTTGACCTGAAAGGGCTCCAACTCTAGAATCGACCCAAGCCGAAAGCCATCAATGACACCCATTGGAACTCAGGCAGGGCATGATACCAGGTGTGAGAATCCAATCACACAGTGCTGATAGCCAGCATCGGGAGCTCTCAGAGAAGATGCTCAATAGTCAAAGCGGTTACTGGATCGATAGGCGGCGCAGGAGGAACCTCAGGCGTAGATGCCTACAACACAAGAGAATAAACACATAAGATAATATTATGACTGAAGAATCAAAATGAAATATAACTACACCAACTATAATATACCTGAGTAGGGATAGGAGTAGACTCCTGAGGAGGATCCTCAGGAGCGGAGTTAGGAACCACCTGCACAAGAACCAAGCCAACCAACAAATCATGTCAAATAAAACCAAATAAATAAAAAAGAAAAAGAACTAATACACACACACACATTATACCTGACTCTCTGGACGTAAAGAAGCAGCTGCTGCCTCCCGCATCTAGAAGTCCTCGGTTACTTGATGCTGAGGATATACAACATATTATTAGCAAAAGATGCTAGGTAATACAAGATAAAACAACTTGGAAGACTGAAGAAACTCACCTAGTGCTCCAGCTCAGCTCGAAGTTGAGCTATCATAGGGTCCTCTAGACTAGAAGATGCAGCTGAAGAAGGATCGAATGTTAGAGTAGACACTCCAGCACCCGCTAACTCTGACCTCTGCAACATGATGCATATGACAAACGCATCAGAAGAAGTAACAAAACTAATGATTAATAAAATTGAATTAAGACAAACACTCATGAATCGATCAATCTCACGAGCAGTGGCCTCCACCTCACAACCTTTCTCTTCGACTTTGCGATTAATCATAGTCACCGATCGCGACCTTGCCCTCCCTCTCAGCCTAGCAAACATAAGGGAAACCAAATAAAGCAATGACTTTAAACTAATAAAAAAACCCAAACAAATATGTGATAGACAACCAAAACAAGTAAACCAACTCACCAGAGATCGTCGGGTCTCCACTAGCTGAGCCCTCCGCTCATCCTCCACCCTCCTGGCGTGGAAAATGGAGTCTGTCAGAAAGCGCAACATCTCCTCATCAGGACGAGGAGTACGTCTCGTCTGTTCCATTGCCTAATGCAGGGCGTCTAACCCTCCATGAATACTAACACTAAGGTGGCCCTCCTCCAGTGCGGCTAACCTTGCCCTCAGTGCTGAGGCGACTCAGGAGCGCCAACAATAAAAGAATCGGTGCTGAGGAAGGGGCGCATGAAAAGCTGTCCACCACCGAGCCCTCGAAACCACCTTGTGAACTCTCAGGCATCCGTCTCATCGCACGCCCCTGTCACCCTGGTCCCCCGGCTCTAAAATCAGTAATCTGAGCCTCCATCTTTGATGCGAAGTTCTGGCCAGGGGGACCGGTCATCATCTTCACCGCCCTATGGAGAATCTCTGAGAGGACTCTGTTAAGACTTGAAAAGTACCACTTTTCATCCCTAAACTTAACCTTTGATTAGACCCTTAGCCATCTAATAAGTTCTTGTTAGGTGTTTTATGTAGGTAATAATCAGCAGTGAAATAAGGCTAGGAGTCCTGCTAAGGAGCCTGTTTTGGCACCAGAAGTCCGTCAGAAGGATGGACCCTGAATCCAGACCTGAAATGAGCCTCACATAGCTGACCCAAGCTTTAGAGGATTCAGGAGAAATATGCCTCGTGCAATCCAACTGAGCTTCCCAAGACTTTACAACAACTTCTCGCACAGTTGAGTAACTGAAGAGCTTCAGAAGCACAAACTCACGCAGCTCTCGCGAAGCTCAAGAGTAGAACACATTGCACAGTCTCACGTAGTTCAAAGCAGACCTCTCTCAACCTCGCACAGTTCACTCGAGCAGCTAAGGAGAGCTTGAGACTCTCGCACACTCTCGCCGGATGTATCGTGCGATCACTCGTGTAGTTCTCACGCCATTCAAGAAGAAAGCATCCTCGCGAAGGCAGAGCCATCCTCGCGAAGATCAATTAAGACATGGAACCTCGTGCAGTTCAGAACTCATTAAAGCCTCACGAGGTAACTCACAAAGTCCATTGAAGGGAAGTGATCACGCAATTCTTGTGCTATTCAAATCCATCCTCGTGAAGAGTAAGAGCTTCCATGCGACAAGTTTGGGAAACAATAGCTACCTAGCGAAGCTCTAAACTTCAACTTCCATCGCTTCAGCAGAGGACTTTCTGGGAATTTCCAGTGATTAGGGCATGCACTCCCATGCTTAAATCTTTATGCACGTGCCTCGAGGCATCCAAGGATCACTATTAGGTCACATGGCATCGTTAAAATTAAGGTTTCCTAACCCTAATGCGCCGCCACACCACTGCTATATAAATCCATACTTAGCTTAGGTTTAGATATCTTAGAATATCTCGGAACAGATCTCGGAACACATCTCATCTCTTGGAGATTTGATCTGAGATCATTTTTCTTTTCTTTTGTAGCTGTAAGTAGTTTTTCTTTTTTTTTTCTTCTCTCCATAGTCCAGCACTTGTTGGCTATGTCTTTGTATGCATTTTGAACTAGTTTAATGGAAGTTTGTAATAGGATTTTTACATTATGGGATTTGTGTTTGATTGTGAGATGCTCTGTGCAAGGCTGCTGCCTTGTGATCCGCCATTACTTTGGCTATGATTTAAAGCAATGGAGGACTAATTCTAAGGGCCACTAATATCCAAGTGACCTGTGTGTCTGGGCTATCATGGTCCTATACAGCCTTAGCCTCACCACAGGACCCACTAGATCTGAAATCCCCATGGGAGCTTGAGCTGGTAGCCTTGTGACCATGGTGGTAGCAGCGATGTTCTTGTTTTGTCTTAGGCTCCGTGAGGAGGATAGTCTCTGGGATAGTCTGTGACCATTCAAGTGGACAGGTTATAGCCTTAAGGTGATTCTAATCCATCGATCCAAGATGGATCATTCTTCTCTGCATCTGAGCTTGTATTAGCTTGGTGGGAGATTGTACAGAGGCAGACTCCCCTATATTTGTATAGATCCACTATTAGATGTTAGATCTGATCTGGTCATAGAGATTATAGGCTTGTGACTGGACCATTGTAGCCTCACTCAAGCAATGGACAGCTAGATCGATGGTTGTACTCAATCTCTTGCTGGTTCTATGTGTCTGGGCTATCATGGTCCTATACAGCCTTAGGCCCACACATAGAGCTTTAGAGGTTGAGGTACCCTATGGATTCTTAAGCTGGTAGCCTGGGTGAAATAGTGCCTACAATGATTAACTTATTTTGACCCATCTCTGGATTGTGGTTCCCCTATGGGATAGTCTGTGACCATTTAAGTGGACAGGTTATAACCTTAAGGGATCGGATCATGGCACAGGGATGAGTTGGATTCTTTCTCCTCTTTGGTGATAATGTAGCCATTGGACAGGAATTCTATAACATCAGATCTGAATCTAAGTTACAAAACTCCTCTGATCTAGGCTTAATAACATACTTCTCACCCTTTTATATTTATTTTCCACACTCCATCCATCCTCTCAACCCTTTCTGTAGTTAAGACATTAGGCTACCTTAGGATCTATAAACTAAGTGACCTTAAACTCCCTTCCCTTAAGGACTGCCAGATCTTTAGTCAGATCTCGAGGGACTACTAGAGATGGATCCCTTGGAGCTGTAGATCATCTTTCCCTGTGGGACAAACTCTTACTTATCAAAACTTGCCACAATGGACCCTGTATCTTGCAGGCTTAGGACTTCTGAGATGTGCTGATTTCATCCCCTGTTTTATTTTGATTTTAAATTTCTTTTACCACAAACAAATAAAGAAAGCACAGCTGGGGAAGCAACAAGTTTTTGGCGCGACTATCGGGGATAGTTGATCTTTTAGTAGACCCAAAGTTTTTGTAGTTTTATTATTCTTTGGTAGTTCAGAATAATTGATACTGCTGATGAATTTGTGAATTATTTTTTTTTGCAGATCTAGACAGCAGCAGTGAAAGACAGTTGGACTGCAATTTGAGCTTAGCTACCTCTGTTTGCAAAGTTTCTAACTTTTAAAACTCTGTCTATCTTTCTTTAAAATACTCTAGCAGTATCTAGGATAGTTGTAAATGTATTCTTTGAATAGCTGTAAATTAGTTAGATAAATTTGTTAATTGTAAAGTGATTCATTTGCAATGTGCCTGCAAGAAGCTCTCCTTGCTGTTGGTGTGCTTGTATGCTAGGGAGGAGATCTCTCAGCCCTACTTTAGAAACCTCGGAAGGAGACTTAGAAGAGACAGGAACACCACAGGAGAGCCCCCAAGTGAATCTGTGACAGCAAATATGGGTGAAGAACAACCCAGAACTCTCAAGGAGTTGAATGCTCCGGATGACTATAACTCTCCTTTTAGCATTCAATTCCCTGATGTTCAGGGGAATTATGAAATAAAGACTTCAAACATCCATATGCTGCCCTCTTTCCATGGGCTTAGCAAGGAGGACCCTTACAAGCACATTGACCAATTCTTGGCCCTGTGCACCACTTTTAATATCACTGGTTTGGGACCTGAGGCTACTAGGCTCAGACTCTTTCCCTTCTCTCTGAAGGATAGGGCCAGTACCTGGTTGACCACTCTTCCCAACAATAGCATTGCTTCATGGAAAGACCTGCAGACCAAGTTTCTAACCAAGTTCTTCCCTGAGATAAAAACTAGCCAGTTGAGGAAGGCAATTCTTGGTTTTACCCAAGCCCCAACTGAGGATTTTAATCAAGCCTAGGATAGGTTTAAGGAAATGCTCAAACAATGCCCCCACCATAAGATCCCAGACTGGCAGCTTGTTCAAAGCTTCTACAATGGGATTGATGAAAAAAGTAGAGATATGGTTGATGCCTCTTGTGGTGGCACTTACATGCACAAAACTGCTGATGAGGCATGGGAATTGTTTGAGGTGATTAGTGAAAATGCTTTTCAAAAGTTATCTCAGGCAAGAACTAGTCAGGAGTTTGAGTCAAAAGTGGGGTGTGCTACATTGACAAGAGGAAAAGTTTGTGAGGTGTCTAGGAACAATGACTTGTAGCTGCAGATGGCAAACCTCTCTATGAAGTTTGAAAAATTACTGACTGTGATGCAACCCAGAAGGGCTGCTCATGTGGTGGAGGCATGTCTGAAATGCTAGTCCCCACAGCACACAGTGGAGGAATGTCCATCTGCAGGGCAATATCCTGAATTGGTATTGGAGCATGCTGCTGCTGCGCAACCTTTTGGCCAACAACAATCTGGTGGCTACAGCAGATAGCCATATGCTTACCAGCACCAAAATGCTGGTTACCAATGGAGAGACCACCCAAATCTGAGGTGGAGGCAAGACAACTATATGCAGCCCCAGCAAATGTTGGCTTTACCTCAAAGACCACAGCAGCAGTCCAATCAAGGGTATGCCCCTAGGTCTAATTTCCAGCACCATCAGCAACAAATTCAGTTGGTCTTACCCCACTCTCAGCTAAGACATGCTTCCTTTGAGGACCAGGTCTTGACTTCATTGCAAAACCTAGGATCCTTGGCTCAGACTGTGGACTCTCCTGGTCAGAGCCTCCAGAAAATGGAAGAACAGATAAGCCAAATTTCAAATGCCTTGGCTAGGCCTGCCACCCAGTTGCTAACCCTAAGGGTCAGTTTTTAATCAAAGAAGCTTCCTCAAGTTTTGAGGGAACCAATGCTGTTACTACCCTAAGGTCTGGCAGGCTGATAGACAACCAGGTGGGTAACAGACCAGCAGAGGTCATTTCCACAGATGATGCACATGATCGTGATAGAGATGTTGTTGGAACACAAAGCCAAGAATTGCCTGCCACCCTACAGCAGGAGAAAAATAAAGAGGCTGTAGTTGAGCCTCAGCAGGAGGAAAAACATGAAAAAAGAAAAAAATAGAAGTGTAGTCATGGGCTAGCAGTTGACGAACCAGCAGTACCTCAGCTGCCATTTCCTCAAGCTTTGGATGGTCCTATCCCTTTTGATAAAGGGAATGCTCAGATGGAGGAAATGATGGAGACCTTCAGGCAGGTGAAAATCAATTTGCCCCTGCTTGAGGCAATTAAACAGGTCCCAGCCTATGCAAAGTTCCTGAAAGACCTCTGCACCCAAAAGAGAAAAGCTAGAGGCCATGTGTCCAAAAAGGTCTTTGGAATCGTTGAATTCTCAGATTTAACATATCAATGCCTGAGAGGTTGTAAGATCCAGGGATACCCACTATTCCCTGCCTAATTGGAGACCATACAATTGGAAAAGCCCTTTTAGACCTTGGAGCCAGTGTTAACTGCTACAGTATATCTCTGACTAGGTTTGGGGAGCAAGGCTACCCCCATTGTGCTAATGATGGCTGATAGGTCTGAGAGGAGACCTCTAGGAATGGTTGAGGATGTCTTAGTGGGGGTGGATAAGTTTTTCTACCCTGCTGACTTCTTAGTTTTGGACATGGGGTGCAGCAATAGCCCAAATCCCATACCTATTATATTGGGCAGGCCTTTCTTGGCCACTACCAATGCATGCATTCAATGCAGGTCTGGAGTAATGGAGGTAACTTTCAGACATATGAAAGTTGAGCTGAATGTGTACAACAGTGCAAAGTACCCTCAAATGGACAATGAGGAGAGCTTTGCAGTGGATGTACTAGAGGAAATTGTAGAAGAGGAATTACCCACTCAGCTGGAGTGGGGCAACATTATCAGGAATTTAGTTAAAATTTGGGACATGGTGGAGGAAGGGAGCCCAGATGTGATACCGAAAGACATGACCACATTGAAGTCTTCTGTGGGCTCAGTACAACACTCCAGTTGGAAACCTACATTGCTGCCTCTTCCTCCAACCTCCAATGCACCAATTTTGCCATCCACCCAACAAGCCCCTGATCTGGAACTCAAGAAGCTTCCAGAAACATTAAAATATGCCTTCCTTGAGAAAGGACATAAGCTTCCTGTAATCATCTCTTCCTCTCTTACCAATGAGCAGGAAGAGGAATTACTAACAGTTTTGAGGAAGCATAAGAAGGCAATTGGTTGGACCATTGCCAATCTGGGAGGAATAGATGCATCAATCTGCATGCATAGGATTCATCTTGAGGAGGGAGCACTACCCTCCAGGGAAATGCAAAAGAAGTTAAATCCTCACTTGCAGGAAGTGGTCCTCAAGGAGATCATTAAATTTCTAGATGCAGGGGTGATTTACCCCATCTCTGATTCTCACTGGGTGGCACCTATCCCAGTGGTGCCCAAGAAATCTAGCATAACAGTGATTAAGATTGAAACTGGAGAGTTGAGACCAGCCAGGGAGGCCACTGGCTGGAGAGTGTGCATTGATTATAGGAAGCTCAACTCTAAGACCAGAAAGAACCATTTCCCTCTCCCCTTCATTGATCAAATTTCGGACAAATTGGCTGGAAAAGCTTTTTACTGTTTTCTTAATGGGTACTCAGGGTACAACCAAATCCCTGTGCATCCTCAAGACCAAGAGAAAACCACCTTTACCTGTCCTTTTGGCACCTTTGCTTACAGAAGGATGCCTTTTGGGCTTTGTAATGCACCAGCCACTTTTCAGAGGTGTATGTATGCCATATTCTCTGATATGATTGATAAGTTTTTGGAGATTTTTATGGATGATTTTTACGTCTGTAGGGGATGATTTTGGCCAAAGGTTCTACAACACCTCAAATTTAGTTTTGCAAAGATGTGAGGAGACCAATCTGGTCTTAAGCTGGGAAAAGAGCCACTTCATGGTAACACAAGGCATTGTGTTGGGCCATGTAGTCTCTAAAGAAGGGCTTGAGGTAGACAAGGCCAAAGTTGACCTCATTGCCAATCTGCCCCCTCCAAAAATAGTCAAACAAATCAGATCTTTCCTTGGGCATGCAGGATTTTACAGGAGGTTCATTAAGGGCTTCAGCAAAATTGCTAAGCCATTATGCCACCTGCTCTATCAGGATGTGCCCTTTGACTTTTTTTTGAATGTCTTAAGGCTTTTGAAACATTGAAAATATGTCTCACCTCTGCCCCTGTACTTCAAACACCAGACTATACCCTGCCTTTTGAGCATGTGTGATGCATCAGACTTGGCAATAGGTGTTGTTTTGGGCCAAAGAAAGGATAAGCTGCCTGTGGTCATTGTTTATGTCAGCAAATCACTTGCTGAAGCTCAACTGAACTATACCACAACTGAGAAAGAGCTTCTGGTAGTGGTTTATGCTGTTGACAAATTTAGAGCCTATCTACTAGGATCTAAAACTGTAATCTTCACTGACCATTCAGCATTGAAGTACCTATTGTCCAAGAAAGATGCTAAGCCTAGGCTGATTAGATGGATACTCCTACTGCAGGAGTTTGACATCAAAATCAAGGACAAAAAGGGTGTGGAGAATGTGGTGGCTGACCACTTGTCCAGAATTGTCTTGGAGAAATGCCTTGATGGTCCTACAAATGATGCCTTCCCGGATGAGCAATTATTTTCCATCCAATCCCTGGTCCCTTGGTTTGCACACATTGTCAATTATCTAGTTATAGGAAAGATTCCTGCCCACTGGACCAAAATGGACAAAGACTATTTTTCTCAAAGGTCAAATATTTTTTATGGGAGGAACCTTGCCTATACAAGTACTATGCAGACCAAATCATCCGAAGATGTGTTCCGAAAGTGATGTCCCCAGTATTCTGGCCATGTGCCATGAAAACGCCTGTGGAGGCCACTTTAGTGGGAGAAAAATAGCTGACAAGGTCCTGCAGTGTGAGTTTTACTGGCCTTCTTTATTCAAAAATGCATATACACACTGCAAGGCATGTGAGAAATGTCAAAAATTGGGAGGGCTGTCCAAAAGAAATTCAATGCCTTTGCAACCCATCCTTGTTGTAGAATTGTTTGATGTATGGGGTATAGACTTCATGGGCCCCTTTCCTCCGTCTAATGGTTATCAGTTCATCTTAGTGGCAGTGGACTATGTTTCCAAATGGGTAGAAGCCATTGCCACAAGATCCAATCACAACCAGGTGGTCCTCAAATTTGTAAGGCAGCACATTTTCTCCAGATTTGGAACCCCTAGAGCTATTATCAGCGATGGGGGTAGCCATTTCTGCAATAGAAATTTCAAGAGCTTGCTCAAGAAATATTATGTGACCCATAGGATTGCTACTCCCTACCACCCACAGACAAGTGGGCAAGTTGAAATTTCCAACAGGGAGATCAAGCATATCCTTGAGAAAACAGTAAGGACTGACAGGAGAGATTGGGCCGATAAACTGAACGATGCACTGTGGGCTTATAGGACTGCCTATAAGACTCCCATTGGAATGTCCCCATTCAGACTGGTCTATGGCAAGGCTTGCCATCTCCCAGTAGAGTTAGAACACAAGGCCTATTGGGCCATTAAGAATTTAAATATGAACCTAACTTCTGCTGGTCATCACAGGTCATTGCAGCTGACTGAATTGGATGAGCTGAGGATGGATGCTTACACAATTGCCAGGATCTACAATGGACGGTCCAAAGCTTTCTTTGACAAGGGCTTGCTAAGAAAAAGCCTCATATCTGGTGGTAAGGTTTGGTCGCTCAACTCCAAACTAAAATTCTTTTCTGGAAAATTAAAATCCAGATGGGAAGGTCCCTATGTTGTATTAAATGTTTCCCCATCTGATGCTATGGAAGTCAAGGATCCCAAATCTAGGAGGACCTTCAAAGTGAATGGTCAGAGGCTTAAGCCTTGTATCGAAAAACCTACTGACCCTATGAACACTATACATTTTCATGGGACCCCTACATCTACCTGACCCACAGTTGTGTACATGTTGTACTATACTACTTTTGTTTCTTCAATAATTTTTAGGAAATTGTAGTGTTTATGTGGAGTCTGAATATGTTGAGCTTGATAGAGTTTATGTGGGATTGGTATGATTTCTTCTTCTTCTTCTGCGAATTGTTGATTTTTGAATTGATTGCATATTGTTTGAATATTTTTGATGAGTATGTTGCACTACCTGTATTGCCCCTGTTTGGTACTAAACCCTCGAGCATTCCAAATTGAGATTTGGTAAGCTCTCGCACAATTCACATAGAACATTTATTTCGATGTCGCTAGCTTCAACAAATGTTGCAGAGTCTCTCGCGCACTTCAAGCTCCAACATCCATCATTGTGAGATTCAGTTATCTCGTGATCCCCTTGCCCAGCTGCGTGAGTTAAATGCATTTATCATTTCCCACGCTGATTGTTGGGACTTGTCGTTTCCCAACTCACTCTCAATTAATTGCGGCGACTTGGATGTTATTCCACCGTTTCATCTTCCACCATCCTCGTCTTTAAATACACAGGGAGCCCCTTTCATATTCATCTCATCCTTTCTCCTCTCACCCTAGCGGACCTTCCCTAGTCCTAACAATGGCAGATGACAAGCCTAATGCGCTGCCTAACAAGTTTTACCCGATGTGGTTGGAACCGCCCCCACCAAAAGAGCCGGACCCCCTACAACCCCTCTGGGATGAATACGAGGAGGTTCAGTAGATCCTGGCTAAGGAGGAGGAAAAGCTCCAGCCACAGAAGAAAAAGTAAAAAATAGAACCATCCCCTGCCCCCTCCACTCAACCCCTTCCACCACCTTCTCACCCCCCCATCCTTGACCCTCTCTCCTCCCTTCTTTCTTTTTGTAATTTTCTTTTTAGGCTTAATGAAATTTTCTTGTTCTGATTATTCTGTCCAGTTCTCTATTTTTGATTGTTTTCTTTCTTGCTGTTTCCTTTTATTATGCCCTTAATAAATCTGCTGCACAAACACCTTTGAACCAGTGAGGACACTACTCCTCATAGGTTTGGGGGTGTGGCAGGCAAACCCTGCCAATAGAATAGTTAACCTAAGTGCAGCAGAGTCATGTGAGTAATATGGAAATGGATTTATGATCACTTAAGAATCATGACAAATAAGAAATTTAAAATTTCTGCAAACTTTAGACATTATAAACTTTTAATATTTCACATTTCCATGACGAGATCACCAAGGAAACTCACTTGTATCAGCACTTAGTGAATCATTAGAGAGAGAAAAAGGTGAGGGCATACTTAAAAGTTCAAAGGAAGACCATAACCAATAAGAATTGGGCCTATAAAAAAATTTTCTATTCTTTGAGGAGTAACTAAGGCAATTTCTTCTAGTTCTAAGGACTGGCTGAGTTACTGTGCTCACTAGAAGTTAAGCAACTCCAAGTTGAAACAACTGACAGCACTCATGAGAGTTAGGAAAGGATCAAACCCTTCTCTTGGACAGTTTGAGCCTAAAAAGATCAACCCTAAAGCAACTGCCCTTGTCCATACCCCCTTTGAGCTTTAAATCCTGAATTTCTTCAAAATACACCAGAGTACTTGTACCTGAACCTATGAACCTGATTCGGTCTACCCTCACTCTGAGAATTCAGAAGGTAAAGGAGAAAGATTTGAAAATGGACTAGCTATGGTCAACATTAGGTAAATGGAGAAGAAGTATCTCAAAATTTTGACAGTATGGTAACTGAAAACATGGTGGCATTTCAGAAAAGCAAAAACAAAAATAAAGAGAAGAAAATTCCATAAAAAAGAAACAAAAATGAAGGGGAGTAAGAGAGGAGTCAAGAGGAACTTTCATTGGAAAATCGAAATCAAGAAGAGAAACTGATCACTTCAAATCTGAAAATCTCAAAGAAGAAGAAAGGAGCTAAAATCAAGAAGGTGAAGTCATGAATCACTTCCTTCACCTACTGATTTCTCAATTTTGAACCCCTTTTCAACCTTCCATTCTTTTTAACCCCACTCCATAATCCACATTCCAGCCCAGTTAAAAGCCCTTGTGATCCAAAGTTGAGTGAGCTATCATGTGGAGATAAAGAGTTATCCAATCTATAGTGAGGATCTGTCAATGATGTCAGCACTTAAGAACTCTGCCTATGCTCATGCTTACAGACCCATTTGGGGGATGTAACTGCTCTTGAGCCTGAGAGAAAATGAACCCCTCAACAAGACCCTTATGAGAGTATGCCCTAGAAAGTTTTTGGGTTTGATCTTGAATGTATTATGTATGACCTATAACCTAATTTTTGATCTGATGATGAGCTCAGTGCTGGCACACACTTGTGCAGTTTTCTATGGTTGTAAACTGATTGGAAATGTTGTGCATTCATGAGAAGTTTATGCTATTTAAATTACTGTGCAACCAATGGATTAAATTTCTTTTATGTTTACTGATTCAAGAGTAAACTAAGTCTGCTCACTTGATGATATTGCACTTTTGTTAACTGTTTCATTGAGAAGTTTGTGGGTGTCTTCATTGAAAACCCTCAGGAGACTTCACTCCTCCACTAGGGATCACCTAGGGGTTTAAAAGGCTTGGTACATATGCTAAATGTATTCGTGCTCCCTACGAAAGTGGCATTTAATTTTTGTAGTAGATTTAATGTAGCTTTGCTAAAAGACTAGCAAAGATTAGGTTTGGGGGTGTGTTAAGACCTGAAAAGTACCACTTTTCACCCCTTAACTTAACCTTTGATTAGACCCTTAGCCATCTAATAAGTTCTTGTTAGGTGTTTTATATAGGTAATAATCAGTAGTGAAATAAGGCCAAGAATCCTACTAAGGAGCCTGTTTTGGCACCAGAAGTCCCTCAGAAGGATGGACCCTGAATCCAGACCTGAAATGAGCCTCGCGCAGCTGACCCAAGCTTTAGAGGATTCAGGAGAAATATGCCTCGCGCAGTCCAACTGAGCTTCCCAAGACTTTACAACAACTTCTCGCACAGTTGAGTAACTAAAGAGCTTCAGAAGCACAAACTCGCACAGCTCTCGTGAAGCTCAAGAGTAGAACACATCGCACAGTCTTGCACAGTTCAAAGCAGACCTCTCTCAACCTCACACAGTTCGCTCAGAACGGTTGAGGAGAGAGAGCTTCAGAAGACTCCTCGCACAGTCACTGCAAGATGCAATTATCAGAAGAGAACTCCTCACGCAGTTCTCGCGCCATTCAAGAAGAAAGCATCCTCACGAAGGCAGAGCCAACCTCGTGAAGATCAATTAAGACATGGAACCTCGTGCAGTTCAAAACTCATTAAAGCCTCGCTAGGTAACTCGCGAAGTCCATTGAAGAGAAGTGATCGCGCAATTCTCGCACTATTCAAATCCATCCTCGTGAAGAGCAAGAGCTACCACGCGACAAGTCTGGGAAACAATAGCTACCTAGAGAAGCTCTGAACTTCAACTTCCATCGCTTCAGCAGAGGACTTTCTGGGAATTTCCAGTGATTAGGGCACGCACTCCCACGCTTAAATCTCCGTGCACGCACCCCGAGGCATCCAAGGATCACTATTAGGCCACGTGGCATCGTTAAAATTAGGGTTTCCTAACCCTAATGCGCTGCCACACCACTGCTATATAAACCCATACTTAGCTTAGGTTTAGATATCTTGGAATATCTCAGAACAGATCTGGGAACACATCTCATCTCTTGGAGATTTGATCTGAGATCGTTTTTCTTTTCTTTTGTAGATATAAGTAGTTTTTCTTTTTCTTTTTCTTCTCTCCATAGTCCAGCACTTGCTGGCTATGTCTTTGTATGTATTTTGAACTAGTTTAATGGAAGTTTATAATAGGATTTTTACATTATGGGATTTGTGTTTGATTGTGAGATGCTCTGTGCAAGGCTGCTGCCTTGTGATCGGCCATTGCTTTGGCTGTGATTCAAAGCAATGGAGGACTGATTCTAAGGGCCACTCAGATCCAAGTGACCTGTGTGTCTGGGCTATCATGGTCCTATACAGCCTTAGCCCCACCACAGGACCCACTAGATCTGAAATCCCCATGGGAGCTTGAGCTGGTAGCCTTGTGACCATGGTGGTGGCAGCGATATTCTTGTTTTATCTTAGGCTCCGTGAGGAGGATAGCCTCTTGGATAGCCTATGACCATTCAAGTGGACAGGTTATAGCCTTAGGGTGATTCTAATCCACCGATCCAAGATGGATCCTTCTTCTCTGCATCTGAGCTTGTATTAGCCTGGTGGGAGATTGTATAGAGGCAGACTCCCCTATATTTGTATAGATCTGCTATTAGATATTAGATCTGATCTAGTTATAGAGATTGCAGACTTGTGACTGGACCATTGTAGCCTCACTCAAGCAATGGACAGCTAGATCGAAGGTTGTACTCAATCTCTTGCTGGTTCTATGTGTCTGGGCTATCATGGTCCTATACAGCCTTAGCCCCACACATAGAGCTTTAGAGGTTGAGGTTCTCTATGGATTCTTAAGCTGGTAGCCTGGATGAAATAGTGCCTACAATGATTAACTTGTTTTGACCCATCTCTGGATTGTGGTTCCCCTATGGGATAGTCTGTGACCATTTAAGTGGACAAGTTATAACCTTAAGGGATCGGATCATGGCACAGGGATGAGTTGGATTCTTTCTCCTCTTTGGTAATAATGTAGCCATTGGACAGGATTTCTATAACATCAAATCTGAATCTGAGTTACAAAACTCCTCTGATCTAGGCTCAATAACATACTTCTCACCCTTTTATATTTATTTTCCACACTCCATCCATCCTCTCAACCCTTTCTGTAGTTTAGACATTAGGCTACCTTAGGATCTGTAAACTAAGTGACCTTAAACTCCCTTCCCTTAAGGACTGCCAGATCTATAGTCAAATCTGGAGGGACTACTAGAGATGGCTCCCTTGGAGCTGTAGATCATCTTTCCCTGTGGGACAAACACTTACTTATCAAAACTTGCCACAATGGACCCTGTATCTTGCAGGTCTAGGATTTCTCAGATGTGCTGATTTCATCCCCTGTTTTATTTTGATTTTAAATTTCTTTTACCACAAATAAATAAAGAAAGCACAGCTGGGGAAGCAACAGACTCCCTGAGGGAGCCCCAGCTATCGAGTAGCCTGAGAAAGGTGGATGCGCTCTACCTTCTCCAAGCAGTGAACCCAGATGTCCACATCGAAGAAGGGCCTGCCAGACTAGATCACTGGCTACTCGGCATCCTCCCCAACTGCATAGGACCTCCAGATCACCTACAACCAAAAACAAAGAAACAATCATTAATAAATCTGAAACCCAAAAACATAACACATTGACAACGTATACAACACATACCTATTGGTGCATGCTTTTTCGGGGTTCCTTTCAGTCCCCATTGAATTAGTGGCCCAATTCTGTCCTGAGCGGACTCTGGAAATGTGGTGATTTAAATGTTGGAAAGAGGGGGATTCTAGGAAGATTCCTAGTTTGTTGCAATCACTAGCTGCATATATTTAATGACGTTGCAACACGTCAGTGATCACGCTTTAGAGCGGGTGTGGGTTACTTCTTTACTAAATCGTCTGCTAGCGAACATCAGCAGCACTGGCTCTTCTTTTAATTTAGATAGTTTAGTTTTTCTTTATTTTCTTATTATTGTTGTAATTCTAATTGGCTTAATTTTCCTAATTCTACTATGAGTCTAACTGTGTGAACCTGTTATAGTGAATTAATCAACTAACCTAGTATCCTTATCCTAGTATGAGTTTAATTAGTTTAGTTTCCTAATCCTACTAGGCGTCTAATTAATTCAAATATTCTAATCTTACTGAAAGTCTAATTAATTAAGTCTCTTGTTCCTACTAGGTGTCTAATTAATTCAAATGTTCTAATCTTTTTAGAAATCTAATTAATTTAATTTCCTAATGCTACAAGAAGTCTAATTAATATTAGTCTCCTAATTGTGCTAGGAATGCAAATATACTAATTCTGGTGAAACTCTGATTAAATCAAGCATGCTAATTGTACTGAAATTCTAATTAAAACAAGTATATTACTTTTACTGAAATTCTAATTAAAGCAATTATACTAGTTCTAATGAAGTTCTAATTGGAGCAAGTATGCTAACTGTACTAAAATTCTAATTAAAGCAATGAATTAATTTTAGTAAAAATCAAATTAAAGCAATGAATTTATTATACTAAAAATCTAATTGAAATAAAGGAATTAATTTTACTAGAATTCAAATTGAAATAACGGAACTGATTTTACTAATTCTAATTAAAGCGAGGGATTAATTCTACTAAAAATCTAAAAGAAAAGGGATTTTGGGCCCGCTATGCTAAGGAGGATTGGCCTCGTTCCCGAGTACCCTCCGTAAACTCCCTTGGGTAAATCGGGTGGCTGAGATTAAAGCATATTGACTTTCCGGATTATAAGATGATATTTTTTTGGACTTTTAGAGTTGATTTTGGGTTATAATTTTGGATTAAATTATGAAACTAGAAATTAAGAAAACTGAATTATAAATTAGGATTTAAAAAATTTTAAATTAAGGAATTAAAATTAAAATTTAAAATCTAAGGATTGAATTCGGGACCGAAATTAGAAAATCTGGCCGTATGATTAAGGACTGGTTCTAGAAACTAAGAACTAGAACCAGAGATTAATGATAGGACTAGAGATTAAGATTTTAGAACAAAATTAAAGTCTAAGGTCGGTGATTAGGTCGTCAGATTAAGGACTGGTTCTAGAAACTAAGAACTAGAACCAGATATTAAAAATTATGGTCTAAAAAAGGGTGCTACGGTCTAAGACTGAAATCTTAATACTAATAATTAAAACTAGAAAAAAAATAAATCTTAGAACTAAAACTAAGGTCGAAAACTAAAGACTAAATTCTTACCTAAGGCCGGGGTTGTGGAGAGGAATCTCAAAATTCGAAGCTTGAATCTCGAAGTCATGGCTCTGTTTCTCTCTGTGTTTTTCTCGAAATTCTCCAGCCTTGAAATCCCAAGCTCCCCGAAATTTTCAGTCCCCTCTTGGGGCGAATTAAAAAAGGTCTTTTATAGGTTTTTTCCTAATTAAAAGCCCTATTTTAACTAAATTGCGTGTCGATTTCTCTGTGCTTAATTGCTTTGAGTCGGTCATCGACTCAATGAGCAATCGACTGACTGGCTCAGCCGAGTTTCCTAGTTCTAACCATATTAGGACTAATTGCATACCTGGTTTGGGGTGTGCAATCCGATTAAGCATCTCATTTGAAGCGCTTAATCATGGAATCTTGGTGGTCAAGGACTGTGAGACTAGGTTGGGCATAGGCCAATTGCGCACCGGTGGTGGGGTGCTCAATCCGATCGTTTGTACCATGTAGGGCACATAATCAAGTCTCAAGGTGGTCTGGGGAAAGGATGTCTGGTCTGAAAGGGAACGGATTGCATGTTTGTGGTGATGCGTGTAATCGAATTGCGTGTGTGGAATTAGGCGTGTAATTCGGGGTTGTTCGAGTCTAAGTCGGGTCTGAAATGCCAGACTATTGTTTCAGTATGTAATTTAATTATATACTATTGTGTCAGTATATAGTCTACCTACGTTGGGACCTGAGCCACAGAGCTATTATTTCAGCTTGTGTTTAGCCATGTACTATTGTTTCAGTGCATAGTTCCCACATTAGGGTCATGGGATCTGAAATGCTAGACTATTGTTTTAGTCTGTATTTTTACCATATACTATTGTTTCAGTATATAGTTTCCTTACGTCGGGACCTGAGCTATAGAGCTATTATTTTAGCCTATGTTCAGCCATGTACTATTGTTTTAGTGCATGGTTCCCACGTTAGGTCATGAGGGCCTGAGCCACAGAGCTATTATTTTAGCCTATGTCCAGCCATGCACTATTGTTTTAGTATATGGTCCCACATTAGGGTTAAGGGGTCTGAGCCACAGAGCTATTGTTTCAGCCTGTGTCCAGCCATGTACTATTGTTTCAGTGAATGGTCTCCACATTAGAGTTGTGAAACTTCAAGAGAAGGTAAGTCCTTTCCAAAAAGTCACGGGCAAGGTCAAAGGTTGATCGAAAAGATTTGTATATTCCGAGAGGGAAAAATGGGGGTGTTTACAAATGCCCCTCTTCGGCGCGCTCTTGCGAAGTAAGAACGTGTTAAAGAAGTAGACACCCCTCATTCAAGGTGTCTTCTCGTTTCTCTTGGGAAATCACAAATGTGAAATGGAGATGCTGAAATGATATGCTTGGCTTTCTTATCTATCAGCGAAGCTAAAATAGAGCATTCGGGAGCCCAATGGTAGCTGTCAAAAGGCATATTCCATATCGTGGATGCGAGTGATCCCATCGCGTATTGCGACCTGCTATCATAGATAGTCCACGGGGGAAGTCAGCATACCCTAATCTATGGGTGCAAGGGGCATCCCGTTGTGTGGCGTGACTTGCTGCGAGTGACAGTCAAACAGAAAAGAGAATCACCATGTCCTATTTCGTAGGTGCAAGGGGCATCACGCTGCATGTCGTAACCTGCTGCAAGGGGCAGTCAAACAGAGGGATATGATGTAGCCGAGGTACCGAGGGGCATCATACAAATGTCCATAAATAAGGTCCAGGGATCGATAATAAAATGCAATATTATGTCGAAGGCTTTTGAAAGTCATGTTAGACCAGGTGCGTAATTGCTCACACCAATGCGCGTCAGGCATTCCTTTTCTAATAGGCGTTTGTAAGTTCTTAGATTAAATATACTCATTGCTCGATTTCTCAGGGAAAATGGCTAGTTTGGGCTAGTAATTAAAGTGAAATTTGGGTAGGAAAAGTCTTTTGGTATATTATTATTTTGGTTTCTTTCTTTTGTTGGTTTGTTTTTATTATTTTTTTGTGTTTTGGAAGTAAGGGATTAGGAATTTTAACTTAAGATCAATTCAGTGATAAAGCTTCAGAAGATGTGGCTTCTGAGACGTCGCTGAGCAGATCCACCAGTACGAGATTTGTGGACACGATTGTTTATGTGGTTGTCAAGATGACACTTGGCATGTAGGATATTTCAGCTAACCTTCTCAACGAATACTGATGATTATCTCTTATAGGAGGACTACAATGATTTGTGAGTCAAGAGAGACGAGTTTTGAAAACATTTGACTTAATCATAGCTAACTATATTTATATCAGAAGCAATATTGAGTACTAGAGAGGGTGATACTTACCTGAAGTGGTGATACTTACCTATGTAGCCCATGATGGGACTGGTGATGTCGTGATATCAAGATAGGACATTCGAAGGGTTTTTGTATAGCTGGTGGCGGGACTGGCCGGCTGTCGCCGTGACATTGCGATGGGACTTTAGAGATTTCTTCTCTTTTCTTCATTTCTGTTACAATAGGGAGTTGGTGGCCATTGTCGTGATGCAATGTCCTGGGGAAGTGAGTGTTGCGACTGGACGTTGATGGTCTTTCCTTCCTTCCTATGATAGTGGATCATTGGTGTGATGGGACATTGGGGGTCTGCTTTAGGCTGGGGGATCATCGGTTGAGCGTAGTTCTCATAGAGGAGGTTGGATGCTGGCAGGATTTTTTTTTTTGTGTGATGCAATGGGATGTGGGGGGACTCTGCTTTTCTTCAGTATGAGTCTAGCGACTATTGCGTAGCTAGGGATTTGGGGGGCAAGTTCTCTGCTTTCATGATGGGACATTGGTTTATCATAGGTAGGGATGGGATTTTTAGAAGGTTTGACTCTATGCAAGGTTTTATGATGAGGATTTCGAGGAGGTGTGATTGGTGTCGGGGCTATAAGGCAAGATGAAGTTACCATGTCGTGATGGAACACATTCGTAATGAAATTGAGTCATAGTTGCCTCGCGAGGGGACATATTCATGGATGTGTGGCGAGGTTGAGTCTGGATGTTTCTGGTAGTGATGTTTCTGATGGGCCATTGATGGGATATTTGCGTGATAGGTGCATCATATTTCTTTCTTTGGCAGATCTTGGGTTATATGAGATCGTGTTCTGGTCGTGTCATGACTGGACTCGTCTTTGACTTTTCACGATGGAATGTGTGGTGGCCTGGTGGATTTATCATGATGGGACATGGGCGACGAGGTTACAATGGGATTCCCCCTCTCTGATCAGATCATGATGGGGTATGGGAGGAGAATCTTGACCAAGATGGAACAAAAGGTGTGAGCATAGATGATTCTGTCTTGAGTTGGGTATTACACACCTAGTACCAGGCATTTAATCGAATTGAGTGCCTATTTTCGAGCGTGCGATTGAAAGCTAGAAGGGAATTTGCGCCTTTCACCACTTGCGTGGGATTGGATTATGCGCGGTGTCATAAACGCATAATTCAAGCGTCACTAGGTCACTGTACAAGCGACCTTTCAGATTGCGCGATGTAAGTTTGTCGTGTGATAGGATTGCGCAGTCTATAGTGAGGGCGTGACCGGAGCGTTGTGCCGTCTGCGCAGGCGATGGTTTCATTGCGCGCTCTGGTCATGGCACATGTTTTGGCTTAAGCGCAGTATGCTCTGCGCATGACTGAGTTAAGCACATGTGTCCTGGTGCGTGATTAAGGCCGTACTCTACATAAGCCAGGGAGCCCTCATTTGTTTTGCATCCCTTGATATAGTCTCGAGTTTTACTTTTTTTGAATCTTTTATGTTTTGAAATCCATGTTTTGGTATTATCGGGTGATCTAACCATCTGATTGAGATGTCGTTTCTTCCTATATTCGTGACTTCATGCGATCTTCGTTCTGAGGTAATGCTCGGAGATGACATTATTCTGAGAATGAGGAGGCTAGCCTTCACATCGATCCCTTTTAGGGAGCAGTGAAGGTAGTGTTGAGGAGGCGACGGTGGAGGAGGTGAAGATGGCGGAAGAGGAGGAGTTACAAATAGAGGGATGTATTTCCCAAACGATCCTTCCTGATGCCTCCAATTGGACGCTCCAAGTTGGGCGCTACTCCTTTTGAAGCCTCTGCTTGGATGCTCTGCTCCTCGCTTTGTGTCCATTTTGGGTTGTAAATTAGGTTCTAGGTTTTCGTTTTGGGTTGTAAGTTCAAGAGGTATGCCTCTAGTGATACTTGTAAAATTTCTAAGTTATATATAAAGAGGTGTTCTTGTTTATTGTGCTCACTTATTTGTTAAACTTATTAATGGATTAGTCAGGCCTATTTGATTTGTGTGATTTATTAAGGATTTGACTTAGCTTAGAGTTTCGAATTTATCCTAGGTTTATTCAGGGTTTATCCTGAAATTGATTTGCTTTATTGACTTTTTTTTAGAGGGTTTGTCGGAGGCTTTTTTTTAGGAGGATTATCTTGACGTGACCTCGTGGTCTAGATGAGTCAGGGTCTCATTTTAGAGAGTTTTTAGTCTATATTTTAGGATTTTTTGTTTTGGTCTTACGTTTGGTTTGAGATGATACTTGTTGGAAATGAGTGATCTTTGAATTTTCGAATGGGTATAAAGTGCTTTAATCCTATTGGCTTGTTTACTTTGCTTTGCCTTTGTGTTTCCTTGGAGGGGTAAGTGTTGGATGATCATTAACTCATCTGGGTTTGTCATGGATTGTGGTCTTTCAGAAGGTATGTGTTTGGTTTAGATTTAATTAGATTAGAAGGCTTTTAAAAAGGTGACACTTGTCACTCTGTGGTTTAGGGGGTGTATAGTTTTTTATAAGTGTGAGCCAAAGGCTTTGGGTTTGTGTTGTTTTGAATTTTATTTCAAGTTTAGGATTAAAAGTTTCGGGCCATTTTTTTTTTTTTTTTTTTATCTAGGACATTTTTTTTTATTAATGTCCTTTCTTCCTTTCTATTTTGCATCCTGGGTATTGAACCCGAAGAATTATGATTATTGAGTTATTGGGAATGGACGAGATTGGGAATTTGGGGTGATGCTAGGGTTTGTGCTATGAATCCAACTCAAAGTCTCACCCCATTGGGAGAATAGATGGAAGAGGAAAAGGTGGTAAAAAGGAAACCCAAGGATAAGGCATGGTTAGAGTTCTCATGGCCAATGCCTATTTTTCCTTGGTAGGCTCTGCGGATTCAGTGTTAGTTGCTCCTCCTTGTTATGCTTTCCAAGGTGAGCTTCCATGGGTGGATCCCGCAGGTCCTGGGTGGCTTTCTGTGAGCCACTCTTTCTTTTATGTCGGCTCGAGGTGGAGAAAGGTTGTCATTGTCAGAATTCGTTCAGGATGTGTTCCTCCTTCGGGCTTCTCCGAGATTTCTTATTTCTCGAATAAATTCAGATTCGGGCATTGCCTAAATGTGCTGGTTTTAAATTTTCTTGTTTTAAGTTGCATATTCAGAGGGTATGCCCTCGGTGCATTTTGTAATTATTTTATCTATTCATGAAGTGATTGCGTTTTCAATTCCATTTGTGGTTACTTATATTTAGTAAATTTTTGGTCTGGTTTACTTTGTGGCTTACTTTATTTATTTTAAGTGTAATGTTTATTTATTATATATATTCCTTTGAGTTTGGTTTGATTCGGTTTACTTATTATTTTGTTTTGGGGTGTGTTGGGGACATTTCTTTTTGTTTGGTTTAGTGTAGTCTAAGTTCAAGTGCGTAAGTAATGGGGGGCATTTTTGTTTAGTTTTCAGGGTGTATATTTTTTAAGTTAGGAGTGCTTTTAGATTGATCTTAGCAAGGGCGTGGTTTGGGTTGGTGATTAGTGTCGGAAATCTCCTAATTTAGGCCTGTAAGCTTGCTATTTTGAGCATGTATTTTTAGTGTTTACCTGGGGGATTGCGCGCTTCTCTCCAGGTGCATAACCAAATTGCGCGCCAAAATGGACGCGCGCGTTTCAGGGGTTCGGAGGACCATTAGTCAATTCCCCGTTGTTTAACCAAATTAAACGCCTGGTATTGGACACAAGATTAGGGGCGGCTGGTCACTGTATAGGTGACCTTTGGCATTTACGCGCAGTGGTGCAGGTGCTTGAGATGATTATGCGTCTGACATGCAACGTGCAACTAGGGCGTCGGGTTAGTTTGAGTGGTGTACGAGCATGGATCCTCTCGAACCCGTCGCGGCGATGCACTCGCGATGGAATGAAATGTAGAGTCGCCACCCGGAGCTTTTGGTGACCCAGGAAACCTTTAAATCAATATTTTGAGCATCAAAGTGCTAAATATGACTCTGATTTACCGGTCTTTGCCAAAGGCTCTAGGGTAGGGGCTTCGGTTATCGATCGGGAAGGGTTTAGGCACCTGATCAACCCGCACATAGTGGTCTCTAGCTATGGCCAAAATGAAAACAAATGAGCGGAGCTTCCCCTTGCCCGAAGGCAATACGCTCCTATCAAGCTGTGAGCCAAACCGAAATTTCGGCGGCGTAACGGCTTGAATCCTTGGACGAAGGAAATACCAAGAAGGTAGAGGAAGAGAGGGGTGAGCCAGAGCTCACGGGCCCTTGTTGCATAGTGGAAGGCCTTCGCTTCGGCGCGCTTTCGATGGCTTTAAGTGCCTTAAACGATAGAGGAATAGGCTCTAATGCTAGGATTCGGTAGATAGGAAGTGTAGGATGAAGCTAAGGACTAAGCTTTAACTAAAAGGAGGTGATCTAATGGTTGAAAAGGGTTAAAAAGGATAAACTAAGTATGCTGAAATTCTGGTTGGAGAAATAAGAAAAGAACTTTCTCTCACTAGGGCTCTCTCTCTCCTAGCTCAAGCTTTCACCCTAATCTCTTCAACCTTGATTTTTTCAACCCTTTTGGGAAGAGGGGGGCCGCTCTATTTATAGAGAAGAGGTGGGTTAGAGGGTTACTTAAGGGCTAATTGGTTTAGCAATTAGGTAATCCTCCATCTAAGGCTTTCTAGATTTTTAGGGTCCTAGGGGTTTGGGAAATTGGTTTCAATGGCGGATGATGGGGTGAGACCATGGGTGACTTAAGGGTTGCCAATAAGCTCAAAGGGGGTGCAACCAACCTTAAGACACCCACCTTAACCAAGGGGATGGTCAAAGAGTCAAACCAGATGGAGGAAATTCGAGCATTTAATGACAGATACTGTAGCTAAGCTGGGCGTATATATTGCATACGCCCAGTTTATGCACAGTAATTTTCATGAAAACCAGGGGGAATCTGAGAAGATGGGTGCCCGAGTTTATGCACAGTAATTTTCATGAAAACCAGGGGGAATCTGAGGAGATGGGTGCTCACGTTGGTGGCCACCTATGTTGGGCATATGTATTATATATGCCCAACCAAATTTGGCCTAAAAAATGTCAGGTGTATATAATACATACGCCTGACCAAACTGGGGCCAAATTTGCTGGGCGTATGTAATACATACGCCTGATCAAAAAGTCATTTTATGTGAAACTTCAAATGACCATAACTTTTGAACCACAACTCCAAATTAGGTGATCTTTAGCTCGTTGGAAAGCTCGAGAAGTCCTCTTTCCAATGGTATATGGCTCATCCTTGGCAGTGGTCTGTATAAAAATTTTTAACTCTCCTCCCATCAAATGCTTAGAAGGGTTTAAGTTGAGTCTGGGAAGGGATCCTAGGGTTTAGAGGTGATCTCTAAGGGTTGGGGGAATGGTTCTAATGGGTTTTACGGGATTCCTAAAGGTCTAGATAGATTCCCAAGGATTTAGGGTTGCCATCGGAAGCACAGGGGTGCATTTCTCTCGGAGTACAGGCTGATCTAGCCTTGGGCCAAATTTTGGTGTCTATAAATGCCCCTCTTTGGTATTCGATCACTAATGATCGGATGCCAAGGACAAGAGACATCTGAAGAGGTCCAAGGTGCATTTGATGGGTCCGCTTGGTTCAACTCAATTCTTAAACATTCATGGTGATGGTGAGTATACGTAAGCCCTCTCATTTCGGGATATCGTTCGTACCTCAAAGCTAACAGTCCCCAAGCGCATTGTGACATTGCTGGGCATAACTGCGATGATCACAAAAAGTGTAAGCCCGCTAGCTAAGATATCGTCCACTTCCTGAGGGAAATTATAGGTTTGGGATGTTGAGTACCAGACAGCTTCATGAAATGGGGTGATCGATCTATGCTTCAGGATCGATGCGAAGTACACAATGCGAAGGCCTAAACAATGTGTCCAATCCTATGAGGTATTGACAGATCCATTGGATTGGCCACGGGTGCCCTTACCTAGGTAAGGCTCGGAGTTTCTGGGTGAACCCATCAACCTCGAGGTTTCTTTACCATGACTTACCCGAGTGGAGTGAATATTGATGTCGTAACACTTCTTAGGAATGCATGCCCATTTTCAAAGTGAATTTTTTTGTGTGTTTTCTTTTCTTCTGAATTTTCTTTCGTTTCGAGGCCACTAAGCAAAGCTCGAGGACCTCAGGCAATTTTATTCTTGCACAACTCTTTAAGTGGATCAAATGTCAGTTGATACGCTTTAAGAATGCGTGCGCTCCGTCGGGGATGGGTGCACCTTGGGGATGTGCTCGTTCTAGTGGTGAGGTGCTCCTGATTCACATGAACCGGAGTGCCTTAACTTGAGACAAAGCTAAAAAGGATCAGGCTAGAACCAAACATCCATCGAAAGAGATGGTCAATTCTAGCCTCCGTCCCTAATGAAATCACATCTTACTAACTATGCACAGACAAACACCCATCAGGGGCGATAAGCAGCAAATTGGCACGAACGGAAGCCTCGACCCTAAGGTACAATTTACGAGGACCAACGACCATCCTACGGATACCCAGATGCAAGTGCGTACATTCAACAGGGACACCGTGCCTATACAGGTTTTAAGCCTGTGTAAAAGGAAATAAAGGGGATGAGCCCTTCGGTCTGTATGCTTGCACATAGTTTGGTTGGTTGTAATTTCATTTTTGACGGGTCAGTTTTGACTGACAATAGACTTTTCGAATGGTCTGAAGTCGGGTATACTCTTGGTCAACATAGATCCGAAGGTGGATGATCAGAGCTAATGCTTCGAAGGTGGGGTCAACCTACTCAGGATTTTTACTTCATAACAAAAGGTTGTTATTTCCTCTCTTTCTTTTTCTTTATCTTTTTTTGCACATGTCAGTTCGAGACTTTGACCATGCTCAAACTGTTTTTATTTTTGCAAGTATCCTTAGGCAGATCAACTTGCCATGTTGATATGCCTTAAGGACGTGTGCATTCCGGTGATAGGTCCTCGGTTTGCCTGCCGGATCAGGTCTCGACTTCTGCTAGGGAAGATCTTGGGCTAGGTGTATGTTCCCAGGAGCGACCGGTGATGGATGAGTTCATTTACCTACCGGGTTAGGTATGAGGTGTCCCTGTGTAAAACGGGGTTTGAGAACTTTCGGGTGAACCCGATCATTTTGAATTGATTTAACATGGCTCCTGGAGTGGGGCAAACAGTCGTTGCGATGCTCCCTTGGGGACTGGTGTCATGTTTCAGCATTTTCTTTTTTTCTTTTTTTTGATTTTATGATTTTATGGAGCACTCAGCGGGTGCTTACAGATCTAGATCCGTTTATTGTGGCACGGTCCCTTTGGGCCAATCGAAGAGAGCTCGAAGGGCCATTGGGGATGTCTGCACCATCGCTTGATGGTACGTGGGCTTCTAAGAGGGACCGGATGTTGGTCCGTAGCATAGGGGGGTCCGTCGGGCCTCAAAGCCACAAAAAATGGCTGGGCGGTTTTAAAACTGCCAATTTTGGTCGGGCGTATATAGTATATACGCCCAGCCAATCTGCAGCAAAAAATGGCCAAGCATATATATTATATATGCCTGACCAAAATTGGCAAAGATGGTATATTATATATCTTAAATTTTCAAAAGCCCAAACCCGAGCACAAAAGGGACCCCCTCTTTCAAACTCTATCTTCTTCCCTCCTTCTTTCTCAAGTCCGGTTTTGGCATTTGATTTTCTCGAGTTCTATTATGATCAAAAGACGCTTATTCTCCGATTTTGGATCTATTTTATTTTGATAATGTTGTATTGTTTTATTTGTTTTGATTTTTTTTTTTTTTTTTGGAGATGCTTGATGTTTCTTCTCGTTTTTTGTGGTGAAAGATATATTTTTTGGTATATGTGATCCTCATGCCTACGCTCTTCTTTTTATTTATTTTTTTCTTTTTATTATATGCGGTTCCTTAGGCCTATGCTTCTTTCTTTGTTGTTTTGTTGTTTCTCTTCCCCTCTTTTTTTTTTTTATGTAATGCTTGTTTTTTTTTTTTTTAATTATATGTGATGCCTCTTCTCTTTTTTTTATTATGTATGATGCCTCTTTTTTTTTGTGTTTGTTTTTTTTTTTTTTTTTTGAAATTTATTTATTTATTTATTATCTCATCAATTATGATTATATGTATCATCACCGTTCATCATCCATCATCATCTTGGTTCTCATTTGTTTGTTGTATTTGTTTTTTTTTTTCTGTTTTTGTTGTTTTTTTTTGTGATGGATTAGTGCACATATATTATTATATATATTTTTGTATTTTTGTTACTTTTCTCCTTCTCTTTTTTTTGGGTTTGAAATGCTTGATGTTCTTTTTTGTAGTGCATTTTTTCTTTAGGTATATGTGATTCCTTATTTCTATGCTCCCCTCTCTTTTTTCATTTTCCTCATTATTCATCATCGTTCATTCTTCATTCATCCTTTTTTTTCTTTTTATATTTTTTTTATTAATGCATTTTTTTGTTATTCTCCCTCTTTCTCTTTTTTTTTTAGCAGCCCTTTCTTATACCGATGTGTTCCATATTTTCAGATGTTCGGCGACGAAGGGCAGGGTCCACAGGAGGGGCCCGAGATGGCCTATGGTCCTCACGGGGAATAGTTCATTGTTTCACAGCGCTCCTCCCAACCTTAGTACGAAATACAAGGTGAAGCCGCTTGTACTAACCTCCTGCATTGTCAACATACCCATATTTCCAACTTTGGGATCACTGGCCAGGTAAACAGATGAGCCCCTTTTTCTTCTTTTCCTTTGATGCCTTCATTATACCACTTTGCTCCTATTTGACCGATGCCTTTGTTTACAGCCCCTACCACACATCATGTTCCGGGGTGGCTTGTTCGACCTCCAGCGCCTCGTACTTTATCTCCCCCAGGTGGTGAAGGACCTGCTCACCCAAGCTGGTTTTGGGGACTTCATTTTATGCCTTGCTGTGAGGGCTGACACGGCCTATCTGAAGGCCTTGATAGAGCGCTTCCGCCCCGAGACCATGACATTTCACATGGCCATGGCTGAGATGACCCTCACGCCCGCAGATTGGTCCATGATTACTGGGGTTCGTGTTGGAGGGGTGCCAGTGATACCTGTCCGCACGCCTGATAGGGAGGAGGTGATTCGGCTGATAGGGGCCTACCCGTCCTCCGAGAACGTTCGTGGTTTCGAGGTCAAGTTATCCTGGCTGGTTGGTCTGTTCGAGCCTCATGAGTTAGTGGATCTGGGCCAACTTTATGCGGCCATCTATCTCGAGCCAGAGCATGCACTGATGCTGGCCCGCATTGCTCTGTTGTTCCTCCTCGGCAAGACTCTCCTTTCAAACCCCAGCGGGGGGCGGGTCTCGTTGTCCCTACTCAGTCTTATGGTGAACTGGGACACTGTACATCAGTTTGATTGGGGAGGTGCTGGTTACGCGGTGCTCATGTCTAGCCTGGTGGGAGCCGTTCTTGGGGATTCAAGCTCCGTTGTGGGCTTCTGGCCTGCACTTGAGGTAATTTATCCTTTGGTCTCAATTCGTCCTCCTCTTTTTTTTTTGCATATCTGTTTTTATCTGCTTGCCTTCTCAGGTATGGGGGTATCTGCATTTCAAACCTGGTCGCCCTTTGCTTCTCTCGAAAGTTCCCACGTTCCCCCTTATGAGCAATTGGCATGCAAATCGCCGCCGGGACGTAGGTATGAAGCACTTAGAGTTAGGGCTGCGCTCTCAATTTGATCTGCTGATCCCTGAGCAGGTATAACAATTTCTCTCTTCGCAAATTTGATAGCATTTATATATTCTATTAGTTATGACCAAATGTATAAATTCCTCCTCTTTTTGTTGAGCAGGTCATCCTTGATCCCTACGTTGGATCCCCCTTCTGGAATCTGGCTGCAGTGGGCCCTTCTCGCCTTTTGTTAGATCGACGCATTATTTTCTTCTATGGGTCCTGGGCTAGGGCCTATTACTTAGGAGAGGGGGTGATTCACCAGTATCAACCTCTTTTTGTCGTGCCCCAAGCTCCTCCAGCTGATGTATTGGCTCCCGAGGGTTCTACCGATATGCTTTCTTCTGGCTTTCTCCACCACAGGGTCCCTATTGATGACCTTCTCTTTCCTAGGGGATATCAGATGTGGTATGAGTGTCTACCCTATCATTCTTTGCTGCCCCGATTCGTGCCTGGCGCCAAATTTTTGGCTTTTGGTGATCCGCGATCTCAGGTAATGTTCTTTCCTCTTTCTATTAGCAGCCTTCCATATGATTATTTTAACTGCCCTGCTTTTTGAACAAAGATTGTCTCTCTCTATAGTTTGGACAGGATGACGATTCAAATGAGGGGGATGAGGCAGCTATTCCTGATGAGGCTACTGGTGCAGGACCTTCCGACCCTTTCGGTGCTGGTGCTTCTTGCAATTCACCAATTGAGGTCCAGGGGACCTTCAAGCGCTTGGATGATGCCTTTCTGTCGCGTATGTGTGCTGATGTGGCTGAGAAGGCACGCATATCTGCTTAAGCTATCCGGATTCCACCCCCTGAGCTGATCCCTAGGGTAATCTCTCCCTTGTTACCTTGCTCTTCTGTTTTCTTAGATTATGCCGATGGCCTGTGTGACTGATACCTCTCTCTTTATCTTTTTACTGCAGGATTATGAGTCGGCCGTAAACCAAGCCGAATATTACCATAACATTGTCGGTCTTAGGGAGGTTGAGCTGGTGAGTGAATATTGACCGCATCTAGTCATCCTCATATTTACTTTCTGCTTATTTCCCTAATTGATGGCCCTTCGTGTGCCTATGCAGTGTGCTCGTGAAAAGGAGTCGCGCTCTCTGCTTGGCCGCATCTCTCAGGCGTGGACTTGGGTGGGGGAGACCCATACCTTTCAAAGCGCGACCCGACGTCGGAAGAAGTCAAAGGGGGACTGCCCAGGATTAGTTCATTTTCTGAAAATTGGAAACAGTGAAACAGTTTAGATTTTGGAATATTGGGGAATATGCAATAATTTTCTTTTGATTTTTTTTTTATGGTCTCACAACTTTTATGGTTTATATGAATGCTCCGTTTGCTTATTTCTCTTCCTTTATGGTTTTTTTTTTGTTTGGCATAAAGCGGGCCAGAGCCCCTCCAATGATGCGGGGGAGCTCTCATGTGATTACCCGCATATGTCCGATGGGTGCCACGTCATCCGAAGGCTTCCCATGGGCGCGTGAGCGTGCCCGCTTGTGGGCTGCCCTGGGAGAAAAAGTAGGCTGAGCGACACCCGTCCCTCCCTTGGGGAAGGAAAAATAAAAAAGAGCATGGCCCGATGTGAGGAGAAGCCACGCGGCCCTGCCTCTTCAAGTGGGCACATATATTATATACGCCAGGTAAAAATTTTGAAAATTTGCCTGGGCGTATATAATATCTACGCCTGGCAAAACATCTCACTATACATATTTGGTGATATATTTTGCCTTGGTGTATATATTATATACGCCCCATATAACTGGTGCTTGACGAGTTCCTTATAACCCGTGCCCAGCCCTCTTTGCCTCACTATTCACTCAGGCTTTGCCTTTTTGCCCCTCCTTTTTCTTTCTTTTCTCTCTCTTCCCTTTTTTCTTTGATAAGCGGGTCCATCGCCCTACATTGACTGAGCTTTATATAGGACATCTTTGTATGTCTATGGACCTGCTTCCCGGCCCAAATTCTCATACGAGGGATGGGGGTAGTGTACTTCCCTGTTTGGTCTCGGGGCCCAATTTTTTGCAAACGTGGTGCGCTAGCTTGGCTGAGGGTGAGCTTGCTGTTCTGGATCGCCTCGGGTTATCCCGCCTTTCCTCTCTCCTTGCTGTTCCTTTGTTGCCCGACCTCCTACAGGCAGCATTGGCGTCCTGGGACCATAGGGCTCATGTCTTCATATTCGGGTCCAGGGAGCTCACCACAACCTTGGAGGAGCTAGCTTCTATTACTGGCTTGAAGATGCATCAGGGGCTTGCCAAAGTGGTGCTTAAACTGGGGTATGCAATGGTGGTCTACACGGTTCTTTGTTTGAAAAAGGGTGGGTATGAGAAAGGCTTCGTCGGCAGGCCCACTAGGTGCTCGGTGAAATTCCTGAGAGAACTTTTTGGCCACTCGAGTCTCCGAAAGTTGCCGGTCCGGGATCCTTTTAATGTGAAGGCCTTTGCCCTTTATTTGCTATCGGAAGTTCTCTTCTTTACTGGGGGTGAGACATTTTCCCTCGGGTTATGCGATGTTTTGACTGAATTAGAGGGAGGCCATTCACTGGTGCACCTAGTCTTGGTTGAGATGTATCGGGGCCTGGATGCCTCTGCCTCGGGCCAGGTTGGGATTCTTCGCGGGAGTCCACTCCTCATTCAGATTTGTCTAGGAGATCATTTGGCTATTATGGGGCCTGTGCCGAGATTCTGCTTCGTAAGAGGGGATGTGACTGGGGGCTTTCTGACACGTTGCTTGAGGCTACCCCATGGGAGCATCGAAGAATTAAGCTTGTGGCTATCTGATGCGGAGTTGATCTGGAAACTTCCCTGGTTGGACGGCACCTTTCTGATTGTTCGCTCTCGGGATTGTGAGGGTATCACGCTTCTGCGGTTGACCGGTAGTACCTACTATTTCCCATCTCGAGTGCTTCGTCAATTTGGATATACCCAACACGTGTCGTGCACTGTGAGGCCGCCCTTATGTTCCCTGATATTCTCTCGGGGTTCTCTCAGTGACCTGGATCACATAGCAGCCCTCTGGGAGACCCGCCAATCGGCGCACATGTGTAGCCTGGTTCAGGGGGGTGCCCTCTCTTCTGATTACAAGGTTTGGCTGGCATCTGAGAGCTTACCTGCCCCTAACCCTGTTTTGATAGATGCGGTAGAGACGGGACTTTAGCCATTCAAGGAAATGGTGCTCCGGACTAGAATTGAGTCTCTCTTTATAGAGAAGTTGGCTTTGACTGAGGCTTTGGGGAAGGAGAGGGCCAGAGCCGAGATGGCGGAGGTGAGGGCTGCTACGGCCGAGAGTGAGGTTCTTCGGTTGATTGGGCTCTTGAGTCTCTCATTGTAGAGAAGTTGGCTTTGACTGAGGCTTTGGGGAAGGAGAGGGCCAGAGTTGAGATGGCGGAGGTGAGGGCTGCTACGACCGAGAGTGAGGTTCTTCGGTTGACTGGGCTTTTGACCGAGTCTCGCAGTGTAGCTGACGCCTCGCGGAGGCAGCAGAAGAGTCTTCATGGTAGGTGGTTGACTGATCAAAATGCCCGTGAGGACTCTCTTCTTGCAGAGATCAGTGCCTTAAAGCATGGTTCCTGCCGCTGACCTGTTCCTGCACATACCATAGATCATATACACAGAGGAGCGGCTGATGCCCCTTAACAGAGATCTTGTTAAGACATGAAAAGTACCACTTTTCACCCCTTAACTTAATCTCTGTTAGACCCTTAATCATTTAATAAATGTGTTTTAAGTCTATTCTGTAGGTAATAAGCAGCAGCTGCTAATAAACTCCTAACCATGCCAAGAAGCTCACTGTTGCCCCAGAACTACCTTAGCAGAATGAAGGATGAACCCAGACAGAAAGTTGGCTGAATCATAGGCACAACAAAGCAAAAATGAACCAAAGATAATGCCTTCACACTATTGTCGCGAGCCCCTAAAGGAAGCACACTAACTGGTCGCGCAGTTCTCACGCTGCTCCCGCGCGATTTGATGACAGAAAGAAATGCAAATCAGTCCTCGCACGGCTCTCGTAAAGCTCAGCCATAAGTGAGTGAAGCATTCGCGCAGTCTCACGCAGCTAAAAAGAGGAGTCGTTAAGCGTCGCGCAATTCATTCAGAAATGAGAGCTCCAGGTATTCCTACGCGCAGCTGTCGCGCAGTGGCCACGAGATACAAACCTTCAGGGAAACGCTCGCGCGACCCAAAAACTCAGGAACACTACTTCTTCGCGAAGATCTGTCGCGAGATTCACCAAGGGACGAACCACGAGAGCAATCCCCACGCCATTCAAAGCTGAAAGAGTAATCTCGCGATAGCCATTAGTACCCCGCGATGACCAAGATGTAAACCCCGCGACTACATGAACTTCAAGTCAATTCAACCCCGCGATGCCAATTCTATCACGCGGCAAGATCTAGAAATCTTTTCTATCTAGTGAGGATCAGGTTCTAAATTTCTCCCCACTTTTGCAAGGGCAATCTGGAATCTTCAGCAGTTAGGGCACACACTCCAATGCTCTAATCTCTGTGCACATGCCCCGAGGCATCTAAGGGACAAGAATGGGCCGCAATTGCATTAATGAAATTAGGGTTTTCCTAACCCTAATTGTGAGAGAACCGATTGCTATATAAACCTAAGCCTAGCTTAGGTTTAACATGGCTTTTTTTCGGACTTAACTTCTGTGCTTCTTCTCCAAAAACCAACTGTAGAATTACAGTAGGCTAAGGTTAGGGTTTACGAGTTTTCTTTTTCCTTTTTCTTTCTCTCCATTGTCCAGCACTTGCTGGTTATGCCTTTTGTATGATTATTTGATATAGATTTTAATGGAGTTTTTGTAATAGGATCTACTGCATGCATGGGATGGTATTTTTGTTATGAGTTATTCTGTACAAGGCTGCCGCCTTGAGATCCTCCATTGCTAAGTTGTATCGTAAGCAATGGAGGATTATTTTTAAGGTTTCATTTAGATCCAAGTGACCTGTGTGTCCAGGGTAGGCACATTACAGGCCTTCCCCCAGCACAGGATCCATTAAATCTGAATCCCCATGGGAGCTTGAGCTGGTAGCCTTGCGAACATGGTGGCGGCAGCAATGATCTTGTTCTGTCTTAGACCTCTATGAGGATAGCCTCTGTGGATAGTTTGTGACCATTCAAGTGGACAGGTTATAGCCCTAGGGTGAAGCCAATCCACGAACCTAAGACAGATTCTTCTTCTCTGTGCTTGTGCATGTAACCTTGTGAGAGACTGTGCAGAGACAGACTCCCCTATGTTTGTATAGATCCATCATCAGATTGCATATCTGATTTGGCTGTAGAGATTGTAGGGTTATAATTGGATCACTGCAGTCTTACTAAAGCAGTGAACAGCCATGCTTGAAAGCTAGTACTCAAACTCTTGCTAGTCCTGTGTGTCCAGGCTTGTACACTTTGTAGGCCTAGCCCCACACACAGAACTTTAGAGGATGAGGTTCCTATGGATTCTTGAGCTTGTAGCCTGGATGAAGTAGTGCCCACAATGGTAAGCTTGTTCTAACCCATCTCTGGATTGTGGTTCCCCTATTGGATAGTCTATGACCATTCAAGTGGACAGGTTATAGCCATAAGAGATTGGATCATGGCACAGGGGTGAGTTGAATTCTTTCTCCTCATTGGTGATAATGTAGCCATTGAACATGATTTCTATAGCAATAGGTCTGAGTCTGAGTTATAAGACCCATCAGATCTGTACCTAATAATATACTTCTCACCCTTTTATATTTATTTTCTCACTCCACCACTCTTCTTAACCCTTTTTGTAATCTAGACAGTAAGTTGCCTTAGGATTTAGATTTTTGTGACCTTAAATCCCCTTCCATTTAGGATTTCCAGATCTGTAGTCAGATCTAGAGAGCCTACTAACGATAGCTCCCTTGGAGCTTTAGATCAACTTCCCTGTGGGACAAACATTTACTTATCAAAACTTGCTACAACAGGCCCTGTATCTTGCAGGACTGTGCATATTTTAGGCTTGCTGCTCCGTAATCCTCACTCTACCTTTCATTCATTTTCATTCACCCCATTCTTATCACTATCTTCAATAAAGTCAATAGCAAGCAACTCAAAATATACCAACAGATCTCCTTCCTTTTTTTCTGGATTGTTTCCTTTTTTATTTGTTTTATACTTATACAGAAGACAGAAAGCAGAAAGTGTGTCATGTTGTTATCTTTTTAGGACGTGACACTTCATACGTGATGCTTGTAAGAAAAGAAATGAAATTTGCTATATACACATATACATATATTTTTTTTGGTGTTCGAATTTTCTTCCATGCGTCTCGCAGCGTAAGGTTTTTCTTATGGAAAAGGAAAATCTATTATTTATTTTTTTTCAAAATTTTCTCCTCCACAAGGTGAGGCTTTTTATGGGAAAGGAAAATCCATTATCTTTTTTTAAAATTTTCACCTTTTTGTGATGTTGGTATTTTCAAGGCCAACCGGCGGGTCCTCTTTTTGAGCATGGTCGAACCCCGTTTAGGAGTTTCTGGTGCTTCTTTTTAAATGTGGATAGGTCAGCTTCCCCGAGATTGATTGGTCTTCTAGCCTTACCTTTGGTCATGCGGTAGAGATGACATACTTGATTAGGATCCGATCTAATTTTATCATGAGCGGCCCAACAAAAGAAGGAAGAAGGGGCTTAAGGGGTCCAGGTTAAAATAGGTGAGCCAGAAGAGATTCTCTCCTAATCTCTCTTTTTTTGACATTCTTACTCATAGCGCCCAAGACGGGTTTTCGCCATGCCTGTCATTCCTATTTTTACCCGTAGCGCCCTTTCGGGTTTTCACTACGTCTATGGGTTCACTTTCTTACCCCAAGTGCCTTTTAAGGTTTTCACCTGGTCCACGTGAGTTCATTATTTTTACCCGCGGTGCCCTTACGGGTTTTCACCACGTCCATCTTGCTTTGAACTCATATTAATTTTCTTTTTTTCTTTTTTTTCTTTTTCCTTTTTTTTCCTCTTATATTTTTTAATAACCAGAAAGCCATGACATAGACAAGGATTCCGTCATAACCTGCTGGATGGGGTTCTGGTGTCGTCTCACGACTCAGCTCATATTTGACTTAACTAGGTTAGGATTTAAAGGTATGCTGGGCTAAAAGTATTTCCTTGATACGGCTTCAGTTTTCTCAACGTACTTTCTTCCTTGGGGGTTTGTTGTACATGCCTTGTGATTCTTCTCTATTTGAGGTAATCTCTCTTTGAGGTTTTGCTTTTTCGATTTTTTATTTTATTTTGATAGTAACTTTATACACATGCATCTTTCCTCCCTTCTTTTTTTTTGGTATACATACATGTATATATATATTCTTTTTGGGGGGATGGGTTTATTGAAAGAAAGGCCCAGGCTCAAATGGGGTAGCAAAGGATAATTTTTTTTTTTTTTAGGGATGTTTTTTGGGCTTCTGTGCTTGGAATGATGGCCTCTTTTGGGTGATTCTTAAGCAGTCACATATCTATTGCATCAATACTTACCTTATCGCGATAGACTAAGAGTAGAACAGTTGGACGTATCTAGCATTGATGGGCTCAGGAAGATGATCTCCATCCATGGTGGCGGGGCGGATGGCATATCCCGATAGCACTTCTCGAATGACGTACGGTCCCTCCCAATTTGGCTTGAACTTTCCTCTTGGATCGGTATGGAGGGATGGGAAGATCTTCTTCAACACGGTGTCTCCTACGTTTAGATCTTGACCGCGGACACGTTTATTGTAAGCGCATGCGATTCTCCCCTGGTAAACTTGAGTGTGACAAAAGGCTAGGAGTCTCTTCTCGTCCAATAAGTTCAACTGATCAAAGCGTGATCTCTCTCTCTCTGCTTCGGGTAAGCCTGATTCCATGAGGATTCAGAGCTAGGGTACTTCAACCTCCACTTGGAGGACGGCCTCGATTCCATACACAAGGGAGAATGGTGTTGCCCCTGTAGCGGTACGAATCGACGTTCGATAGGCCCACAGGGTGAAGGGTAACTGCTCACTCCAATCTCTGTAAGTGACCACCATCTTTTCAAGAATGTTGGTCAGAGTTTTATTGGCCGCCTCTACGGCTCCATTCGTCTGAGGCATATACGGGGATGATCGATGATGCTTGATCTTGTATTGCTCGCAAAAGTCTTGATGCGCTTATTCGCAAAGTTTGTGTCGTTGTCTGTTATGATATCTTTGGGTCCTCCAAATCGGCACACAATATTGTTCTTGAGAAACTTCTCAACGTGACCGGCCGTGATGTTGGCATATGACGCCGCTTCTACCCACTTGGTGAAGTACTCAATGGCGATGATGATGAATCGATGTCCGTTTGATGCTTTTGGATTAATCATTCCAACAATGTCAAGGCCCCAGGTAGCAAATGGCCAAGGAGTGGTCATGCAGTGAAGATCAATGGCAGGAGCGTGTATCAGACTGGAGTGTTCCTGACACTTGTAGCACTTTTGAACATGTTTGCAACAATCTGATTCCATAGTGGTCCAAAAGTATCCTTGCCGCAGGATTTTCTTAGCGAGCATGTGATTGCTGACGTGGGCTCCGCATACTCCCTCATGGATTTCTTTCATAATACTGACTGCTTCAGTTTCAGTGAGACACCTGAGTAAGATGTTATTGTATGATCACTTGTAGAGGCATTCCCCGCAAATGACGTAGCCTGCTGCTAAGAGTTGAATGGTTTGTCGGTCTGTCTTGGATGTACCCTCCGAGAAAGTTAGGGTCTTGAGGAAATTCTTGATATCTGAGAACCAAGGTGGCTCATCATCAGGCTTTGGAGGTTCCTCAATCTAGAGGCAGAAGGCCGGCTCATTCCTCTACTTGATCACGATCGACTTCATCTCAACACCGTAGGAGATTTCAATCATTGACGCCAAAGTTGCTAATGCGTCGGCAAATCATTTCCTTATCCGGGGGACATATGAGAAAGTCACATCTTGGCAGCAAGTTATCAGATCCTCGAGGTGTTCATGATAGGGGATCAGTTTCTCATCTTTTGTCTTCCAGTCACCATTCATCTGGCATATGATTAACTGTGAATCGCCAAATACTCGAAGGTGAATTACATCCAGATCAAGAGCTGCCTGCAGACCAGCGGCGCAAGCTTCATACTCAGCCATGTTGTTAGTGCAAGGGAAGTTAAGCTTGATAGAGACCGGTACATGAGATCCTTTTGGTGAAATTAGGATGGCGCCAACTCCTTGGCCCTCGACATTTGCTGCCCCGTCAAAGTGCATTACCCATGATTCTTCTGCTTCTTCTATATCGTCTTCCGTCATGAACAAGATATCTTCATCTGGGAATTCGGTTCTTAACGGCTCATAGTCAGGTAAAGGATTATCAGCAAGATGATCAGCGAGTGCCTGCCCCTTAATCGATTTCTGAGTGACGTACGTGATGTCAAATTTAGATAATAAAAGTTACCAACGTGCGGTTCATCCAGTGAGAGTTGGCTTCTCAAACAGGTATTTCAACGGGTCCATTTGGGCCAAGAGTAGAACGGCCTGGGATAGTAAGTAGTGGCGGAGCCTTTGAGTAGCCCATATAAGAGCCAAGCATGCTTTCTCCATATGAGAATAGCGCGTCTCGTAATCAGTAAACTTCTTGCTCAGATAGCAAATGGCCTGCTCTCTTCTTCCTGTTTCATCGTGCTGCTCCAAGACACATCCCATCAAAACTTTTGTCATGGAGAGATACATCAAGAGTGGTCTCCCTGGCTCAGGTGGTACCAAAATAGGTGGATTAAGGAGCTAGCTTTTGATTTTTTCGAACGCTGCTTGACAATCGTTGTTCCATTCAACGGGTGAATTCTTCCTTAGTAACTTGAAGATCGGTGTGCAGATTGGAGTTAGCTGTGCAATGAACCGACTGATATACTGTATTCTACCCAGAAACCCTCTAGCCTCTTTCTCGGTAGATGGCAGTGGCATTTCAGTGATGGCTTTAAATTTGATTGGGTCGACCTCGATCCCTCTCCTGCTGACAATGAACCCTAATAGCGCTTCCGACATAGCCTCGAATGCACTTTTTGTGGAGGATTCAACACGTCTATATTTTCTCAACCTCTCGACGGCTTACGAAGGTTTATCTCGGTGCATCATGTCATGAAATAGTGCAGTCATTGCTCTCTGGTACGTTGCACTGGCATTCTTCAACTCGAATGGCATGGCTCGATAGCAAAAGGTTCCCCAGGGGGTAATGAACACTGTCTTCTCGCGATCAACCTCTGCCATTTTGATCTGATTATATCCTGAGAATCCATGCATAAAAAAAAGCATCCTGTGCTTAGCTGTGTTATCAACCAAGATGCCGATGTGTGGTAGTGGGAAATCATCCTTTGGGCTCGCTCTATTCAAATTGCAGAAATCGATGGGCATGCAGACCTTTCCATCCTTCTTTGGCACAGGTACGAAATTAGATAGCCACTGCGGGTACTTGGATACCATGAGGAAACCCGCGTCATACTGCTTAATGACCTCGTCTTTGACTTTCAACATCCACTCAGGTCAGAGACGTCTCAGCTTCTGTTTAACCGGCTTGCAATCAGGGTAGAGTGGCAACTCATGCTCAGCCAGATCGGTATCCAGACCAGGCATGTCTTCATACGACCATGCGAAGACATCTTGGTATGACCGGAGGAAGTCTGTCATACCCTTTCTCTCCGCAGGGGACAGCGACATTTCGATTTTTGTGATTCTAGGGACCTCTTCGGTGCCCAAATTGACATCCTCTATCTCTTTGACGATCGGGGTAGGGCCATGCTCAAAATTGGTAAATTACTTCAGGAGCTCATTGGAGAGCTCATCGACTTGACCTTCCTCGTCCAGACTCGTGACTCCTACCTCTTCTCGTATTTCTACAAGGAAGGGGTCGGCTTCGCGTGGGATGGGTATCATGACATCATTTTCAATTTTATTAGGAATTTTAAAGGACAATATTTTTGGAATTGGTATTTTTTCTATTTTTATAGTTTTTTGCAATTTTTTAGAGGTTCGCCCTTGGCGCGGTGGATCTCTATATATACAGGGCAGAGTGTCCCAGAGGCTAACCTCACTTCTTACAGGTTATTTTTTTTTACAGAGCTGGTGCCGTATTCACAGCATTTGGCGGCTCCTAGGAGTTGGGGCAAAGATGCCCAGCTACTTACCTGCGAGGCTTGGCCTTTACCCTTTTTGTTGGAAATGACATCAGTAGGCTCTTCAGTTCCCCCCTCAGCATGTTTATAGAGGGATCCTCTGGGACCCTGCCTTTGAAGGTTAGGGTGGGCCCAAAGTGGCTAGTGCTAGAGCGATGGGTGGGCCCGGGGATTTCTTCCTCAAATAAGGAAAGCGCTGCCAAGTCAACCTCGAGGTCTGGGGGGATGATGTAAGGGTTAGTGGGGTGGGCGGAAGCAAGCTTGTGTGGGGTTACTCTTGTCTCCTCATTCAGATCAATTTTCACCACCCTAGCGCTTACAAAGGTTTGGCAGATGTGGGGTCGGGCGGGAGGCTCTTCTTCCAGGTTGATTCCTTTGGCCCTGGCAACTGCTGCGGCCTTCATCTTTTCTTTGGCCTCTCTAACTTCTTCATCGGGCCTGTAGCCTAGGCCAAATTTGGTTTGCTGCCCCTTGGCCCTGACGGGGTCTCTTCTTCCTTGAAGGCGCGGGCCCAGTCCTTTCCCTCTTTGGTGGCCCCATTTGCGGAGCATGAACACGGCTGCCTCTGTTCCTCCTCTAGTTTTGGCAGAGGTTTTTTCCATCTGCTCGAGGGTAACGACAGAGAAGTCATACTCAAATCGATGGAGATCGGTGTCATCTGCTGTGTGTGGCATGTCAAGCACTTTTAGATTCTCAATATGCAGAGCACTCTGCTCCCTATCTTCTCTGCTCTCACCTACGATGGTGATGATTCTTCCACCTGAGATGAATCAAAGCTTTTGGTGTAGAGTTGATGGTATGGCCCCGATCTCATGCAGCCACGGTCGGCCCAATAATAGATTAAATGTAGACTTGATGTCCATCACTTGGAAGGGGACAGTGAAGGTTTGCGGCCCGATGATCAGGTCGAGGTCCACTTCTCCTATAATCTCTCTTCGGGTGTTGTCGAATCCCCTGGCGCTTGTTATTGATGGCTAAAAGGTGTTGGGGTTAGCACCGATTTTGATTGCCGTCCTTAGAGGGCATACATTTAATGTCGACCCGTTATCTATTAAGACCAACGGCACCACCAGGTTCCCTACTTCCACTGTTATATTCAGGGGTTTAGAGTGATTGTTCCCCTCTAGTGGCAGATCCGCATCAGTGAATGAGATGGCATTTGGGTCCAATACTTGCCCAATTATTTCTCCCACCTCGTCTGGGGTCACGTGGGCAGAAACATATGCGTCTTTGAGGGCTCCCATTAAGGCTTGAAAGTGGAGCGGGGACGTGATTAACAGATCCCACACAGTAATATGTGCGGGTGTCCTCTTAAGTTGTGTCTCCAACACATGCTCTCTAGCCATTTTCTCAAAGGGGTTCCCTGCAGCCTACTCTTTCTTCTTCTCTTCTCCTCTTACGGCCCCCGATGCTTCTGGCTGTGTAGAAATCCTGCCTGACCAGGTGATAAATTTGACAGCTTCTTCTCGGTTGTGATTAGCATTCATGTCCGTCTGCTCGTAACTTAACAGCACTTGATGCGGGTCATAGGCGGGTTTCGGAATGAGGAAGGGAGTGCATGGTGATTTTGGGGCGGATTGGGCTGGGTATGTCGGATTCTTGGGCCCAACCAGGTTGACTCCAATAGGGGGTGTAATGGTATTGGCGGGAATTAGTGCGGTTGGGTTTGAGGGTGCGGAGGGGGTTCGTGTAGGTGTTACCGGGGCATGGTAAGACCAGTGGTGATTGGGAGCGGGTGATAAGGGGAGTGGATGAGGGGTCATTTGTTTAGGTGGAGGTGGAGCTTGATTGGGGGCGAAATGGCGAAGGGATGGTGGGGGTGTGACTGGGATAGGGTGGCTGGGAATATTGGAGGTGCAGGTGGAGCGGGGTGATAGGGGTATGACGGGCAGTGATGGAGGTGAGGGTACTGCACGAAGGGTGTGTAATTGGGGTGGCATGGTGGGGCGATGATGGGTTCGTGGATGAAACAGGGTAAATCGGGGATGACGGAGTTGAGCATGGGGCGGGGTGATATAAGGATGGTGGAGTTGTGTATTGCAGATGATTTGGGGATGATGGGTAGTATGTCAAGGTGGGATTTGGGGGTGTATGAGGTGGGGTAGTATGAGGGTGGTGGATTTATGTATGGCGTGGGGTGATTTAAGTGACGGAGAGGTATATGGGGTGTATTGGTGGGATAGTGTATGGGATGGGGTGATTGGGAGGCGGTGGATCGGGGTAAATTGGGAGGGGATATGCGATGATTGTTGGCGGGCTGTGCCCTTTTGGATTTGATAGGCAGGAGCGGAAGTGGAAAAATACTGCCCTAAATCTAGGGGCTCTTCTTGGTATGCCTGGGTGGGGAAGTAATCAGTTAAATATAGCGGCTTGATTACCCTTACAATTGGTTCACCCTCGTTCAGCCTGGTAAATGAAAACTCTTCTTGATTACTGATGTAATCCGAGGGGTCAAACTCTTCCTCTTCCTCTTCTACGCAGTGGACGTTAGGCCTGGGGCCTCCTAAATGCGGTGGCAGAGGCGCCTGATGGATACTCTGGTTCTGCCCTTGAGGAAGTGGCGAGGGAACAATTTTTCTCGCCTCTATTAAATCTTGGATTGCGTGCTTTAGTGGGAAGCACCGATCCGTAGGGTGACCTGGTCCCTGGTGGAAGTTATAATGCAGGTTCGGATCATAGTTTCTTGGTATCAGATTAGGGGGTGGGCGAGGCTGGAGTAAATTGACCAGACCCTTTTGTTGCAATACTGGCAACAAGACGCTTAATGATTGCCCTAACGGTGTGAAGACCCGCTCGAATCGTGCTTTCATCTGTTCCTGGGTGAACGGGGCCCTCGGTCCATTGTTCGGCCTTGGCGCTTGTTCGAAACGAGCCGGGGTGGGTGTGCGGCCTGGAGCTGTATCGGGGTGGCATTGGCCTAGGGATAAACGATGTTCTGCACCTCTACCCCTGGCCTTCTTTCAACCCTTGGTTCGGCAGCTTTTTGAACCCTAGCGGCACCGTTGGCCATACTCTTTCCCAATCTGCCCTCTCTAACGGCGTCTTCGCAATGGTTGGCATTTCGGACCAAATCAGCAAAATTGGACTGCTGCTAATATACCAAGAATTCTGCGATGACTGGGAGCGCTCCCTTGATTATTAATTCAATTTGCTCATCATCCGAAATCCGATGGGTCACCTGGGCAGCCAATGCCCTCCACCTCGCTAAGTAGGCACTGAAAGTTTCATCATGTCTTTGCTTCAAATGGGCCAGATCTGACTTCCTTGGCTATATATCCATGTTATAGACATATTGTTCTTGGAATAAGTGTGTCAGATCCTTCCAAGTTTTGGTCATGGACGGTTCTAGGGATGTGAACCATCTTAGTGCCGGGCCCGTCAGACTCTTTTGGAACACTTTGATGAGGAGTCGTTCATCTCCGTCGTACTGGCACATATCCCCATAGTAAGATTTTAAGTGGGCGATGGGGTTGCCAGTGCCATTATATTTATTGAATGATGGCATCTTAAATTTCATGTAGGGGACATCCAAGAATGCATATAAGTCCTAAAAGTCTCATTAATGCGCCTACTCCTCCCATCTTTGTCAGCTACTTTTGTATTCTGTCTATCTACTCTTTCAGCTGCTCTGATTCTTTTGTAGCTGGGACTGCCTCCCCCTAGTTTGGCTCGGCCCTGGGTGTGACGATGACGGGCCTGGGGGGGCCGAAGCTAGCAGCTCCTCCACTATTGTGGATCTCGTCCTCCTCGTACTGTTGGTCATTATACTGGTGAGGGGCGAGGTATGCTATTTGGACCTGGGGGGTGATGGGTTGGACGACCTGGTGGGGCCACAAGGCTTGTAGGGGATGGGAGGGAGTGAATGGATGAGTGGTTTGTGGATGAATGATGTGTTGAGCTGGGTGTATATTCTAGGGGAGATGGGGTGTGGTTGATATGGTGGGATGCTGTAAGCGTGGTTTTGAGGCATAGGGTGGATTGTATTTTCCGTTGGAGGTAGGATGTGGGCATAAGGGGTGTAGGTGAATGAAGGGTATTGGTGAAGGGGTAAGGGGTTTGTGAATGGGCCTAGATGAGTGTGGGTGGATGGGCCTTGGGTTTGGACTTGATGGTTTTGGAAAGCTTAGGTTGATGGGCCTTGGGCCTGGGTGTGGGGGTTGGTATGATTTTGGGCTAATGGGCCCTATTGGGTTTGGGCTAATGGGCCATGTGGGTATTGGGTGCGGGGTGATGGGCCTTGGGCTTAGGTTTGATAGGTATGGGTTCAAGGGCCCTGGGGGGTTTGGAATTGGGCCTGGATCTGATGGGCTTGGGCCTGGGCTTGAGTCTGGTGGGTCTGGGCTAGGGCCTGGGTTTGGGGTTGGGCCTTCAGGGTTTTGGGTCTGGGCTTGGCCCCATGGGTCTTGATGGTTTTTGGTCTGGGTCTGATGGTTCTGGGCTTGGGCCCATGGGCCTTGAGGATTTTGGGCTTGGGCCTGGGTCTGATGGATTTGGGCTTGGGCCCATGGTCCTGAAGGCACTTGGGCTTGGGCTAATGGATTCGTGTGGGTTTGGTCCTGAGATGAGGGGGCTTGGGTCTGTTGGGCTTGGGCCTAGGCCTGGAATTGAGGTGGGGGATCTTCGATGGTATGAATGATGGGTGGTTGGGCATGGTCATGGGGGAATGGGGTATGGAGGTTTTGGAGACCTAGATGTGGGGTTTGGAATGTTGGATTTCGAGAGGTAGCCCACAAGGCATTCATCCTTCTCATGTCCTCCATTGAGGGCATGGATTCAGGTGTGAGATTGGAGGGTGGTGGCCCATTTAAGGATGGAGGGGGTTGGGTGAAATTGGGCATGACTTGGGTATGGGGGGTATGAATGGTTGTGATTGGAGGGTGTGTATGTATGGCTAAGGAAGATGGTCGGTTGCTGGTCACACCTTGGGTAAAGTTGGGCATGACCTAGGTAAATAGGGGGGTCTGTTGGGATGTGGATGGACCATGTGATGTGGAGGGTATGTGAGATGAGGTGAGTGGGATATGGAATACAGGAGGCATTGATGATGAGGTGGACGGGGTGTGGGAGGTAGGCGGGGTATGGGGCTCCCGATGGGGTCTTTGGGAGTAGGGGGTGCGGTAAGGGTGTATGGATGGTAGATGGGGATGTATGGGTTGGTCGGGAAATGTGGTGTTTCAGTAGAGGATGAGATGGGGATATGTTGGGAAAATGTAAGGGCGGGGGATGGGGTGGATGCGAACACGGGTGTCCCAAATGGACCCGTGACATCGAATCGGGTTTGGGTGAAGGTGTTGGAGATCGGGTCTTCTCCTATATGGGAATGGGATTGATGATGGCGGGGATGTATCGGCGCTCGACATGATCTTTTGATGAGTGTTGTACCAATGCCTTGGGTAAGGGCCGAATACTTTCCTAGTTCTTCCTCTACGGGTTGGGTTTGAGGTCGCTGTAGTGACGGTCGCACCGAAAGTGCGGGTATATACGGATTTTTGATTTTTCTATATATTTATTTTTTTAGATTTTTCAAATGAAAATTTTAAATGAATGATGATCTGGTGCCCTAGAAAAATTTCCGTCTCGGGTGATATATGCACCTTTAGTAGGTCCCACGGCATGATCCGACACACTTCGGAAGAAGCGAAGGGGAACCCTTTCGTTCTATTGAAGGTGAGGGAATCCACGCAAACGACCCGATCCCCCGGAGCAAATCAATGAGAAGTCACCTTCTTTTGACTGGGCGGGGGCATATTGGGCGTTACAGAATGCGGGAGGCTACTGTGGGCACTAATACCGCTAATCGGGGAACTTGGGTGGTAGATTGGGCCTCAGATCGGGCTGCCTGAACCCAGTGTATACTGGGCGTATGTATTATATACGCCTGACCAAAACTTAGCAGATTTGGTTGGGCGTATGTATTATATATGCCTGAGTATTTCTGGGGATTTTTGGCTGGGCGTATATATTATATACACCTATCATAGACAGTTCTGTAAGCTTCTTTTGACAGTAAACAGTAAGCCCGAGATGGGTCTTTTGGACTAGTTTTCTAGGAGGGATGCTTCCAGGGACTACTGTGTATGTTATTTGGTCCCTCCTTTCCGCTTCCTAGGGATACCGGCTGAAATCGGGTTGTCTATGCTCTCACCATTGCGGGTTTTACGGCTTGATCGGAATTGGCAACCCAACAGATATACCTCCGGCGCAAGCACCTTCTCAGGTACTGGAAGGGGTGGTTCTTTTCAGGATCATCACCACTAGGGCTGCCGCCTTACTCGGAACCGGGTAAGTTATATATGTGCCTAAACCCCCCAAAAACTATCCAAAACACGCAAAAACAGATTTGATTATGTCCCCACACTGTTGGTTCACTTTTAATTACAGATTTTTAAAGGGGAGTGAATTTAAGTCCAAAATCGAGTCGGGGATGACAAGCCCGTGCCGCCTCAACAGGCCGGCATTCGATGATGAGATATGATGACTGAAATAAAGAGCACACGTAGGCCCGCCAAATGGCTAAGGCTCATAAATGACTGAAATTTAAATGACGTGGAAAGTAGATGCGAGCAGGCCCGCCAAATGACTAAGGCGGCTAAAATGACAAAATCATAAAAGCTGAAATTTAAAGGCGCAAGTAGGCCCGCCAATCGGCTAAGGTACTTAAAGGACTGAATCGTAGGGGTGAGTATGCTAGTAAAAACAACAAAAAATAAAGAAAAACAGCAGAAAATTAGAACAAAAAATAGTCATGGTTAGTAAAAAAATAAAACGAAAGGCCAACAAGAGGGGAAGCGCTAGGGTGACATCCCTAGCGGAGTCGCCATCTGTGCGAGCATGGATCCTCTTGAACCCGTCGCGGCGATGCACTAGCGATGGAATGAAATGTAGAGTCGCCAATCGGAGCTTTTGGTGAGTCGGGAAACCTTTAAATCAATATTTTGAGCACCGAAGTGCTAAATATGACTCTGATTTACCGGTCTTTGCCAAAGGCTCTAGGGTAGGGGCTTCGGTTATCGATCGGGAAGGGTTTAGGCACCCCTTGCCCGAAGGCAATACGGTCCTATCAAGCTTTGAGCCAAACCAAAATTTCGGCGGCGTAACGGCTTGAATCCTTGGACGGAGGAAATACCAAGAAGGTAGAGGAAGAGAGGGGTGAGCCGGAGGTCATGGGCCCTTCTTGCACTGTGGAAGGCCTTCGCTTCGACGCGCTTCCGATGGCTTTAAGTGGCTTAAACGGTAGAGGAATAGGCTCTAATGCTAGGATTCGGTAGATAGGAAGTGTAGGATGAAGCTAGGGACTAAGCTTTAAGTAAAAGGAGGTGATCTAATGGTTGAAAAGGGTTGAAAAGGATGAACTAAGTATGCTGGAATTCTGGTTGGAGAAATAAGAAAAGAACTTTCTCTCACTAGGGCTCTCTCTCTCCTAGCTCAAGCTTTCACCCTAATCTCTTCAACCTTGATTTTTTCAACCCTTTTGGGAAGAGGGGGGCCTCTCTATTTATAGAGAAGAGGTGCGTTAGAGGGTTACTTAAGGGCTAATTGGTTTAGCAATTAGGTAATCCTCCATCTAAGGCTTTCTAGGTTCTTAGGGTCCTAGGGGTTTAGGAAATTGGTTTCAATGGCGGAGGATGGGGTGAGATCATGGGTGACTTAAGGGTTGCCAATAAGCTCAAAGGGGGTGCAACCAACCTTAAGACACCCATCTTAACCAAGGGGATGGTCAAAGGGTCAAACCAGATGGAGAAAATTTGAGCATTTAATGACAGATACTGTAGCTAAGCTGGGCGTATATGTTACATACGCCCAATTTATGCACAGTAATTTTTATGAAAACCAGGGGGAATCTGAGAAGATGGGTGCCCGCGTTGGTGGCCACCTATGCTGGGCATATGTATTATATACGCCCGGCCAAATTTGGCCTAAAAAATGCTAGGCGTATATAATACATATGCCTGACCAAACTGGGGCCAAATTTGTTGGGCGTATGTAATACATACGCCTAAGCAAAAAGTCATTTTATGTGAAACTTCAAACGGCCATAACTTTTGAACCACAACTCCAAATTGGGTGATCTTTGGCTCGTTGGAAAGATGGAGAAGTCCTCTTTCTAATGGTATATGGCTCATCCTCAAAAGTGGTATGTATAAAAATTTGTAGCTCTCCTCCCATCAAATGCTCAGAAGGGTTTAAGTTGAGTCTGGGAAGGGATCCTGGGGTTTAGGGGTGATCTCTAAGGGTTGGGGGAATGGTTCTAATGGGTTTTAGGGGATTCCTAAAGGTTTGGATAGATTCCCAAGGGTTCAGGAGTGCCATCGGAAGCACAGGGGTGCATTTATCCCGGAGTACAGACTGATCGGGCCTTGGGCCGAATTTGGGTGTCTACAAGTGGGCGATGATTTGTTTACACGTTCAAGATGGGGTGTGTGATCTGAATTAAGCGTAGGGAGTATGGTGCATAATTCGATTGAGCACTTCAGTTTACATGCGTGATTTGGCCACGTTCTATATATAGTTCAAAATTTTTTATTTTTTTTCACGCTATCCGTTTTTGTCTTCGATTCTCTGTTTCCTTGCGCTCTAGTTTTTATGTTTTCACGATATCTCTCTATCCGATTGTCCATTTTAGGTGCCATTTATGCCATTCTTTTTTGTTTTTTGAGCTCTCTCTTCTAGGATGGAGTCTAGAGGCAGTGATTAGTTTTATTCATCTATATCATAGGTGGAGCAGATGTTGGAGGGAGAGATCGATGAGTCTTCCGAAGCTCGGACAGGTGCTGTTGTCGTGGAGGAGGACATCGGGGCGATGGCTAGAGAGGGGGTACCGGAGGGTGACCAGGTGGCGATTAGGGAGGAGGTACTTAAGATCGGTCAGGGCATAGCTGAGGGTGAGGGAGATAGAGTTGAGGGTGAGGCTGAGAGAGGTGAGGGTGAGAAGCACTAGCGTGAGGAGCGTCGGGCTCGCACCCTGTGCGGCCATGGATCCTCTCGAACCCGTCGCGGCGATGCGCTCGCTTTTAATGAAAATGTAGAGTCACCACCCGGAGCTTTTGGTGACCCGAGAAACCTTCAAATCAATATTTTGAGCACCGAAGTGCTAAATATGACTCTGATTTACCAGTCTTTTCCAAAGGCTCTAGGGTAGGGGCTTCGGTTATCGATCGGGAAGGGTTTAGGTACCCAATCAACCCGCACGTAGCGGTCTTTATCTATGGCCAAAATAAAAATAAAAAGGGCGGAGCTTCCCCTTGTCCGAAGGAAATACGGTCCTATCAAGCTTTGAGCCAAACCAAAATTTCGGCGGCGTAACGGCTTGAATCCTTGGACGGAGGAGACACCAAGAAGGTAGAGGAAGAGAGGGGTGAGCCAGAGCTCACAGGCCTTTGTTTCACCGTGGAAGATCTTTGCTTTGGCGTGCTTCCGATGGCTTGAATGGTATGGAAATGGACTCTAATACAAAGATTTGATAGGTAGGGGGTGTAGAGTGAAGCTAGGGAATAGATTTTGGCTAAAAGAAGGTGATCTCATGGTTGAAATGGAATGGAATACGTGATCTAAGCTTGCTGGAATTTTGGAAAATAAATGGCATTTTCTCTCACTAGGACTTTCTCTCTCTTAAGCTCTCTAATCAACCAAATTTTCAACCAAAACTTCAACCCCTTGGGAAGAAGGGGATCTCTCTATTTATAGAGAAGGGATGGGTTAGGGGATTACTTAAGAGCTAAGTGGTTTAGCAATTACGTAATCCCCCATCTAAGGTTTTCTATGTTTTCAAGGTCCTAGGGTTTTGGGAAATTGGTTTTAATGGCGGATGATGGGGTGAGAGCATGGGTGACTTAAGGGTTGCCAATAAGCTCAAAGGGGGTGCAACCAATCTCAAGACACCCACCTCAACCAAGGGGATGGTCAAAGGGTAAAACTAGATGGAGGGAATTCGAGCTCGATGATGGCGATTCTTTGTAGCTAAAATTTGGTATATATTATATACGCCTAGTTTAGGAACAGTAAACTTCATCAAAACCAGGGGAGCCTTGGGAAGATGAAGCCCGTGGTGGGTCCCACCTATACTGGGCGTATATATATACGCCTGGCCAAATTTTCCCCAAAATAGGCAGGTATATATATATATCGCTGACTAATCTGAGGAAAATGGATGGGCGTATGTAATATCACGCTGAGTAAAAGTCCTATGATTTTATGTGAAACTTGAAAGCCATAACTTTTGAACCGTAGCTCCAAATTGGGTGATCTTTGGCTTGTTGGAAAGCTAGAGAAGTCCACTTTCCAATGGTATATGGCTCATCCTTGGTTATGGTCTGTGTGAAATTCTGTAGCTCTCCTCCCATCAACTGCCAGAAGGGTTTAAGTTAGGTCCGGGAAGGGATTCTAGGGGTTTAGGGGTGATCTCTAAGGGTTGGGGGAATGGTTCTAAAGGGTTTGGGTAGATTCTTAAGGGTTCAGGGGTGCCATCGGAAGCATAGGGGTACATCTCTCTCGAAGTACTGATTCATCGGGCCTTGGGCCGAATTTGGGTATCTACAGATGCCCCTCTTTGGTATTCGATCACTAATGATCGGATGCCAAAGACAAGGGACATCCGAAGAGGTCCAAGGCACGTTTGATGGGTCCGCCTGGTTCAACTCAATTTTCAAACATCCATGGTGATGGAGAGTGTACGTAAGCCCTCTCATTTCGGGATATCGTCCGTACCTCAAGGCTAACAGTCCCCAAGCGCATTGCGACATTACTGAGCATAACTGCGATGATCACAAAAAGTGTAAGCCCGCTAGCCGAGATATCGTCCACTTCCTAAGGGAAATTATAGATTTGTGATGCTGAGTATTAATTTGAACCAGACAGCTCCATGCAACAGGATGGTCGATCTATGCTTCGGAATCGATGCGAAGCTCACAAAGCGAAGGCCTTCAAACTGTGTCCAATCCTATGGAATATTGACAGCTCCATTGGATTGGCCACGGGTGCCCTTACCTAGGTAAGGCTCAAAGTTTCTGGGTGAACCCATCAACCTCGAGGTTGCTTTAGCATGATTTACCCGAGTGAAGCGAATATTGATGTCGCAACACCTCCTGAGAATGCATGCCCATTTTTCGAGTAAAAATTTTTGTGTCATTTTTTTAATTTTCTTTTGCTTTGAGGCCTCTAAGCAAAGCTCAAGGACCTCTGGCAATTTTATTCTTGCACAGCTTCTTTAAGTGGATCAAATGTTAATTAATACGCTTTAAGAATGTGTGCGCTCTGCCAGGGATAGGTGCACCTTTGGGATGTGCCCGTTCTGGTGGCAAGGTGCTCCTGATTCATATGAACCAGAATGCCCTAACTTGAGACAAAGCTAAAAAAGATCGGGCTAGAACCAAACATCCCTCGAAAGAGATGGCCAATCCTAGCCTCCATCCCTAATGAAATCACATCTTACTAACTATGCACAGACAGACACCCATCAGGGGCGATAAGCAGTAAATAGGAGCGAATGGAAGCCTCGACCCTAAGGTATAATTTACGAGGACAAACGACCATCCTGCGGATACCCAGACGCAAGTGCGTACATTCAACAGGGACACCATGCCTATACAGGTTTTAAGCCTATGTAAAAGGAAATAAAAGGGAATGAGCCCTTTGGTCTGTATGTTTGCACATAGTTTGGTTGGTTGTAATTTCACTTTTGACGGGTCAGTTTCAACTAACAATAGACTTTTCGAATGGTCTGAAATCGGGGGCACTCCTGGTCAACAGAGATCCGAAGGTGGATGACTAAAGCGAATGCTTGGAAGGCGGGGTCAACCTACTCAGGATTTTTACTAAGCAGCAACAGGTTGTTATTTCTTCTCTCCCTCTTTTTTATTGTTATTTTTTTTTCATGTCAGGTTGAGACTTTGGGCATGCTCAAACTGCCTTTATTTCTGCAAGTATCCTTAGGCGAATCAACCTGCCATGTTGATCTGCTTTAGGGAGATGTGCATTCTGGTGATGGGTCCTTGGTTTGCTTGCCGGATCAGGCTCCGACTCCTGCTGGGGAAAACACAGGCTAGTGTATGTTCTGGAGTGAGGTGATGGTGAGTTTATTTACTGCGGATCGGTCTGACTCTGGGACTGGTCTTGGTCTTTAAACAAATTAGACCCAAGCACCTTAGGAAAGTGGGTTCCTAATGACCGGGGATAAGCATGACCAGATGTTTACGCCGGATCGGTAGATGTCCTTGTATAAATGAGGTTCGAGAGCTTTCGGGCGAACCCGATCATTCCGACTTGATTTAACACGGCTCTCGGAGTGGGGCAAGCAGGCGTTGCAACGCTCTTTTGAGAACCAACGTTGTATTTTTTATTTTTCTTTCTCTTTTTTTTTTATTTTGTGGGCGCATTAGGTGGGCGCCTACCGATCTGGATCCGTTTATTGTAGCATAGTCCCTTCGGGCCAATCGAAGGAAACTCGAAGGGTCATTTGGGGAGACGTGCACCATGGCTGATGATATATGGGCTTCCAAGGGGGGGCCGGATCGAGGTCCATAGCATACAAGGGGGCCGTTGGGCCTCAAAATCGAGACAGGAGGTCGGGCAGTTAAAAAAAACTACCATTTTTGGTCAAGTGTATATAATATATACGCCTGACCAAAATCTGGCGAAAATAATTCGGTATATATATACGCCGTCTAAATTTGGCGATTCTGGCTTGCTCGAGGCAGCACAAAGGGGCCCTCTTTTCAAATTCTCTCCTCCTCCCTCCTTTCTTCTTGAGTCCGAGACAACCCCTTAAGGCTTTTTCATTTGATTTGGCTTGAGTTCTATTCGTGTGTGGATCGAAGGTGCTTGTTCTCTCTTGAAGGTAACCATTACCTTTTTCCTTTTGAATTTTTGATGATATTGTCTCTCTTTTTTTCTCTCTTTTCCCTTTGATGAAAATGCTTTGTGTTACCTATACTTCCTTTTTCTCCTTTTTTTTATATTTTAGTTGTTCTTTTTTTTTTTTAGGTTAATACACATATATTATTATTATATTATTTTTTTTTGGGTTAGTACCTCCACACACATGGTTTTTTTTTGTTTTTAGTACACGCCTCTCTTTTCGGGTTAGTACTTACACACACATGGTTTTTTTTTGTTTTTTTTTATTTTTAGCACACACACGCATATCTTTTTCTTTTTTTTTTGGATTGGTATATACACATGTTTTTTTTTTGTTTTTTAGTACACACACCTCTTTTTTGTTTTAGATCAGTATATACACATGTTTTCTTGGTTTTTAGTACACGCACACACCTCTTTTTTTTTTTTTGGATCAGTATATACACATGGTTTTTTTTTTTGTTTTTAACGTACACACACACCTCTTTTTTGTTTTGATCAGTGTATGCACATTTATTATTATTTTTTTTTTTTAGTGCATATATATACTTTTTTTGTTGGAAACCCTCTCATATATCTTGATCGTCTCATATTTCGGATGTCCGGTGACGAGGCATAGTCGAAGAAGAATTGGGAGATGGCCTATGGCCCCCGTGGGGAACAGTTCATTGTGTCTCAGCGCTCCTCCCAGCCTTGGTACGAGATGCAAGGTGAGGCTGCCCATACCGGCCTTCTCTACTACCAGCACACCCATATGTCCAACTTTGGGATCGTTGGTTAGGTAAATAGATGGGCCCCCTCCTCTTTTCCGCTTTTGTTTTCCTTTGATGCCTTCATTATATCACCTTGCCCCTATCTGATTGATGCCTTACATTTGCATTTTTGCCGCACATTATGTTAGGCGGTTGGTTTGACCTTCAGCGTCTCGTGCTTTACCTTCCCCCAGTGGTGAAGGACCTACTCCTTCGGTTTTGGGGACTTCATTTAGGTGCCCGTGAGGGTGTCTGACCTATTTAAAGGCACTGATAGAGCGTTTTCGCCCCGAGATGATGACATTCCACATGGCCATGGCAGAGATGGCCTTCACACCGGCGGACTGGTCTATGATCACTGGGGTCCGTATCGGAGGCGTGCCCGTGGTACCTACCTGCACACCGGGTAGGGAGGAGGTGATTCGACTGATAGGGGCCTACCCGACCTCTGGGAATGTTCGGGGCTTTGAGGTTAAGCTATCCTGGCTGGTTGATCAGTTTGGGCCTAATGAGTTAGTGGACCAGGGGCAGCCTGACATGGACATTTACATCGAGCCTGCGCGTGCACTTATGCTGGCCCGCATCTCCTTATTGTTCCTCCTTGGCAAGACTCTCCTCTCCAACACCAGTGGAGGGCGAGTCTAGTTGTCCTACTCGGCTGATGGTGAACCAGGGAGACGTGCATCGCATCGATTCGATTTGGGTGGCGCTGGCTATGCCGTACTCATGTTCAGCTTAAAGCGGGCTGTTCTAGGGGAGCCTAACTCCATTGTGGGTTTCTGGCCTGCCATTGAGGTATTTTATCTTTGGCTTTTAGTTTGTCAATTTTCTTTTATAGCATACTGTCTTCATCTACGCTTTCTCGGATCTGGGGTACCTTCACTTCAGTGTGCCCTACCTTGATTCTAAAGTTGCTCGTTCCCCCTCATGAGTGGCAGCACGTGGATGCGTCGGGACGTAGGCATGAAACACTTGGAGTTAGGGCTGCGCTCTCGATTCGACTGTTGATCCCAGGCAGTAAAACCAATTCCTTTTATAAATTTGTGACTCGGTTCTTGTGCTATGTGCTAAATGTGTGTATCTCCTCCTTGTTTTCTCTTCTTTTGCAGGTCATCTTTGTCCCTTACATAGGATCTCCCTTCTGGAACCTGGCCTCGGTGGGTCCTTCTCGCTTCTTGCTAGACCGGTGCATCATCTTCCTCTACGGGTCCTGGACTAGGGCCTACTACCTAGGGGAGAGAGTGGTTCATTAGTATCGCCCTCTCTTCGCCGTGCCCCAAGCTCCTCCCGCCGATGAGTTGGCTCTGGAAGGTTCCATTGAGGAGCTCACTGCTCATTTTCTTCACCATGGGGTTCCTATTGATGACCTTCTCCTCCCCGGGGGATATCAGTCGTGGTACAATTCCCTGCCCTATCATTTCTTGCTGCCCCACTTCGTGCCTGGTGCTAACTTTTTAGCTTTTGGCAGGCCATGATCTCAGGTAATGCCCCTTTTCTCCTTTCATTCAGCAACTTCATTGTGGTTGCTTTGATTGATCCACCACCTTTAATGATAAACTATTTCTCTCTGCAGTTTGAGCAGGGCGGCGACTCAGATGAGGGGGAAGAGGAGGCCGCTCCTTATGATCTTCTGCAGTCTTTGGACCCTCCGATCCTTAGGGCTGGTGCTTGGCGTGTCCTCAGTCTTTGGACCCTCGACCCCTCTGGTCTTTGGTGCTTCTGGCGGTTCACCTACCGTGGTCCAGGGGACCTTCAAACATTTGGACGATGCTTTCTTGTCGCGCGTGTGCGCCGACGTGGCCGAGAAGGCACGTATCTCAGCTAAAGCTATCCAAGTCCCACCTCCTGAGCTGATTCCCGGGGTAATTTCTATCTTGTTGCTCTATTCTTTTTTCCTCCTGAATTATGCTGATGGCCTGTGTGACTAACACTACCTTTTCCTTATTGGCCAGAATTATGAGTCGGCAGTGAGTCAAGCCGAATACTACCGTAACCTCGTTGGGCTTAGGGAGACCGAAGTGGTGAGTGAATGCTGGCCCAACCTAGTCATTTTCCTTATTTACTTTCCTCCTGTTTCTCTACCTGATGGCTTTTGGTGTGCCTCTGCAGCGTGCTCGTGAGAAGGAGTCGCGCTCCTTGCTTAGCCGTATCTCTCAGGCGTGGACTCGGGTGGGGGAGACTCGTACTTTCCAAAGTGCGAGCCGGCGCCGGAAGAAATAGAAGGGAGCTGCCCCAGAGTAGTTTTTTTTTCTGAAAAAGTTAACACAATGAGACAATTCAGACTTTTGGGATATGTAATAACTTTAAACAACAACAGTTTTTTTTTTGTGGTTTTATAATTTTTATGCTTTATTGAATGTTTTATTTGGTTATCTCTTTGCTTTGGTGGTTTCCTCTCTCTTTTCTTGCTTGGAATGAACTGGCACCTCTCTAATGATGAGGTTGATCATGCAGGTGACTCTCAGTATGCAATCTATGGGCAGCGTGCCACCCGAGTGTTTCTCATGGGTCTGTGGCAGGCCCGCCCATGTGCGCTCTCGCGACAAAAAAAGTGGGCCAAATAAAATTGCGTTCCCCCTTGAAAAAAATAGACCAGTGTGAGGGGGGGGGCCTTACCAGCCCTGGCTTAAACTGGGCGTATATATTATATACGCCAGGCAAACATTCAGCAATCAATAGCCGGGCGTATATATTATATACGCCTGACCAATCCTCAGTAAAAATGGTCGGGCGTATATATTATATACGCCGGGCAAAAATGGTTCAAAATTTGCCTTAGCGTATATAATATATATGCCTGCTATAGATTGGGCTTAGCGGGCTCTTTATAACCCGAGCCTGGTCCCCCCTTGTCTCCTCTTCTACCTTGGTTTGGCTGTTTTGCCCCTCCTTTTATTTTCTTTCTTTCCCCTCTTTTTCTAGCGGGTTCATCGTCATATATTGACCGATTTCATAAAGAACATCTTTGTACGTTGATGGACCTGCCTTCGAAAGGGGGCCTAAGCTTTTATACGGGGGCCGGTATACTTCCCTGTTTGGACCCAGGGCCCAGCTTTTTACAAAAATGGCATGATAGTTTGGCTGAGAGCGAGCTTGCTATTCTGAATGGCCTCGGGTTGTCCCGCCTTTCCTCTCTCCTCGCTGTTCCTCGGTTGCCCAACCTACTACAGGCGGCTTTGGCATCATGGGACCATAGGGCCCATGTCTTTAAATTTGGGTCTAGGGAGCTGACCCCAACTTTGGAAGAGCTAGCCTCCATCACAGGCCTGAAGATGCATCGAGGCCTTGCCAAAGTAGTGCCCAAACCGGGGTATGCAAAGGCGGTTCACACGGTCCTTGGCTTAAAAAAGGGTGGATACGAGAAATGTTTCGCCGGAGGGCCCACCAGGTGTTCGGTGAAATTCCTAAGAAAACTTTTCGGTGACTCGAGCCTTCGAAAGCTGCCTATTCGAGATCCCTTCAATGTGAAGGCCTTTGCCCTTTATTTGTTGTCGGAAGTTCTCTTCTTCACTGGGGGTGAGAGCTTTTCCCTTGGACTATGCGATGTTTTGACAGAATTGGAGGGAGGTCGCTCATTGGTACACCTGGTCCTGGCGGAGATGTATCGAGGCTTGGATGCTGTGGCCTCGGGCCGAGTTGAGATTCTCAGTGGGAGCCCGCTCCATGTTCAGATCTGGTTAGGAGAGCATTTGGCTATCATGGGGCCTGTGCCGAGATTCTGCTTGATTAGAGGGGATGTGGCTCGGGGTTTTCAGGCTCAGAGTTCGAGACTACCTTGTGGGAGCGTCGAGGAACTGAGCCTGTGGCTATCTGATGCAGAGCTTACCTGGCAACTTCCCTGGATGGACAGCACCTTTCCGATTGTCCGCTCTCAGGATTGTGAGGGCATCACACTTTTGGGGTTGACTGGCAGCACATACTACTTCCCATCTCGGGTGCTTTGTCAATTCGGGTATACTCAGCATGTGCCGTGTACCGCAAGGCCACCCTTGTGCTCTCTGATATTCTCTCGAGGTTCTCTTAGTGATCTTGATCGCATAGCTGCCCTCTGGGAAACCCGCCAATCGGCGCATATGTGTAGCTTAGTTCAGGGGGGCATCGTCTCTCCGGATTACGAGGGTTGGCTGGTATCTGAGGAATTACCTACTCCTAGCCCAGTTTCGGTAGATGCGATAGAGACAGGGCCTTGGCCATGTAAGGAAGCGATGCTTCGGACCTGGATCGAGTCTCTTTTCGTAGAGAGGCTGGCTTTGGTCGAGGCTTTGGAGAAAGAAAGGGTCAGAGCAGATATTGCGGAGGCGAGAGCTGCTGCAGCCGAGAGCGAGGTTCTTTGGTTGACTGGTCTTTTGATTGAGTCCCGCAGCGCAGCTGAAGCTTCACGGAGACGGCAGAAGAGTCTTCATGGTAGGTGGATGTCTGATCGAGATGCCCGCGAGGACTCCCTTCTTGCAGAGATTAGCGCTTTGAAGCGTGCTCCCCACCCTTGACCTATTCCTGCACATATCATAGATCATATACACGGGGGGAAAGCCCCCTAACAGAGATCTCTTTTTGGGTTATCTTTTTCTCTTCTTTTTTTTTTCATACATACACAGCTATATACATTTTGGTTTTTTTTTGTGTTTTTTTTTTGGTAAAGGAAGCAGCAAAATAGAAAGTATGTCATGTCGTTATCTTTTTGGGACGTGACACTCTGCAGGCAACACTTGTAAGAAATGGAATGAAATCTATGCATGCGCTTTTTGTTTTTCTTTTTGTAGTTCTGCAGTGTAAGACTTTTTATAGGGATTTTCTCTTTCACAAAGTGGGGGTTTTTTATGGGAAAGGGAAATTTATTTCTTTTTTTTTGGAATTTTTATCCTCCACAGTGTGAGGCTTTTTATGGGAAAGGGAAATCTATTATCTTTTTTGGAATTTTTTTTTTTTTTTTTTTGGACCTTTTGTGATGCCGGTAACCACAGGGCCAAACCAGCTGGTCCCTCTTTTGAGCATGGCTGACCCTGTTCGTGAGATGCAGGTTTTTTCTTTAAACGTGGGAAGGTCAGCTTCCTAGGGATTGGTCTAGCCTTCTATCTTTTCCTTTGGTCATGCGTCAGACGCCGCGGTAGAGACGGCATACTTGATCGGGATTTGATCCAATTTTCACATGGGTGGCCCAGCAAAGAGGAGAAGAGGCTCAAGGGATCCAAACAAAAGCAGGCAGGCTAGGACAGATCTTCTCCTAATCTCTCTTTTCTTGACATTTTTGCTCATAGCGCCCAAGACGGGTTTCCACCATGCCTGTCATCCCTGTTTTTACCCGTAGCGCCCTTTCGGGTTTTCACCACGTCCATGGGTTCGCTCTCTTACCCCAGGTGCCCTTTCAGGTTTTCACCTGGTCCGCGTGAGTTTGCTGTTTTTACCCATGGCGCCCTTTCGGGTTTTCACCACGCCCGTCTTGCTTTGAACTCAAAATAATTTTCTTTTCTTTTCTTTTTTCTTTTTCTTTCTTTTTTTTTTTTTTTCAAGAACCAGAAGGCCACGACATGGGCGTTGATTCCGTCATAGCCGGCTGAATGAAGTTCTGTGTGGTTTGTTAACTCAGCTTGTTCTGATGTAATAGATGTTATGACCGCTCGTGGACCTTAAAGAGGGTTTTCTTCCGGGTTGTAATGTGTTTGGGGGTCAAACAGGTTGGGTTTTTCTGGGGATTTGGATCTATGTTTTGGGTGATTTCTAGATTCGGGGACTCCTCTTTCTTTCCAAAGGCTTTTTATGCCCCAGTCATTTTTTTTGTTTTTGGTACCCCTCTTTTTCTTTGTTTTTGGGGGGGCGCCTTCATCTTCTTCTTTTGGTTTGGATTTTTCCTCCTTTTTTCTTCTTTCTTTTTCTTGGAATTTTGGGTGGGGTATATGAAAGAAATGGTTGTTGGCCCAAAGTGTGTAGCAAAAAGAGTGAAGGTTTTCAGGGAATATTCTTTTGGGCTACTTGACTTTGAAATGATGGCCTCTTTTATGGAGCCCTTAAGCGGTCACGCATCTACTTGTATCGAAACTTACCTTGTCCCAAGACCTATGAGTAGAACTTACGGAGGTATCCAACGTTGATGGGCTCAGGAAAGTGGTCTCTGTCCATGGTGGCGAGGCGAACGGCGTATCCTGGCAGAACCTCTAGGACGACGTAGGGTCCTTCCCAATTTGGCCTAAACTTCCCTCTCGGATCGGCGTGGAGAGACAGAAAATTTTTCTTCAGTATAGTGTCTCCTACCTTCAGGTCTCGACTGCGGACGCGCTTATTATAAGCACGTGCAATTCTCCTCTGATAGACCTGAGTGTGGCACAAGGCTAGGAGTCTTTTCTCGTCAATTAAGTCCAGCTGTTCAAAATGGGCTCTTTCCCTCTCAGCTTCAGGTAGATGAGATTCCAAAAGGATACGGAGCGACGGTACCTCGACCTCAACGGGTAGCACGGCCTTGGTTCCATACACAAGGGAGAATGGAGTTGCCCCTATTGCGATGCGGATAAACGTTCTATAGGCCCAAAGTGCGAAGGGTAACTGCTCACTCCAATCTCTGTAAGTAACTACCATCTTCTCCAGGATGTGGATCAGAGTTTTGTTGGCTGCCTCCACAACTCCATTCATCTGAGGCCTGTACAGGGATGAACGATGATGCTTGATCTTGAACCGCTCACACAAGGCCCGGATGTGCCTATTAGCGAAATTAGTGCCATTATCAGTGATGATATCTTTGAGTACGCCGAATCTGCAAATGATGTTGTTCTTGATGAACTTCTCAACATGACTAGCCTTAATGCTCGTATAGGAGGCCGCCTCTACCCATTTTGTGAAGTATTCCACAGCGACGAGGATGAATTGATGTCCATTGGAAGCTTTAGGATTGATCTTGCTGATGACGTCGAGACCCCAGGTGGCTAACGGCCAAGGAGTGGCCATGCTGTGCAAGTCAATGGCCGGAGCGTGTATTAAGCTGGAGTGCTCTTGGCATTGATAGCACTTTTGTACGTGCTTGCAGCAATCGGTCTCCAAAGTAGTCCCAAATTATCCTTGCCTTAGAATTTTCTTAGCAAGCATGTGTCCACTGACGTGTGCCCTACAGACCCCTTCATGAATCTCCTTCATGATCTCCATCACTTCTTTCTGGGTTAGGCATCGGAGCAGAATATTGTCGTGAGACCGTCTATACAAGAGATCGCCGCAGATGATGTAGTTTGTTGCCAATCGCTGAATGGTGCGTTTGTCTACCTTTGATGTTCCTTCCGGGACAGTTCGGGTTTCGAGGAAGTTCTTGGTGTCCGAGAACTAGGGTGGTTCATCATCTAACTCTGTAGGTCCTTCGATCAGGTGACAAAAAGCCGGTTCATCCCTCTGCTCTATCATGATCGGCTTCATCACAACTCCGTATCGAATCTCAACCATAGAGGTCAGGGTGGCCAGGGCGTCAGCAAACTGATTTCTTGCTCGTGGCACATAGGAGAAGGTGACTTCCTCGAAGCAGGTTATCAGATCCTCCAAATGTTCATGGTATGGGATCAGTTTCTCATCCTTGGTCTTCCAATCTCCGTTGGTCTGGCATATAATTAACTGTGAATCTCCAAAGACCCTAAGGTGAGTTATATTTAGATCAAGAGCCACCTGTAAACCAGCTGTACAGGCCTCATACTCGGCCATATTGTTGGTGCATGGGAAGTTCAATTTGATTGAGATGGGTATATGTGATCCTTTTGGTGAGATAAGAATGGCGCCAACTCCTTGGCCCTCAACATGCGATGCCCCATCGAAGTGCATTACCCAGGGCTCCTCTGTTTCTTCCGTATCCTCGTCAGTCATGAACAAAATGTCTTCATCGGGGAATTCGGTCCTTAGAGGCTCATAATCTGGCAGAGTGTTCTCAAGATGATGGTCAAAGATGATTGCCCTTTAATCGTAATGTCAAATTCGGATAGGAGTAGTTGCCATCGTGCAGTTCCGCCAGTGAGTGCAGGTTTCTCGAATAGGTACTTTAGCGGATCCATCCGTGCCAGAAGTAGAACGGCATGGGATAACAGGTAGTGTCGAAGTCTCTGAGTAGCCCAAACGAGTGCCAGGCATGCTTTCTCCAGATGAGAATAGCGCGTCTCGTAATCAGTGAATATCTTGCTTAGGTAATAGATGGCCTGCTCTCTTCTTCCTGTCTCATCATGATGTCCTAACACACAGCCCATGGAAAACTCAGTCATGGACAGGTACATTATCAGGGGTCTATCGGGTACGGGCGGTACCAATACCGGCAGTTTCAGGAGGTAATCTTTAATCTTGTCGAATGCGGCCTGGTAGTCATCATTCCATTCAACCAGTGAGTCCTTTCTCAGTAGTTTGAAGATAGGTGCGCATATCGGAGTTAACTGTGTAATAAATCGGCTGATGTACTGGATCCTGCCTAAAAAGCCTCTGACTTCCTGCTCTGTAGATGGTGGCGGCATCTCAGTGATAGCCTTGATCTTGGACGGATCGACCTCGATCCCTCTCCTACTGACAATAAAGCCCAGCAACTTTCCTGACATAGCACCGAAGGCGCACTTCTAGGGGTTCAATCGCAACCTGTACTTTCTCAACCTCTCAAATAACTTCTAAAGGTTTATCAAGCGGTCCTCCCTTTCTAGTGATTTGGCAATCATGTCGTCGACGTACACCTCAATCTCTCTGTGCATCATGTCATGGAACAGGGACATCATTGCTCTTTGATAGGTTGCCCCAGCATTCTCCAGCCCGAATGGCATTACCTTGTAGCAGAAGGTTCCCCAGGGGGTAATGAACGTTGTCTTCTCGCGATCAACCTCTGCCATCTTTATCTGATTGTATCCTGAGAATCCATCCATAAACGAGAGCATTCCATGGTTTACGGTGTTATCGACCAAGATGTCGATGTGGGGTAATGGAAAGTCGTCCTTAGGGCTCGCCCTATTGAGGTTTCAGAAATCAATGCACATTCGAACCTTTCCATCCTTCTTTAGTACGGGGACAATATTGGCTAGCCATTGCGGGTACTTAGATACCATGAGAAATCCTGCATCATACTGCTTAATGACCTCGTCCTTCACCTTCAACATCCATTCAGGTCGGAGGCGTCTCAACTTCTGTTTAATCGGCTTAACATCGGGGTAGAGTAGCAACTCATGCTCAACCAGATCGGTATCCAAACCAGGCATGCCCTCATACAACCATGCGAAGTAGTCTTGGTATGACCGAAGGAAGTCTATCATACCTTTCCTCTCCACAGGGGACAACGACGTTCCGATTTTGGCTATTCTGGGGGCCTCTGTGGTGCCCAAATTGACATCCTTTGTCTCTTCGACGATCGGTGTAGGGCCATGCTCAAAATCGGCAAATTGTTTGAGGAGCTCATTGGGGAGCTCGTCGGTTTAGCCTTCCTCGTCCAGACTCGTGACTCCTACCTCTTCTTGTATTTCTACAGGGAAGGAGTTGGCTTCACATGGGACGGGTATCACGACATCGATTTTAATTTTATTGGGAATTTTAAAGGACAATATTTTTGGAATTGGTATTTTTTCTATTTTTATGGTCTTTTGCATTTTTTCGGAGGTCAGCCCCTGATAAGGTGGATCTCCATATATACACGGTAGAGTGGTCCAGAGGCTAACCTCACTTTTTATAGGTTGTTTTTTTTGGAGAGTCAGTGCCGTTTTCACGGCATTTGGCAGCTCTCAAGAGTTGGGGCAAGGATGCCCAGTTACTCACCTGCGAGGCTTGGCCTTTACCTCTTCGGTCGGTAGCGGCATCGGTAGGCTCTAGAATTTCTTCCCTCAACATATTTACAGAGGGATCCTCCGAGACCTTGTCCTCTATGGTTAGGAGGGGCCCTGAGTGGTTGGTGTTGGAGTGAGGGGTGAATCGGGGAACTTCTTCCTCAAACAAGGAAAGGGTGGCTAAGTCCATTTCGAAGTCTGGGGGAATGATGTAGGGATTGGTGGGGTGGATTGAAGTAGGCTTATGTGGGGTTACCCTCGTCTCCCCATTCAGATCAATTTTTACTACCCTGGTGCTCACAAAGGTTTCACGGATGTGGGGGCGAGCATGGGGATCCTCTTCCAAGATGATTCCTCTGGCCTTGGCGACTGCTGCGGCTCTCATATTTTCCTTAGCCCCTCTAACTTCCTCTTCTCTGGGCCTGTAGCCTAAGCCAAATTTAGTTTGTTGGCCCTTGGCCCTGACGGGGTCTCTTCTTCCTTGGAGGCGTGGGCCCAGTCCTTTCCCTTTTTGATGGCCCCATCTGTGGAGCATGAACACAGCTGCATCCATTCCTCCTCCAGTTTTATCCGGGGTCTTTTCAGTTGGTTCAAGGGTAACACTTGAGAAGTCATACTCAAATCGGTGGAGATCGGCGTCCTCGGCTGTGTGTGGTATGTTCAGTACTTTCGAATTCTCAATGTGCAGAGCGCTCTTCCCCATGTCCTCTCTGCTCTCACCTATGATGGTGACAATTTTTCCTTCTGAGATAAATTTGAGCTTTTGGTACTGAGTAGATGGTATTGCTCCGAGCTTATGTATCCATGGCCGGCCCAATAGCAGATTGAAGGTAGACTTGATGTCCATCACTTGAAAGGGGGTGGTGAAGGTTTGCGGTCCGAGGATCAGGTCAAGGTCTACTTCTCCTATGATTTCCCTTCTAGTGTTGTCGAATCCCCGTGCGCTTGATATGGATAGCTGGAAAGTGTCGGGGTTCGCCCCAATTTTGATTGCCGTCCTTAGAGGGCATACGTTCAGCGCCGACCCGTTGTCGATCAAGACCAATGGTACCACCAAGTTCCCTACTTCCACTGTTATATTTAGGGGTTTAGAATGGTCATTCCCCTCGATCGGTAGGTCTGCATCAGTGAAAGAGATGGCGTTTGGGTCCAACACTTGCCCTATTATTTCCCCTACTTCATCTGGAGTTATGTGGGTGGAGACATGTGTGTCCTTGAGCACTCCCATTAGGGCTTGAAAGTGGAGTGGAGACGCGATTAACAAATCCCACACAGTGATATGTGCGGGTGTTCTCTTGAGCTGTGTCTCCAGTATGTGCTCCCTAGTCATTTTTTCAAAGGGATTTCCTGTGGCCTGTTCTTTCTTCTTTTCTTCTTTTCTTCTTTTCTTCTTTTCTTCTCCTCGATGCTTCGATGCTTATAAGGTAATAGCCCCATCGGGTAACGAATTCAAATCTTCTTGGTTGCACCACATTCATGTCCGCTCTGCTCATAGCTCAATGGTACTGATGGGTCATAAGTGGTTTTGGGATAAGAAATGGAGTGCGTGAGGACTCCGGGGAGGATTGGGCCGGATATACTGGTTTCTCGGGTCCGACCAGGTTAACTCCAATGGGGGTTGGAATGGTAGTGGGGGGAATCGACGAAATTGGAGTTACGGGCACGGAGGGGGCTTGTACTAGTGTTACCTGGGCATGGTAGGACCAGTGGTGATTGGGTGATGAGGGGATTGGGTGAGGGTGGCGGTGGAGTTGGGTTGGGGCCAAAATAGCGAAGGGATGGCGGGAGTGTGACTGGGCTGGAGGGATGGGGAGACGTTTGAGGTGTGGTGGGCGCGGGGTGATAGGGATATGAAGGGTTTGTATATGGGGAGGTATGATGGGATGGTGATGGGTTTGTGGATGAAGTGGGGTAAATTGGGGACGATGGAGTTGTGCATTGAGCGGGATGGTTTGGATATGGCGGGGTATAAAGGGTTTGTGGCATGGTGGGATGATGAGGGGTTGGTAGATGAAATGGGATAGATTGGGGATGATGGAGTTGTGCATGGAGCGGGGTAATTCGGGGGTGATGGAGGGGTGTATGGGGTAAATTGGGTGGTGGGATTTGAAGGTGTGTATGGAATGGGGTAACTTGGGGATGGCGGAGTAATGTATTGGGTGGAGGGACTTGAGGGTGTGTATGGGGTAGGATAATACGGGGATGGTGAAATTGCGTATGGAACGGGATGATTTGGGTGTGACGGAGGGGTGTATGGGGTAAATTGGGTGTGGGGTGGATACGCGTATGATTGCGGTGGGGTTGTGCCCGTTTGGATTTGATAGGCAGGAGTGGGGGTGGAAAAATACTGCCCTAAATCTAAGGGTCTCCTCTTGGCAAGCCGGTGTGGGAAAATAATCTGCAAGATACAATGGCTCGATCACCCCAACAAATAGTTCATCTTCGTCGAATCGGGAGTGAAAATTCTCCCGATTGCTAATATAATCAAGGGTCAAACTCTTCTTCTTCCTCTATCCAATGTATGAGGGCCTCCTGGGTGCGGTGGTAGAGGGGCTTGATGGATATTCTGGTTCTGCCCTTGGGGAAGTGGCGGGGGTATGATCTTTCCCGCCTCTATCAGATCTTGGACCGTGTGCTTTAACGGGAATCACCGGTCCATAGGGTGACCCGGTCCCTGGTGGAAATTACAATGCAGATTCGGATCATAATTCCTTGGTATTGGGTGGGGTGGCGGGCGAGGTTGGAGTAAATTGACCAGGCCTTTCTGTAGTAATACCGGCAGTAAGACACTCAAGGATTGCCCCAATGGGGTGAACACTCGTTCAAAGTGTGCTTTCATCTGTTTCGGGGTAAACGGGGCTCTTGGTCCGTTGCTTGGCCTTGGTACTTGCTCGAAACGGGTCGGGGGTGGTTGTGTAACCTGGAGTTGTATCGGGGGGCGTTGGTATTGGCCTGGGGGTAAGCAATGTTCTGTACCTATGTCCCTAGTCTTCTTTCGATTCTTGGTTCGGCTGCTTTTCAAACCCCGGTGGCCCCATTGGCCACATTCCTTCCTAACCTGCCCTCTCTAATGGAGTCTACGCAACGATTGGCATTTCGGACCAGATCAGCAAAACTTGATTGTTGCTGATATACTATAAAATCTGTGATGACTGGGAGGGCTCCCTTGGTTATCAATTCAATCTACTCATCATCGGGAATCCGATGAGTTACCTGAGCGGCTAAGGCCCTCCACCACCCCAAGTAAGCACTAAATGTTTCATCATGTCTTTGCTTTAATCGGGCCAAATCTGACTTCCTTGGTTCTATGTCCATGTTATAGACATATTGTTCTTGAAATAATCGTGTCAGGTCTTTCCAATTTTTTATCATGGACGGTTCCAGGGATGTGAACCACCTCAGTGTTGGGCCCGTTAAACTCTTCTTGAACACTTTGATGAGGAGTCGTTCATCTCCACCATACTGGCACATATCCCCACAATAAGATTTTTGGTGGGGAATGGGGGTTGCCAGTGCCATTATACTTATCAAATGATGGCATCTTGAATTTCTATGGCAGGGGGACATCAGAGAATAGACATAAGTCTAAAAAGTCCGTTGAGTGTAGTTCCATTCCTCCCAGTCAGATTCCTATCTGTTCTTTCAGCTGCTCTGGTTCCTTTGAGGCTGCGGCAGGGACCGCTTCCCCCTGATTTGGTTCGACCCTAGGTGTGATGATGGTGGGCCCGGGAGGGTTAAAACTGGCAGCTCCTCCATTGTTGCGAATCTCATCCTCCTCGTACTGTTGGTCATGGTATTGGTGAGGGATGAGTTCTGCTATTTGGACTTGCGGGGTGAGGGGTTGGATGACCTGGTGGGGCCATATGGTTTGTAGGGAATGAGAAGGGATAAATGGGTGAGCGTTTTGTGGGTAAGTGATGTGCTGAGTTGGTGGCACATTCTGGGGGTGATGGGGGTGTGATTGAGGTGGCGGGATGTTGTGGCTTTGAGGAATGGGATGGATTGTATTTCCCGTTGGAGGTGGGATGGGGGCGTAAGGGGTATAGGTGAATGAAGGGTATTGGTGGGGGGGTATGGGGTTAGTGAATGGGCCTTGATGAGCGTGGGTGGATGGGATTTGGGTTTGATGGTTTTGGAAGGCTTGAATTGACAGGCCCTGGGCCTGGGTGTGGAGATTAATAT